>OZ001645.1:22778065-23444111 GCA_963924145.1 Pyrausta purpuralis | reverse complement strand
ATGGTCTACGCAAGTATGATCACGTCTCCGAATACCGCTCTCTGCTCAAGTGGATCCCAATTAGACTTCGGCGCAATTACCATATTCTATGTTTATTGTATTTCATACTTTTCAATCCGAAATTCCCACCTTTTCTACTTCCTGTAGCCGTTGCGAGGTCTTGACATGCGGTCATCGAAGCTATTATTCAAACTCTTTCACTGTCCAATCAGTACGCTTATGGAACTCCTTACCCCTGGCTATCAAGCAATCAAAATCTATAATAATTTTTAAAAAAACTGCTTAAAGAACATCTACTCTCTTCAAAATAATTCTATCCCATCAAAAACAATACTTGTCAAAAAAACCAAGTCTCGCAACTCAGTTGTTCTACGGTAAAAAGTTGTGAGATCCATGTAATACCAAGTCGGTTATTAATTTATTCAGTCTCTACTTAAGCGACTTTCTGTCTTAATACGTCCAGTCTCTAAGACCACGATCGTGGTCCATAACAATTGAAAATCAATTGTGTCTGGAATCTCCGTACTCGAAGCATTAAGTTGTTACGTAATAATTAACAGTATCTTATATAGTGACGCATATCAATATTAAAATTCTTTAATGTTTTATGTAAATATATTGAGACTTGGTCATCGCACTAAATAATTGAATTTACATGTGTTTTCAGGCGATTGAATTTACACGTGTTTTCAGGCGATGACCAAGTCTCAATATATTTACATAAAACATTAAAGAATTTTAATATTGATATGCGTCACTATATAAGATACTGTTAATTATTACGTAACAACTTAATGCTTCGAGTACGTAGATTCCAGACACAATTGATTTTCAATTGTTATGGACCACGATCGTGGTCTTAGAGACTGGACGTATTAAGACAGAAAGTCGCTTAAGTAGTCCCAAAAACTTATAAACGAAAAATATATCAACACGGCTAAAAATAAGTGCAAAGCTACATGGAACATAATAAAAAACAAAGACAATATAAATAAAACACATAATATTGAATACCTAAAAATAAATGATAAAATAATAAACGATCCTACAGAAATAGCAAATATATTTAATAACCACTTTATTGACTCAACTGACGTTCGCAGTAACTATTAAAATAAAGCAAGTAAATTAAAATTAATTAATGCTAATCATGCATCTATGTTTTTAAGTCCGACTAACGATAGTGAAATAGTTAAAATTATAAACACCCTCAACAATACAAAATCTACAGGTTATGATGAACTATATACTGGAATTGTCAAAGCTTGTGCAGGTGAATTGGCACCTCCTTTGACACATTTTGCCAACTACTCCTTTGAGCAAGGAAAATTTCCTACCAGTCTTAAAATATCTATTGTTAAGCCATTACATAAACGTGGAGATAAGCATGATTTAAACAACTATAGACCGATAGCTCTTATTTCTATTTTGTCAAAGATATTTGAAAAAGTCATGCAAGTCAGACTGATATCTTTTTTCACAAAATATTCTATAATTAGTGAGGAACAATTTGGATTTCGCAAGGGAAGATCGACAGCGCTCGCTCGTTACTCTCTAATAAAGAACATATCAATATACATGGGTAGGAGAGTTCCAGTTTCTACTGTTTTATTTGACATGAGTAAGGCTTTTGATTTTGTCAATCACAAAACACTTTTAGCTAAGTTAGAACGTTATGGTGTGCGAGGACCGGCATATGATTGGATTAAAAGCTATCTCAAGGAAAGAACACAATTTGTGCAAATATTAAAGCTCGATGATAAGTCCCATAATGTATTGTGCAAATCGGGAAATAGGCAAAACGGCTCTGGTGTGCCCCAGGGTAGTATATTGGGACCATTACTCTTTATCATATACATAAATGATCTCCCCAATTGTACGAAATATCCAGTCACACTTTTTGCTGATGACATCTCTATCACAATACACAAAAAACCTAAAATCGACTATAATAATGAAATTAAAAATGTTACAGATTGGCTTAGTGATAATGACTTAAAAATAAATACAGCTAAAACAAAATACATACAATTCTTCAACAAAAATGGAAAACCCGAAAACTTATCGGTTAAACATGGCGAAATCCCATTGCCCTTACTTTATCAGCCACTTTTCTAGGTATCGTTATCGATTCCGAACTCACTTGGCGGAATCATGTCGACACAGTATGTCAAAGAATACATAGGTTTATATACGCTCTATATCGTCTGACCAAATTGACAAATCTTCAGACAGCTCTGATAGCATACCACGGATATGATGGTTCCATTTTGAGGTATGGGCTGACTCTATGGGGAAACTCGACACACCTCAACAGAGTCTTCATTTTGCAGAAGAAATGTGTTAGATCCATTTGCGATGTTGGACTGATGGAGTCATGTAGGCCTCTTTTTAAAAAATTAAGAATTCTTGCATTGCCATCTTTGTATATTTTTGAAATATTGCTATTTACGAAGAAAAATCATTATCTTTTTTCAAAAACACAAAACAATTGTAGTCGAGGTGGTTCAAGGAGGTATCCGTGGAAGTTATTTGTACCTGTATCAGCAACAACATGTGTTGCCAGAAACAGTCACAGTATGTGCGTTCGACTATATAATCTGCTACCAAACCACATTCAAAATTTGCCATTCAATATTTATAAAAGAATAATTTTTAGAGTGCTGGTTGAGAACTGTTTCTATAGCGTAGACGAGTTTACAAGATTTTGCCGTGACGGACACTTAAAGCGAATTGTAATTGATAACTGACATTCTTTTTATTTATGAATTTTCAACGTGACAAAAGAATTACGTAATTTGTACTATATTATTATTAATACTATAATTTGAATGACTCTTAAATTTATATAATAATTTCAATGTTGACATGATTGTATCAATAAATTCATAATTTTACTTTCGAATTGTATGACAGATAGTTTTGCATGACGACGAAATGTTTGCATATCGATAAATCGATGAAACACGCATGTTCACTTTTAATTTTTAAGAACCTGACATATGTACCGTGTTTTATGCAAATAAATAATTATTCTATTCTATTCTATTCTAGAGACTGAATAAATTAATAACCGACTTGGTATTACATGGATCTCACAACTTTTTACCGTAGAACAACTGAGTTGCGAGACTTGTTTTTTTTTGACAAGTATTGTTTTTGATGGGATCTCATTTCTTTTTGTATTTTGTAGACAGTTCTACTTTTTTCCTTTTCGGTACCTTCTACTTATTGTATATATGTATATTTACCAGCAACAAATTTTATTAATGCCCTCTCTCTGACTTATGAACTTTTCGCCTCGCGCTAGCACCGCGACAGCTCGTTCGGCGACATTCACCTTTCCGCGCGCCCCGCCACTGTCCCCGCCCGGCCCGCCCTCTCGCACTAGCACCGGGCAGCGCGTAGTAAGTAACGGCCCGCGCTCACTCGCTAGCATCGCAGCGCGTGGTATAATAATTAATTTACAACCTTACGCACTCGTAATAAGTACGAATACGCGCGTAGGTACGTTTTTTGCATAAAAAAATTAATTTACACGTGTTTTCATGACGGGAATACCCATTTTTTGCTCGATTTGGCAGGGGCACTACCATGCGCCTATATTTATATGGGACTAGCTTAAACCCGCGGCTTCGCACGCAATAATAATAACTGCCGTAAAACATCGTTACGAATAAAGCCAATATTGAAAAATTTAACTGAAGGCTTAATTTTCTTTGCGGTCTTTTCTAGATTTTTTAGTTTTTCCTTGATTCATACACCAAACACTACTTATATTCCAAATTTGAAGCTTCTAGGTCTGCTAGAAGTGCCTTAGCATTTTGATGATCGGTGAGTCAGTGAGTGACAAAATTAAGAATTTTGACCTGTTATAATTCTTGAAATACTGGTTCAAATTGAATGAAATTTGAAATATACCGTGTCTTTACAATGCTGCATGGTTACTGAAAATATCGGTCTTACTTTAGTTGGCAACTCCTCGTAAGGAAACACCCACTGAGCAGATTGTCTTTTGGTTTCAGGATCATAACAGTAAATCCAGCTTTCGTCACCTGTTAGTATGTCGAACACAGCATTTGAGTCACCTCCGTTAAATCTTTCAATCATTTTACGGCACCCATCCACACGATGGAGTTTTTGAGCCTTAGTCAAATTATGAGGTATCCACCGGGCGCAAAGCTTCCTGACCGCTAAATGTTCGTGGAGGATTTTGTGCACTTGACTCATACCGATGCCTAAGCTTGTCCGAATCTGCTGATAGGTCACCTTTTGTCAGTCTCTATCATACGCCGCACAACACAGATGTTATTTTCAGTCGTCGCCGTAGAAGGCCGTCCCTCACGTACATCATCAGTGAGATTAGTGCGACCACGTTTAAACTCATTAAACCAGTTGTAAACAGTCGCACGAGATGGGGCTTCATCGTGAAAGGCCAATTGTAGTCTATCATAACTTTCTTGTTGACTTAAATGACATCGAAAGTCATAAAAAATCATTGCACGAAAATTTTCTCGTGTTAAATTCATGTTGACGTGACACAGACAATTTTCAATTTGCCGCCAAATCGTAAAACAAATGACAAATGAATGAAATATATACTCAGTAATATTGGCAAAGAGTTCTATTTTCAAATTTTAGAATATTTTTTTTATCATATTGTTTATAAGTGGCCAGTTCTAAGAACTTTCAGTTTGACCCTCGTATGTGGAATAACGAGTTATCGATCTATCTATTATTTTACGACTGCATTCTAAGATTAAAAATACACTGTTCCCCTGGGGGTCATTTTGGGCCCTTACTGTCTGTGTTTTCTCTTCTATAGTATCGAAAATTTTGGTTTATGTAATGAGCGGTGGCTATAGCCGATAGTGAGATTGAAAGACAAACCGCGATAATCTCAATTAAGATATGTCACTGAAATTGATTTTTGGCTAACTGTTCTGAAACAGATAGGTATTTCATCTAATTATTATTATTGGAAGCTACAGGTCTTCCTTACTCAAGTATTTTTTGTGTATTGGCATAAAAATGTACTATGCCATATAGATAGTAGGCAGCTATAGATATACGCACACTGCTTGCTAACATTTCGAGTAATAATATTAATTTCCTAACTCTCTCTATAACTACCTGGGGCACAATGTCCTTTTATATTGGATACATTTCAAAGTTCTGAATTAACCCTTACAGTTGTTCAATGATGAGTCAAGAAATACACTTTTGACTTAAATGTTATTTCACAAAATTAGTGCTTTAAAAACTTGTAATGGTAAGTGCTTAAGAAGGCACTCAGAAACCTTTCAGTTTATAAAACTTTTAAGCTCTTTTTATGAAGTTAAGGCCTTACTATTCATTTTAAGTCAACAACAATACTTACAACGATGAATTTGGTGTAGTGGTTAACGCTCCTGACTATTACGCCGGCTGTCGCAGGTTCGAATCCTGCAAGGAGCCAATGTTTGTGTGATGAGCACGAACATTAGTACCTAAGTATGTATGTAAGTATATATGTGTGTATGTATATGTATTTAAGTATTTATGGGAGACATCCCTGTCATAATCGTTGTCTGGTGTTCATAACACAAGGAAAAATATTCCTTACATCGGAACTACAACTATAGGCTAGTTTCAACTAAGAACAAGCGTTTCAATAATTTTGTAAGCGGGCGGAAAAAAGACTTTGACTTCTTCGTTGAGCTTAATTAGTTATTTAGTTATTCAAAACGCAGTGATTTGGCTGTCAGGAAAATGAAAGATTTTGAAAATATAAATTCACTACTCAAAATGTATGCTGTAAGAAATATAGAGGGAAGAAAGAAAATGAATCCAATAAAGATTTGGTTGTCAATGTCAATGAAACTTTTGTTTTTATTTACAGTAAAACTCCTATAGACTCTAAAAATATCAAACAATAAAATTTAGTTAATGACGGATTTACTAATACTTAATCGCAGTTTTGTTCAAACTCCTCTGTTTAATATCATCATTTGAGATTTGGTTTTTAAGGCTATAATTAAATTAATTAATGTTATAAAAAACAAAAAACACGTTTATTAAAAAACGTTGCAAACGAGTGCTAAATATTTATGATTATCCATTTAAGAATGAGTCCTCTCATTTTCTCCAAATTAAAAATATTTCATAGGCCTTTAGCAACTCAACTGGCATTATTCGAGACACTTTTAAATATTAATAATTCCAAAATTAATCTATTCTCCAAAATCTCATTCATCGCTACTTTTATTTTGGGAAATCACGTCACGAATTCTTAAGATTTTGTGCTTCTTAAATTCTATTTGCCACAATGATTGTGAAATCAGCTGCGGTTGTCTCACCTTTTAAGTTGTGCAAAATTTCAAAGCACTGTGTATTTTTAACTTACGTACGTAGGTTGATTGTGGTAAAAAATACAAGTACGACACAAAGTTCAATTCATTGTCCGACACGAGTGCATTTTACAAGTGCAATTTCCATAGTAACAAACGATGTAAAAACAGAAATAAAACCCAAAAGACAATTACCAATCACTTCAAGCTATCTACAATTTACCAATCAAAGTCAAATTGATTATAAAATCGAAAATATTATATTTTGATAAAGATAGACTAATTAAAGTAGTACTTAAAATACGATCCAGCTCAAAGTAAACTAAAAACAAGAAAATATAATCACATGAAGCGGTGATTTTAAAACTGATTGTAATATGTATACCTATTAACTGGGTATCTATCATAACACAGATTTTTTGATATCGAATTTCATTACACAGAAAACTATTCAATAAATGTTAATATCTTACTTTCTTCATTAATCGAATGGTTATTAATCGTCATTTCATAACATCGAATAACAGTTCACCAAAAAAAATGTTTCGCAACTGTTTTGTTAAGCAGAATAACGATATATCAAACTAATGTTTCATAGAATTATTAAGTTATTGCATACGCATGCAAGTAAGAAGGCATACATGCATGCATTAATGCATGCAAGTAAGCAAACAGGCATGCATTAATGCATGCATGCAAGCATACAGCCATGCATGCAGCAGGCAAGCAGGCATGCAAACAAGCAGCATGCATTAGGATTTCCTCGTCTCCGGCGCTGCGGGAATAGCAGCCTCGTAGCCCTTGCGTAACAAGGCGCAGTCACCCACGCTCGCCTACGCAGCTTCGGCTTACAGTTACAGCGGGCGGAGGCTGCCCTCCCTCCACGCCTCCGTTTTTTGAATTACACTCTAGTATCGGGTAGACTAGTACCACGGCAAGGAGACCACGGCGAGTCGGGATTAACGCAGTTTATTTATTAAATCAATATTTATTACATATTTATTTCAGTTATGCTTAAAATTGTCTATAAATAAAGTATGCAATATAACATTAGTAACAAATTCGTTTGGAAATACGGACTTTAGTGAAGTAAAATTCGATGTTTCAAGAATTCTGCATATTGAAACTTATGTGGAAATAAAATTATGGGTAACAAAATAGAAAGCTAACGTTACTTCGATAAAATACGTAATTTATGAAAAGAAGTAACGATGAAGTAAGTTTGTAGATAATGAGCATTCGCCCAAATGAAATTGTGATGTAACAAGATTCTAGAATTTGTTGAATATTATTTTGAAATATCTGCGAATCGTTTTATGGGGAATGAAAATCGATGAAGAAAATTGCGATGAAGTGATGGGTTCCCCTATAAAATATTAATTACTCCTTTTTCTTATAATTGCGATTCTATTGAGAGTATGGATTGTCCATATCTACATAAATCATAAAAAAAACATAAAATATTTGAGTAGCCCGGAAAATTTCTCCGACTTCGAGGCCTCGGATCAAATCGGCCTTTCACAATTCACAATGGTGGTGACATAATTTATTTAAAAATCATTTAATTTTGTGGAACAGTTATATAAGCTATCACTATGGGATAAAGCTGAAATATGATTGCGTCACGGCGCAAGTGATGAGGCACCCTCTTTCTTACGCTGTACTCGTATATGTAGACACAGAATTGATAAATGTATTTTTTTTAAAAATGGATACGTTTTCATTTCAATGTTACTGTTACGTATCGTAAAATAAAAAAAGGGAAATTATTATAATACATTTGATGCCCATTTTTTATGCATATATGTTTTTTTATGCACGACGTTTGTTAACTAAGAAGTAAAATATGAATATAAGAATGTAAAGTTAAATTATATAATGTGGAAGTGAACGATATTTGACTTTTAATAAAAAAAAGTCAATATTGTGCCTGCTTAAGTTGAGCGAAATTATAAGACACTGTGTATCATTGTTTCAGTTTAGTAGGTGATTTTTGGTAAAAACACAAAAATAATCTCCTGCTATCTACAATTTACCAATCAAAGTAAAAGTTTTCTAACAAGATCGTACTGAAAAACAACCTTCAGGTAAAAAAAAACTGTCTACAGTTTCTAAACCCAAACATTAAAATGAAAATATATTCATACTTACATGTATACTCTAATTTTTAATTAGATAGACAAAAATGACATTTGGTGGGTGGCTTTTACGTAATTTAATTTTATTCAATGCATAACTTCAAATGATTCTACTATTATTTATTAGTAATAGCTTAAATTTGCATTGAGCAGAAGTGTATTAGCATGACTTTCAACAGTGCTATTACCATACAATCGTCAAAAATTAAATCAATGTTAAAGTAAAATCACATTATTGAAAACTCAGATCACAAGTTCAATACATCGCGCACAATCCAATTGGTACATCACGTTAAAAAATATAACCGGCCAAGTGCGAGTCGGACTCGCGTACTGAGGGTTCCGTGCCAACTTAAACTGAATTAGGGAATCCACTGACTTCCACTTAGCTAAAATACCACTTTTTTTTGACAGCAACTTTGTTTTGCAAAGTGTTTGTATGAAGAACAAAATTATGTTTTCGGTTGATGAAAATGTGCTATATCTCAAAAACTGATAGTTCGACCCCGACCAAACTAATTTTCGTTGAAAGTATTTGTTAAGATGAACATTAAATATTTTTTTCAAAATTTTCACTCGCTTAGTTTAGAAGTTAGAGTGGGGGGACGCCCATTTTTCCACTTTGGAAGCGTCTATCTATCAAACGCTAGACTTAAAAATAAATTCGTTTTAGGAAAACCTTACTTATCCATACGACAAAAAAAACAGTTTTAGTTTCATGTAGAGAAACTCATTATGTTATTATTTTGTATTTTTTGTAGGAGAATCGTAAAGCTGTTAACAGGATACATCTAACTACTAAGTTTGAACTATGCAATGCTAATAGTTTCAGAATAAAGTAGTTGTGACATACGGACGGACGGACAGACAGACAGACAGACAGACAGATTTTATTGACGGAACTATAAGGGTCCCGTTTTTTGCTATTCGGCTACGGAACCCTAAAAATCAGAGTTTAGGTTGGTACATGTGAGAAAAGTTTCAGACACATAAAAATATAAAAGTATCAAGTTCAATCACAAACGTCTATTACTATGGCAAATTTAGAATTCAAGTTCAGCCTTTTATCATTTTTCATGGTTTTGCACACTTTAGCATTATTATAAATCAATAATTCTCCATAGATATTGTTATTAAAAATAAACAGTTACGTTAATTTACGTATAAGTTTTGCTCAGCTGTTGGTTTCAGGCCTAAATATCAATTACACTTTATTATTTCCCCGAAACCATAATGAGCTGTATTTCAAACTTCGAATACTTACAGATATTTTCTGAATTGGTTTTACCACGAATGAAGTTGTTTCAGGCAGGAGGGAACTTGGAGGTGGTATCAGCTGCATATATGAATGAAACCAATATTGGAACCTAGTAAGCCACCTCGTGAGAAAATTTTAAATTATTTATTTTATAACCTTCATCACTTTGTGAACATGTCGCTCAACGAAATTGAGGTAGATGCGTAGTCTTATTATCTAACCCATTTTATATTTTTGTGACATAGTATCTCATAAATATACACAAAATATATCTTTAATCAGCCAAAGGACGTCCACTGCTGAACATAGGCCTCCCCCACGGCTTTCCATAGCGACCGATCACTAGCGGTCTGAATCCAGTTTGATCCTGCGATCTTTTTAAGGTCGTCTGTCCATCTTGTTGGTGATATCTTTAAATTGAGTCAATGTTGATGACTGCCGTCCAACTTGCCACTCTGAGGATATTTTCATGGATTTCTGCATTCACGATGCCAAGAGTACAAAATTACACTTTTATAAAATGGGCACTTTTACAAAATCATAATACTCCCACATATTACTGAAGCGATCTCATGTTGTGTTGTTGCATAAAACAGTTCGAAATAAATTAAATTCTGTAGATATTGGAAAATCTAGGTTGAGTAGGCAGACTCTGAACCCTTATAGTTTTGTCAAGTCTGTCTGTCTGTCTGTCCGTCCGTATGTCACAGCCACTATAAGTATCACACTGTTGAAATTTGGTAGGAAGATGTATCATGTTAACCGCTTTATGATTTCATATACAAAAAATAAAAAAATAGGGCGGGGGGGCTCTCATACATGAAACGTAAACCGAAAAAAAAATATGTCAAATCTATGCTTGTGGGGTTTCTGTGTATAGGTCTTTTAAAATGATATAGAAGTAAAACTATTTTCGTTTTAAGTCTAACGTTTGATAGATAGAGGCTTCCAAAGTGGTAAAATGGGCGTCCCCCTCCTTCTAACTTTTAACTAAGCGAATGTAAATTTTGGAAAAAAAAATGTATGATGTAGATCCTAACAAATACTTTCAACCAAAATTAGTTTGGACGGGACCGAACAAGTAGTTTTTGAGATATAACAAATTTCCAACAACCGCGAACATAACTTTGTTCTTCATTTAAACACTGTGACAAACAAAGTTATATTTTCTGTCAACAAAGTAAACATAAAAATAAAAAGTTGTTTATGGAACACCAGTAAATATCTACTTAGGTACCTTATGTATTTATTGTAGGATCAAGTTGCAAATACTAATCATAAATAGTCGTTAAACCACTAAATTAATAAGAAAACTAATACTAAGGGCTGATTTTTCAATAGTCAGATAAGAAATATTCGTAAAAAAAAAATTCAATACGGCTAATTTGAAAACGTCACCTAATTGTCAGCAATCACACGTAACCGTCATTTTTTAAAATCTGTCGCTTTGTAATTTATCAGTCTGATAAGTTTTATCTGACGATTAAAAATTGGCCCTTAAACGAATAAATTAGTGGAAACTGAAATTAATTAAATTCCTATACACACTTATCCAAACAATGTCCTGTTTGATGTCTCTCAATTATGGTATCGACGTCCCTGTCTATCGTACCTTACAGTATTCAGGTATCATGTTATAAACAATTGAGAATGTAGTGTATATTATGATGTGTTGTATTTTTCTCTTTTTTAGGGTTTTTTATCCCAAGGGTTAAAATGGGACACTATTACTAAGATTGCGCCGTCTCTGTCCGTCCGACAGTCCGTCTGTCTGTCACTATGTATCTCAAGAACCGCGAAAGCCAGACAGTTAATTAAAATTGTAACAAATTAGGTGTGTCTGTTGCCGCTATAACAAATACTAAAAACAACATTAAATAGTTATAAAGAGGGGCTCCCTACAACAAACAACGGGTAGGCACTTGAAATATTCACAAAATACTCAGTTGCGTTTTTACTTTCACTAGCAGTCACCCGCGACTTCGTTCGCGTTTCTTTAGTTTGCCTCCTTCCCGTCGCAGCGTGATGTTTTTTCAAGTTCCTTAGTTTACGCGATCAAACAAACAAACAAACAAAATCTTAAGCTTTATAATATTAGTATAGATAATAAAAAAGGGTCATGAGAGTCCCTGTTAGTGACATTATACGAATCAGTGATTAGCTAAGAGACTGGAATGAAACGCTATCTAGTATAACATTGACTTATATTGAATTCCTATTTCTTTAATATTGACCTTTTTTGCTTAGTCCTTTTTCAGCATGTGATAATATTTTATATTTCGGTAATGATGGTCCCTCTCAACAGAGATAGGCCAGGTACGCAATACACAAGTGTACTACCTCTTTGTTCCTTCACTCACATTAATAAGGTGAGACGGCAGTCCAACATGACCGATGAGAGATCAGGCGCAGGACGAACATGTTGTCCAAGGCACGTGGGTGTCATCACCACCAACTTCCTGACGCCGAGCTGCTTTCGAGTAGTTTTCAGGGCAGAAAAACCTAGAATCAAATTTCGGCCCGACCCGGGATCCTAACCTGGGACTTCTTGAGTAGCATCCAGCGAGCAAACCGCTACACCAACGAGGAAACATAGCGTATTATATTCGGTTTTTAGTATAATAAGACTTAAATCTTATGCTTTTTTTTATCAAAATCAGCCTTGTGTTCTATACAAAATACAGATCATGTGCTTTTGAAAATACTCCACCAAATCTAACCCCTATAATAATTTATATTAAGCCTGTTCAAGTTTATGACATTTTCGTCTGAATGTTCAGTGAATTTGATATTATTTCCTTTATATATTTTTGAAATGATAATATAATTTATGAAATGAAATGATTAGATACCTTATGTATTTTAAAACTCCCATATCCACTGCTCATACCAACAGATTTTCATTCGAAATAATGAAGAGTTATGAATTGGTGAGGAATTAGTTATAATGGCCCTATTTCCAGCATTTGTACCCTTGATGGAACTTAACAGACCACTGGTAGACAAAACCTCAGAACAGCCCGATTATAATTCCACAAAATGGATATGTATGAGGGTTATTTCTAATCCCCCCGTCCCTTTAACGTCAAATGTTTAATGATCTAAAATACTGTAATGGGGTTGCTTACATTTGAAAACATTTCATCCAGACGAATCACAGTAGAAATAAGTGTAGAAAGTGAGAAATGTTTAAATGAAGCTAAGAAAAACGTTCAAAATTTCATTTCATTTCGAACGCAGTATCATATTCTAACCCTGATACTGTCACTGTACTGACAGCATAGGGTTTTATCTATCTAATTTTGTAATTAATACTATATTGCACAAAATCTGCTAAGTACCATTAGTGCAATTTACGCAGTCTTCATCACTCACCACCATAAAATTATTATCCCTTTGGAATAAAACGACAAAAGCGAGATGTCACCAGCAGAAAGCTGTGTGATATAGAGATGCGAGATGCGATGTAGCAGAACCATTTTTGGCAGATGTCAAACAGTTGACCGCCCTGAAGAGGCTCGCTGAAAATAACTTGCATTTGATTTTTTATAATTTTAAGTAAAATTGTGTATATTTTGGAGAAATAATGTTTCTGAATCATGGTGCCTTGTTCGGTGATTGATTGTTATGTGACTTATACGAAATCGTCATGGGTTAAACATATTAGTTTACCGTGTGATCAACAGTAGACACGAAATATCGATAACTTGAAGCATCCCTAGTGTAAAGCGAAAATTATTTCATTACACAAAATATTCGTAAGTATGTATTAAATGTTATTTGATCTTTGCTTTATACGTAAATAAACGTTTATAGAATAGAGTAATCATACTCACTACTTAAAAATTGAAGCACATTGGCAAAAATAAATCGTAAATTAGGACGAGTCGATTTGGAATATTTTACCTGTGAAATGAAAATTTGTTGGAATTATTTCGCTGTGTTGAATAACAATCAATCACCGAACAAGACACCAAGTTTCAGAAGCATTATTTCTCACACAATTTTACTTGAAATTATAAAAAATCAAATGCAAGTTATTTTCAGCGAACCTCAGGGCAGTCAATTGTTTGACATCTGCCAAAAATGGTTCTGCTACATCGCATCTCGCATCTCTTTTTATCACACAGCTTTCTGCTGATGACATCTTGCTTTTGTCTATTCCAAAGGGATAATAATTTTATGGAAATTGTAGTATATTATTACATACCTGTAATTTTTATTTAATTGAAGCAAAAATAATTATATACCTAACCATAGTTTGAGCTCCATTTGAAACGTTATAGCTGATGTTTTGCTTGTATAATTTACCGCAAACGATACGATCATTCCTAACCTCAAAAAGCATTTTTTTTTAAAAATACATAAAAGGATGTGATTAGTATGTCGTTGGAATTTGATAGTATTTGGGTATGATGATCTATTTAGGCGTGAAAGCCTAAGCCATACGCTTACCATTATGTATCTGCAGTACAATAGTTGTATAATTAGAGGTATGGTATAAAACAGAATTAAATTGTGTCAGTATGGAGTTTTAAAAAAAATAAAAAAAAACTAAGTACAATAATTTTCAAAATTTCTTTCTTGAGGTTAAAAGATTTAATTAAATATAAATGGCTGCAATGATGTCTTATATATTCGGAAGCGCCTTATAAATCCCTTTCAAATGATATCACACACAACAGGTTTCCGAAGATAAAAATAAATGCCATTTAAAATATTTGAGGACTCACAGTTTTATTTTGTACCTCGAGTCAAATAGATTGTTCTGACTTCTAGAATTCGTATATTTAGTATACGGCAAACCTATTCCGCAATTTTTTTCTTACGGGGCTATAGCTGTTGGTAAGATTGACAGAGGTTTGACCGCTTTTCTGCTTTTAACTAATGTTACGGACATGAATGTAAAGCACGACTCAATGAAAGTAATGAGCATAATTAAAAAAGCATACACAACTGGCTGTTGGAGCCAGGAAAGTAGAATGTCTACAAGCAAAGTGGACGGACAGGCAACTTTTTCATGAAGTTTTTTGACTAAAATGATGGTTCACAAGATCAATGCTTAAAACTTTTAATGATAAGTACTAAAGAAAGCACTCAAAAACTTTTTATTGTTTCAAACTTTTATTTTACTTTTTATTAAGCTTAATCGGTACCAATCTATTTAAGTTCACAACAACAGTAATAAGTCAACAGTGCTTGCCTAAAGGGAAGAAGTAATAAATTAAGGATAATACCTTAATATTCAATACCTGAACTTCACCTAAGATTTGGGCCTAGAACTTAAAAAAATCCATTTATTTATTTTTGAATCCCTACCTTGAATATGGCATGTGATTTTAACGAAAATTATGTGAAATATACACGTGACTACACACAAAATTAAGTATCTTGTCTTATTAAACTTTTTTTCAATTACTTGTATAGAGCCAGCCTGATTTTCATACGCGACCTTGACGCAACTGATACAAAAATAGGACCTCTAGGCCTGTATTAAGGTTTCCCTGACTTTGTAAGTGGGTAGGCGAAGAGACATTAACGCCTACGTGTAAGCCTGATTATATGTTCACATCAATGTTATTTTGCTAAAAATATAGTGAAAGGTATTGGAAATAGTAATCCAGAAGACAAATGTCCCAAGTAACATTTTCGTTTGGGCCGAGGTTAAAAATAGTGCCTTTAGGTTTTATAAGGCTCTTAAAAAGGTTAATGTTTTGCTATCAGTGAGAGGAAAGCACTTCAGAATGATCAATTAGTTCTAAAACTATTTATTTATTACTAGAACCTAGAAGCCGCTGCCAAGAGTTTAAATTAACGTTATTTTGACTTGTGTTTCAAGAGCATATAGTCCTAGGACTTTACAGTTCTCGCAGACTCTTGATTAAGTCCTAAAAAGGCTAGTTTCATGCTAAAGTAGGAGTCGGAGGTTTCAATTTTAACTTTGATAAAACCTTATCGTTACGGAATACTGAAATTGCTTACAAGCAATTTCTAAAACCTATCTGTAACCTTGTAGTTGTATTAATGTTGTCTAGACAAACAAAGTAGGACTCTATGGAGAAAATCAAAACCACTAGCTTTTGTTTGAGAGCTTAAGGCACGATAAAGTCTTTCAAGAATATTTCAAAGCATTAAAGGCATCCTCAAGAAATGCCAGTTGTTTCCGCGACTTCAAAGCATTGAGTTGTCTTGAAAAATGAACCGACACAGGGTGATATCAAAAAACCGGAGTGGAAATTTTAAACGAAAAGTGTGTAAAAACTTCTTACGAATAATGATAATGATAAGTCTTAAACAACTCTTGGCAATAGCCTTAAAGCTTTGAACAAGGCTTTGTGGGTTTAGGAAGCTGCGCGAGGTTATCTTTAACTCTTATTTTGGCAAACATTAAGAGCTTTTGGCCACTACAGTTCTGAGAAGGTTAAATTCGATGCTATGTAGTAATTTACTTGCGGCAGCCATATTTTTTTATTGAATATAAATAAAACTCGTAACGAAAAGCAATATTACGATTAAATGAGACAAAATTAAGTAAATTGCTAATGCGATTACATTAGCCTGCATAGCATTTTCAATTTAAATGCGTTTTACCACCAACGTTTTTATTTCACCCTTTTTTTTTGTTAAAATATCTTTCATATTTTCAAGTTATAAGAAGCCCGTTTCGTATTTAGCAGTATCATCCTAACCATTCACGATAAAGTGCCGGTCGCACTATGTTTCTCATGTTTTCGAGCTTTAGAAGCTACCTTATTGTATGCATATAATTACTTACTTCGAAAATAGCCATTTTGAAACTTGTTGTTATGACTGGAAATCACGCCATTATTAAAATAAATGATTGGTGTTTCTGAGTAAAAAAAAATCCTACACAGAAACACTTTAAAACCTGAGAGTGCTGGAAAATAATTTACTCATGCCCATCAAAAAGGTTTTAAGTTGTCAAAGAGTTACATCCAAGATTACTTCAGAACTCAATAGTATTCGACAAATATTCTTTATCTGACGTCAAAATTAAACTAAGACATGTAACATAAAAAAATAACTTAATATCTACCTATTCAAAAACGAAACCATTTCCTTGCGGCAAGGAGGCTATGATGCTGGCTGCGTTGCCGCGTTGGATAGCTATGCTGATCCTTTGAGCTAGGAACTAGCCAGCTTTATTATTGGCTGTTAAAGAATTTAATTTTGGCGCAATTTTTCTAAACAGCAATTTAGCAGAGGGTCCCCACGGCCCAAATGTTTCAACGCCAAACGGCGCAAACACATAATCACTTGCAAGTGAAACGTACTTGCGACGCTTGGCGTTTTCAGCCAACTCCGCTCCTGCTCCAGCTTTAAGGGCTGATTCTCTGAGATAGGAAGGGACCAAAGTATCGACACAAGTTGCATCCCAAACTAAGGCCCGACCCCGTTCCCAGGGAATAAGCGTTAGGCCATCGGGTCTCTTGCCATCATCACGGACCAAACCACGTGGTTCCAACGTGGAAGGAACATTAATGGTCGCAAGAGCTCTTCTGATGGCGTCATTAAGGGCCCCACACACACCCGGAAAGACTCACTATCGAAAAGAGTGCCCAAATTTTTCGACGGTAAAGCATGAAGCCAATGACCAGAATCTTTGCAGGAAACTGCCAAGAGCCTTGCGCGACTACTGTCACTGACGGAATTTTGAAGTAAATAATTGAAGGTCTCTCTCGCAAGAGGGACATCCCAAAGTTTTTGCTGGTGACGTTCCTTTGGGATGTATTCTCTAGGACAGAGGCCTTGCCAAAACTCCTCCGCCTCTCTAACCTCAGAAAGTTGGCGAGGATTTTCAAAGATTTTTCCGGCTAAAACGGAAGTGCTATGCAAAGAGGAGAGAAAAGCGGGGAGGGCTATACTAGAAATTTGGTGAATTCCGATACCACCAAAACGAATAGGAAGCGAAGCCTG
Source organism: Pyrausta purpuralis (assembly GCA_963924145.1). Lineage (NCBI taxonomy): Eukaryota > Metazoa > Arthropoda > Insecta > Lepidoptera > Crambidae > Pyrausta > Pyrausta purpuralis. The sequence continues at coordinate 23,426,448 of OZ001645.1, read as the reverse complement.
AGCCCAAGAATTATTATCGAAATGTAAATTTAATTTTTTTTCCAAACTATTTTTCAGGGTGGTGTCAAATAGTTTTAAATAATTTTTTTTTCCAGATAGGACTAGCACGTAAAAAATATGTAAATTTAGGCACAAAAAGACACAATTTAAGTATAGTAAATGCAATGTGTGAATATAGGTGTTCTAATCTGGGGGCTGAAAGGGTGAAATCATTCAATTTTTGATCAAGAAAAGGTTCGATGCTGGGATCCAGAAGAGGGGCACCCAGGAGGCAAAGCGATTCAGAATTCAGAATTTTGATGTTAGGAGCAAGGGAATTGAATTTATCAATGATTGCCTGACGGGAACTAGACGAAACGTGATCATTAATAAAAAGTTCACATTTTGAAAGGTTCAGTTCCAAGCCTAATTTCTGAAATCCTTCTATAATCAGGACAAGGTCTTGGAAAACAACATCTGCTTTGCCTCCAAAGGAGCCGTCATCCAGATACCAGGCATTGAATTTTGAATTTAAGGATAAAATAACAGGATGGATGCCTAAACTAAAAAGGGCTGGACCTAAAGGATCGCCTTGCTGAACACCGACTGCAGAAACAATTGAATGTTCATTGTAAAGTAATTTTGATTGATTATGGTAACACTGAAAAACAAAGGGATAAATCTGTGGAGTGTGAGTCTGAACTTCATTCAGCAAGGCAAACCTGTCAAGAGAATTGAAAGCATTCTTCACATCAACTTTCAAAAAAGCTTCAGATTCGTCACAGGAGAGGAAATTGCGAGCGGAATGAACCACGGCCTCGCAACCTCCCTTACTGCCGAAACCAAGTTGAATGGGTTGAAAATACTCTTTAAAAGGAGAAAAAAGATCACGACAGGCTAATTTGGCTGCAAGACGACGAAACGTTGAGCCAATAGCAAGAGGGCGAATGCCACCATCTTTTTTTCGAAAGGCACAAAGTCTAGCACCAAATAAAAATGGGACAAAACTTTCAGTCACCTTAATAATTCAACTCAATAGTTGTCTGCAAGTTTAAATAAACGTTATATTAACGTTAAATTAAGGTTGGGAAGGTTATATTTAGGTTCTGTGAAAGTAGTTCATATGGTTCTGGTTTTGAGCTATAGGTTTTGCCGTAGCTCTCAGAAAGGTTCTAAAACGTGGGCCCTTTTTGCACTCAGGAGGTTAATATAACGTTAATTTAATGTTATCAGAACTATCAAGACTTACGAGCAGATTTCCATAAAAAGGTTCTAGGACCTTTTTGAAACCTAACGAAAACCTAAAAATGTTACTTGGGGATATCTATGCTGTGGATATCGTCGTATGTTCAGAATGAAATGTGAAAAGTAAAAGAAAATGAACTAAGAGTTTAGTGAAAATTGCTTTTTAATTAACAATAAAACTTTTTCTACAGACTTTGAACAGATCAAACAATTGTTTTTTCTCAATATCGGATAAACAAATATTGAATCGCAGTTCATCCAATATTATTTTTAATTTATGCCTAAGATAATAAGGGTATTAATAATAATAAATTCAAGTTGATTCAAAATCATTTCAATCGAGTTGGTTAACAAAATTTTATAAATATATATTTTGGAGTGAGTGCCATCATTTTTCTCCTCATCAAAAATATTTCATAGGCTTATTAACACTTTATTAAAATAATTTTAATTTTATTCTATTTAGCGTTCTCCTAAAGTTTTTCACGATATCTCTCTGAACATTTCATTAAACATTTCAACGGTATTTTTATTAGATATAACATAAAGAATTCGTAAGATTATATCGAAAACTCTTAATTCTATTTGCCGCCATGATTGTGAAATCAGCTATTGTCCCGCTTTTTATGTTGTGCGAAATTTTAAGGCACTGTGTATATTATATCATTGCCGAACTTAAGTAGACGCCAGACGACACACGAATTCAATTTCATCCTAGTGTTACGAATACTTACCGGACAACGATTATGAAGGGGGCGTCTCCCATAACATAGTATTTATAATGTACAAACGTTCGTCTTCGTGCTCATTACCCAAACATTTGCCCCTTGTGGGATTCGCATCCGCGACGGGCGGCGTAATATTTAGGAGCGCTAACCAATACACCAAACGCGTCGTCTAAGTGGGTGGCTTTCGGTAGAAACACAAAAATCATCTCTTACTATCTACCATTCACCAATCAAATCCAATTTGATTTCGATTCAACGGTAATGCATTGAGTTTCCGAAAAAAAAAACCTATAAATTTTGAGTTACAATAAGTTTGTTGATATGATGATAAAGCTGAAAACACACACCACAGCAATATAAACCTAGCACCTAGCAAATACATTAAATCACATGAAGCATTTGTAAAAGAAAATTATCGTTATATGTATAAGCTTTCTATATTACAACTTCTTCATAATGTGGATATAAAAAAATGCGTAGCCCCGGAAAATTACCCCGCTATTCCCCAGAGCTAATCGCAACTACAAAAAAAATACTGATTTCACAATCTGACGGTTAAATGTTTTTAACAAGCATTAAATTTTTTTGTACAATTATGTAAGCTATCACAATGAGTTAAAGCTGAAATATGATTGCGTCGCGGCGCAAGTGATGAGGCACCCTCTTTTTATGCTATACAGGCAGACACAATATAGATTACTGGTAACAAAGTATAAATACGATTTTGTTATGTAGTAACTGTTACAAATCGTAAAGTAAAGAAAGGAAAAAAATATTAACATTAGGATTTTTTCTGCTTTTAGATTAAGAGTATCTCTTTGTCAAACTAGAAAGAGTGTGTGTAAGTGTGTTCATATTAATTGTATGTTATTTTATGTTTAAGTTAATGATATTAATGAAAAACAAAAATATTGTGTCCATCCCAGCTCAAGTTACGAGATAAAAGCAGTAGTTTTATCTATATTTTTAACTTGATATTACGTTTATTTATACTTTTTATTTCATTCGTACTGCTTTCATCTTGTGTATATAATAATGTTATATACTCCCTACTCAGCACCTTAGCTTATATTTAAATGTCATATTTACATTATATGATTAATAAATTAATGAAATTTTTATTTCGTATCTCTAGTCTAAATCTAATTTTATTGTAATTGGTTTGTAACCGATTTTTACAAGAAAAACGTTGTAATAAAATTCAACAACAGTTTGACCTTCGTTTATAATATGTACACAGTAGTTATATAGTGGAATTTTGGTAACACTAATTTTTTTATGACATTCTGTGTAATCATAATTATTATGATAATGTTAGTTTTAACAATGTTGTTTTATTTTTCAATCGTAATGGCATCTGACCTAAGTGAACATAGAGAAGATTGATTCAAGAAGTAATACATTTATTTATGTATTTTTTATGCCCGCATCAGTTTTCCCAAGGAATTATAACGCAAACACTTTCAAAGGCAGAGTGAACAGATTTCTTTTAAGTAAGGTCGCTCCATCGTCGTCTCTGTCAAAGCCCATAGAGGAATAGAGTAAAAATTTAAAAAAAAAAAACGGTTTAAAGTGAATTTACACAAAATTTTATATAACTTCATCAATCAATGTTTTCTATGACTAAGGTTAGATGTCATTTGTATTGAAAAATGAAAACAATATTTCAATGTTCTATAGTTAGAAATTCATTAATTAACAAATCTATTCGTTAACATAAGTACTACCATAAAGTGTTTCTGTGTCCTATAGCCCATCATAATATTTTAATTTACAGTTTAGATAAAATATCATCTTATGGAAAAATCCAGGTACTTTATGCTGTTTTGTTGTGCACGATAACACTAAAGCTATAGTAATTAAATTATTTAAAACAGTTATTGTATACTGAAATATCACTAATTCACAAATGACAATCGGTTCCCTACGACTTCATCCACGCGATTTGAGTTTGTTCCCTCCCCTCCCGCCGCAGCGTAATGTTATATCTATAGCTTAAAGCTTTTCTCAATAAATAAGCTATCCAACACAAAAATAATTTTTGAAATCGGTTCAACAGTTCCTGAGATGAACACGTTCAAATAAACAAACAAACTCGACAGCTTTATAAATTAAGTATAAATTGTTTTATACAGAGCACTGGATTATTTTTCTATGCTACTTTTTAAATTCTTACAGCTAAGATTTTAAAGAACATTTTAGGTTTTTCTTCTTCCTAAACATTCGTCTAAGTCAACACAAGCAAAGGGAAGGTAAGTAAATATAGCTCTTGGTATCGGGCTGCATGGTGATAATTAATTTCTATTATATTGGTTATTAGCTGAAGAAATTACTTAATTATAATTCGCGTAGGCTCAGACCCGTATGTAGGTAGCAGTATTTTTGTAAAATTAACCATTCTTTGAACTAACTAAAAAAGAAAACAACTTTAAATATTAGATGGTTGTCCCTTATTTGGATTTGCCATCAGTGACTCAGGAATGTTGTTTGTTCTAATTGTTATGACGACGTTTTCGTTTTAAGTAGGAGTACTGGCCAGTACATTGTAACGAAAAGGAGAAATAATGCGGGGAAAACCACGCGCGACAGTTTGTCAATCTCACGCCATAAGACGCGTTCTTGGCCTGTGTCTGCGTCCAGCCAAGCTACCTGTGAACAAATAGGTCAAGTTAGGTACTAGTATTCAATAATACACGAATGCTCACTGAAAAAACCGGTCAAGTGCGAGTCGGACTCGCGCACTGAGGGTTCCGTGGCAACTTTAACTGAATTAGGGAATCCACATACTTCCATTTAGAAAAATACCAAAATATTTTGTTGAACGCAAATATAACTTTGTTTTTTATAGTGTTTGTATGAAGAACAAAGTTATGTTTTCGGTTGTGTGAAAACGTTAGATTTTAAAATAAAATGGTTTTAGGAACCTCTTTATCATTTTAAAAGACCTATCGCATAGGTTTGACAAAAAAAAACTGTTTTAGTTTCATGTATGGGAGAACCCCCCCTTAAATATTTTTTTTTGTATAAGAACCGTAAAGACAGGATACATCTTTCTATCAAATTTCAACAGTGTGATGCTAATAGTTACAGAATAAAGTGGCTGTGACCTACGGACGGACAGACAGACAGACTTGACGAAACTGTAAGGGTTCCGTTTATTGCCATTCAGCTACGGAACCCAAAAAAGAGGTAGGCTGAATAAATATTCTAATTAAAATATATATAATCTCTCCAAAAAATATTTTTAATTTATAATTAAAAAAATAACTACCCACGCTTATTGTTTATGGTTCACTGGTAATTTATACAAAACGAAAAAGAAAAGAAAGTTTTACTTCGTAATTTTAAACCATAATATAATATGCGCATATTATGCGCATATTTTATGTTTAACCTTTACATTGACAAAATATTGGATAATATTTGTTCAGCGTGATTAAAAAGCTTTAATTATTATTGTGTCCGTCGTATATACTAGTTTTAAGTCTATTTTATAGATAGTACAGTATTTTTACACTTATCCTTTTCAAGATAATTATTCCGTTCGTATCCGAATTAATCCGGTTGAGCCGTCCGGTCTAGTTACTGAGATGGATGGAGGTTTTTGAACTAGTTAAAATTCGATTTCTATGTTTTGTTAATCGTTCGTAATTTTAAGTGATAAAATATTTACATAAAATGTGCGAAAGAGCACATATATGTTTAAGTACAAAACGTTATACCATTTTCTTAAGCTTCACGTTATTTTATGAAATGATTTAAGAGCGAAGCTATTTTTCCACTCTCTACGGTTTCAACACATTTGTTACAATAAGGATTTGGGAATTAGGTTTGAATAATTAGGTCATTTGGGGGTTAAAAGTACATTAAAAGGATACGTGGGGTAAAACGTTAAGTAAGTATAAAAACCTTTAAAAGGGCGCAATATCTATGAAAAAAAAAGGTTGTATAATTTTGTCGTTTTACGTGACAACTAATGTTATTAGTTGAATGTGCGCTGAACAATTTTACAGAGCTTAAAGGTCTTGGAATAAAATTGGCGAGCTTTGGTTTTTTAATGTTTTTTTAACGTAATGTCCTTAACTATATGAAGTCTTGGGTGCTGGTGGGCCATCATTATTAAATCACAATTTGCTATATTGTCACGGGTCTGGCTGTTGTGGTACCACCGTATGTCTGATTTTCATAATATAAGCGTCTGCGTTTCCACCAGGTGAGCAGTTCCAGAATTAATTAAATGTATATTTATCATTTAGTTCAAGGTTAAAAACAATTGTAAAAACAAGGTTTTCTTTTTGTAATGCGATTGAATGAAAGATATTTAGTTAAACGTGTGCTCACTCAGTCCTCACAAGCGGTCAGCCATATCTTCATACTGAAATAAGTTGGTCGAGTCATTGAGTGTTTTTTTTTGTTACACCTCTATTTAATTGGAGCCTGTAATTTCAGATCGTCAAGTTTAGTATTAAAATATTTACTATTAATTTATTGTGCTCACTCCATCCACACGCTATTGTATCTCTATGAACCAACTATATGAATTGGCTGGAAATAGGACTATTCAGGAAACGGATGCCTGTTGCTCACTCCGTCCGCCATCGCTAAATACTTAAATCTTTTGTGCTAAGTTAACTTAAAAGAATGAGTGAACATATGTTTTTTTTTGTATAAAAATACTATAAAATATTCGGAAGTACCCAAATTGATATTTCTTTTTACTTTTAGAGTTAAACAAAGTTTCATATTTTGTATGAAGGACATGGAATAGGGTGTCTACACGTGATAAAATAGCAAGAAATGGCTGACTTAGTTTCACGTGTTCACGCTAGCTGCGTGTCATCCTCGCTTACTTGCCTGAAGGAAAAGGTTTTGTTCTTAATATGTACTTTGTTTGGGCTGAGGTTTGGGTTTAGTTTAAATTTTGAGGTTTTGTGTACTAAATGTAAAATGAATATATCTGACCGGTCACATTTGTCAGAAACCATACATGACCGGTCAAATACGGTCAATATCAATCAATTTGACCGTATGTGATGAACCGTAAATAAGTATAATTTCCTGACTCAGTTTTCGCAAGAAAAACACATTTTGTGTCGTTGTGTGAATGAGTTTTGATTACCTACTTATTATGAATTTTGATTGTTTTTTGTAAATATGGTTGAAATCAGTTGTAAAGAACAGTGTTTCACGGACCTGCGCGAAAGTCACGTGACCTACCGAATTCGACCAATCGCGTACGCACAACAATATGAATTACCATTATAACAAATATGAATTACCATTTATGACAGTTAATGACCGTTTTTTGACTATTTGATAGTCATTTTCAACACTAGCTCTATAGCCGAATGGTAAAATACGGACATTAGGAAAGAACTAGAACAGAAAATAAGTTAAGAATTAGACCGTGTGTGACACCGACTGCCATTTGAGTTTTAACTGACAAGTGATTTTCGGTCAATGTGCGTGATTCTTATCGGTTATGACTAAACGAAGGAAGATACGCTGTTCGATTTTTAGGTATGTTGGAGATTATGTTTTTTTTTTAATTGGAATTACAAAATAAATGTTAATTTCTTGCGGGACTTTGTGAAATAAGGAAAATAAACATGTGGAGAACATTTGACCTTAGCCCGTTGGAGCTAAGCGTTTTGTGGGAACTATACGTCTTTTGCCTGTTTATGACAACTTTAACTAACTTTCTTTTTTAATACAAGGTATTTTCCCTGACATTTCTATGTATTGCATACTTATAACACTTCAGCAAAGTAGCCTCCTTATGTATATAACGTAATTCAAAGTAATTTATAAGAATTATATGTAGCGACAAAAAAGGAAATCCTTACCCAGGCACAGGGATTATTTCCCACATTTATTTTTCAGGGTTATCAGTATTTTTCTGGACCCTGTTGATGAGGAATGAAACAAGGTATTATCCAAAACCAAAATCTATATGCAATTCTTAATTTTTCCAGTAGTTTTCCGCGGCCTAGAGGCGAGTCTCGTGGCAATCGAACTTTTTTCGTGTGGTACTTCGATTGCAAGTTTAATTACCTAAAAATCAAATCAAGAATGTATATACATGTTAAAAAATATCGCACGACCAAAAACTAAATATATAGAAATCGTGACTGTGACAAATTTAAAAATATTTTTTCTTTGACAAAGGAAATTTGATCGGTGAACTTTTTCGTAAACGAATTGCGCGAAAATTGGTTAAGTATTAAACCGTCTCAATTTTCAGTCTTACTTTATGTCCTCTTATTATTGTCACGTAGAGACACCCTATTGTATGTCATTTAAACCAAAAATTTAGTTTCGTATATCTATAAAAGTAAAAAGTAATATTAAACTGTGTACCACTGAATATTTTATAGTATTTTTGCACAAAAAAATCATATGTTCACTCTTTCTTTTAAGTTAACTAAGCTAAAAATATTTATGTATATAGCGATGGCGGACGGAGTGAGCACCAGGCATCCGTTTTACTCATGAACGCACACTAAAAGTGGTTTGTTTTTATGCTGAATAGTTCTATTTCAAGCCAATTCATACAATGTAAACGATGGACTGCGAATCTATAGTTGGTTCATAGAGATACAGCGTGTGGATGGAGTGAGCACAATAAATTAATAGTAAATATTTTAATACTAAACTTGACGATCTGAAATTACAGGTTCCAATTAAATAGAGTTGTAACAAAAAAAAACACTCAATAACTCGACCAACTTATTTCAGTATGAAGATATGGCTGACCACTTGTGAGGACTGAGTGAGCACACATTTATCTAAATATCTTTCATTCAATCGCATTACAAAAAGAAAACCTTGTTTTTACAATTGTTTTAAACCTGTAACTAAGTGATAAATATACATTTAATTGAATCTGGAGCTGCTCACCTGGTGGAAACGCAGACAATATAAGCGCATTGGCTACTGACTTTAGGATCAGGGCAATGTATGTGACTGGTGTCAAAAAAATATTTAGTTCAAGTTTTGGCGACTTCGGTGTTGTAGTGGCTGGGTTTGAAAGCTTCGCCATCTCTTAAGATTTCAGCTACGATTATCTGTCGGGTCAATATGAAAATTCTATTTACTTCATGGTCTTAACCAGGATTATACTACTGGCCTTTTCAAAGGACACCTTAGTTATTAGAAAGGACGTGTAGTTATATCAAGTTTAGCTTTCTTTTTATCAGTGTACGTTTATTTAAAATTCAAATTAGTAAAATACAATGTTTTCTGGGAACCTGAAACTCATATTTACCTATTTTTAATTAAATGTAGTTTTGAAAAATATAAATGGATAAAGTAATAACTATTTTTAACAAAAAAAAATATTCTTATTTTGTACATAGGACCTTATGTTTCTAAGCCGGATCTCGTCCGTATTAACTGGGTTAAGTTTGTATGTTGTGGTACTACCAATGGTATTGATTTCCATATTATAAGTGCATTAGCTACTTGCTTTAAGATCAGATTTATCTTTGTATGTTAATGGTGTTTAATATTTATAGGTATATTGAACTCTCCAGTACATTTTGAACAAAAAAGAAAGTTTATAAAACTAAAATCCGACTACTTTGAACACGCTCTTAACAGTACGAAACAAGAAAATCGCTGGTAAAACGCTTTAGCTAATTTAACATAACTTTATGTTGTCTGTAACCAGCGGCCGATCAAGAGGCTTCCAACGACACCTCATTTGTCTAATTATGATAAATAGTTTAGTAGTTATGAGGGAACACATAAACATCCATACCCACATACATACACACAACTCCTTTTTGCTTCGCCGGAATCGGGTAAAAAGATAAGTTCGTTTTTAAAGTGTTAAAATATACATGTATAAAAAATATACCATGTCACGATTATCCGGTAAAACTTTTAGGTACTATTATATTTTCTGTGCTTTTAGAAACTCTAGTCGTTCAATGTTGAGAATTTCTAGTCGGATTGATCATCGCCTTAGTGGATGACGGCCATTTAATGGAAAGCCTATTCCTAGGCTTTCCATTAAATCTTCCTTTCTCTGCCTGTTTAGTTATTAGTTTATGATTTAACAGATATTTTGACTAAAACATCAATTAGTAAACTGAAGTATTACTAGTAATACTATGTAGTTAGCTACAAGTAAATACTAGCAGTTAGTTGGTCCTAGCCCGACTAATAGATGGTAATTTGTTACTGACACCATTCACGAAAATTGCTCTAGAAATTGGGTTTAGGGGAACTTTAGGAATCAAATTAATAGCAGCAGACCTACCTCGTGTATTTTCATACCAAAGAATTCACATTAATAGCCAACATAAATCAATGATTATCCTCTTGTCTCTACACAACAAATAGATGAACCAGTTCTTCATTCGTTCAGTTTTAAGGGGTTCCGTAGCTGAATGGTTAGCCAAACGGAACCCTTTATAGTTTCGTCAAGTCTGTCTGTCTGTCTGTCCATCCGTATGTCACAGCCACTTTATTCTGAAACTGTAAGCATCACTCAGTTGAAATTCGGTAGGAAGATGTATCCTGTTAACCGCTTTACGATTCTTCTACAAAAAATAAGAAAAATATGATTTTTAAGGCCATGAAACTAAAACAAAAAAAAAAAAAATTTTTTTAGTCAACCCCTATTTGTGTGGCCTGTAGATAGGCCCTTTAAAATGAAATAGCGGTTTCTAAAACGATTTTCTCTAAAAGTCTAACGTTTGCTATATCTCGCAAAAAGCTTCCAAAGTGGTTAAATGGGCGTCCTCCCCCATCTAACTTCTAAACTAAGCGAGTGTTAATTTTGAAAATAATATATAATGTAGATCTCAACAAATACTTCCAATGAAAATTAATTGGGACGAGATCGAAGGAGAAGTTTTTGAGATATAGCACATTTTCAACAACCGCAAACATAACTTTGTTCTTCATTCAAACACTATTAAAAACAAAGTTATATTTGCTGTCAACAAAATATTGTGGTATTTTAGCTAAGTGGAAGTAAGTGGTAGTAAATGGTTTCCCTAATTCAGATAACGTTAGCACGAAACCCTCAGTGCGCGATACCGACCCTCACTTGGCTGGTTTTTTGTTGTTTATAGCCAATACGCGATACCAATGAGCTGTTTTTGCAACTATTTTGCTTTAAGGGTTTCGTAGTCAAATAGCATAAACGAAACCCTTATAGTTTCTGTCTGTCTGTCTATCCGTCCGTCCGTCAGTAAATCATAGCCACTTTATTCTGAACCTATTCGAAATATATAGATGAAACTTGGTAAGTAGGTGTATCTTGATAACCTACGCTAGCTAAAAGATAGCTTTACGATTCTTATACAAATAATAAAACGTCTACTCACCTGAAAATAAACTTTAAAAAAAAGTAAAAACCGACTTCAAAACCAAAATGCACTGGTTTTGAAGTCGGTTTTTACTTTTTTTTAAAGTTTATTTTTTTTCTTCATTTTCAGTGATTACATAAGAGGGGGGGGGGGGAAATGCACCTTATGATTCTATTTTTTAAGAAGCTACAAATTAACTATCATAAGTTCCGTCATTATAATTACTGAACTCCTAAGCGTTAAGGAGTTCCACCATCAGCTCAGCCCCACAAGATGTTGACTATCACACGTAACAACACGTCAACATTAAGATTCTAGTAAAGAAACACTATACGTGCCTTTAAAATTTGAGGGTTTCCCTCAATTACACCAAGATCCCATAATGGAAAAAATGGGACCAACTAGAAGGTACACCCTCTAAGTAGGCGAAAAAATTTTTCGATTCGGTCGACAAACGACTGAGATATGAGGTAACATACATACAAAAAAAAAATGATAAAAAAAACATACAGTCGAATTGATAACCTCCTCCTTTTTTGAAGTCGGTTAAAAAAGATGGTTTACGGCCTAAATGAAGTCTTTGAGCTGCATTTGCAATAAATCTATTAGACTGAATATACATCAACCTAATACAATTACCAGAGATAAGTATTTTTCAAATATTTGTAACAGGGTAAAATATGAAATCAACGAGCCTTTGATAGGCCCTACAGGAGAAAATAACTATCTTTTGATACACGTGTTCGTACCTAAATAATAAAGTGGGCCTATATATCTTTTCCAGCTGACATGACTGTCTCATTATTTTTTTGTTGAGTTAGCCCCTAATATATATTTTTTTAATAAAACAGGTAATTAAGGGCTTAAAAAAAATCTATAAAATGGGATTTGGCTTTAGGGATTCAAAATTATTGGAGTTTAATTTGGCCTTATTTAAGCAGATTAGCGAAAACGTGACTGAAAAGGGATTGAAGAGATCGGTCAAATACAAAACTCTTGAGTTTAGAAAATTAAGCGAAAATTTTAAGGGACGCTGATCTTTACGACCGGGCCTTGCTTACCCCAAAGGATAAACGTAAAGTGGTATGCGGTGCGGAGTGTAATACTGACGTTAATTTCGTAGAAATAGTAAAGAGAGGTACTGATGAAAAGGAATAATGGGGTTAGGGGTCCAGATCAAAATATTGTTGGTTTGTTTCATGGAAAACTGAATTTAGACTGAGTACAAATCTTAAATACCGTAGTTCTGATTCCATATAGCGCATCTATTTATTTGAATCTGAGTCAGCAAATCCGAGTCTGGTAGGTTACTGGCATGAGATGATGGTTACATCATCGGTCTGGTTCAACAGTCTGGACTGACACCACAACGATGGTCAATATTTCCGGTGACGCTGGGCGGCTTTGGCACTATGCCCGAAGAACTGGACCGAGTCTTCCAACAAGTGGATATTTAAATGAACATGGAAAAGATGAGAATCATGTCGAGCTCCCTTGTTGTATCCACTCCAGTATCTGTTGGAAACTAAATTCTCGGGATTCTCGCGGCGGTATTCGTGCGAGGCAGTCGTGTCGTGTGTTGCGCATAATAACGTTAACTACGAGACGCGCTAATTAGACATCTACGCAGTGAACGGCCGGCAACAGCTGGCCCGCTTATCGGGCGCCCGAAGAGCCAAGTACACCGAGTCCGAGTGTTTACTTAAATGCAAGAGTAAAGGAAATGAGTGATGAAAGTAATTGTTTGATAAAGTATGTAAAAAAGAAAGAAAGTGAACCAATACTAAGTATGGAAGAAAGTGAAGAAATATTATAAGAAAGACCAACAAAACGAAATAGATAAGACGAAGAGGAGTGGGAGACAGTAAAAAAGTTTAAAAAAAACAAAAAGTATAGATCAAATTGAATTCTTTATATCATGTAAAGAGAGGCTTCCTAAAAAATTTGCGTTGGCAAAGATATTAAAAGAATGTAATATCTGCGATATTGTCAAAATAAAATATAAAATTCGAACAGATTTTGGTAATGACTTACGCCTAGAAAAATTTATTACATGCCAGCAATCAATAGATAAAGGTTGGAACTTCCAGAGGTCTTCGCAAGTTACCTATTCTTACGGTTCTATAAGAGACGTTGACGTGGACCTAAGTGATGAAGATGTAAAGAATATGATTAAGTGTGATAGCCGCTCGCCATTACATTTGGTTCTCCGTCTGAATAAACGAAGCTCTAGTGGGGTTTGGACACCAAGTGAAACTGTAAGAATGGCATTTCAGGGTTCATTCCTACCATCCCATGTCTATGTCGACGATCTACGCATTAAAGTGGAGCCATTCGTGTTCCCAGTATCTCAATGCTCTAGATGCTGGAAATTAGGACAAACACGAGCATGATGCCCATCCGAAAAGAATATCTGTCCCAAATGAAGAGAGAAACATGAAAATTGTGACACTCAAATATACGTGTGTGTTAATTGTCAGGATGACCAGGGTGAAAGCCCGTTCTAGGTATGTACTCCCTTCGTCACCGACTGTTAAAAACCCAAAAAGAGCATACCAATCATATTTTTTTTCCGAAACCACCCCCCTCAGAGTACATAAGTGTGTTTTCGAACATGTTTTCACTATTAGCAGACGAAAGAAATGAACCGGAAAAACAACTCTTCCCGTCACCTACATACGCCTCTGTCGTTACGTTTCAGGCAGATGTGCATGCAGATAAACAATCTACTAAAAGAGTAGAGCCGTTGAAAATAAAGAAAAAGCAAAGACCCGCAATCAAAAAACCGACTACAAACCAGAAACCAGATTTCACTGAGCCGAAAACGCTTAACGAGGATCGACCCATCGACAAGTCTCGTAAATCCGAAGAATCTCGTAAACTTTCGACGTAACACAACAGATGCAAGTGGAACACATTTGAAGCAAGAAGTTACTTCTGGGGAACTCTTATCCAGATTTAAAGACATAATATTCATGAAAGACTATACGGTTCAAGAAAAAATTAAGGATGTATTGAAGTGTTGCATAGAATGGTAAATGTAATATGTTAAAATTGTTATTAGAATATGTCAGCAGATAAAAAAAATGTCAGTCTTAATTTCAATACCCTTTTGTGCAACTGACAAAGTTTGCGACCATAATTAACCTGTTTTGAAAACCCTGATTGTATAAGAGAAGATCCACATTGCAGCCATTTGTGAATCCTGGTTGGAGACAGAAAGTCGGTTACAGGTCAGAGGCTATAATATTTATCGTTGCGATCAAGCTGATTCTTATGGTGGGGCAGCGATACTTACACATAGATTCGTCCAATTTCAACGCGTTACTATTAAACATCCAAATACAAATACAGAAATTAAGTATAAATCTTCAACTGCATTGAAATAGAAAATATCATTGTCCTCCCTCTGTCCGTACAAATATTACCGATTGGGACTTTAAATTTTCAATTAATAATAAAAAGACCTTGATTCTTGGTGATCTTAATGGGCATAATTTTAACTGGTCCTTCAAAACTGACCAAAGAGGCAATCAAATATACAATGCATTGTCAGAAAGTGAATTTGTTGTGTTAAATGATAGGATCATTAACACAACAAGACTTAAATTGGTTAATGGAATTTTGCAACAATACTCTCCTGATTTGTCTATATCTTCGTCTGACATAGCTCTCAAGTTTAATTATAGGGTTTTGAGTGAAACGTTAGGCAGCGATCATAGAATTATCAAATTATCTATACCTACCTCTTCATCAAGTTAAGAAGTAGTCAGAAAGAAAAATTTCAAAAACGCAGATCTGGTTTCATATAAAGTAACTGCAGAAAACTTATTTAAAAATTACACTTTTTCAAGCAATTTGCAAAAATATTATGATTATTTCATTGAATTATTCAATATTGCTGCCGAAACAAATATTCCATATACTATCATCAGTCAAAGCCCGACTAATAAGTTCACTCCCAAACCGTACTGGAGCCCTATACTGTCTAAAATTGTGGCGGAACGACGTTTGGCACTCTCTCGTTTTCGTCGATACCCAACGCCTAATAATTTAAGTGTTTTAAAAAATAAAATAAAATGCAAGTGCTCTGTTACGTGACATGACGCCTTTACGATTATGTTTCTTTAGAGTGTCCTAGATTTGTTTCTATTAATCACCTATTAAGTACCCCGATCTCAATTACCGAAGTAGAAAATAGTATACCGAGAAAAAACACGTCACCTGGATTAGATGACATAAGTTACGTTATGATTAAACATTAACATAAACATGCTAAACGCTTTTTAACTCAATTATTTAATATGTTTTTCGATTCTGGATTTGTACCTACCCATTGTAGGGAAATTAACATAGTCCCTATTCTAAACCCAGACAGGAGGAAGGAGCTGACAGATCTCGAGATCAGTCAGCTCCTTCCTCCCTATGCCCAATATAAATGATGTCTTGTCTTTACAAGATATCATTGACTATTAGATTAGACTGGTTCAATGAGAAAAATAGTTTACTCTCGATTTACACAACAGGTTTCCGTAAAGGCTATTCATGTTATGACAACCTCTCTATTGTGACACATAGGATCTTGAAAGGATTTTCTAAAAACAACCCTACTATAGCATGTTTAATTGACATTGACAATGCTTACAACCATATAGATATTACAGCATTACTATCAATGCTATACGATATTGGAGCTGGCACTAAAATATGTTATTATTTATGGAACTTTTTAAACCAAAGAACACTTAAAATTCGTTTACGTAAAAATATACTAGCAAGAAATATCAATTTAGGCTTGGCGCAGGGAGATCCGTTATCTCCTCTGCTCTGTAATTATTTATTTAATATTGCCATAAGGAAAATATGTAATATCATAGACAATGTATACATCTCACAGTACGCAGATGATTTTGTAATTTATCGTACATGTAAAACACTAACGGAGGGTGTACAATACTTACAAGCAGCTCTAGATCCATTTATTGACCTTCTATCAGAGGAAGGTCTGGAAATTTTAACCAACAAAATTAAAGTTTGTATTTTTAGAAGAGGGTTTAGAAGAGAGTCAGTTCAAATAAAAATAAAAAGCAATTACCTAGAGGTTGTGGATAATGTAAAATATTTAGGTGTATGGTTTGACCGTCGTCTAAGATGGTCTAAGCATTTTAACGACCTTATACCTAGTCACTGTGAGTTAAGCTCGTATCAATATTGTGAGGCGGTAGCGGTGTGATGGTATTGGTGTTACGCGCAAGTATGTCATCTCATACCTGGAGTATGCTCTGGCGGCGTTCCACTCCGACCAGATGTGGGGCGCTATGTGGCGCTGCCGGTGCGGGGTGTACCGCTGGCGTGGCGGCAGGAGGAGACGTGGGTGATGTCAGGTCCACCTTCCGACACCGCACCCCGCTTCCCTCCCAAGCAGCGACCGTGCCACATGACCCCTTCTCGCCGTTTAGACGCTGAGGACAAAATATAGTTCGGTTAAGGCTTGCGTAAGTCACTTGTGTGAAACAAAAACAAAACAAAGACATCGAAAATTCCTGCCTTTATCGAATACGTCACTTCGTCTGGGTCGATCACGTCACTGATTTCCATATGAAACGACCTCATGGGCGGATAATTTTGCGGAAAGTTAATAATCTTATTATACGAAATAACACAGTCATAGCACAATTCTCGCAATGACGTGTTAAGTAGTAACAAAAAGTTAATATAAGATAGTAAGAGCAGTGACCCGATTAATCTATAGGTATTCGGTTTCTTAATTTTTTTATTAACTCATCTTAAATACTTCCCCGAAACCACCGATGAGTAAACAATTAATTTCAGTTTGTCAGTTCACAGGAGAAATTGGATTTGAAGTTGAAACCAATGATTAAAGCGGTATTGGTGTTTATTGTTTGTACATTACTACTACTTGTATACCACGAGTATTTGTTACTAATGCTTTGTATAATGAATTGAACTTCAACTGCTTAGTTACGTGTGAATCTAGGGAGAAAATGTGGAGGGTAGAAGAAGCTTTTTAGCAACATTGAAATGTCATCAAAATAATTATGCCGACGATATTATTTTTTTGGGACATACTAAAATTAAAATGAAAAGCACAAGCCTTGCTAACTCTGCCTGAATTTGTCATTCAATAACAGCTTATTTACGAGTATACTCAATGGCACTATGGCACACTGTTTTAAAAGGTATGTATATTTATACCATTGTAGTGTCTTTTCCATTTTTGGGACCATGGGGTCCCGGACCTTTGGAAAGCGTACATGGGGCCGAAGCCAACACCCAGAGGTCCTTTATAAATATCCTCTCGACATTCCAACACATCGCCATCTCTGTCCCAAAGCAAGCTACTCAAAGCTTGTGTTATGGGTGCCAGACAACGGATATAATACTTAAATACTTTTTGTTTGTAAATACATACATGATATACATAGAAAACACCCAGACTAATACAAACAGACATGTTCATGCACACAAATGTTTGTATTGTGCGGGAATCAAACCCGCAACCCACTGCGCAGTAGACGATTTCTCGACCACTACACCAGACGGGTTGTCAGACCTTTGCACATTAATCTAATAGCTGTGTGACACAAACCGACGGTTATCCCCGTATGCACTATCCACCTATCTATACACCCAAGGACAACCTCCGCTTTGTGTTGGGCTATTGCAAAATATGGACACAAAGATACTGAGTTATGGGTGTGGGTGTTACGTGGACCGGGTAACTGGGACTATGGAAAAACTATGACCCCTGCCTGACGTAAGTTTTTCATGTATGTTTTTCATTGTAGTATTATTATAATATTATTATATGGATAATATTCGTTTACATTGATTGAACATTTAGCTGCCTGGAAATTGAACGGATGTTGGAAAATTTCTGAACGACCCCCTCAAATTTTTGCAGACACCATTGTTATGTAGATTCAAAAGATGTTTCAGTACTCCTATCACGTTTCTTCTACTACTTAAAGAAACGGCTGGACGGCAGTTTTGAAGGCTTTAATCACCGCAAAAGGTTTTGCAAACATAATTTGTTATTCACTTCTGAAATTATTTTGAAGGGTTTAAGGGTCATCATACTTAATCAAATATATAAATAAATAAAAATGCGTTAATAATAGTAACAATAGTCCCCAAAGCCGCTTTCGACTACGGTGGCCAGTCACAACGACTAACCGACTGCGCGGGACATACTATAGAGCGCAATTAGTGTGAGCGCAAAATCAGTTGCACACTCTATTCCTTTCACTCTCATAGCCCGATGGGATAGCAATCTGACACGACCGGAGAGAGATCAGGCGCAGGATCAAAAGCTTTACGTGCTTTTCGAGGCAAGGGGGGTGAAACATAGCCAACTTCAAAACTCCTGGCTACCTTGAGAAATTCTAAATGGAAAAACACAGGTACATATTTTTGGCCTGACCCAGGGATCGAACCCGGGACCTCTGGCGCAGCTGTCGCGTGCGACCCTCTAACCGCTGCGCCACCGAGGCAGTAATAAATGCACTAAAGGATATACAGACGTATACCTATATTTATACTCTATATATAGGGCTATTTAGCATTCATCCGTATTGTTTGTGTTTTAAATTTGAGGTACAATTTGATTTGGTGCGAGTTATACCAATTTAACTCTTGCAAATTTTTATCAGATCATTAAGGCGTATTTCGTTGTTTTGGTGGTGCGTAAAACGATAAAAAAAAATATAAATAAATAAGCGGTCCCCCGCAAATAGCAGCATGATGTTTTATAAAACATCATGGCTTTAGGCTATAGCCTTAAGCTATAAAACATCACGCTGCTATTCGCGGGGGCCTTATTCAATAAGTAAGCTATCCGATACAAAAATATTTTTTTTCAAATTGGTCCAGTAGTTTCTGAGATTAGCGCGTTCAAACAATTTTTTCAGCTTTATAATATTATTACAATAAGTTAAGCATTGCTTATGGTATTGCTTATAGTGTAATATTGTATTTTTTTATTTATTTTTATAATGAATTTACAATAAAAACTTAATTAAGAAACTATGCATACATAAACCATCTGTGGTTTTATCGAACGCTGCGCTTGTGAGTTGTCATCGTACTCGTACTTACAATATATATTCTATACTAAAAAAAAAAACAGAAAATGACTATTAATAAATTGCATGCAAATTCGATAACATTTACGCCATAGTCAGCCAGAATAGGCATATTGAGTTACCGATCTGATACTGATCCACCCGACCCGCGCGTCATAGCACTCGCAAACAGTACCGGTTTTGACTAGGCGGGTCCACACGGGGCGATTGATGTGCACTTAATCAGATCGTGTTGTTGCAAATCCAAAAAGTAACGTTTAAGTTTATATTTAATATTATTTTTTGTGATTTGTGCTTTAAGTGTTGGAGGTAATTCATTAATGAATTTCGGTACCACATACTTCAGAAGCTGCTTGCCGTATAGGTTATTAAATTTTGGGACTTCAAGTTTCTCTTTTAGGGCACTTCTAGTTTAGCCACTACGGTAGACAAAGGTTTTAAGTGGATTATTGAAAAAGTTTTCATTAAGTATTATGAATTTAACTTGGTCATGTATAGGTATTACGTTACAAAGGTAGAAGAGCTCATGATAGTTATGTTGGAATGCAATTTTAATTTTTTGAGGTACAATAGTTTTAAGTAGTCTGATTTGGAGATTGTAAATAGGATCTAAGTGAGATTTGCTAGTTCTGCCATAGCTGCCGAGTCCATAATATATTGTAGTTTCAGCTAATGCCTTGTATAGTTTTAAAAGTGTCTTGTAGGGTATTTTGTTTTTGACCAAGGCGAATTTAGCCAGCATAGCCCGAAGCTTGTCACATACATGGTTGATATGTTCCGTGCATTTAAGTCTATCGTCGATTATTAGGCCTAAATATTTATGGCTACTTACAAGTTCCACAGGGGGACATAAACAGCCAGAAACATTGTCATGCAAACATTTATGGGTGTGCGCAATTAAGGTGAGATTTTGTATTTTCCTATTTTTGCTTGAGCTTATATACATAAGTTTAGTTTTATCAGCATTTAGGACCAGACCTGCGTCATGCGACCATTTTGCTAACTGTGTGAAATCCCTTCGAAGTTGAGCTAAAGCCAGAGCAGGATTAGTGCTAACTGCTATTAGGCAGGTGTCATCAGCAAACTGGTACATTTCACATTCAGTCACTGTGTTAACAGCGTCGTTAACGTAGGTAATGTAGTGCAAAGGCCCAAGGACGGAGCCTTGTGCTGTGCCATCTGAAACGTTAATTTTAGTGCTTAGGTGCTCTCCTACCATAACAACAAAAGATCGATCCTCAAGACAGTTTTGACACCACTTGTTTAAGGGGCCTTGTATGCCACAGTCGTTAAGTTTTTCAAAAAGTGTATTATGTCTTAGCGTGTCGAAGGCTTTGCTGTAATCGATAAATAATATCAAAACGTGTTTTTTATCATTAAGGTGTTTATAGATTTTATCTGTAAATATTGATAGAAGTTGTGTTGTACTCTTTTTGGGTTGTTGAAACCCGAACTGCTTCTCTGTTATTATATTGTTAACTTTGAAAAATGCATGAATTTGCTTAGCTATTGCTTTTTCAACAATTTTATCTATAGCAGAGAGAATAGTAATTGGACGATAGTTGTCATACGAGATGTGACTTCCCTTTTTATGAATAGGTCTGACTATGCCCATTTTTAGATCTTTTGGGTATTTACCATGATTAACAGACTCGTTGATAAATTGGGCGATAACAGGAGCAATCTTGGTATCAATATTTTTTAAATCTCGAGTTCTAATTTAGTCAATCCCCGGTGCCTTATTACTACTTGCACATCTTATTTCCTTGAGTGCATCATTGTTAGAAATTTTTTGATACCGACACGTAACTTTCGGACAAAACGCATAGTTTTGCTTATCAAGGAGTTTTGTGGTACATTTTGGTACTATATTAGTAACACTATTGGCAAAAGTTGTAGCAAAGTTGTTCGCGATATCGAGGGTTGTAGTATTATTGTCTATTAGTGCATTCGTAATAATTGTGTCAGCTAGCGCTTTAGCCCTACCAGTAATTTCATTTAATATTTCCCATAACTTCTTAGGGTTTTTTATTTGATAAGTTATGTACTGTCTTAATTTAATATTTTTATTAGTATTTATCAATTTATTTACGTAGTTCCTAGATGCGTTGTAATTTAATTTTAAAATTTTGTTTGATGGATCAGCAATCCATTCTTTGAATAATTTGTCCCTATGCTCACAGGCCCGTATGATTTTAATAGTAATCCATGTATTATTTTCGCGTTTTTTATTATTGGTTGTTTTTATTCTAATTAGCGATTTATTGTAGCATTCATGTATGTTGTTTACTAAAATTTCGTATAGTTTATGAGGGCATATTATTTTCCTTGATGGTTCCCAGTCTATATTTTTTAGATATTCAGTTAGTTTAAACGTGTCATAGTGAGTGATGTATATGGAATCCGCCCGTATGGTACCACCGCTCCTTGTATCAATAGCTGCAAGCGCGATAACGCGATGGTCGGCCAGTGCAGTCCCCAACGCCGCAGTGTACAGGTCTAGTGAGCGGGATCGTGCGTAGATGTGATCGATACAAGACTTACTTAATCTATTCTTTTGTAGTTCTATGCGCGTGTATTCACTGATCCCACAAACTAAGCCATAAGTGTACATAGTGGTGTTGTAAATATGTTTTATGGGCCTGTTTAGGCGCAGATCAATATTAATATCACCTAGGATATAAAATTCGCAATGATGCTTAGCATTTTTGAGCAGGTAGTCTAGTTCCTTAACAAACAGGTGTTTACTACTATTTGGTGGGCGGTAGATGCAGCACAGAGTGGCGGAGTAACCAGTGGGCGTGTGTATTGTACCTAATAGACTTTCACAGTGTTGTGTTTTAATGTTTGTGATGTTAAACTTATGTTTACTATTTACATAAATTATTATACCACCGCCTCTTCGGTTTTTTCGCAGCTGCGTGTACATTCTATAGCCTTTTAGTTGGTAAAGACAGCTTAGAGATTCTGATAAATTAACTTCGGTTAGCATTATAACATCAATAGCTTGTGAAGAAGTTAACACGCATTGCTCGAGCGAGACAAAATTCTTAATAAGAGATCTGATGTTCATGTGTATACATAGAAGTTTTAGATTTTTTGGAATGCAGTCTAAGAATTTATTTATATTCAAACAGTCACTGATTTCATAAATATCTTCTAGTGAGTAAGTATCCATTATAGCAAGACGTTACAAAAAGTTATTATAGAAAACTGTCGTAATAGTTTACTTAGCGCTAGACTTAGGTTTGATTCTTTTAATGTTTTCTTCTGTACGAATGATTAAAGACTTCTGGTTTTCACCGTCCTTGCGGACCCGCAGTATACCTTTTTTGATCCATATGTAGCGGAAAGCTTCTTTTAGGTCCAGCTTAGCTTGGTACAACAGCTTTTTATTGAATGGTGTAAGTGCTTCGCCTATGAATATAACATCACTAGCTTTGGAAGTCGGACTGCCGGAGCAGATGTCTGTTACAGTGATTCTGGGGATTAGTGATTTAGATGCCGTAATCCACGAAGACTGAGCATGTTCTGAATTTAGTTCAACCAGTACGGGGCCAGGTCGGTCGTTTCTACCTGGGGATCTTTTAGTTTGCTTGATGTCGTCAGTGTTTTGGTTTAGCCTTTTAGCCACATTCTCGATAATCTTTCGCAGGTTTTCATTTTCATTTTGTGGAACGTTATGTATTTCAATAGTAGATGATAGTTTTTGCTGTTCAAAATCATGGATGCGCTGTTCGGGGGCACCTACCCTAGTTGTCAAGTTGTTGTTTGTATTGGAAAGTTCAATATTTTTCTTCTGAAGAGCTGAGATATTCTCCTGCATGGTGTCTACTTTTTGAAGAAGCTCGTCCATCTTGTCAGATTGGAATTTTAGTGCGTGAGTGACATCTTTCAGCTCATTTTTTATTGACCGTTCTATCTCTTTAGAAATGTCACCCAATATTTTTTTCACATCGACCTGCATTGCTGGTGACTCGGAGTTATCTTCGTCACAATCATCATCATTTGGTATAACGATCGATCGACGTCTTGGGGAATGTTCTTGGCAATCTTGGCAAGTCCATTCAAGGCTTTCCGAGGCCCGAAGCGCTGTAAGCTGTTTGTAGGTAAGTCCAGTACATTGGTTGGTCAAATGCACAAGCCGTTCACAACGATTGCGTTCTAGACCAGGTCTAGACTTAGTAATGTTTTTATTACAATGATCGCACTTGCTAGCCATTTTGGGGGTAGTTCACGCACAAATAGCGACGTACACAGCACACAAGTATCACACACGGCTTAGGAGCAACGACTGATTTAATATATTGCACTATATTAAATTATTATTACATTCATCAAATATTGTATTGAGGCACAAACTATTTTATAACCCGCCCGAAGCACTCATGTATGCTAAATACTTACCACTGGTATGATTCTGGGCAGTTCCTGTGCTTTGTTCTTGTTCATCTGATACTGCTTGTCTAAAACCTTGACAACTACAAACTCCGCAAGAGCTGCAAACACGAACATCATACACCCGGCCATCCATAAATCTAATGCCTGAAACAGATAAAATTTCAAAGGTAATAATTAATATTTAATAGAACACAGTTACCGGTTACTAATGTATCCCTCGCTAGCTTCTATCCCTCGAGATACAGACTCACAACTAGTTCGAGGGTGATCACTTACAGATGCTGAACCCACGCTGGTCTTTTTTTTACTAATAACTACATTCGTCTAAGCTGACTTGACTGTAATATGGCTCAATAAAGATTTATTTATTTATTACAAATCATAGAATACAACAACTTTTTAGGACTAATACTGATAACGCAAAAACAAAAGTAATTAAAATGATAATGATTATTATACAAGATGTCAAACTGGTTTAACTCTGAATGAATCAAATGTTGTTATTTTTCTGGAAAGAAAGCGAAAATACGGTGTCTCAATGGTAAAAATATAAGCGAAAATACATACAAAATGAATTTTACAATCTTTTCTTTCCGACAAGCTTTGTCTGCCGTTCTTTATTTCGAACAAAGCGCTGACTTTTATTCCGCGTAAAGCGCCCATCTAAGCGGTAAAAACTATACTCGAGGTAAATTTTATCGTGCAAATGCTGAACATTAAAACCACGTAATTATTTTTTATTTACTCGTTTGTGACTTTATAACGTGATTTTTTTTGGCCGTCGGGTCAGAAAAGTTTTAGATTCTCCTTTAAGGGTCTCCTTTGACCAAAGACGTAGTGTAGGATGTCCACCGACAAGATGAACAGATGACCTTGTAAAGATCGCAGGGTCACGTCGCTGTGGAAAACCGTGGGGGAGGCCTATGTTCAGCAGTTGACGTCCTTTGGCTGATAATGATGATGACTTTTTAACAAGTAAACAGGGATTTCACATAAGGACGGTAGTTGCCAACGAAATTAATAACGTTAACGCTACGATGCGATGACGCGCCGTCTATTAACTGGTAACGTGCCGTCGAAAACAGCCTTAGTACGTTGCCGCTTGTGAGTTAGAGCAATACTTTGTGCAAAATATCAGCGAGGGCATTAACAAAAACAAACAACAATTCGTTAATATTGTATATGTATTATCTGTTTCATCGGGCCTTTTTAAACATTGTGTGTTGCAAGTCCTTCCAAAAATGTATTTAAAACTGTTATACCCTACTGGGTATAACAGTTGTAAACAGCTGGGTAAACAGTTGCTTTGTAACAGCCAGCTCAGCCGAAAAAATCTTCGTTTAGTATTATAATAATAATCAAACATTAATTTGCCAGAAAACACCGAAAATGTCAAAGTTACAATCTTCAGATCATAGAAATAGGTTACCTAAAATAATTATTCCTATTATTATGCTTCAGCTATATAAATAGTATAGAGAGACGTGAATTGTGATATAAATAGACGAAGCAAATATAAGCAAAGGCCGCTAACCAATTCCCTGGATAAGAACCATATCTATACTAATATTATAAAGCTGAAGAGTTTGTTTGTTTGTTTTAGAGTTCTATAATAAAGTCAGCGACAGCATATGTCTATCTTTTATGGTTGACTTACTACAACCTTTTTTATCCACTGGACTGTCCAGTGGTACTACAGTGCCATTATTTTTTTTAGGGTATACTGTCCGTGGTACTACAGTGCCATTATTAGAACAGTTCGAAAACACCTGTTTTTTTAAAATCGGTGTCCCATCTGTACCACAGCTGTATTTTTTAATCTTTACAATTTATCAGAGAAGGCTTTCCAACCTAGTTCTATTCATTTGATGCGAAGTATTATCTGTGAAGCGACTTGAAAAGTGACCTATTTTTTCTCTGTGAGTGAGCAACAAAATGTCGTGAGTACTTTTATTTTGTTACTTAATTCTATAAGTGTGATATGTTATAATTTTCTAGACAAAATTCTCTTTACAGTGATATATAAATACCATAGAGTTTCGATCTCCAAAGTGAATAAATTTAACAAACAATATAGTAACTACCTTCGTGAGTAAACATGGCTGCTTTCGTTGTTGTTTACGGATTATTAAATTAGTTTTGTAGCTAACAATATGATATTTACGTACTACAAGCTATTTAGATTAAGTAGTAAATAGAATAAACCTATTACATTCTCGTAATTAAGCATATTTAACGTTACAAAATACTTCGACCGCGGCGGCCATATTGATTGTTGGACCAAAATCGCTGCGCCGAGTCATTTAAATTAGTTAATTTATTAGACTTATCATGTATCATTTGTGTATATGAAGCCATTATTTTAAAGGTAATATAGTGTAGTTTCAAAATAAATTACTAAAAAGTATAGCTTAGTGCATAACTTTGTCATAATAAAATAAAATTGTCAAACAATCTAACAAAAAGAAGTAAAATTATGTATTATCATTTTCTTTTTTATATAAAATTGTAAGTTCGAAGTATATATTTTCAACTTAATTAATGCCTTATTTCATTACCTATCTGCCACTATTTTTGTTTTCGTAATCACAATTGTACTTTTCTTTATATAATCGTTTTTATCAGGACATGTCGCGCGATTTTTTCATGCACCCGTCGCGCGAAATCGCCGGACAGTTTTCCCACATGGTAGTCTGAGAGCGCGGACAAAGTCGCGGGGGACCGCTAGTATATAAATAGAATTTCCGTTTGGTAATTGAAGTTTCAATTGCATAGCGATATTTAATTTTTATTTTTATTTTGCTTTTGATTCTACACCAAGCGTCTTTGATTTTTGTCAGTTCTAGGTAGATTAGGACTAACGCGGGCCATAAGTTTTACAACAAATAAGGTTATATAAAAAAGTGTAAGTGTTAAACTTATAGACATACCTTTACATAGGCTACTGGCGGAATGTCAGCTCGCAGTCCAGTGAACATTGTAACCAGGGTCAACATGCAAGTCACCAGCAGCGTGACCCGCCCGGGAATCGCGTCTAGGTCCAACCAGAAGCTGAACCAGGATAGCATAACCACGAGAGAGGATGGAGCAAAAGTCTGGATGAGGTGGTGACCGATCTGACGCTCGAACCTGAAGTAGACCACTAATCTGGAGTAATTGCCTGAAAATAGAGAAGAATACTCCTTATACTTCCTGTTGAAACTTAAATGATAACACGTTTTTAAATATGCCAAATTCGATTCAATGAGCTGAAGGTGAATTGAGTAGCCTTAGAGATGCTCCACTGCTTTCAGCTGACGTTTTCATTCTGATCACAATGGTTATGGTACAGTGATTGCCTGTCGAAATTTAAACATCTCTTGCTGATTGCCGCGTTACAATGGATCTTATATTTCTGTATAAAGTTGTCAATAGCGCGATAGATACTTAAAACATTAAATATGCTGTACCAAGGCCACACTCACGGTGGAAGCTCACAAACACGTTTGTTGTGCCTCGATCTAACACTAACTTTGGAAAAAATGCACCGTTACCGAGATTGTTTAAATCTAACAATAGCGTAAATGGCGAATTTCATCTCAATTTTTGCCATGAGTCTGGATCAAAATTTAAAGTTAGAGTCGATTCATTTTATCAACGCTAGTTAGATTAAATTGTTATTGGGTTTTTTCTTTCTTATTTTATATTACGTAACTAGTTTAAAGCTTTTAACTAATTATCTAATTCTGTCGTACTTTAATCAATGTTGTGTTCACCTATAATTGGGTTGCATACGAGATGCAACGTTTAATTTTTATTTTATTTTTATGTCAATGCTTGTATGTTACCTGTTGGTGTACCAAATAAACAAACAAATAAATAAAAAATACTAACCGTCTTTGTCAATCATGTATCCGTTGGTCTCCTCAAGTCTCAGAGGCTCACCGATATGGTACTGCAGCAGCTTGAGTTCAGGGTTGATGGTCACTCCCGCTTCACTCCACCGGAACCTCACCTTTTGGTTGCTGTATGAGACTAAAAATATTTTTTATTTATTTTTTATTTTGAAAAAATAGTACTTTTCTGAGCGGAAACCACTTTATGTCTTTCACTAACCAGGTGAATGCTTTAACTGCAAGCGCTTTCGTAGCACCCAGACTACGCGTTACTGAAGTTATGATTTATATGAATAAAAATATAATGCAATTATGTATGTCCTGCTATCATTTCTTTATTGAAATAGATTGTTTTAGTCTACACAAAATTTCTTAGGTAATAATAGCAATTTTAATTGCTTCACATACTGCTTAGCTTAGTCTTTTGATCCATTTTGTGACTTGTGTAAGAACAGCACAAGTTAAATAAAAGCTCTGTTTCACCATCTATATACAGCTTGTGGCCTGTAATAGGAGCAAACCTTTTTTACAAATTATTCTACTGAGTATACGTAGTTACCTTGACTGATCATAGTGCTCTGAAATGCCTATTCTCAGAGATATAGTAATCCAAAGTTAAAATTCGTATACCTGTTTAAATCGCTTACTCGTAAGTAAGTTAATCACATGGCTACAAGTGACTGATTAGACACATTTGATTTGATTCTATTTATTTTGTTAAAAAATAACAATAGGTAATTTTCTTTTTTATTATAAAAATTACAACTATTTAGAATTGAGTACTGGTTACTTAAGGATCCTATATTTTATTTTTTATGCTCCTATCACAGGTCACACCCTGTATACCTCTACACCATTTAAAAACAATAGATGACGATAATAGTTAAGTTAAATTAAGATTCAAAAAAGCTCAACCGTTTTTATACTCGGTTTTTGTCCATATACTTACAGCTTTCAATGTAGATCGGGCACGACTGTATGTCCATGGGATAGAGTTGAAACTCCATCTGGCAGGCGATGATTGCATGCATTCTTGCTGCATATCTCACTGTTTGGTTTCTGTACAACGTCACAGAAGAAAACTTGTGCGTCAATTCCGCTATTTCTGTGGGCAATGAACAAAAGTATTTAACAATACCTTACAATTACAAAAAGTAAAATTCAGTAACAACCATATTCATCAATTCTAAGAATCAAAAGAGTCGCATAAAAGTATCTCATTCAAAATTGTTTATGCTTAAAGAAAATGGCTAAACGACTGCCCTAAGAATGAATAAAGCTTTGTCAATATCCTGTAACTCTGAAGTATGCATTAATGAATTATTCCGTATTTATTATTTCTCTAGAACTTTAGTAAAATAATTAAAATATAT
Source organism: Pyrausta purpuralis (assembly GCA_963924145.1). Lineage (NCBI taxonomy): Eukaryota > Metazoa > Arthropoda > Insecta > Lepidoptera > Crambidae > Pyrausta > Pyrausta purpuralis. Next base: position 23,397,419 of record OZ001645.1, on the reverse strand, counting down.
ATGTTTTGATATTGATTTTTTTGACAATAATGACCTCAAAAAAAGTCAGGCAATAAAAAAGACGTTAGTGCTCATTGTCATCTTGTTGATTGTTAGTGGATTCTTTCTTTTTGAAGTCATGGTTACCCATCTTACTACGAAACTTATAAAAAAAACGCCTTATAAAACATCATAGCAAAAGCATATTTGACAAGTTTGTAAACCAATCAAAGTAGGAATTACAACGACTTTATTTTTAAGGTTGTGTGTTTTTGAAAAATTCCTGAAACTTTATTTTATACAAAATATTGCTATAAATCTATTCAGCATTATGTAGAACTAGGTGTTATGTTTATACATTGTTAGCGCAGTCGCCCATACTTCTATTTAGCCATGTCTTTTAAAATATAAAAAAGTGGTTTAAAAATGCTTAAAGTGCGAAACCATTTATTACAGTTTTTATTATCGTTAATGAACTGATAATAAACTATTTTTCAACACACTTGCTCAAAATGACGTTTTTATTCCACCGATTTTTGAAACATAATCCTAGATATTAAACACGCGTGCTTTTTCTTTATATTATTGCACTAGTGCCTTTAGTTTATTAACCCGACCAATTTAGGTTTGTACCCTAGTACCAAGTCCTAAGTAAGATGAAGAAGCTATGTAATTTAGTCGGGTTATAACTTTAATTTTAGCAACAAACATTATTTATGCGAAAAATAACAGTATTCTACATAGGTATTTATTTCAATAAATGGCAAATCCAGATTTTTCATTTATTTTTTCTGTAATTTGTGTTTTTAACACGAATTATTAGATTTTTAATCTTGGCTGTTGGCCGATCTAGTTCGCCCTTAGCCTTGCGCGCGCATCGATATCGCGGCAAGAAAAAAAAACAATGCGCCATTTTTCGTAACTAAGTAATTGTCGGCTGTGACGAAGTTTGGATTAATTGTAAAGTTTAATATTAACGAAAATGTCCACTTCAAGTAAAGAAAATGAAGAAAACCTATTATTAACTCTGGCGGTCATACGTAACGAGACGAAAAACGCGTGCGATAGTCTTTTGCCATCAAAGTCGAGTGAAATGTATTTTTACTACGAGTAAATGTTTTAATAATTAAAAACTTAGTAAATGAAGAGTCTTGTTTTTTCCTCGCAAGTGTGTTGAAAAACGTCGTATGATACGCGTGTGCCTGTGACCATTATATACGCGGCTTTCTTATGGCGCACTCGCTTTCGCTCGTGCGCACACAATATCGCCTTGTATATAATGGTCAACTTAGCACACTTGTATCATAATGTACTATTATCGCTTTTGGAGTTATAATAGTATATATTTTATGCGTTGTCCCTCCTGTCTATCAACTAGTAAATGTTAGCTGAAAGACATCGTTTATTTGTAGCCAACACCTAAATTGTAAATTCTGTAAAAAACTTGTCATAAATTATGTGCAAAAAAAGATAACTGTCTTATTGGGTCAATGATTTTGTAAGGGAAATCTTTTCTCTAGCCTTTATATTTTATAGCTTTTGAGCTTTTCCATATATATTATTAGTATGTAGTATAAGGTCAGACGGGAAACATAGACACCGAATAAACATTGGTCCCTTAGGTCCCTTGCCTAAGTAAATAGGGCACAATTTAAAATTTACCTGTAATTTTATGTGCATAAAATCTGACATTAAAGTGAAAACATTACATTAACGAAAATGTATAGGTGCGTTTCGTTTTGTCATATGTTTCAAAATACAATGTTTTAGATTTGTCAACAACTAAGGAAGGAATTTAAAAAAAAAAAAGAAATCAAAAAGAGTATTTGTAAACAGGTTATCTTAATTTCCACCTACATACACTCTTATATACTTACTTCCGTAGTGCATCTGACTATTTTTATGAAAACATTATCAAATGTTGTTAAGCAGAAAATCTGTTGACATCATGCGATTTTGTTATAGCAAAATTGACATTGGTAGAGCCTTTTAAATACATTGCAAATAACAATGTGTATAACCTGCTTAATTATATTTACTGTGTGCATTTTGGCATGGAACAACTTCTTACGATACATATTAATATAAGTAATAATATATAAGTATGGTTTATAAAGATTAAAACTATAAGATATATTCTTAGTCTTAAACTTTTGGTATTATTTTCGCTCCATGTGAAACTACATAGTGCTAAAGGTGGATTTAGTGCTCGTAAATACGATAGAAATTGAGCAATGGTTGTATTTAGCTCTGTGAAATTTTAATAGTTTAACTATGGGAAATCATCTACGAGTATGTGCGTATAATATCGACAGCTTCATTTGGTATATCACTATCGATACAATCGATATTATTGAAGTTGACTTTAGTATGCAGTATTTGGCTCTGTCTATTCAATATCATCATAATCAACCAAACGACGTATTCTGCTGAACATAGGCCTCCCCCACGGTTTAACAGATTTCACCGTGACTTCCACCCTACTGTTCAGTCGTTAAATACTGTTGAAATTGTTGCGTTGTATGGTTCACTATCCATAGGACTAAACTCTCATTAGGTACTTATTTTATTCTATTTTATTAAAACAGTTTACAGTTGAGGAGAAACAAATTTTATACATAAATGAGTATTATGCTAAACTGTAAGCCAAAACATGTGCTTCAGGAATGTAAAGAATGAGTTACATCGTTTCGCAAATTCAACTCTTACTAACTATGTTTTATTACACACGAATTTGTGAGGATAGAAGATTGCTACTTCACAAACTGCTACTTAATTTAACAAAACGTATACAATATTAATTAATCATTATGATATTACAGTTTATTCATACAAATATAGCTATATGCTGTGTTTTGTAAAATATTATAAAATATAGAAATAGGGTGAAGTCGCGGGAAACTATTCGAATACTTAATATATTTAAACAAGTATAACAATATAGAGCATAAAACAAACACTATTAGTAATGAAAGCAATAGTTACTTGAATTATGGCCTAAGATATATAACGGACAGTGTTTTTCAAAGGCTATCTTTGACACGCCAGCAGCCAGCCACTACCAATATGCTTGGTGTCGACTACCATACTGACGGTTACTTCTTGACAAATCTGAGATAACCGTCGACTTTGTTTGAATTTTTTTGCAAAAACAGCGTCAGACGCCATTGAATATGCATAATAAATGTGTAAGCCCCAAACCTACTGCATCTCGTGATAATATTTTTGAATGCTGCGTCTTGTGTGTCAATAACAAACAAAATGTGATAGGAAAATTTATCTGTGCTAGGTTTGTTTGCACAAGTGAGGTGCCAAATCAAAGGTTTCCTACCAGAAAATTGATGCCGGTAGTATAATCCACCTCCTAAAAGCACAAATTATGGTTAATTTTGAGGAACGGACCAGGTATTCATCAAGATTAGTAATAATCCATCGTATTGGAAATGAAGCCTACTCAATTTTAGAAGAAATCATTTTAATTAAACTCCATGCTATACGAATGTACTTTTTTGGGATTTAAATAAAGTGCTCTAATTTGTTGCATTTCCCTAGAAAATAATTGCGTATCTCGATCTGTAATGGTATCAATTAGAAGAAGTTCGTGCTATATCGTTAATATTTTGCACAAAAATGGTGCATGATCATGCCAGTTAGTGGTAAATAGATAACATAATATTATTGCTAAATGTTATCTCCTAAGTGATACCAAATTATTTGAGATAATTGAATTCATTTTTTTAAATGCAAATCTAATAATAAAATGTTCCAGTTTTAGGACATTAATTAATCATAACATGAATTAAAAATAATAGAAATACTTTGAAATATTAAAGAAACACTTGTAATGTGTTGGGGTTAGCCTTTAGAAAAAATATAAATAATCTGAAATAAGCCCCCATTCAAAAGAATGATTGTCAAGGCAAATTATAAACACATAAGAACAAAAGCATATTTGAATTACCCACCGGTCAACCTTCGGGTATGTGTGTTATAATAATAATAAAGTAATAAATTGAAACAGGATGTAACAAAACAGCGACACTAAAAATAATACGCGCGGAAGAAATACCAGTCAGTCGAAGTATGAAATTGTTTTTTTGTTACTTACACAATCACGTGAGGGAATCTATAAGTTTTAGAGATTCTTATGGAAGTTATTTTTACGTACGTTTATTGGGTGCAATGCTACGTTTTGTAACAGTGACACAAGATTTCAACTACTACGGTGGCAAGTCTTATCTAACGACTGCTACTGCCGACTGCGCGGGGATATTATAGTGCACAAGTGTGTGTCCAAACACAGGTACACTCTCTATTCCTTTCACTCTTAAAGCCCGATGTAACAGCAATCTGACACGACTGGAGAGAGATCAGGCGCAGGACTAACGGCTTAACGGGGAAAACCGTCAACTTCCAAATTTCGGGCTCAAAAACCCAGGTATATATTTTTGGCCCGACACAGGGATCGAACCCGGGACTTCTGGCGCAGCTGTCGCCTTAAAGACATACGAAGATAAATAATCTATAACAACCCCAATCTCACATTCACAAAGTTCAGTCAGGTCGTTCGCTCTATCGTGAACTCTGTCTCTGCCATGACACCGGCTTACAACGGCTGAAATATAACCGATCGTGATACTATTCATAAAGATAAAATATTATACGAGTTATCTGTCTCTATCCTGTTCTATTTTATTTTGTAGTATTTTATCTTAATTATTGTTATAAGTCGAGTGTAGTTTTTTAGTGTGTTTTTTTGCATTTATCATATTTACAGGATGACTTTGAAAACATTAAGAATATTTTAAACTAAAAACCTACTCATGATCCCCTTCAAATCAGTTGTAATAAAAATCATTTGATGGAACCGAGAAAAAAACATTTGAAATACTTAAGAATTGATCATTGCTTCAAATTGAATTCATAAATTACAGTTTAAGATTTTCTACAGTTGACAAATAATATTACAGTGTCAAAAAACTACTTCGTCTAGATGGATCTCGGAAATAGGAGTGATACTTCATGATTTTCTCGGTTTCATCAAATCAATTTATTTTCGTTTTTATATGTGGAAGGGACTACAAATAAAGAGTAGATACTAGTTCTTCGTTTATAATATTGCCAAAGTTTTAAAAGTCATCCTGTATACAAATAAACTATTGTACAAATTTTATTACCTTTTAAAATAATAAAAAACGGATGAATATATTTGCAATAATCTGTTTATATAGATAGGTTATAAATGTCTGCGTAGAAAAATATTTTAAAAAAAACTTACCAGTAACTTTTGAGTTCAGAAAGTAAGGGTCTGGATGCCAAAGGTTGTCAAAGAACTCTGGGGGTAGGGTCACGTGGTCGTCTCCTTCCTCGAAGATGTCATCAGGGAGCTGGAGTCTACTCTCTCTCCATGTTTGTCTGATGAACATGTCTACTCTGTAAGCGAAATCAGAAGACAATAAGATAGACCTGGTTTCGGCATTGATTATCTCCAAGGATCTAAGAACGACAAAAAACAGACAGTCGCATCCTGGCCCAGAGTCATTTCATGAGGCTTGACTTCAGCATTTTACAAAAATATATATACCGCTATTGAGTAGAATTCGCTGCCGGCATAAGTGTTCTATGTCAACTAAAATTTGGACGTTATTAAAGAGTGTATAGGCTGTTACTAGGCAGACATGGCCCATCATAGGCTGCATTGTCACTTAACATCAGGAGCAATCGTGGCCTAGCTATCTAAATATAAAAAAATAAGTATTTAGTTAACTACTATTTACCGGGGTTTAAGAAATGAGTGATTTATCGACTTAATACAACTTCTTTTAGGCGACAATTGCAGTCATAGTTTAAATAATAATCTCAAACAAGATCAAAAAACTAATTTGCATTAATTCAGTTAGGTCTATTGCATGGAAGTTTTCTTTTGGAGCAAACAATATATGGGGCATCGACCGCCTTTTTTTGATTCGATTGCAGAAAGGTTAAATTGATAATCTTAGACAAAAAAGACGACGCAGGATTTTATCTATCATGATTCCTGTATGATTTGTTACGATACGATTGCAGGATGGTATACTTAACTAAATATGCCGCTTTCTGCAAAAATAATTAATCGAGGACTCTTGTGACGGGCTTTTTAACTTTACTCCAATAGTCGATATTATAAATAAATAAATAATAAATATCCTTTTGACATTCCCACACATCGCCATCTAGTCCCAAAGTAAGCTACTCAAAGCTTGTGTTATGGGTGCCAGACAACGGATATAATACTTAAATACTTTTTTGTTTTGTAAATACATACATGATATACATAGAAAACACCCAGACCAATACAAACAGACATGTTCATGCACACAAATGTTTGTATTGTGCGGGGAGCGAACCCGCAACTCCCTACTACGCAGCGGGTTGCGGGTTCGCCCCCCGATTTCTCGACCACTAAACCAGACGGGTCGTCGTACATAAACAAAGCAATTGTTGTTTAACCGACTATAATGCATCAACTGATGATCTTGTATTTGATACGAATGACCTGATTTTACTATCCGAACTATGTTTAGGTGAATAATTTATCTCAATTCGTAGCGCCGCTTGCCGACCGCCAATTACTTTGCCACTTTGCTTGCACGGTGACCGGTTGAATCCAGTTCACAAAAAGACATCCCGGTACTATGATCGTTTACTTCCCGACATTCGGCAACTGAATTATGACTAAAGCAATCCATACCGGTCAGCAAAATTCCTTGCTTTTAAGATATTGTTTTCTGTATACTACGTAACTTGCTTGGTTTGTTTTTTATTATTGATTAAATTTATTATATCAACTCCCAATGTCTAATTATTATGTTACGGTTAATAAGGGGGTCTACCTTGTTTCGCATAATTTTTATTGTCATAATTTTATTTGGCATATCATCAAATAGCATAAAATTCCTTTCGCAGAATATCAATTAGCATTCACTCATTTATCAGACGTTCAAAACGCATAATCGTGTAAGCTAGAGTCATCTTTAGGCAGAAATTTAATATCCATAATAGTCTTAAAGCAGAATCATCCTGACGCAGAAAGTTTACAGATAGAATCGTCTTGTAGCATACAATTCGTATATATAGTCATTAATAAGCAGAATCATCCTATCGCAGAAAATTCACAGTCCGAATCGTCTTTTGGCATATTTTTCATATTTAATATTCTCCTATAAACCTTAATTTCTCTCTGTATCCCAAGTAGTTCTATCTCAGCAATACTAACATACAACATGCATGGCAAATCAAACATGCAGCATGCAAGCAAGCATTCAACATGCAAGCAAGCAAGCAAAGCATGCAGCAAGCAAGCAGGCATGCATCAAGCAAGCAAGCATGCATCAAGCAAGCAAGCAAGCATGAATCATGCAAGCAAGCATGCAGCATGCAGCATGCAAGCAAGCAACAGCTTGCATGCAGTATGCAAGCATGCAACATGCATGGTTTCTGTCACGGCTCCGGCGCTGCGGGGCTCCGGCAGTCCCACGCGAGCTTATCGTCGCAGATGGTTTTCGCTCACCACCGCAGCTTCGGCTTGCTGGCCGGCTTCGCCGGCCAGCCTCAGCCGCGGCGGCGAGCTTTTAAACCACCTGCTCCTCAGCTCGCGGGCTGCCTCGCCCCTCCGCGCCTACGCGATTTTGAATTACACTCTAGGGGTGGGGCAAACAAGACTGCGTGGAGTCGGTTTTGCACCGATTCGTTTCTGTCACTAACTTTTGTACCACAACTTAATGACTTTTTAATTCAATCTTAGGGTAAAATACTATTTAAAAGAAATAGCAATATGCGTAGTGTTTCTGTCTGTGAATTCTGCTTTCTTCATAGTATGCCTAGTCAAATTATGCCAAATAAACATTATGCTTAGCGAAAGTATGCAAAGTAAAATTTTGCCAAAGGTAATTATGCCTTATAAATTTCTGCTATCTTAAAAGTATGCCATTGTAAATTCGGGCATATAAATATTCGACCAAACTATAATTATGCTAACAGAAAATTCTGCCTGAATAATATTCGACTAAAGAAAATTATGCCAAGTGTGTTATGCCAAGTGACTTTCGGAACAAAAAGATTCTGCCAGATAGAGGGAACCCTTAATAAGGCTATCTACCAGATAACTCATACAAAATTATATACTAAATAATATACTAAATTATGGACTAAATTTATCAATTGTGAAACAAGGTCTACGTCTAGAATTAAGAAAAGTCACACTCAAATTTGTTTTAAGTTCAAACGAAACAAAACAGTGTGTTTTTTTAACGTTTTAAGCTGACGAAATCCCGCCCTTATAACTAAAAAAAAATAAAAGAAGCATTTATAAATTTCACTTACCTAAAATCCATGTCTTCTACGTTGATGGAGTTTACATCAACCACATAAATGCTGAACTCAACTATAACGGGTTGACCTTTTCGTGCAGGAGGGCGCATTTCTGAAATCAATAGTGAATTAGTCATAGAATCGTTGTCAGTCTGAACTTCAAGCCCACTAAGTGCTTTCTAAAAGGATACGGGGCAGTGGAACACAGTGCCGTGCATTGATATTACTGTGCATTACATCTAAAATAGATGGATAAGACATGAACATTGACATCATACATAATATCGGTTTAAAAGTACCTTTACGGTTTAATAACGAGAGACAATAAGTAAACAGCTTCGGTCAGAATAATTTAGTGTGGATAAGAACTGTGTAATACTTTTGAATTTAGTTTTGAATGAGATTAAGTGACATGAAAAAGAGTCCAATCGGGCTGTTTATGGGAGTTTAGCGCTGGAGACGAGAAGAGGAAGGTGGATTTTATTTCTTTATTTTAGTAATTGGTTTTTCGAGTCATTAATTGTGATTTGTATTGGAATCATTATAATAGTATGTGCTATAGAAGAAAACAATGAAGACAAAGTAGGAAACAAAGTAAAGCGTTCTCTGATCGCGGATCGCGCCCACTAATTCGAATATCGCTATCTCGTGCTTAACTTCCTTGTTGAGCATTGAAATTCGAACCTTATCCAATTCAATTCCATTTCAATGAGTTAGGATAGGAAGGGCTAGTTTAGTGTTAGTTTTAGTGATAAGTGTAAATATTGAACTTTTACTACTAAGGAATTGTCTGTATGACTTAGATCTAAAGACGTTAAACTTATAATAAATCTATCTGGAATTCTAGATCAAGACAATTATTCATCTGTCCTCGAACACAAGACACTTGTCAAGCCAAAGTCTACTTTAAATTTTGGATATATGGGAGAAATGGCTAAAACATTGGATCGAATATGATATTTTTTACGCTTTTGTTACCACAATAAGAACACAATACAAAGCATGAATCCATCACTTCCCTAAAGTTTCATCGAAACACGTGTAAGACATGACATGACCGAGCATTGTTTTATGTTGCCAACGACATTCGTGACTCGTGCTAAGAAACATGATATTATAAAGCGCTACTCTTCAAAACAAGCTAAGAAACAGTCATGTTGTAGTTAAATGAAAATGTCCGCCCGTGGGAGAAATATCTATTATTTTCCACACCATAATATTTTCTAAATTCAGTATTTTCCAGTTTTCTTCGGGGCTTTTTACAGAATGTATAATTGCAATAAGTAGTTGAACCATAAACAAAGGAAAATTGCTTACTTAAAAAATATATTAAGCAAGGCATAAATAAATATAATTGTGCTAGTTCAAAATCAACGTCAATTATGAATTGGGTGACATATACATTACACTTTAGCCGCAGAATTTTTAAAAAGTAGTTCATATGATGCTAATTTATTTATTTGTGGTAATACAGTACATTTGACATCAATATTGGGACAAACTTGGGTATGTTTTAAGGCTATTGTATGTGTTTATCTTATTGTTGTGATAATATCACACTATTGTGCAATATTATGATGACGCGTGAATTTCATGCTACAATTTGGTGAACACTTCCTTCGCGATGCTGATTTTTTAACATAAAATGACAAAACAAAAACAAAGGTTTTATTGGGTACTGGGGTTCAAGAACTGGGTCATCACACCCAAACAGAAAAACATACAAGCATTTGAAGCAAGCTTTCAAAAAAACCGGCAAAGTGCGAGTCGGACCCGCGCACTGAGGTTTCCGTGCCAACTTTAACTGAATTAGGGAATCCACTTACTTCCACTTAGCTAAAATACTACAAAATTTTGTTGACAGCAAAAATAACTTTGTTTTTTATAGTGTTTGTATGAAGAACAAAGTTTTGTTTGCGAAAATGTGCTATATCTCAAACTAGTTCGATCCCATCCAAACCAATTTTCGCTAAATTATTTGTTAAGATCTACATCATATATTTTCGAAATGTACACCCGCTTAGTTTAGAAATTAGAGGGAGAGGGGGACGCCCATTTTACCACTTTGGCAGCGTCTATTTATCAAACATTATACTTAAGAAGAAAAGGGTGTCAGGGACCTCTCATTTAAAAAATATCTATCTATAGACACCACACACGCATAGGTTTGGCAAAAATTTTTTTTTCGGTTTTAGTTTCATGCATGGGAGCCCTCCTTAAATAACATTTTTTTTATTTTTTTTTGTATAAGAGTCGTAAAGCGCAGAAGCAGATATATCTTCCTACCCAATTTCAACAGTGTGATGTGTTAGTATACGGACTGACAGACAGACTTGACGAAACTATAAGGGTTTCGTTTTTTGCCATTCGGCTACGGAACCCTTAAAATTAATGATTGATAAAGGTTACTTAGCTAAACTACTAAGTTACGAAGAAAAGGAATTAAAATGTTATTTGATAAGAATGATAATACCTGATTTACCTTTAACATAGCTCTCCGGGAGAACCACCCTCGGTTTTAGGGTGAGATTCCTTTTCGAGACGACATCATTGCATAACCTGAAAAAGGGAAACGTTTCTTTTATCATACATTTGTTTGAAGTATTGCCACTGTTATTAAAAGGGCTTTGAGTATGAAATGGATATCATTTTTATATATTTATTTAACGGATTTGTATTTGTGTCCAAGGGCTTCTGGAAAACGAGAAATTATAGCAAAATTATTCTTTTTTAATTCAATTAAATATATATTGTAAACTTAAGTATTTGATTAATCTAAAATCAAAACCGGTCTAGTAGTATAAGTATGTTTTTTGAAATAACGCTTAAGCCTTCAGGAAAAACAAACTCATGTGGACTCGCTGCATATTCTAAAGCTTACGTACTCTAATAGTTTTCTACACACATCATGCACCGACACCAAATGTTTTTTTTTCTAAATAGAAGGCAAATGCGTTATTTTGAGCTACTTAGTCTGTTTTTTGCAGGCGGTTAAATTTCAAACTATTTTTTAATTTATAGTTATTATAACCCATATCTCAAAAACTAATGGACCTGTTTTGATGAATCTTAATCTGTATCATTAGTTGAAAAAAAAATCATCTCGCTATGTTTTCGAGAAATCCGTGAAAAAATATATACCTAACTAACATTTATTAAATTCGTATAAGCATTTACAAATAAAGCACATAGTGTTTGGAATTCTTAATAGAGCAACATACTCAGGTTTTATTAAATTCCACCGATATCACATATTTAATTAAATACTTAGATTTTTGAAGTGAATGAAAACTCATTTTAGAATATTTGGTTTCGAATATTTCGTGAATAATTTTCATTAAAATGAAAGATGTTTTGATGGTTGGAAAGTTCCACCAGCTTAAAACTCATATTCATCCGAGCAACATCAGATACTGCAAGATCTCAAGACATAGTAAGCTCTGTTACGTGGTTAGAAATTCATATTAATGAGTGATTGTAGTTTTAATTTTTCGTAACTATGTAATGACAAATGACACTTTAGTATTGCCTGTGACCTCGGTTGGTGTAAAGCATTCGAAACGTCAGGCATATAGTTTAAAAAACCGGCCAAGTGCGAGTCGGACTCGCCCACTAAGGGGTTCCGTGCCAACTTCAACTGAATTAGGGAATCCACTTACTTCCGCTTTTTAAAATACTACAATATTTTGTTGACAGCAAATATAACTTTGTTTTTCATAGTGTTTGTATGAAGTACAAAGTTATGTTTGCGGTTGTTGAAAATGTGCTATATCTCAAAAACTTCTCGTTCGATCCCGTCCGAACCAATTTTCGTTAAAAGTATTTGTTAAGATCTACATTATATATTTTTGGTTTTATTTTCATGTATGGGAAACCCTCCTAAATGTTAATATTTTTTATTTTTTTTTACAAGAATCGTAAAGCGGTTAACAGGATACACATTCCTACCGAATTTCAACAGTGTGATACTTAAAGTTACAGCATAAAATGACTGTGACATACGGACGGACAGACAGACAGACAGACAGACATGACGAAACTATAAGGGTTGCATTTTTTGCCATTCCGCTACGGAACCCTAATAAAATGTGCGTGAAATAAATCCGTAAAGTCTTTCATTTCAATCATTTTCAAATCTAAACTTTCTTGTTACAAAAAAAACCTAGGAAGCTTTTGAGGGTACAGATTTCTGATTATCCTACTACATAATACACGTGATCTAAGTCTCTTTAAGGTATTAGCACGGATGAAAGAGCTTTCAACCCGCAAACGTACACAATAAAGGTGCTGTGGTTATTAATATCGTGACTCAAGATTGATGGCTTTTATTGTGTTTTGCCTCTTTCTTTGTTCTGGCTTAGCCTTTGTCATTTTGAGACAAGGGTTTAACTCAAATATATAACAGTTGTCTATAATATGTGGTACCAACGATATCACACTGCTGATAAGATATGCATAGACGTAACATTTCAAAGGGAATGTGTATTCTGAGGACTGGGCGGCGGGTCTCAAGTCAATCGAAGTTATTTTGTATGGCAATTTGGTTGCGAGTTTTACCGGTATATCAAAAAAAAATGAACCAAATTCAAAATACTGAAAATGACGCATTCGTCTTCTGTTTAGGAGAAACAATTTCTATTGGAGTCGGTGCATGATGCCAATCTAACGTAAACCAGCCTACACACATGCAATGACTCCAAAAGAATTTGTTTCTCCTTAATAGAAGACGAATTGCGTTATATTAAGCTTTTAGTCAGTTTTGTGACGGTGGTTATATTCTATTTTTATTTATTTTAAACCTATCTTTATCGTCTTTATTCTAAATTATTATTTTCAAAAACTCCTGGAGCGATTTTGATGAAACTTACACTGTCCTCTAAGTTGAAATTAACCTAATTGAACGAAGAATCATCTCGCTAAGACTTTTCATTATCGAGGAATCCTGAGACAAATATTCATGGTAGTTGACTTTTTTTGTGTAGTGATTCGTTTGCGAGTTTCACTGTTTTACCTCAAAATTCAAGTCAAAATCTACACTAAAAAAAACTATCGTACAAACGAATTATTCGAAATGCATAGAAATTGTGACCCTGAGAAATCAACAACATTTTTTTCTTTGACAAATTAAATTCAAACGGTGACTTTATTTCGTATACGAAAAGCACGAAAATGGATGGCAATTCTCGCGCAGAAATTGTGACCCTGAGAAATCAACAACATTTTCTTCTTTGACAAATAAAATTCGAATGGTGACTTTATTTCGTATACGAAATGCACGAGAATGGGGGGCAATTTTCGCGCAATTCGTGTACGAAATAAGTTCACCGATCGAATTTTCTTTTTCGAAGAAAAATAGATTTTGATTTCTCAGGATCACGAATTCTATCTATTTAGATTTTATTCGCACTATAGTTGTTTTATGTGTAGATAGATAGATAGATATTTGACTTTATTTTTTTAGGTTAAACGGTAAAACTCACATTCGAATTACCACACAAAAAAGTTCGATCATGCGAGAATCGGCCTTTTGCTCCGTCTGATGTTGTTGCTTCTGAAAGCCGCATATTAAACATGATATATTGTGTATTTATCTCATCAATTATTGTGATTGTCATAATTAAAACACAAGATTTTACGAAGAAAATAATATGCATTCAAATGAAGACCCATAAATATTTCTGACACTGAATTAATTCCCAATTTCAGTACTTGTTCAAGTATTTCAATTGTAATATATTAACTAAACGGCTAAAAAGAGCTCTAAAAGTTTTAACATTTATCAATCTTTAGGGACTGTTAAATCTTTTAACTTATTCTATAAGCTTTTAACTTTATAATTTTAGTAAGAAAAACTCTTAAAACTTTTCGACAAGTTTTTATATTCATTTAGTTACATTTTGCAAGTGCAATTTATATATTCAGTAAGCTCAAAAATATAGAGTGGTTATTCATATTTTAAACCAATTTTACAGATTCTCAAATTAGCATGGACAATAGTACGTCAATTTAATCATTTTGTCATCTTACACACTTGCTTTAAGGTTCATTAATAATAATAAATATTATTTATTGCACACCATATACAACAAATAATTATAAATAAACATTCCATAAACATAAACTAGGGATCTTTTTCCTCAGTCAAGAGTTTTTTTATGTTTTTTTTTTAGTTTTTTTTTAAACCCCATAGACAGTTGCCCTTAAAATTATTTTTTTACCTTACTATGGTACTTCAGGACTCATAACTTCTCTTCTCTACAATTTTCTGGTGTGAAATTAATTTTTACAGTACACTAAGACTCTTACGATAAAAACAAGACCACTAACAGACCTGTTATATAAAAAGATTTTGAGTTACAGGTAGTTTAAATCCAAAAAATCGTTTATTTCTAAAAAATAAAACATTAAAAAAATCCTTTTCCCTAGGCGTATGTACAGCTCCCTACCAAACACCCTGTATAACGAGTACAATTCAACCGATCTTATTACTTGAAGAAATTTCTTCCAGACAACCATCAGGAAAAACATAAATAATGAGAGTAGCATGGCGATGAAATATTTTAAACAAAAGAGAAAGTGGATGGATTTGATTTTAAAGAGTTAAGGAAAGAGTCATTTGTACACACTATCTACATGTTAATAAATAATTATAAAATACACATCATAACACAAAATATATAAACTAATACATAAATATTATACATATTTATACTATATGAAATATCTACCATATTAATATAATTAAACAGGTTTAAAAAAATGTTATCGGTTGGGACCCGCGGATCTTCAGTCAGTCAGTCGGACAGTCACTTGGAGAAAAAATAAGTATTAAGAAAAGGAAAGGGAAGTAAAAATGATTTGTTAATGAACTATAGACATTTTATTAACTTTACTTTGTTGTTCAACATTAATGTATAAACTGGCGTGATGGCGACTGTACTTATTTTTTTTCTTAACTCGATATTTAACTGCTTTATTGGTATAATGTGTTGTGAGAGTTGTGTGTTAACTGAAACTAATTTATTTCAAATTGTTTGAAATTAAAACTGTACTTTACAGCAGTAATTTTATTTGTTTGAACGTATCACATAGAATCTCTACTAGCGGTCCCCCGCAACTTCGTCCGCGCGTTTTGTGTTTGTTCCGTCCCCTCACGTCGTAGCGTGATGTTTTACAGCTTAAAACCTTCTTTGATAAATAAGCTATCCAACAAAAAAATACTTTTTCAAATCAATCCAGTTGTTCCTAAGATAACCGCGTTCCAACAAACAAATAAACTATTCAGCATTATAATATTAATATTGATAATTTCCTTACTATCCTAGCTGTTTGCGGTTAAATTGTTTAACTGATTTTGATTACTTTTATTTTTTTCTATCAACATATGCACGACGGCGATATGGGTGTTTTCTGGAATGCTTGGGCACTAAGGTCTTTGTGGAAATGGGATGTTTATCTTAAGGTCGAGTTTTACTTTAATTTGAACGGAAACGTCAATAAAATTTTGTGAAGTCATAAACGCCTTAATAAGCGCATTGTTAAGTAACAGTAAAGTAAAAGTTACATATGTCGCGTTGTTGCGTAGAATCTGCGTTGCGCACACATTCATCAAACGCTTATGCTGAAAAAACGCTTGTGTATAGAGAGCCTTAGGGCTTATCGTAAGATGTGTTAATTTACCACCGTGTAACGTGTATCGTTCACGGTGTGAATTGAGCGTCTATTTGATTAATATTAACACCCACTCAACTACTCACTCCACAGAGCGCGTGATTGTTATACAGGGTGGCCAAAAGAGTGACGTCTAAAAATATCTTTTGGAAGCTTTACATCTAGGACTATCCAAATATACCCTATGTATGTTGCCTAAATTTTCGTAGTTTACGAGATATTATTTTTTTTGCTAACTTTTAGAATTTTCAAACAATTATTCCATTACCATTAACGGAATAAACCATAACAAGTGGAGGAATCCAGTGGTTTTATGGTTTATTTCGTTTTTTTATTGCCATATGATCCATATAAATTAAGTGTACGTAAATAAAATTATGAGGTAGCTAAAAGAAACAAAAGTTAAAAAAAAATGAAAAAAATCCTCAAAAAATTAAAAAAAAAAGTCTATTACAAATATGGTGTATTTGGATAGACCTGTAAAACATTCAAAAAAAAAATTTGGACGTCACTATTTTGGCCAACCTGTATATACTTATGGCAACAATAATCATACAACAACGTGTCTTTTGTATTATTATCCTATGTAATATAATGTTAGTAACATTGTTATGTATGTAAAGGTACACTGTAAGAACGGATTATGGTAATATACGAGTATATCACCATAATTTGGATATCCTGCATTTATTAATCTTCATTACTTCATTCGTTCAAGGCACCTTGGAATATTATTCGTATTTACAAAAAAAAAAAGGTCCATTAAATGTTCCGTACAATGTCGTGTGATTTCGTCTTTGTCTTTTGTAGCATTAATCAATAGGACTTTGCTTGTATTGGATTGTAAGGTCATCATCATTACCACCCAAAACTCGTCCACTGTTGAACATAGGCCTTCCCGTGGTTTTTCACAGCGACCGATCACTAGCGGTCTGCATCCAAGTTGCTCCTGCAATCATTAAAATGTCGTCTGTCCATCTTGTCGGTGGACGTCCTACGCCGCGTCTTTGGTCGAAGGGTTTCCATCTAAAAAAAACTGCTCCAACAGCCATCAGTTCTTCGCTTTCAAATACAAAAATGCGATCAAAACTAGTGTTTTCTGTTATTCTATTCAACACAGAGAGAGAAAGAGAAAATCTAACATGAAAATAAGAAGCGCGACTAGTTTTTAAATTTAAATGAGCTAGTTTCGTTAAAACAACAACCCTTTTTTATAGATTTTACCATAATTATAGCCGTTTTGCAAACTTATTTCACTTTTCTGGAAAAAAAATAATAATACATTAGTACTACAAACGCTGTAAGTTTTTTAACAACAGACAGTATACTATTTAATTATTAAGCACTACGGTTTCAATGCGGTGACCTATCGAGTGAAGGAACTTCGGTTTTATATGCAAGCTGTAAGTGCTATATCAGCTTAGAACATTCAGCTGGTTTTTGAGCTATGACGTCAATGAAAATTGTTATTATTCCAGCATGGCGTGTATTTAAATTTAGAATCGGTTTTAACCATTGGCGTGTTTGTGGTCTATTCGCAAGTAAAACTGAAAGTTAGCCTAGGAATAAAGTTGGCATAGCATCGTCCTTTCTAAAATAAACTGGTAATTACACGTCGGCACAGTTTCGCGAGTTTGTTGAACTTGCGAAGCTTTTTGCGGGTCAACTCACGTATTTAATAGGAAAGTTCATGTCAAAATTGAATCGATTGGCAATATGTTTTTTACTTGTTCTATGACATTACGCCATTTTCCTCAACCTCTAAAATTAGAACACTACAAGTATTAGATGTGGGTGTTACCAATTTACTAAGTTTTACGCCAAAATATACTCTTTAAGCTAGAATGAAGGAATGATAAGTTAATTTTCACAAGGTAATACATGAATAAAAATTTGCCTCTATACCACGGAGATCGTCAATTTACACATTTTAAACGCTAGGAGCTAGCATTCTTCGTATTGAAATGATGGACTATGATATTTCAGATCTCGTATTTCTTATGGTTTTACATCTCGTCTTCTAAAGTGTTAATAAATTCTATCAAAATTGACAACTTTTAGTTTTGTCAGTGACCACGGATGCTGTAAAGAATTCAATACATTACATAGTCTTAATGAAATGTGCGCGAAATAAATCGGTGAAGTCTTTCATTTCAATGAGCTGTATTCGTGTAAACTTTAGAATCTAATATTTGTGAAAAATCTTTCAAATGTTCTATCTTTTATATATTCTTGTACCTATAGGTACTAGACAAGGAGATAATAAAACATACAAGGCCTTTCAGGCCAAGAGTTCCTAAAATTAGTCCTTCGACACACGGATGGCACTTGACGATATCTGTTGCCGACCGCACATCAATATTGTGTCGAGGAATAAAGTAATCAAACTCTAAGGGCAATATCTGCAATGAATTTAATCAATGAAAATACCCCATAAAGGGAGTCAATTCCAAAACCCCACCATACGGCAGTGATTTTTGTTTTTATTTTTTTCACAAATATTACCTCAATCGTGAAATTTACGGCGGCTTGAGTCTCACATCGTGTAGGGCCTCGTTTTTGGTGTTATTTAAAAGGTGTGGTGTAACTTACATATTAGATAAAAGACGCTATCCTAGACTCCAGTTTTTTATTGCCAAAAGGAGAATGTTTTTTTTTTACAGTTTTTTTGCGCATTCGGACAATTAATTATAATATAGTTCTAAAACGAGGCTATTAACTACATACCTAACATAGTTCTTTCTTGGTACTTCGGCTTATTTTTTTTACCTCTAGTATGCGTGTTCCAAACGGAAAACCTGTATATTTGCGCTTTTTTTCGTAAAATTGGATTCGTACGTTACCACAACTATTTTATCGTCGGCAAACATCTATACGCATTGATATTATATTCTCTAGATTTGCATTGACCGCGGAAACAAGTTGTCAGATAACAGATGTCTAGCCATATGCACAGCTTACGTCAAATCAGTGCTCATTCAGACGCCAACCGAGTTGAACCAAGAAAAAAATTGCACTCCGGGAGTGCCGGCAGAAGTGAAAACTTGAATATCAACGTTGTGCATTTTTGATTTTTTGGAATAGTTAGGGAATAATTTTGAATGAATTGCTCTTATTATCAATATAAAAGTACTATCATTTTTGTGATAGAATACAATAATAATAATAATAATACAACAACAATAATAATAATAATAATATAATATTTTTATAGAATACAATATTTATTTATTGCGCTATCGTACACAAACATTACAATTTATATGATATTAAATTACATTAAAAAGTTTATCTCTCAGAAAAATCAACTTACATCCATAATTTCGCCAACCGTCTTACGGTTTTTCGATCAGCCCACGTGTCCTGACGCGAGTTTCACATTTTTCCCCCATTCCACAAAAGTGCTCAACGCCGCTAAAGAAGTTTTCACTTCAAAAATAACGTAAAAATTCGTTATACTTTGCGGAATATTCGGTTCAAGGACACGCAAACCTAATACGCTTCTCAAGGTTACGTTCTAAATGTGTTTTAATATTTATATAAACAAAAAACACAAAAGTTCAGGGCTGCTGCTAATAACATAGGATTGATTTTCCACATTTAGGGGAGAATTGGATAACAATGTACTACCGAATCAAAAATTGATGTGAAATGCATCTTTAACTTGTTTGAAAAGTCTGTGACAAAACTAAAATTGAAATTAAACTCTTTTGGGCACTCGGTTCGATCTTTCATGATAGTACTTCATACTTTAATGTTTGACTTGATATGCTGGTCTGGTGACGACTGAGGCGATACATCGCCTCTTTATTACAAAAACGATGCTTTTCCTGAAATTAGGAAGCAAAGCTTAATGTTTAATTTTGAGAAAAATGAACGGAAACAAAGCAGTAATCAATGTAGTTCTAAAGTAATGTAATACTACAGGTTTTTTACTACTTACAGCAATTGACTTTTTATTTGCCGACTTTAAAAATGCTGTAATTGATTTACGTTTCTATATTATAAGTACTTGCCAACCTTTAAAATGCGGTACCTGATTGAGGCTTCTATGGATAAGTTTTTTTTACATTTCTAAAACAATTACAATTATTTATTTGCAGTTTTGTTTCCTCCATTCTGCAAAAAATCTAGGGCTAAGCTGGGATTGTTTTCATTTCATACTATCAAAAACTGTAGTAGTACTGGGCAAAATTTCTTTAAAACTAAGCAACTAGCCAAATAAGCAGTAATTTAGCTTCAGTTCATAAATATTAAATAACTCAAACATCGCTGAGAAATCATTTTGCACCATTCATCAGTTAATGAAGATTTATTTCACATTAATTTATCATCCTCATGAATGATGAACGGAACTGACCGAAGTTATGGAGCTCAGCAAATTTTCTAATCAATAATTATTAAAATTTTAGATCTCTACAAAGACAGATCTAGCGAATTATCAACTAATAAAGTGTTTTGTTATAAAAAAAAGTTATATTAAGTGTGTTTCAGTTTTTACTTCAGAAAAACATATTTTACATTCACCGGTGCAGTAAATTGCCGAAAGTGAATTAGTACCAAAAACACCGTTTTGTGGCACACTTACGACAAAATTAGCTCGTAAATTTTCCAAAAACTTTAATTTTTATCGTCGTAGAGACATGAGGCCCGGACCATTCAGCGCATTTATTATTTATTTCGACTGTGTATTTAGTTCACTGACGCTATTTTATGCACTTACAGCAATTACGTTTTTTGCAGTTGTTACTTATTACTCGTAAACAATAAATAACGTTAAACATTTCTTAGCTAAAAAGTATTTCCGTAATTCCGAGTAACTGTTTAATGAAATTACATAATTTATATGATAAATTCATTTTTTTAAAAAAAACGGTATTTAAGAATTATTTTTGGAATTTTAGGGTAAACCTTTTAATATTAGGCCACCCTGTCGTCCCTAAATTGATCGCTTATATTGCTGTCACTATCTAATCTACGATCCGGTACTGCGTCCAGACTTGTGTAAGTGAGACAGATATAAGTTGACGATCAAATGTCTGGTGGTTTCAAAGCTACGTCGTCACTTTTGAATTGTCAAGCCAGTGGTCATGTTTTTTGTGGGGCAGGCATATGAAGATTGCTTCTGAGTATTTATCTCAATGTCTGTACGTGTATAAGATTCCTTAGTTTACCGGCTACCAAATTTCAAGAGTACGGCTTGCTTCAAAATGTTGTTGTTATCCTTATGAATTATTAATACAGTTCCGTGTAAAGCCCCATTGAATGTAATGTTAATTACAATTAGAGGTGCTGTATTAATTTGTATCGCTTATACAATCGGCTGCAGGATAAGCTCGACATATTTGATGCTGGATCTACTCGTTTAAAAAACGAGATACGAGTCCTCGTAAAGAACTTCAGCTAAGCGTTACTCACCATACCTGATTCTGAAGTAATTTAATGTGTGTTATCATAATTTACGTACGTAAGGGAGCTTGACCAAGACCTAAAGCTCCAAGCCAACCTCACCTTCACGTGGTGCGGTCCTGTTTATACAGACGAGGCTCTGGCGATCGACCGATGGCGGTATAACCATCCAATATAAGGCGCAGCTAAATGTTGGACTGTGACGGGCAGCAGCGTCACAGCTGCAAGGGGCTGCGTCTCTGCGCTCGCCAACCCGCCTGCCAAGCGTGGCGAGTATTGGCAATTTCCCCTCATATGGTAGTACACAGAAAAACCAGGCCCCCAGTCTCCAGCAGCCCCGCTATTCCTGACTTTGGTAGCGGTCACGGTAACGGCGGGGCAGGGGGTGCTAAGAATCCCCGGAGGCGATCGCGCTGCCACCCCCGACGACAACTGGCCCTGGTAACGTACAACACGTGTACACTGTGGACAGATGAGAAGTTGCTCGAGCTGGAGGAAGAAATGAGCAGGTTACACTGGGACATAATGAGTTTAACAGAAGTCCGTAGAGAGGGCGAGGACACGATGACTCTGCAGTCCGCCAACCTGATCTTCTACCGGGAGGGTGACCAAAAGTCCCAAGGCGGTGTCGGGTTTCTCGTTCACAAGTCCCTCGTCAACAATATCGAGACCATCGAGAGTGTGTCGAGCAGGGTGATATACCTTATACTCAGAATATCTAAGAGGTATTCGCTGAAGGTCATACAGGTATATGCACCCCGGATGAAGAGGTGATGGAAATGTATGAGGACGTAAGTAGAGCCATACATACTTCCAAAACCTATTTTACTGTTGTAATGGGGGACTTCAACGCAAAACTGGGCAAGCGAGGCGAGAATGAGTTGAAGGTGGGACCCTTTGGATACGGGCAAAGGAACGCCAGGGGACAGAGGCTGGCCGACTTTCTGGAGAAGGAGGGACTCTTTGCGATGAACTCTTTCTTCCAGAAGCCTTTTTAATTAGAGACTTTTTAATTCCGTTCTGCTGGAGGGCATCACGCCCGAGGCGTGGAACAGGAGTGTGGTGGTGTTGTTCTACAAAAAAGGAGACAAAGCCTTATTGAAGAACTACAGACCCATCTCACTCCTGAGCCATGTCTACAAGCTGTTTTCAAGGGTCATCACGAATCGTCTCGCACGTAGGTTTGATGACTTCCAACCTCCCGAACAAGCCGGTTTCCGAAAAGGCTTTAGTACCATAGACCACATCCATACGCTTAGGCAAATTATACAGAAGTCCGAGGAGTATAATATGCCTCTATGCTTAGCGTTTGTGGACTATGAGAAGGCCTTTGATTCGATCGAAACTTAGGCGGTGCTTCAGTCTCTGCAGCGGTGCCACATAGACTATAGGTATATAGAGGTACTAAAGTGCCTTTACAATAACGCCACCATGTCGGTCCGAGTACAGGAGCAGAATACGAGGGCGATTCCACTGCGGAGAGGTGTGAGACAGGGAGATGTTATATCTCCGAAACTGTTCATAGCGGCATTGGAAGACGCCTTCAAACTTCTGGAATGGGAAAGAATCGGCATCAATGTCAATGGCGAATACATCACACATCTCCGATTTGCCGATGATATAGTTGTTGTGGCAAAGACGCTGGACGATCTTGGCACTATGCTCGAAGACCTTGACCGAGTCTCCCAACAAGTGGGTCTTAAAATGAACATGGAGAAGACGAAAGTTATGTCGAGTTCCCTTGTTGTGCCCACTCCAGTATCCATTGGGAACTCAATTCTCGAAGTTGTCGACGAGTACGTCTACCTGGGACAAGTGATCCAATTGGGTAGGTCCAACTTCGAGAAAGAGGTCAATCGACAAATCCAACTCGGCTGGGCAGCGTTCGGGAAACTACGCAAGAGTGTTTTCTCATCTCATTTACCTCAGTGTCTTAAGACGAAAGTCTTCAACCAGTGTGTGTTACCAGTGATGACATACGGATCCGAAACATGGTCTCTAACTATTGGCCTTATAAGGAAGCTTAAAGTCACACAACGAGCGATGGAGAGGGCTATGCTGGGTGTTTCTCTACGTGATCGAATCAGAAATGAGGAGATACGTAGAAGAACTAAGGTAACGGACATAGACTTGAGAATCAGTAAGCTCAAGTGGCAATGGGCAGAGCACATAGCGCGAAGAACTGATGGCCGTTGGGGCAGGAAAGTTCTAGATTGGAGACCCTTCGACCAAAGACGCAGCGTAGGACGTCCACCAACAAGATGGACAGACGACCTTATAAAGATTGCAGGATCAAACTGGATGCAGACCGCTAGTAATCGGTCGCTGTGGAAAGCCGTGGGGGAGGCCTATGTTCAGCAGTGGACGTCCTTTGGCTGATAATGATGATGATGATGATGATGATCATAATTTAATTTTGATTTTAAATTGTAAATTAATCTTACCTTACTGAAATTTATAATTTTGTATCGATTTTTTAATTATTTAATAACGACATTGATTAACGTAAATGTGTAATACAATAGGACATTTGGTCTAGCTTTTACTGCAATTAAATAATATTTATATGATTTATTTTTCTGTCTTTATCAATTAAAATAAAATGAAAAAAGAATTCGCACAGTTAATAAAAAAATATTCAAAACATTACTTAGGAGTTACAATATAATTTTATATTTTTAATATTTTATTTAAAACTCGACCGCAAAACTAAGACATTTCTGACAACACATTGTCGCCTTGGATTTCATTATCCTCCATATTCTATCATCCTTACGTATACAACGATCTCTCTTTCACCTAAAAGGAGAACACATAATTCAGAATAATAATTAAAAATAGGAAGTAAATAAACTAGGAAGAGAACACTACAAAACAGGCGTCAATAACGTCTCAGTTTTGCGGTTTACCTATAGCTGATTTAGTTTATCAAATGATTACGTAATGTACGTTTATCTGAATGCTGTAACTAAGATGTATTTTATTTCTTCTGATTTTCTTTTTATACTCAGTTTTGAGGTATAAGAATTCTTGGGATCGACGACAAAGTAGCCAATGGAGCTTGATCAATATTTCCAACCAATTTTAATTAAGTCATCACGATTTGAAAGGGAAACAAGACGCAATCTTATAGAATAGCTAAACTTTTCGGAAATTGCTAAATTGAATAGGGTGATTGAAAATAAGAATTTATAAGAAACGAAGCTTTGAATAAGCTAGATTTGTAATGTACCAACTTTTGCGGTGGATTTACGGCTTTAGTATAATTAAAGTAATAATACATGACAGTGGCATTTCATGTGCGTTTTTGCGATAAGCCATAAATATGTAAATAGGAATGATCGTCTAGGGAATGCGACGTTTCAGGCCAAGGCGACAGCATCGATTGAACGAAGCACTGCGTATTGGTATAGTAGTAGGCATAAAAATGATTTCGTTTATTTTTAAATTATTGTTTTACTTTGTTTTACAAATATACCGTTATCATAACAGCGACTCATCACAACTCAAGAACACGATTATGACTATGATATAGAGATATATGTCATTCTAGCGACTGTATTTTAGCGTGAAGCAAAAATCAATATTTTTTAGCATAATACTAATATCATACTAAGATGAAGCGTAGGACGACCACCAACAATATGGACAGATGACCTTACAAAGATCGCAGGATCAAACTGGATGCAGACCGCTAGTGATCGGTCGCCGTGGAAAGCCGTGGGGGAGGCCTGTGTTCAGCAGTGGATGTCCTTTGGCTGATAATGATGATGATGATGACGAATATCAGGCCAAGGCGACAATATGTAGAGGAGTACGATGGAGTGTGGACTCAACCAGAAATAGAGTGTCATTAGCTGACAGGTACCAATGGAAGGTGTTGAGAAAGACATTTTTCTAGCAGTGCGATGTAAAAAAAAACATGATGTCCCGAATATCATAGATAACCTTGTAACCAGTGGCGGCTGTACCTTAAGTGCGCTCGTGCGCTGAACCACCAATTCAAAAGATTTAAAAATTACAAAATATTAAGTACCCACTTCATCTTTATTTTTATAGTTATTTTTAAACATACAAAAACGTATTAAAGAATAAATCTCCAATTATGATCAAACAGTTTGAGCGCTTTACTAAACTATTAAGACTTATATCCCTGTAAAGACCAATTCTTGTGCGCTTCGGCGAGTGCACGAGGACTGCTAATATAACTTGTAGGAGATACGAGTGAATACGCCTGACGCGTGAAACAAAAGATAGTTCATAGAAATGTACCGACTAATGAGTGGGTTCTCGAGCGCCGCACGGGCGAACCGAGGATTGCCGAGAGCACCCGATGTTTGACGATATGGCCGGCCGGCTGGGCGCGAGGCGACAACGGCAGCCATGATTGACATCTCGATAACAGACTACCAGTACAGTTTCACTGTATGTGTAACGCATTAATTATTGTTTGTTTATATTACCGTAATTGTTTTAAGTTATTGTTTAGATTTTCTTAAAGTGCACTACCAGTTCGATAACCCACCAGCCGCCACTGCTTGTAACTATCGATAGGCCTCCACATATTCATAGCCTAATTATCTCTAGTAAATCCGAAAAAAAGAAAAGATTGAAAAATGTGTTCATTTGTAAAAAATAACATGGGAAATACTAATCGTAGATGGCAGTTAAAAAACACAATTAGTTGAAAATCGTGAAATTTTTGGTAAGGTCAAAATTTTACATTAGATAGATCATGAGAGTTAAGAATAGAAAAACGTAAACTCATAAAAGTTATCTACTCATACTTGTAGGAAAAATAAATATTTATTAATTCTGACTGTACGCATAAATGCTTACATTATTGAAAAAGGTTTACTTGCCTCTTCATTCCTAAAATGTTTGCTATAGAGATAAATTTCAGACATCGCTTGAGAGAGGAATGTTTATTCAATGTGCTAACATATCGCAACGTTTCAGAAGATGGATAATAAGATGATAATCCTTCAAAAATGATCGTATCTGATGTAATATATTTGAATATGTTATTGTTTCTACTTTGTCCAACTCATGTTTGCTATACCTTTTATTGAAACCTAGTATATCTTTTGGTTTTCTTACTGTTTTAAGTAAATAGTAATAATAGAGAATCGAGGCCCTGGGAGTCAATTCACATGCAGATGTATAAGAAAAAAACTCATCAATCTAAATCAAAAAGGTGTTTTTATCAGGATCACGATTTCTATACATTTCGATTTATTTCGTATGGTCTTACGTGTGTATGTATTTTTTATTTAAAGACCTAATTGCACAAATAAGTGTACAAAGGTGGACTTAATGCTAAAACCATTCTCTGCCAGTCACACTTTAGGTCATTGAGAAAGATGGCAACAGGCAAATATTACTCGTTTTTTTTCGATAAACCAGTGAAACAAGTATTCGCATAACATGAAAAACGTTGGATTACCGCGAGACTCTAGTTACTTCTCTAAACTACGTACATTCTGTGTGTAGATTCGAATTATCAGGTAGTAATAAACAGGTAGAAAACGTTGGCATAAAACAAACATTTCGTGGGAACACGTAGACTTATTGATTACTAAGCTTGTACGAACGAGCCGTTTATTTTGGATCCGGCCTTGGATCACGAATGCTTCAAGCAGTTATTGTACTGTAATTCTAAAGCATACTTACCTTTTGAAGTACTTTCTACTTGGGTTTTACGATGGGGTATTTAAATCGGTTCTATTTCAAATGGTTTCTACTGAAAAGTACAGTTGCCAGCACATCATGTTACTTACTTTTGTTGAAAACTAGGCCTTATTACAACGGCATAACATTTCGCAGTGTTTACTTTGACGTGCTGCTGTCCGTACAATATTATCAGTATAGAAGACAGTAACAGAATCACAATGTAACAATAAAAAAAAACATGAAAAATACAGACACTAACGTCATTTCCTACAAAAACTTATTAAGCGAGTTTGGGTTTGTAAAATGCATAAGTACGGTGACGAGAAGAGAAATTTTAGTTGATAAATTAGTCGAGTCGTGCCTAGATCACATTTATATACGTACTCCCTGTGCCTTTATTAATTCTACAGTAATACAACATAAAGTTTCTGATCATTATTATGTAGTTTCATCGATTAATTGGAATGAATCACTAAGGCTTACAGGTTCCACTAACCTCACTTTTGAAACACATCGTGTAATGGATAGCAAACTTTTATGTCAGAAATTAAAAAGCATTAATTTTGATACTTTACTAGACATTGATTGCCCATTAGAATTGTATCAAAAAATAAATAAGTTATTTAATGATGCATACAGTGAATGTTATGTGACTAAGGTTATCAGACCAAAAAGTAAAAGGGATAAAAAGTTTTGGATTACACAACAGTTAAAATAATTAATTTTAATAAGAGACAGGTTATTTAAAATTAGGAGTATTGACCGTAAAAATATGTTAAAAAGATAAGAGTTTACCAGATTACGTAATAAATGTAATAAAGCAATTTTTAAAAGCAGAATGGAGTATGAAAAACAAGATATAAATAACTGTAAAAATAATTTAAGAAACCTATCGGATAAGCTAAATTCATTATGAGGTATTAAAAAGAATCTTTAGACACCACAATATTAAAAAACATGAAGAATTATGGTGATATTACTCCTTTATGTAATAAATTTTCCGAAACATTTGACCATGAAGTGAAACTCTGTAAACACTTTTGCTGTGATAAGTGGCTTGACAGGAATTCTTATGTCAAAACACCCAGCTTATGTATGAGGTGGAAAAATGTAACTCCAAAGGAGGTAGCTAAAGTAATAAATAGTATGTCAACTCAAAAGTCGCCAGGATATAATTCGATTCGTATGGGGGATGTAAAGTCATTGTCCAAATCAATTATTCCTATTATCACACACCTTACTAACCTGTATGTAAACAAAAATAAATTTCCATCAAAATTAAAACAAGTAATAGTTCGTCCGATATTTAATAAAGGTAAAAAAGAAGACTGTTGTAATTATAGACCTATTTCAATATTGTCAAGTATAGAAAAAAAATATTGAAAGATGTATTGTGAATCAGCTTAACTCTTACTTAACTGATAATAACATAATAAATGACAGTCAGTACCTACGGATTTCAACAGGGCAAGGGTTGTGCTTCTCTCATATCTTAGTTCACTAATGAAATAAACCAATCATTAAATGATAAGAAAATCATGGTGGCTGTGTTTTTTGACTATAAAAAGGCCTTCGACACCCTTGAGCACGAGACTCTGCTTCAGGCTATGCGGGAATGCGGAAAAGAGCAGCCTCTGTGCCCGTGGTTCGACTTGTACCTGTCGGGGCGCTCATATAGAGTGCGCGTGAGCGGCAGGGACAGCGCCGCGCCCTTAGGGGTGCCCCAGGGCTCGGGGTGCGGCCCGCTTGCGTACCTCATGCACGTCAACAGCCTCACCAACGTAATCCGTCATTGCACTCCTTACATGTTCGCCGACGACCTGTGCGTGCTCAGGGACGGTACTGATCTACAGAGTATACTGGAACTCGTGCAACGGGATGTCGACAGCATTGTCGAATGGTCTCACGATAATGGAATTGTATTATGTGCTCAGAAAACTAAAATGTTAATTATAAAATCACCTTATTCTCAAATCCCTTTGTCAAACGATCCCATAGTTATAACTAATTCTTATGACTGTCTACACAAAGGTGTCAATATTCATTGTAATTGTATTCGATTACTAGTCGATCAACCTTTCTCCTGGTCTGACCATATTGATTATATTTGTATATAACTTAGATTACTGTTGGGTAAATTTTATCACTTAAAGAATAGAACACCTCGAAATGTATTGAAAATGTTGTATATGACTTTAGTAGAATCATAGTAGTGGTGTCATATGCTCTCAATAGATATGGACTGACCTTTAAATCATATATAGAAAAAATTGAAGCTTTACAAATGAGATTTCTAAAACTACTTGTGAATAAAAAGACAAAGTCTCATTGTAACAATAACTACTACCAATTATTCAAAATCTGTATCTAGCCAGCCAGTGCTAAACACTAATATCTTTTACAAACTAATAACCAAGAGCGTCGGGAGCGTATAACACCGCTGCGACACAGCCACCTCACTCGAGCTGTTTCGAGCTGCCGGTATGTTGTACCTAGGGTTCTAAACTACTACGGAGATCGTACACTACATAAACGCTTACCATATTGTGTGCTGCTCCGGCCCACCTTGAGATTGGTGAATGTAATATGCAAGAAAAAATGTAGATAATGTGTATATAATCGTAGACTCAATTAAAAAAAAATGTTATCTATAGATTCGTTGTAAAATCAAAATCAATGTGGGCCTGCTGAAGAGCATACTCACCAGCCGGCCCACCAGGATACTAGACTTGAATTTCAGATTTGGTTGCAATGCAATGAGCCTATGAATGGGCAGGTTTATGATGAAATGGTCGAGAGTAGTTTTTTTTTAAGTCAAGGTTACGGTGGTGTCAAAATAATGAAGACAAAATTAAGATGGACATTATTGCTTCGCACCATTCACGTCATCAGTTTAGTAAATTCTGGAAAGAGATAAATAAATTAAATTTAAGGACAGGCCGACCGGTGAGCGTTGCTGGTGTGAATAATCCAAAAGACATAGCTGATATGTTTAAAGCTCATTTCAATGTTGAATTCCCACCAGGGCGTTCAAATAAGATGAACTGGCCTGCACCGGTGAAAGGTGCTATTCCGATGAGGTTTTCAGCTAGGGAGGTCGATAAAATCGGCAAAAGCATGTCGAGAGGTAAATCACCAGGGCACGATGGACTCAGCATTGAGCATTTGCGGTATGCTGGTTGTCATTTGCCAAGCAATGTTTTGTTCACTGTGTGTCAGCCATTCATATCTACCCGCAGACTTAATAAAAATGATTGTTATACCAATAGTGAAGAATAGAACGGGTGACATAGCTGATAAAAATAAATACAGACCAATTTCTTTAGCGACAGTAACTGCAAAAATTCTTGATAAACTTTTAAGTATAGAACTTGAAAAATATATTCAGCTCCATGATGCCCAGTTCGGTTTCCGGGCTGGGTTATCAACTGAAAGCGCAATTTTGGGACTCAAACATACAGTAAAATACTACACAGATCGTAAGACGCCAGTATATGGATGTTTTCTAGACTTGTCTAAGGCTTTCGACCTGGTGTTTTATGATATTCTCTGGGAAAAGATAGCAGAATGTAACTTACCATCGGATCTTCTGGCTATTCTTCGCTATTGGTACAAATATCAGACAAACCATGTAAAGAGGGGAGACAAACTCTCTGAGCCGTATATTTTGAAGTGTGGGATGAGAAAAGGTGGACTATCCTCTATTGTTTAATTTATACATTAATGAGCTGATCGAGAGACTCAGCAGCACACAGGTCGGATGTCATGTGGAATGTGTAAACAACCTCAGTTATGCGAACGACATGGTGCTGCTGAGTCCCTTGGTCAGTGCCATGAGGAAGCTATTGGGAATTTGTGAGGACTACGCCAGTGTACATGGTCTTATTTATAACGTTAAGAAGAGTGAGTTGGTGCTATTTAAGGCATCAAATAAATTTCCAAGCTTTATTCCACCTATTAAACTCTATAACACCCTTCTGACTAGGGTCTCACACTTTAGGTACCTAGGGCATTATGTAACAGATGATCTAAAAGACGACATGGATATAGAGAGGGAAAGGAGTGCCCTTGCAATCCGGATTAATATGCTGGCCCGGAGGTTTGCCCGATGTAGTAATGAAGTTAACTGTCTTCAAAGCATACTGCCAGTCGTTCTACTTGTGCTCTGGGTCAGCTGCACGCAAAAAGCGCTAAAGCACTTAAAGTGCAATACAATAATGCCTGCAGAATACTCTTGGGGTTCCCACGTTTCTGCAGCGCCTCAAGTATGTTTTGCGAAGCACGTACAAAGGTTTGGACGGTTTTGGTGCCATAATGCGCAAAAAGGCAGCTTCCTGCTTGAGCAGATTACGTTACGGGGGAGTACCAACACTATTTTAAACGCAATTACCCAAAAATATGATTGACAGATCGCTCGAATAATTCAAACTTAGAATTTAAATACCAAGACAATTAAATTATTTTATCAAATAATATTATTATTTTTACTTTTATTTATCAATCGTAATTTTGTATTTTTTATTTTTTTGTTTGTTATTATGATATGGATGTTATTGTCCGAAATAAAGATTCATTCATTCATTCAAATCAAGTCTACAGTTAAAAAAACTTTACTCTTGCAGTGAGAAAAATACTGGTCAAATGCAAGTCGGACTTGTGTGCAAATGATTCCGACAGAACTACACAAGTACTAGATACATATTCTCGGTTTTCGTTTATATTTTTAAATAACTGCCTCTGTGGCGCAGCTGTAGGAGGGTCGCACTTTAAAGCGACGGCTGCGCCAGAGGTCCCGGGTTCAATCCTCGGGTCGGGCCAAAAATATATACCTGAGTTTTCTGTTCAGAAATTCTTGGTGTAGCTCGGAGTTTGGAAGTTGGCGGTGTTTCACCCCCGTGCCTCGGAAAAGCACGTAAAGCCGTTGGTCCTGCGCCTGAACTCTCTCCAGTTGTGTCAGATTGCTGTCCCATCGGGCTATGAGAGTGAAAGGAATAGAGAGTGCACTTGTGTTTGCGCACACACTTGTGCATTATAATATGTCGAGTGGCCACTGTAGTCAAAATCAGCTTGGGGGACTATTACTGTTATATATTTTTAAATATGTTGTAATTCTTTTCATTGAACTACAACGGTAAATGTCCGCTACATATTTTTATTCCATATTTTAATGGTTTATTTAGAGAAAAATATTACGTCACATCATTTTGATTAGTTAACCATGCCATTTGCCAAAAAGGATAGGGGTAGAGATGTTAAGAACTCGAGTCTTTTGAGTCCTTATTCTAAGACTCGGCTCAATTTTACTTAGCTCAGTGAACTAACTAAACTCCGAGTCTTGAGTCGAACCGAGCTTCAGTCTTTCCAGCGCTAAAATAGAACTCAAGTCTTAAAAAGAGCTCAAGTCGTAAAAAGAGCTCGAGTCCTTAATAGAGCTCGAGTTTTAAAAAGCTTGAGTCTCAAAAGAGCGCGAGACTTATGTCTTGAGCGTATTAAGGTTTAATATTGTTAATAGTTGCAAATTATTCTGGCCTTTATACATACTTATATGTATGTACGTCATCAGATCAATTTTGATTGCTTGTGATTTTATTTGACTTATGTTATTTTCTTCTGCGGATTACCCGATTTAAAAAGGAAATCCAAACGGAAAAGAACTAGAGTTTGACTCGCCCGTAAAAACGACTCGAGCGCCTAAAAAGACTCGATTTCCATGTTGCGCTCAAGACCTCATATAGACTTTAGTTCTCTAGTCTTGGTAGTTCTCTAGTCTTGGGAGTCTTATTGTAACGAGGCAAACCGTGCAATTTGTCAGTCGAGCTCAAAATTAAGGACTCAAAAGACTCGAGTTCTTAACATCTCTAGGTAGAAGGCAGTTTCTATCAGATCAAAAAACTTACTTATCTTTATCGTACTTGGGAACCCATCACTTAATCGCAATTTTCTTCATCGATTTTCATTCCCCATAAAACGATTCGCAGATGTTTCAAAATAATATTCAACAAATTCTAGAATCTTGTTACATCACAATTTAATTTGGTCGAATGCTTATTATCTACAAACTTACTTCATCGTTACTTCTTTTCATAAATTAAGTATTTTATCGAAGTAACGTTAGCTTTCTATTTTGTTACCCATAATTTTATTTCCACGTAAGTTTCAACATGCAGAATTCTTGAAACATCGAATTTTAATTCACTAAAGTCCGTATTTCCAAAGAAATTTGGTACTAATATTGAATATTTTATTAATAGACAACTTAAAGCATATCTGATACAAATATTGATCTAATAAATAAACTGCGTTAATCCCGACTCGCCGTGGTCTCCTCGCCGTGGTACTAGTCTGCCCGATACTAGAGTCTAATTTAAAAGCCGGAGGCGCGGAGGGAGAGCAGCCTCCGCCCGCTCGCCTACGCAGCTTCGGCTTGCTGGTCGCCTTCGGCGACCAGCCTCAGCCGTTCCGGCTCGCGCGGGTGACTGCACCTTGTTACGCAAGGGCGACGAGGCTGCTATTCCCGTAGCGCCGGAGACGAGGAAATCCTAATGCATGCTGCTTGTTTGCATGCCTGCTTTCTTGCTGCATGCATGCCTGTATGGTTGCATGCATGCATTAATGCATGCCTGCTTACTTGCATGCGTATGCATGCATGTGCTTATTTGCATTAAAAGTTATTTGAGGAAAAAAAAAATATGGGAACCGTTACACATTGAAACAAGTTTTTACGAAAGGTATTCTATCATAACACAGAATTTTTTATATCGAATTTCATTTCACAGAAAACTATTCAATGTATGTTAATATCTTTTTTTAGGGTTCCGTAGCCGAATGGCAAAAAACGGAACCCTTATAGTTTCGTCAAGTCTGTCTGTCTATCTGTCTGTCTGTCCGGCCGTATGTCACAGCCATATTATTCTGTAACTATAAGCATCACACTGTTGATATTTGGTAGGTGTATGTATCCTGTTAGCCGCTTTACGATTCTCATACAAAACATAAAAAATATGACATTTAAGGGGGGGCTCCCATACATGAAACTAAAACCAAAAAACAAAATAGTCAAACCTATACGTGTGGGGTGTCTATAGATAGGTCTTTCAAAATGACACCGAAGTTTCTAAAACCATTTTCTTTTAAAGTCTAACGTTTCATAGCTAGACGCTTCCAAAGTGGTAAAATGGGCGTCCCCCCCATCTAACTTCTAAACTAAGAGAGTGTAAATTTTGAAAATATTATATAATGTAGATCATATCAAATACTTTCAACAAAAATTGGTTCGGACGGAATCGAACGAGAAGTTTTTGAGATATAGCACATTTTCAACAACCGCAAACATAACTTTGTACTTCATACAAACACTATGAAAAACAAAGTTATATTTGCTGTCAACAAAATATTGTGGATTTTACTAAGTGGAAGTAAATTGATTCCCAAATTCAGTTAAAGTTGGCACGGAACCCTCAGTGCGCGAGTCCGACTCGCACTTGGCCGGTTTTTTCTTGATTAATCGAATAGTTAATAATCGTCGTTTCATAACATCGAATAACAGTTCACCAAAAAAATGTTTCGCAACTGTTTTGTTAAGCAGAATAACGATATATCAAACTAATGTTTCATAGAATTATTAAGTTATCGATATAACCTTTCATAAAAACTTGTTTTAATGAGTAACGGTTCCCATATATTTTTGCATGCGCATGCAAGTAAGAAGGCATGCGCATGCATACGCATGCAAGTAAGAAGGCATACATGCATGCATTAATGCATGCATGCAAGCATACAGGCATGCATGCAGCAAGCAAGCAGCATGCATCAGGATTTCCTCGTCTCCGGCGCTGCAGGACTAGCAGCCTCGTCGCCCTTGCGTAACAAGGCGCAGTCACCCACGCTCGCCTACGCAGCTTCGGCAATTGCACTCTAATATCGGGCAGACTAGTACCACGGCGAGGAGACCACGGCGTGTCGGGATTAACGCAGTTTATTTATAGTATGAATATGTATTACATATTTATGTTAGTTATGCTTTAAATTGTCTATTAATAAAGTATGCAATATAGTTTTAGTAACAAATTCGTTTGGAAATACGGACATTAACATTAGTGAAGTAAAATTCGATGTTTCAAGAATTGAATTGAAACTTACGTGGAAATAAAATTATGGGTCACAAAATAGAAAGCTAACGTTACTTCGATAAAATACGTAATTTATGTAAAAAAGTAACGATGAAGTTAGTTTGTAGATAATAAGCATTACAGGAATAAAGTTGTCTTCGTCTTGCGCCAGCTTAAATCCCTCTCTACACTCAAGATTCTCTATTAACTCCCTCACTGCCGCCCAGGAGTAAAACTATTAGCTACCTTGCTTCGCTCGGGAGACATAATTATAATCTTCGACCGACTTTCGTTTCGCTCGTGACTTAAGATGGCGCTCGTGCCGTAAGACATAACTTTATTCCCTTAGAGAATAATTTACTATTTCAATCCGCGATTTCGCTAATTTCGCTAATCCGAAGTTTCGCTAGCCCTAACAAGTAAATGGAAAATATTTACTAGAAAAATAAATAAACAGGTATTTTTGCTAAATGTGGTCCGACTAGTAACATCATATATTTTATTTGGTGACAGCGAAAAGTTGATTAACCTATAGTCATATATATATGTATAATAAACTAAGCAAAGATTCCATTGCTTTTAGAGTTCCGTGGTCAAAAAATTACCCTTAAAGTTTTGGCATGTCCGCCTGTCCATTTGGCACTCGGCTTGGTCGTCTATCACTAGCCACCCTACCTTCGGTACTACAAAACCGTTATTATATAAATTTATGTAATTAAAACATGCCACCAAGTGGTGAAATGAAATTTGAAGTTTTTTTTAAGACATCCGGACTTTGTGAGTGCAAAATCGCCTACAAAGCACCTAAGGTTTTTATTCCAGCCTTCAGTTAGCATAATGCATATGCAGCAGATGCTATCGCCACTGCGGTTATCGGCTGATTCATGGCCTCTGACCCTGACTACGGTCAGCCAGGTTAAGGTTCTTCTATTTAAGTGATTCAGCACTATAATATGAGCGCATATAGCATCTGTGAAAACGTACGTTAGAAAAGCGTTTATGACACTGATATGCTATACGGACTCGCTTGCATGGACCTTGATTTATTCAAGTTTTTGTTTTTTAATCTGGTTCATGAAGATACTCAACATGAAAGAATAATGTATTTATAAATTAATAATTTATTTAATTTTAAATGCATGATGAAATTATGAACGCATCTTGGTTTTTTGATATTACGTTAACCTATTAAGGGCAAAGCTTACACATGCCTGCTGTTTTGCTGGTTTTTCTAATAATATTATTAAAAAAAAATGCAAACACCCTTGGTGAGCAAATTATTATTCATCATATTAAGTACCGACGTTAAGATTTTTAACAGGTCATTTACCTTTTCATCCCAGACCACGAAGATGGTTAAGTATAATTTTTGAGTGGGCGTATGTTTTAGGTTCATATTATGAACTAATTCGAGCACGAATGTTACAAAGTAAAAGTTCAGTGTGTATATCTCTCATTGAAGGTTAAAGAAATATAATTAATTTTGTCAGAATAAAGTAAAATTACGGTTGGAAAGCAATGTACAAATTGCCCAAATTATTAAATTAATGAACGGCATAATTATAGTTCGGATATTTTTAAATCCACATAGCTCTTACTTTATATGAAATGGTCAGCCATTTTGGAAAACGAAGTAACGTTTTACGTATATATATGTGTATTTTACGTATATATATAGGTAAGGTTTAGCGCCAGACAACACACTAATTGTCGTGGTTTTAAAGTAAGGAATTTTCTTTCTTGTTTTACGAATACTAGACAACGATTATGATGGGGGCGTCTCTCATAATTACTTTAATACATAATAAACATGCATGACATAAACTGATATAAATGTTCGTGCTCATTTCACAAACATTTGCCCCTTGCGGGATTGTAACCCGCGACGGCCGGCGTAATAGTCAGGAGCCCTAAACAATACACCAAACGCGTCGTTAAATGTAAAGGTATAATGGTATGAAAAGAGGATTGATAAAACGTCTCTTACGTGTCATGGTAAACCACTACTCTTAAGAATAAATCTTTACCCACCCTTTTTCCAAACGTAATGATTACTTGCTCAGTGATCAACAAATTAAAAAGTTGTTATGTAATATTTTCTACTAAACAAAATCTTTTATCTACCACAATAATGTCATTTTTAGAGTCAAACCATTCATTTTGTTAAAAATATTGAATAATAACCTTTGTTTATCATTTTACATATTTTCAAAACGATGTCAATTTTAATTTAAATATTCCACGAAAAATATGGTGTCCCCTGTCAAATCACTAAGTATTTACACATTTTTCTCATTGAGACGGAACGTAGCCATCTCGATTTTCGATTTATGACTTCTTTGGTGCAGCCTCGCGCACACTTTCGCGTTCATACGAGCTCGTCTTCCAAATGCAATCTGATTACACCAATTGGGCCGCGCCGCGATGGATTTTCATACAATATTTCGGCTCGTGGGTTAAGATGAATCACTTTAAGTCAATATTTTGTTGACGTATAATCAAACAATTCTGAGAGAGTTTAGCAAAAAATATACGAGTATTTCATATCGCCATTCAAATAATATTACCTTCTTAAAAAAGGCTGAGTCAAGTATGGTACCTGTCTTAAAATAATTGATTAATTATTTTATTACAAGTTTTTATTAATATGCATGGTGTTTGGTACATCATATGCCAAATCAAAATGCATTAACTATAATTTTCTGTCTTAATATTTATTTTGGCACAGTAGTTTTTTTTATATCAACGTTGAATGTTTTTTATGAATAATAGCCAAAATTTGGCAAACGAATCAAATTATTTTTAAAACTTTAATTGTTTTTCACACATTTTAACCGACTTCAAAAAAGGAGGGGGTCATCAATTCGACTGTATGTTTTTTTTTGTATCTATGTTACCTCATATCTCAGTCATTTGTCGACCGATTCGAAAAAAAATTTCGCTTACCTAGAGGGTTTACCTTCTAGTTGATCCCATTTTCATGAATTCGGCATCTGATGATGGGATCTCGGTGTGATTGAGGGAAACCCTAAAATTTTAAAGGCACATATAGTGTTTTTTTACTAGAAACTTTTCGTCTGATAGTGAATATTTTGCTTTAGAATGTTTTTAACACTCACAGTGTCATCTATACTAATATTATAAAGCTGAAGAGTTTGTTTGTTTGTTTGTTTGTTTGTTTGAACGCGCTAATCTCAAAAACTACTGGCCCGATTTGAAAAAATATTTTTACGTTGGATAGTCCATTTATCGAGGAAGGCTTTAGGCTATATAACATAAAGATACGACTCATTAGACCACAGCAGAAATGAAAAATGTTGCGAAAACGGGAGAAAGATATTCCTTTTGAGAGCTTCCGCTGCATACGCTGCGGAAACCGCTTAAGTTACACAAAAATCATGTATGCCAGGATTGTTCAGCATTAAGAGTTCTATAATAAAGTCCGCGACAGCATATGTCTATCTTTTATGGTTGACTTACTACAACCTTTTTTATGTTAATAAATTTGTAAAAAAATAATGCATTATTTTTAGAGGTGTATTATACACACAGGTATTTATTCTTATCAAAATAAATACATTCATCATCACGAACATTTCATTTAAAACCAAGTTGCCCTTTATATCATTTGATTTCAATAAATATCTTAGGAGCTATCACAGTTTTAACATAACTCCGCACCAAAATAATGTTCGCAGCTTAAGTACAACGTGCGCTTGCGCTAATTATATTATAAAGCTGAAGAGTTTGTTGGTTTGAACGCGCTTATCTCAGGAACTGCTGAACCGATTTGAAAAAATATTTTTTGTGTTAGATAGCTTATTTATTAAGAAAGGCTTTAGGATATAAAACATCACGCTGCGACGGGAGGGGAGGGAGCAAACTCAAAACGCGCGGACGAAGTCGCGGGGGACCGCTAGTATTTTATATTCATAAAGATGAAATATCTGTTTCATAAACAGACGGCTAGATGGCGCTAAGCGTCACGCAATTGACGTTTTCATAAGAAACCACAAATTTCGCAGGGTCGGACTAACAGCACGGTAGCTCAATTGGTAAGAGCGTTTGGCCCGGTTTGCCAAAAAGGTTGCTGGTTCAAGTCCCGCCCGTGCGCAAATTTTTGGTTTCTTATTTCATCTTTATGAGTGAATATTTTGTTGAGCTGAGCTGATTGTGGAACTCCTTAATGCTTAGGAGTTCAGTAATTATAATTACAGAACTTATGATAGGTAATTTGTAGCTTCTTAAAGATTAGAGTCATAAGGTGAACCCCCACCCCACTCTCCCGCAACCACTAATAATTAAGAAATAAAATTAACTTCAAAAAAAGTAAAAACCGACTTCAAAACATAAATTCTCTAAAAAGTCTTAAATAAACTCTTGACCCTTGAAAGGAAGAGAAGCCATTTTAGAGCATTTATGTTTTGAAGTCGGTTTAAACTTTTTTTTAAAGTTATCTTGTATGATATTATGAATTATTTTGCTTATAACTTAGTTTTAGTTTAGTTAGTAGTTTGCAAGACTAATTTGATTCACTTCCCGGTTACCGATTGAGCTGAAATTTTGCATGCAT
Source organism: Pyrausta purpuralis (assembly GCA_963924145.1). Lineage (NCBI taxonomy): Eukaryota > Metazoa > Arthropoda > Insecta > Lepidoptera > Crambidae > Pyrausta > Pyrausta purpuralis. Next base: position 23,357,657 of record OZ001645.1, on the reverse strand, counting down.
GTGTCTGTCAGAAAACACTGACAGTGCAATATTATTATGATATTGAGCTGATCTGATGATGGAGCCAGCAGGTAGACATAGGAACTCAATAATAAACGACACAACCCCAACAAGTTTGGGCTCATAATGATTTGCTTGATGAGTTCTTCAGTATTAGACGGAAACTACGGTCTGGTGATGAAGATGGAAAGTGGCCAAAGGAACTCAGTAACTAAGCGTCGAATATGGGCTCGTATGAGCCCAGTAGCATTTGGTTTGGTTTATAGAAAAATTCGAGCTAATTGATAAACTATCTTAGATTTTTAATCAGTCGCATCGCTAATGTACTAGGTGTCAAATTATTAAAAAAATTCACGCTCGCTGTGCTCGCGATTTTGATTACTTTGCATGAAAATTTGTGAAGAATCTGAAAGTGGTAGTTGCTTGTGTACTTTTGCGCATACGATACAAAAATGGACTTCCTTTCAGACAAAGACGTCTTTTACTTCTTTAAATGAGATTTCGCGCTTGCTGCGCTGGCGATCATTCCACTGTCCAGCATAAGCTCATAAGTGGTCCGTCATGTAAATAAGTTTATGTTTGTAACCCTGGATAAGATGGATCAGTTAGATGGATGACCTAATGTCAATCTCACATCAATAATACTAAAAAGACAGAAATACAATTAAAATAAAAAAATAACACGCGTTTATATTTAAAAACATAAACAACGTGTAAAGTTAAATGAGCAAAACCTTAGAAACCCCAAATTTTTATTTCAATTGATCTAATTCTAAAAGAAAAAAAATAATACGTTTTTAGTGTTTTTTTCTAGTTTTACTGACACTTCTGATCATTTCTTGCTCTGCGGACGACGCTCTGTCGAGAGAGGGTTCGCCAGACCAGGCCCGCTGCACTGCTTTTACATCATTACACCAAACTACTACTGCTACACCACTACACCGAAGACATCCTATACAATAGCCTCTACGAGATTAGAATGGCTTTGAAATAGCTTAAAACATCACGGCACCTGGAGAGGACGGAATCACAACTGAGCTTCTGAAAGCGAGTGGAACACCAGTACTCAAAGTCCTTCAGCGTCTCTTTAATTCCGTGCTGCTAGAGGGCATTACGCCTGAGGCATGGAACAGGAGTGTGTGGTGGTATTCTTCGAAAAAGAGACAAAACCTTCTTGAAGAACTAAAGACCCATTATTGTATTTTTATTAATATTTTCTCAAATTTCAATCACAAACTTTACCTACTAAAGGTTAAGCATGATATTTGGGTGACCTCTAACAATTAATTTAAAGCTCCGACAATCTATTCACGAACTAGCTTAACCATAGCGGAACCGATAAAATTCCTAGCCTTAAATACTCGTAGTGAGTGATATCTTGCAGCATGGTAGCCGGTCGCGTGTCAAGGCTTTGTTATCGGGGAAGGTCACTACCGCCGTTTAGATTAGACCTAACCAAACTGAATGCTATCGGTAGAGATAGGGTAGCAGCAGTGACGACTAAATTAAAAGGCAGCTCTAATTTGAAGTAGCTTTGCACTAACGACCGTGTGCAGTTTAATTTTTTATATAAATAAACAGGTATTTGACCACTGTCACACCTGATGTACTGAACGTGATGATGTGGTCGAGAATGGATCATGTCTGAAACCAGTAACAGCCGTGTTTCAGGAACAAAGCATTCAATTCTCATAAAAAAATTCATTCATTCATTCATTCAATTCATAAAATTCTCCACTCTACAGTCGATACTCCAGGTCTTCTCTCGGCTCTCAACGTTAATATTCGTCTTAGATCTCGCAATCCCAACATATTTGACATACAGGTGTACAGGAATAACACGTCGTATTACAACCCAATAGTCAGAATGTGCCGTACGTATAACGAGCTGTCCCGCAGTAGCAAAGACATAGATATTTTCGATAGTAACTTCTCTCATTATAAAAAAGCCATATCCAACACTCTTAAGGCAGAAGTGTTCTCGCTGTAACAAGGAAATGCAACAATTTTAAGTTAATTCACTTTAATTTTTTCTTCCTTTTTTGTAAATTTATTTTTTAACACGTATAAGATTTAATGTCCTAGTAGCATACATTAGCAGTTACCAAACATGTTGTGTATCTATTTATGGGCTACGGTCCAGTCTTTTTTGTGTATTGTAATAATTATAGTATGTGATAACTGTATCCTGTCTGTATACCGAATATAAATAAATAAATTCCTTAACTGTTCGCACCAGAAATGTTGATCGGAACCGTTTAGTGCGCATTGATGGTATATCAGCGATATAAGGATGGATCGAAATTATGTCATTCAGAGCTTGTTTCACCATTGCCACATACTAATTAACGAATAATTCACATATCATTTCGTATGAAGCATCAAACTAGCTGATAGGACTAAGCGGAACATACTAAGACAATGACAAACATACGCATAAGGTTTCAGTGCTACCTGTAGAAGTAACGAAATAATGTCATCGGTTCAGGTTCTTACAAAAAAAATATTTATAAAATCTTTTCAAACGAGTAAACCTTTGCTTAAATTCATGATCACCTAAGTCACATAAAAGTTATAGCACATCTATCCACCCGTTACGGGAACAACACCGTATCAACTCGAGATGTTCAGTGTTGTATAAAAACTCCACACTTCAATGCACATCTATCAACTATGTATTTTTATTTTATTGGTTGTGGGCTCTGTTGTTGCCAGCTCGACCAGGTATGATCTATTGTGGCGCATCATCAACTTTGTAACGTCAACACCTCGGATCGAGATCAACTCAGCACCCACTCTCGACTATCGGAGCATGCGTTGTAACGTGCTTACGGCGGGTCGCCCAATGGTTGTCAACTATCCGCCCATCCTGTCAAATGGATTGTCATTCACTAGAAGAATTGTCGTAAGCTGTAGAAAATACGAAGTAAGGCGTTCGCTATCCAGTGCTGATCCCATTCCGGGGCGTTGCTGTTTCCTTAACGTAACGTAATAACGTATGGTGGACACCTATTTAACGCATGTTTTGTTCTGTTCCCGTTACGGGTTGGTAGATGTGCTTTGACCTTTAAATAGCGTATAAGTACGGACAACAACACGTCAAGGTAATCACTGCGGTATCTTATGCAGTTGTGATAAGCGCTAGTTTGCAACAAAAGTAAGTAACCTGATGTGCTGGCGACTGTACATACTGCAGTTCTCCCAGGGTTCAAGGAACAAATGTTATTTCTCACGAACTAATCTGACAACATTAATCCTCAGAGGTGTTACGTGCCATACTACAAGCATACTAAGTACAGTGGCATTTTCTTTTTAAGGTTCATAATAATGCTTGAATATCTCCAACAAAAGAGATTTTCTTTCTAAACATCTTCTTGTCAACGTTAACAATGTAGAGCCGTTGTACTGAAATTGGGGTTTTAAAGCGTTTTTGTTGTAACCTCACGTGTTAAATTAGGTGAAGTTCAAGGCTTGACCCAACGTTAATCCCAGTCATCAATCTTCTAGATCTTGTGAACAAATTGCTTGTTTTCAGTCAATTTAATATACTTCACACTAAGGATGGGTTATTGTGATAAGAAATGAACGTGAACTGTTTAATGGTTCGAACAAGTATCGCGTTTGTGGAAGGCGTGATTTTTCATCAGTAAAATAAAACAAGTCCACCGATTTGACCAAGTTGACCGATTTGAAAAGTTCATCGCATGTTTGAGAAAAAATATAAAATATTATTCTTTAAATTGGTCACGTAATAAAATATGAATCAGGTATTTCTTTTACTGATGTTGGGAAAATCAGTCTTAACTGTAATAAAACACGACGAGATTTTAGTTCACTTAATTGGGGTTTGCTCAAGTCAGCGACCAAGGTCTGAAGCAAAATTTATTTACATTTTGCGTTGACAATTTCAATTTTCTGATTCTTCAAATAACTTTTTTAACTTACACAGCATAATATATCCTTGAATATATTTTGGTTAATTCAGATTTTTCGCAGAATTTTTGGAGCACCACCTAGTTGTATTATGGTCGAAACTTTTTAATTCATCATTGTATCTCTGTGTACTTAAAAGAAACTGAAAGACACAGAATCATTATTAAAACCAAAACTTACCTTAGTTCTGATCCTAATAAGACTAAAGCTTATCTTTAACAATTAAATACTTCAGAATAACAATTAAATATTCATTTTAAAAAGTAAATGAAAATATTATATTTGTAACACATAACAGAAAACGTGTTTTTACAGAAATAATTCGTTTTCAAATAAGATAAACACAAAACTCACCAAATACATAGGTAATTCATCATTTAGTACTGAGATTTTTGTAAATGTAGTAAGTAAATAAATTTAATTTACTGATATTATTTAAAAAAAAATAAAGATTGTTTTTATTCGACTAGCAAAGAAAAACGGCTTTTTATCTTTAGAAGCGGTCGCTGTGCCAACAGCTACCTTTATATTATTCCTGTGCCAAAGTGCCTAGCTTCTTCTTGGTTATAACGTTATTAAAGTCTTGGTATTATTACGCTACTTGCAAAAGCTTTTCAACCTTATGATATAGAAGATTTAAAAACCATTCAAAAGCCACTTTATTAAGCTCATATGACTTTAGTGTTTATGTTTACAAGGCAATGGATTTTACCCACTTGTACCATACATAATGAGCTGGAGCTGAATATTTTAATGATATAACTCCAAAAACTTATCTAAAGTCCAAATTTTAAAAAAATACTTCATGTCTTTGTTCCCTTGAATTATTTTAGTAGTAGTTAAAATAATAATGAAAAATGTTTTAAATAAGTAAATCAATAAGGAAAACGTTGTGAGTGGTCGCCAGCATGTCGGGCTATACATTTTTGTTCAAAACTAACCCCTATTAGAAAGGATTAAGGTAAGATAGTACCTACCTATGAAACACTGTTGCTACACGCATGTTCAGTGAGAGGAAAGTGAGCTTCATAGTTTTAAAACGTATATGCTACGAGAGCCACTGCCGTACTCGTTCTTCTCTTTGGATTAACTACTGAAGATTCGTGTTTTTCCGAGGTTGAATGCAGAGTTTCACAAAATTACGCACACAACACTAGTAAAATGTATGATATTGTTATAATTTCGTATATTTTTACCTTTTCTTTTGACATACAAATCTAAGACCCCTTTTACACACTGCGACATTAAGCATCGATGCAGTCGCGCGTTTCGAAAACGCGCTTTAGCATCGCGACTCACGCAATCAACAGATTTAATTTAGCATCGATGAAGTCGCGCGTTAGCATCGATGCAGAAGGGTGACTGCATTGATGCTAACGCGCGTTCTAAAATTTGTCAATTATCAGCTTCTGCATCGCGACTGTATTGAAGCTAACGCGCGTTAGCATTGCGACTGCATCGATGCTAACGCGCGTTAGCATTGCGACTTATCGCTGCTAAAAGTCGCAGTGTGCAAAAGGTCTAAGGCTTAAGTCAATGAGCACTCTAGCTACAATATTTTAAAGTTGACAATGGTTTGCATAACCTCTAAGATTGTGTAAGTTATTTATTTCTCAATTTTCAGTGTCATGTATGTGTTTTTTTTTTTGTTGCTGTGAAATCAACCAACGATTTTGAAAGAAATTTCCAGAAAACATTTCTGCACGTAGAGTACCGGTGCAAAATGTCGATTTAATTGCTCAATAAAAGCTAAAATAATGGCTTTTTTTATTAAGGTTTACTTTTACCTCTTATTCAGATTGCACTATATCCAGAACTTACTGTATTAGCTGTAAACTAATGTGCATTAATGCAAAATGTAATACTTACCATATTAAGAAAAATAATGCGGTCGGCCATGCACACGGTATCATTTTCGTGAGGGGTCGGAGGGGGTCTCTCCGGGAGGATCATCCCAAGGCCGCCAGGTTACCTGATAAATAAACAATACATTATTAATAATGATTAATGTCCACCTGCTAAATCTGACTACAATTACCAATTCTAATTAATATTTACTATCTAGGGAGAGATGAATTAACGTAACTATCGTCGTGGCGCGTGATTCATTAATGTTCCATACTTTTTTTTTCATAATTTACACTCGGTTAGTTCAAAAGATTGAGGGGTAAGACGCCCATTTTACCACTTTGAAAGCGTCTATCTCCCAAATGTTAGACTTTCAGAAAAAAATACAGAAAGAATAAACCTATCCATAGACATTGGAATCCCATATGCATAGGTTTGACCAAAATTTTTATTTATTTATTTAGTTCCGCGAGTTAGTAAAACCTTGAGGCCAAGGTCAATATAATGGGCGGAGGTAAGTAGCAGACCATCCCGAGTTTCCCTACCAAACACCCTGTATTTTCACAATATAACTTAAAAAAAAAAGTAAAAACCGACTTCAAAACCAAAATGCACTAAAAAGTCTTAAATAAAACCATTGCAAGGAAAGGAATCCATTTTATGCAATTTCTTTTTAGAGTCGATGCTGTAATAGTTGATGCTTGATGGTCAAAGTGATGGCACCGACTCCAAAAATAAATTGTTTGCATAAAATGGATCCCTTCAAAAACAATACATGTCAAAAAAAAAACCGGCCAAGTGCGAGTCGGATTCGCGCACTGAGGGTTCCGTGCCAACTTTAACTGAATAAGGGAATCCACTTACTTCTACTTAGTCAAATACCACAATATTTTGTTGACTGCAAATATAACTTTGTTTTCCATAGTGTTTGTATGAAGTACAAAGTTATGTTTGCGGTTGTTGAAAATGTATTATATCTCAAAAACTACTCGTTCGATCTCGTCCGAACCAATTTTCGTTGAAAGTATTTGTTACGATCTATATTATATATTTTTTTCAAAATTTAGACTCTCTTGGTTTGGAAGTTAGATGGGGGGGGGGGGACGCCCATTTTACCACTTTGGAAGCAGATAGCTAAGAAACGTTAGACTTTATAAGAAAATGGTTTTAGGAACCTTAATATCATTTTAAAAGACCTATCCATAGACACCCTACACGCATAGGTTTGACTAAAAAAAATTTTTTTGGTTTTAGTTTCATGTATGGGAGCCCCCCCTTAAATGACATTATTTTTTATTTTTTGTGTGAGAATCGGTAAGCGGTTAACAGGATACATCTTGCTACCAAATTTCAACAGTGTAATGCTTATAGTTACAGAATAAAATGGCTGTGACATACGGACGGACAGACAGACAGACAGACAGACAGACAGACAGACAGACAGACAGACAGACAGACAGACTTGACGAAACTATAAGGGTTCCGTTTTTTGCCATTCGGCTATGGAACCCTAAAAACTGTGAAAGCATTCCGGGAGTGCCGGCAGTAGTGAAAACTTGAATATCAACGTTGTGCATTTTTGATTTTTTGGAATAGTTATTATCAATATAAAAGTACTATCATTTTTGTGATAGAATACAATAATAATAATTATAATAATAATAATAATAATATAATATTTTTATAGAATACAATATTTATTTATTGCGCTATCGTACACAAACATTACAATTTATAGTATATTAAATTACATTAAAAAGTTTATCTCTCAGAAAAATCAACTTACATCCATAATTTCGCCAACCGTCTTACGGTTTTTCGATCAGCCCACGTGTCCTGACGCGAGTTGCACGTTTTTCCCCCATCCCACAAAAGTGCTCAACGCCGCTAAAGAAGTTTTCACTTCAAAAAGACCAAGTCTCGCAACTCAGTTGTTCTGCGGTAAAAAGTTACGAGATCCATGTAATACCAAGTCGGTTATAATTTTTTTAGTCTCTACTTAAGCGATTTTCTGTCTTAATACGTCCAGTCTCTACGCACTAAATAATTGAATTTACATGTGTTTTCAGGCGATTGAATTTACACGTGTTTTCAGGCGATGGCCAAGTCTCAATATATTTATATAAAACATTAAAGAATTTTAATATTGATATGCGTCACTATAAGATGCTGTTAATTATTACGTAACAACTTAAGAGAGAAAGTCGCTTAAGTAGAGACTAAATAAATTAATAACCGACTTGGTATTTCATGGATCTCATAACTTTTTACCGCAGAACAACTGAGTTGCGAGACTTGGATTTTTTTGACAAGTATTGTTTTTGATGGGATCTCATTTCTTTTTGTATTTTGGAGACAGTTCTACTTTTTTCCTTTTCGGTACCTTCTACTTATTGTATGTATGTATATCTACCAGCAACGAATTTTCTTAAAGCCCTCTCTCTGACTTATGAACTTTTCTTATTTTTGTAGGTAGCCTTCCGTTTTCAATCGAAATTATCAATGAAAATCGCAAACTTATAGGTAAGAATTCTGGGCACATCCGAACAGTGCAGCGTTGGGTCGCTCGCGCGTATGCAGCGCGGCTTGGCGCGGCTGCTGCTCGCTCGGCAACATTCACCTTTCCGCGCGCCCCGCCACTGCCCCGCCCCTCGCCCTCGCGCTAGCACCGCGCAGCGCGTAGTAAAGGCCCGCGCTCACTCGCTAGCATCGCAGCGCGTGTTATAATAATTAATTTACAACCTTACGCACTCATAATAATTACAAATATGCACGTAGGTACGTTTTTTGCATTAAATAATTTAATTTACACGTGTTTTCATGACGGGAATACCTACCCATTTTTTGCTCGATTTGGCAGGGGCACTGCCACGCGCCTATATTTATATGGGACTAGCTTACACCCGCGGCTTCGCACGCAATAATATTAACTGCCGTAAAACATCGTTACGAATAAAGCCAATATTGAAAAATTTAACTGAAGACTTGGCTGTATGGGCTTAATTTTCATTGCGGTCTTTTCTAGATTTTTTAGTTTTTCCTTGATTTATACACCAAACACTACTTATATTCTAAATTTGAAGCTTCTAGGTCTGCTAGAAGTGCCTTAGCATTTTGATGATCGGTGAGTCAGTGAGTGACAAAATTAAGAAAATTGACCCGTTATAATTCTTAAAATACTGGTTCAAATTGAATGAAATTTGAAATATATCGTGTCTTTACAATGCTGCATGGTTCCTGAAAATTTCAGTCTTCTAGTTTTATCCACAACGAAGTTACAGGGGGTCGAAAATGGTCTGAATTTCTTCGAGAAAAGGATTGTATGGCAGTGACGCTTTTTTGCTCGACTTGGTGGGGGCACTGCCGTGCCCCCAGATTCCTGTCTTTGCAATGGTTAAGAGTTTATTTAAGACTTTTTAGGGCATTTTAGTTTTGAAGTCGGTTTTTACTTTTTTTAGGTTAATTTTATTTCTTCATTTTTAGAGATTACAAGAGAGGGGGGGGAGTAGAACCTTATGACTCTGTTCTTAAAGAAGCTACAAACTACTTATCATAAGTTCTGTAATTATTAATACTGAACTCCTAAGCGTTAAGGAGTTCTACTATCAGCTCTGCCTCACAAGATATTGACTATCAGACGTAACAGCACGTCAAAATTAAGATTCTAGTAAAAAAACACTTTACGTGCCTTAAAAGTTTGAGGGTTTTCCTCGATTACACCAAGATTTCATCATCAGATCCCAAATTGGCAACAATGGGACCAACTAGAAGGTAGACCCTCTAGGTAGGCGAATTTTTTTTTTCGAATCGGTCGACAAACGACTTAGATATGAGGTAACAAACATACAAAAAAAAAAACATACAGTCGACGTGATAACCTCCTCCTTTTTTGAAGTCGGTTAAAATCTCAAAATCTGAAATATTTCAGTGTCTGTCAAAAGTGACGTGACATCGTATTTACAGCAATAGTCATAGTGGCCAGTTCTATAGTTAAAAAGATTCATAAAAGAAATTCTAACTCGTTTTACAAATATTTTGGTTGCGGATAATTTATAATCTCAGGACCAGATTTGTAACTTCACCACAAAAAACCGTTCCAAAGTAATATCACAGCCCTTTAAGTATTTTCAAAGCCGCAGCGCGGAATGTTCAGGGATCAGAAATTAATTCTCCAAACCATTTTTTTGTGAGAGCATCACGTTCACCAGGGAAATTTGCCTTGTTTAATTAATCTTCGGCGAAGGTATTTACATAGAGATTCAATAAAGAAGAGTCATTCAATTCAACAAATGCCTATGCATTCGTTAAACTAATTTAACAGATTCCTTCTCAATTCACTAACGCTGTCACAAGTTTACCATGACATAATAATTGTCATTTCAAAATTGTGAGATATAACATTTCTTTCTAGCCATGGCAAGCTTGAGATCTTGCTGTGCAAGGTCTTTGTTGGCAATCGATACAATGTGGGGAATTTGAATAATTTCTGCGGAATATCTTAAAAGGCCGGTCGAAAATAAAAGGAATACGTTGACATATAGACCCAATACAAAAAGGACCCTTTTTATGTTGATTCGACGGATAAATAAACCTTTATTGCACACCCAATACTTGATATGATTAGAACACTCTCGCACAAATTCAAATCAAGCGGTATTATGGTTCACTGCATTTGTCTTTCAAACGATAATTGGAAATATGTTTAAAATACCGACGCAAATATTTCAAGTCTAGAATCCGAATGACTGAATATTGACTGACCCTAAACCAAATAAAACGGTCTTTGAACCACGCCCACAATCTAAGATCTCTCATGAAACCCATGTTATGTGACCGACACTGCTAGATAGTAATCGTAATGACCATTAAGGTAGTTTTCCACAAAACATGGAGGTATTTAAGTTGAAAATGTCTAACAAATAACCAACCTTACAAACGTAGGCAACAAAGAAACTTTATTACGCATTTTTTTTTATCAATGCTAAAATTTCTTTTTTGCTATTCTTATGTTGTTAACTATATTAATCTTTCAATCAGTTACAGAAACACGTTTATAAAATATACGATTTTGTCGACAAAAAGCACGAAAAAATCCTTTATAACGTCACAATAACGCTTGTTTAAACATTTGCAGCCTCTGTAATGAATGGCTGATAAACTTTTGTGCGTATGTATAAACAATATCGGTTCTTTACTCCCGTCTGGTAGAAGGGTTACGATAATTATTCTGGCAGTTTCGGTAGGCAAGAGATGTCCCTTCCCATGTCAACAAGATAACCGCACCCAAACAAGTTGCATAAACTAGAAGCGCTGTGATACTTATTACTTTGCGCTTGAGATATTAATCATAACCCTCCATCTACGCTATGTCTGTCTTGTAACAGCCTATTCACTTTCTTCTTGATAACATCCAAATTGGAATACCGCTGCCGGCAGCAAATTCCACTCCTTAAGGGTACGCAAAAGACATTTATTAGTTCAGATAAGTTTTTTTTTAATTTTTATAGCAGAATAATAGTTTCAACGAAGGTGAAGTACAGCCCTTATAGTGTTTGGGTTTTATCGAAGTTAATACGTGTTAATGGTAGGGTAAAGCTTAGGCTGAATAAATAATGTTTTAGAAAATAAAACGGTTGTAATACCAGTACAATGGTTTTACCTTTTAAAAATCTGTAAAAAATTTATTTAGTTATCTTTATCATTTATTTTAAAATATTAGCGAATTAAATCTGCTAAAAAAGGATGATATTCTACTAAGTACAAAATAAGCATTTAAGCCGATTGAATGCATTTACAAATAAACAGTTTTGTGAATAAAAAATAAAATCGAAAGCGAACTCAATTACATTATCATTATTATAAAACTAATGAAAACTTTAAGCATACACAATATGGTGCCTAGAGACTAAGGAAAGGAAAGGTCGACATTTAACATTAGGGTCCTCTTTAGCAAGTTATCACCAGAAGTTTTGACACTCTTCTCCCTGTAGATTGTTTGTTTTAGAGCGCTGTTGGATATTTGGACACATTTCCTTGAAGTATGTATTATGCTTATTTTACTTGTGTTCTTTCATGAAGTATCAAGGGTATGGTAGTTCCCGTGGCGTCGTAAGCCGACCTAATAGCAACTGCTCTGGTACATAAATAAAGAAGAAGATATTTAGAACGAATCGCCCGGGGATACCAAGATAGTTTGTGTCTCGAAAAGGTTAAACAAACTCAGTAGTTTGAATACACACCAGTCAGGTGCAAGTGCAAGTGCAAATGCAAGTTTCACCTGAAAGGCTTGGGAGACATCAATAAATAAATAAATGTTTGACTACATCACATACCTTGCTCCGATCCCAAGCTAAGTAGCTAAAGCACTTGTGTTATGGAAATCGGAAACAACGGTGGTACCACAACACCCAGACCCGAGACAATATAGAAAATATCATTTTCTACATTGACCCGAATCAAACCTGGAACCTCACGAGATGGCGACGCTTGAAACCAGCGTGCTAGCCACTTGACCACGGAGGTCGTCACATTCTAAACATCAAATGGTCAGATAGAGTATGTAATACTCAGGTACTTAGACGAGCAAATGTTTGAATTGAAGCATTGAAGCGTACTTGATGCGTCGGCAGCTTCTTTGGCGCGGTCACGTCTCGCGCATGGCTGACGAGAGGGTCTCAAAACACATTTTCTTTTCTGAAATCCAAGACGGCAAATGGAAAAAAAACGGCCAGTCTTACGTTTTAACGATGTTCAGGAAAGACATTTGAAGCTTTGCGACAACGACCCACTAAAATGGGAAGTAAAATCTAGCCATTGCCTGGAGTGGAGGCGCCTGATACAAAAAAACTTTACGACTTGGATCAAAGAGCAACGGAAATCTGATCGGAATTCGAAGCTCGATGCTCTAAAAGCAAGACCACAAGCGGCATTTTTTTATAAATACATAAACTGTATCCTAAGGTGTCAGCAACGTTCGCGCACGTTTTAGAACAAGATTGGCTATTTTAGACATATTAGTTCGTAGCACTCATATTACATATGACTTAAGGAATTTGTAGCAGTCACCGTAGCCGAAAGCTTGGGGGAGTATAGTTTTATTCCTAGATATTTGGTTCTAGCCTACCTCAATATGATATTTATAGGGCATGCACTCGTTCAAAGCATACAGACTAACCTAAATGATTTAGTAATAAGCGAATCGATCGCCATCTAATCGATGAGGAAAAACAACGACCTACTGACCGAAGGCTATTGATTGTATTGATAGTAGTCGTATGTAAATTGATATGAATTGTATATTTGACGATCTCCGCGGTGTAGTTGCTAAGAACACTCTGTGTTTCAAGGCGTTAGGTCCTTAGGCGCACTGAGGACCCAGGTTCGATTCTCGGTCGGGTCAATATAGAAATCAAAATTTTCTATAATGTATCGGGCCTGGGTGTTGTGATACCACCGTTGTGTCTGATGAACACACAATTGCATTAGCTACTCACTTTGGGATCAGAGTAATAAATGTGATTGGTGTCCTATAAATTTTCTTTTAAATAATTTATTGAGCATACTCCTACCAAATTTGTTTATTATTGGAAATTACTTACTAGGTAAATAAGATTAAAATATCCTTTTTATATATTTATCTGGAATCGCGACGTGAAAAAAATAAAAATAGACCCCTGAAATAAATAGGTAAAGTGCCACCAGGTCAAGTTTGTGTCATCGTTTTTCGTTCAGAAAGTCCTTTTGCTCTTTGTGTAGAAGAGATTATATCAAAAACAGGGTTGAAAGAAAAATGGAGCGAATATTGGGTAAATGGGGAAAATATTTTAAAATTATGTAACTGGTTTTAAGTATACCTAACAAAACCGTCGGTTTGAAGGAAGTAATATTTATTTAGGCGAGTTTTGAATTATACAATACGTAGTGATATTCCGTGGGTAAGTACGAAATAGAACGAATATTGCATTGCGTATGTATTCACACCATTTGCGCTGAGACTATTTCATTCGTTCGTCATGTATGCAGTTTTGACTCCAAACCATACATTAATACATTATGTTATTTTCTTGCTTCTGAGACTCTTGGTGAAAGCTATTTTATTTACTGTTACCACAAATGATCGTAAATGTATAAATCGTGGTGCTGGTGGTGGTTATTTTTTGAGGTTTTTGGCTTTGAAAAACTTGGACTAACAATATTTAGGTAGGTATATCAGGATCAAAAGGTTTTGCCTAGACTACAAAGATCGGCCGGTAACATATGTATTAATAAAACCTGCTTCTCCTCGTTTCTTCTAGATTGATTTTGTTTTTGCTATCATAATTGAGTATATTTTTTTATCTGTGTTCCTTAAAATTAAACGCTTGAGTTTGTGAATAAACGTAATTGTAAATGCTCATCGTAATTTTACGTTTCACCATTTCATATGTTTCGACCAACTTAAGAACTCGCAAAAGAACGTCATTTCATTTCTCGCATGTAGCATGCGAGAAATGAAATGACGTTCTTGAGACGATAGAAATAAGAAAACATCTAAATTTCAACAGAGAAGATGGTTGAAAAGTTCCACCACCATCCTATTCTTTTGAAGACCCGAGCAACATCACATACTGCGAGATCTTAAGACACAGTAAGCTCTTTCTGCGTGGATAGAAACGTCAATTAATATTAATGATTGATGGTAGTTTTCATTTTTCATAACTATATGAATAGACAAATAACACATTAGTCTTTTCTGTGACCACGGATGCTGTTCAGCATTTGAAACGTCAGGCGTAAAGTTCTAAAATATGCGCGAAATAAATCCGTATAGTCTTTTACTCTAGAAGCCTTAAGCCAGCCCTTTTTTTGTTTGAAAGCGTCTTTTCAAAATCCCTTTCTGTACCTATGTATTGTAAAATAGTATTGCCAAAAAATTTTTGCGTTATGTCGCGTCAAGAAGTGTTGTTTTTATTGGAATTGATGATATTCTGGGGACTTGATTGTTTTTTGATATATTTTTTACTGAGCCGTGACAAAAAGGAATCAAACTAAAATTATGATTTAACAGTCAACTTAACAACCCTTACACATTGCGACTTTTAGCATCAATGCATCCGGGCGTTTTGATAACGTGCTTCAGCATCGCGAATCACGCAATGAACAGATTTAATTTAGCATCGATTCAGTCGCGCGTTAGCATCGATGCAGAAGCGCGACTGCATCGATGCTAAAGCGCGTTAATATCAATGCAGTCGCCAAAATACACTACGTAATTTGTCAATTTCCAGCTTTTGCATCGCGACTGCATCGATGCTAAAAGTCGCATTGTGTAAGGGGTCTAAGATGCGAGCTAAAAATTATGTTACGCTAGCCTAGTCAAAAACAATAATAAAATAAACAACAATAAACATAGATATAAACTCTATTATTTTATTTAAAAAAGGACTTTCCGAATAAACACAAATACATATTAACGAAACTCAATTGGAAAGCAATAACAGTGCAAAAGTCTCGACAAATATTTGTTGCGAAGCCAACATTACTGGGTTTCCAATAATACAGACTTGCAAATTTGTTGACTTTTAGCTCCTTTGTGTTTGTTTAGACGAATGAACCAATACTACACCAGGTTTATATAAATGCGAGCCAAATCAATATATATATATGTATATATATATATATATATATATATATATATATATATATATATATATATATATATATATATGTGCTGTGATAGGTACCTAGTTGATGCTTGATGGTCAAAGTGATGGCACCGACTCCAAAAAGTAATTGTTTGCCTAGACCCACCCCACCTTTCCTTTCAATAGTCAAGAGTTTATTTAAGACTTTTTAGTGCATTTTGGTTTTTAAGTCGGTTTTTACTTTTAGTAAAGTTAATTTTATTTCATCATTTTTAGAGATTATAGGAGAAGGGGGGGGGGGGAGAGTTGCACCTTATGACTCTGTTATTTACGAAGCCACAAACTACCTATTATAAGTTATTTCATTATAATTACTGAACTATTAAGCGTTAAGGAGTTCCACCATCAGCTCAGCCCCACAAGATGTTGACAATCAGACGTAACAACACGCCAACATTAAGATTCTAGTAAAGAAACACTATACGTGCCTTTAAAATTTGAGGGTTTACCTCGATTACACCAAGATCCCATCATGAGATCCCAAAATGGAAAAAATGGGACCAACTAGAAGGAACACCCTCTAAGTAAGCGAAAAAATTGTTCGAATCGGTCGACAAACGACTGAGATATGACGTAACATAGATACAAAAAAAATATACAGTCGAATTGATAACCTCCTCCTTTTTTGAAATCGGTTAAAAATTTGCTTGCACACACAAAACAAAAAACCGGCCAAGTGCGAGTCGGAACCGCGCACTGAGGGTTCCGTGCCAACTTTAACTGAATTAGCCAAAATACCACAATATTTTGTTGTCAGCAAATATAACTTTGTCTTACATAGTGTTTGTATGAACAACAAAGTTATGTTCGCAGTTGTTGAAAATGTGCTATATCTTAAAAACTACTGGTTCGATTCCGTTCAAACTAATTTTCTATGAAATGATTTGTTAAGATCTACATCATATATTTTTTTCAAAATTTACGTTTGTTTAGTTTAGGAAGTTGAGAGAGAGGGGGTGGGGGCGCCCATTTTACCACTTTGGAAGCGTCTATCTATCAAACATTGGACTTAAAAAGAAATGGTTTAAGGAATCTCCATATCATTTTGAAAGACCTATCTATAGACACCCCAACGCAAAGCTTTGAGACTCATGTATGGGTGCCCCCCATTAAATATCATACACTACCCTAAACATTTACCTACCAAATTTCAACAGTGTAAGCTTATAGTTTTAGAATAAAGTGCCTGTGACATACGGACGGACAGACAGACAGACAGATTTGACGAAATTATAAGGGTTCCGCTTTTTGTCATTAGGCTACGGAACCCTAAAAAAGACAACGTGAGGTGCTACTAGGGAATTTTACTTAATACCGCGAAAGAACTTCTTATGTTTCGCAATGTCTTTCGTAGAATAACATAAAAATGAAGAGTGGTTACGGACGCATTTGCAGAACTTATACTCTGAGATAAATGGCAGTTAAGGATCGAATCGCATAACAAAACACAGAACGTTTATTCTGCCATCTGTTTTTTTTTTTAAATCGAATCATAATATGTAACGCCTGCGCAAATCATACTATAACAGCTAATTTCGCTACATAAATCGGAGATCCCGCGATTATTGGCCCCCGCAAGGGAATCACCCTCCCCCTCGCCCCATCTTGGGATCCTATTACTGAGCCGACCAGATGCCTTTTATTGCCTAGTTAAGGGTTTTCTCGGTTTTTTGCGAAATATTCTGATTCTGAAATTATATTTTAAATCTGTGGGTTGCTGAAAGGTTTAGGGTAGGACGAGATTCAGAATTTTTAAGCCCTTTTAGTACGGTCATATAAAATGCGCCAATTTATTCAAACCACCTTTACTTTGCAAATGTAATTGCTTCAAATGTACGGGTGCTTACGCCCAGCAGTGATGGTGAATTAAGGCGAGGTTTTTCAGCCACAGTTTTTTGCCCTTTATGTAAATAACATGCGTATTATGAAAATCGTGTTTTTCCATCGGCATGTGATTATATACACTCACAGTTTCTTTTTCATCGGAAAAAGTAGTAGCAAACTTATTTTGGGTAGGATCTTCATGTTTAATATGTATAAACTGTACACTGGCTTCCAAAATACAGTTTATACTCGTGTACATGTTTACATACATTTCATGTCTTAATCTGTATTAGTGTAAATAATTAATTTATGTGTTTATTCATTTATTAAATTATGAATGAGAACGTTTATTTACTCTTAGAGGATTTCATTAAATCACATGGAGGTAAAATTAAAAAAAGGAAAAAGAGCGCTTTGACAATCAAATAAATTTCCATCAAACTTATCTGCTGACCAGTTGTGCAACTATATTTAGGAGCAGTTCTCTATTCAGCTCAAATGCGTCTTTGTATTTCTAATTGGTGCAATTGCTCGGACAATCCATCGCTCTAATACATCTCAGCTCACATGTTGCAGTCGATATAGCTTTTATAAAGTGAACATAAACAGGCGGTCTGAAAAATTTCCAACCTTTACGTGAAGACGGCAACTCTCGTCAAAAAGTTCAAGGAATCTATTTGTGATCTTTTGACAGTATCTGGTAAAAGTCTCAGCCATTTTCGGGGCGCCGTTTTTTTTGGACAGTCCTTAAAGTGAATCTAAAAGACTATGTAGAAAAATAAAATAACATTTTAGGAAAAAGTGTTTTGAATCATTGTTAGGTAGGATACTTTTCAGACCACTTACGTAGGTCGTATGGACGAATGTCTAATGCCCATCTCAGATTTAACTTGTGTGTACATTTTAAGTCGTGTTATTGTAGACGGCCAGCACAAACCATCTTTGTTTTTGTTTATTACAACACTAGCGGTACACCGTGACATCGTTGGCACGTTTTGAGTTTGCCCTCTCCTTTCCAGTCGCAGCGCGATGTTTTATGGTGATGTGCCTTCCTCAAAAAATAAGCTATCTAACACAAAATATTTTTCAAATGAGCCCTGTAGTTCCTGAGTTTAGCGCGTTCAAACAAAAAAACAAACTCTTCAGCTTTATAATATTAGGCAACATATTGCTCAAAAGCTTGACAGTTTATTCATTAGGTGTTGTGAAGTTTAGATTATTCCTGCGTAAAAATCTGAATAAAATAATTACTTTTATCTCTTATTTACTCAAAAAACTAGCGTTTAAAAACCTAAAGTGTTTTCTACGATAATTCATTTATTGTACTGAATCAGCCCTTTAATATTTTCACTTAAATCGAGGTGACCTTTATATAGGTATGATATTTTAAATAATCGTTACCTTATTCGAAATATTGTATATTTGAAATAATCTCTACCTATTGAGATATAAAATGATCGTCATAATAAGGTTTATCCTTTTATTTGTTTTATAGCGGACCCAACAAACTTTGTTTTGCCCCCAGCCCCGTCTCTACGGGTACCTATGTACAGTATGTAAAAAAATCTTGATACCTCGTTGGTGTAGCGGTTAGTGGTGTTAGTAAGGCTGAAGTTCGTTTCAGAATCGTTCCATCTTAAAAAAAACTCGGGAAAAGGTCGGGGTCAGGATCCCAAGCTGTTCCCGAGTTGGTGCTGATGACACCCCCGTGCTTCGAAAAGCACGATAAGCCGTTGGCCTTGCGCCTGATCTGACATCGGTCGTGCCGAACTGCCGTCTCGTAGATTTAATAAGAGTGGAGGAACAGATCATGCACTTGTGTATTGCACACACCGCTGCTTCCTGCGTACCTGGTCTACCTCTGATAGGGACCATCATTACCAAAAATTATAGTATGCGATTAAATATAAAGTGAATTGCTTGCAATTAGATCGAATGCATATTAATTTGTTCGTATGCACTTCATATGTATCTGTGTGTATTCATAGGGTAATTGGTACCTACGCTGGTCTGTTTTACGTCAACCCAATGATGTGCCGACGTATGACGGTAGTCGCAAATTACCACGATTGGTACCATGACCAGTCGTCACAATGATATTACTTCCTAGAAAGTTCAAGAGTGTTTTCAAACGTATAGGAAGTAATTAATGTTGAGGCTAATTTTTCAGTAGTCAGATAAGAAATATTCGTCGAACAAAATACAATATGGCATGAAATGAAAACATCACTTAATTGACAGCAATCATAGGTACGTGACATTTTTTAAAAAATCTGTCGCTTTAATAATTACCAGTCTGATAAGTTTTATCTGATCATTGAAAAATCGGCCCTTAGTAAAGTTACATATTTTATTAATTGCCACCGTATCACTTTATAGAGGCGCAGTGTGAAGGTACTAGGAAATTAAGTGTTACCTAAGTTGCGTGGTCTTCAGACGATAATTGGTTTACATCATAAACACACACATACACATTATTACACATAATAATCAAACAAAAAATATATCTGAAAAGCTTTTTTATGTTCTTTATCACGAAGTTTTAATTAAATCTTTTTATTATTTCAAGAAATCTTTAAAAGATTATATTCTGTAAAAGAAGAAGATTCTATAAATGTTCTATTTCTGTTGTTTTGATTTGCAGAAGCTACGGCCAATTATTTTACTATGAACTCAAGTCTCAATCTTGAAACTTTGCTAACTATTTGTAAGGTAGCAGGTTTAAATTCAATTAAATGTTACATGCCAATTTTGAGTTTCCATTATGACCTCCATTTTAAAGACATCGGTGTTAATGACCACAATTGTCTCGAATTCGGCAAAACTACACCCTGAACAAATACAAATGAATTTTGCTCATCAAAATTCAGCTCGAACTTTCTTCAGTCTCTCAAATCAATTACTTTGTTAGCAGATTTCGTAACCAAATAAATGACTTGTTCATTCTCTGAAAATTGATTTCAATAGATCTTCGTCCGATAATGGTAAAAGTTTAAAAACCAAGAAAACCATCATTCTTAAAATGAACCTAAATATTACAGAAATCAATTGAGAATAAATAATATTTTTAACCGACTTCAAAAAAGGAGGAGGTTATCAATTCGACTGGATGTTTTTGTTTTTTATTATTTTTTTATTTTTTTATTCTCATATCTCAGTCGTTTGTCGACCGAATCGAAATTTTTTTTCGCCTACTTAGAGGGTGTACCTTCTATAATGGCATGTATAGTGTTTCTTTACTAGAATCTTAATGTTGACGTGTTGTTACGTCTGATAGTCAACATCTTGTAAGGCTGGGCTGATGGTGGAACTCCTTAACGCTTAGGAGTTTAGTAATTATATGACGGAGCTTATGATAGGTAATTTGTAGCTTCTTAAAAAATATAATCATAAGGTGCAACTCCCCCCCCCCCTCTTATGTAATCACTAAAAATGAAGAAATAAAATAAACTTTAAAAAAAAGTAAAAACCGACCTCAAAACCAAAATGCACTAAAAAGTCTTAAATAAACTCTTCACCATTGAAAGGAAAGGAATCCGTTTTAGGTAAACAATTTCTTTTTGGAGTCGGTGCCATTACTTTGACCATCAAGCATCAACTATCACAGCACCGACTCCAAAAAGAAATTGTTTGCCTAAAACGGATTCCTTTCCTTTCAATGGTAAAGAGTTTATTTAAGACTTTTTAGTGCATTTTGGTTTTTTACTTTTGTTTTACTTAAGATTTCATTGCAAAAGTTCGGTAATAAACATTTCATAAATAACTTCAAATATATTATTTAATTGTATATATAGGTTCTATTGTGATCGTGATCCCATAGACAAACTATGTTAATAGTTTTAAGAGTACTAATTCGCTGATTCTAGTTTGTATGGAGAAGACAAAATTCTTTTTGAAATTTCGATGCTGGTCCTATACAAAAATTTGTTGTAATTTAGCAATAGAATCACTACTGAGAAGGAATGCAATTGATTAAAATATAAGGGGGTAGGATAGGATACTCCCACAATCATTTCTGCCTAGCAAAGCAGTAACAAAAATGTTTAAATATATTTTATAGCCGTCAACAGCTGTCAAACTGAATACAAATATTTGGCTGGTTTTGCAGTCAGGCTGATCATCGGCGCAGTGGGCCTCATTTGAGTTTTATCTCCTCACGTTCGGTAATAAGTGCGTAAGAATTTTCAAACATTTTGTATAAGAAAGATACACTAGGTGGCGCTCTAACTTATCCATACAAAATTCTGACGCGCTCACTATCGAACGTGAGAAGATAAGATTCAAACAGGCCCTTTGACCGTCAAATGTATGACCTTGAACGCGGACGCACGCGGTCAGTGCTAACTACAATTTCCATACATTTCGGCGGACGGCGCCAATGGTGAGCGTGACTGTAAAACCAGCCTCAGTAAAAGTTAAAATAAAGTTATGCAACAAAGCCTATGCTCTTCCAGTCGTAGCACTCATCAGTACCGGTCCAGGTGAGTTATACAATTACCATAACAAGAGCTAGCTTGATAGAACACGTCCGGAAAAAGATGGCCAGAGCAGACTATGTTTTAGGATCAGAATTGATGAACAACAATGATGTAGATAACTGTGTGTTTCTTTTCCTTCAAGAAACGTCGAGGTTTTGATTACGTATTTTCATTTGTATAAAAACTGAGGTACTTCACTTTGATCAACTTCAGGCAGTTATAATTATTTTTTTATGAATTGTTTATAAATCATTTATTAGAAGTCTTTCCCTTCCCCCTATTCCATTGGCCTTCCTCCATGTGAAATTCTACGTAATATCGATTTCAAAAGTATGGGCCTGTTCACAGAACTGCCAAATGAATCATTTAACCTAAGACCACAATTTGTGTGACGGATACATTAGCGATTCTGAGACAGCTCATAAATCTATTAGATTTAGGTTAAATCACTAAATACATAATGCTAAATATGATGTTTATTAGGGTTCCGTACCCTTATAGTTTGAATAGAATGTCCGTCTATCCACAGTCCAGCACGGAGACCTAAAGTGCTAGAAAACTGTTATTTAGCATGGGCATGTATTCTAAATATCCCGTTAAAGTAGTAAAATAAAATGTTGAAAAATATTTTTCAGTAACATTCATAACATTCAGTTTAAAGGGGTCAATTTTACTAGAGTCCAATGTCCCCACCCTTTCTCAACTAAACAGTAGCTGGTGAATACGTAAAAAAACACAGCACTAGCATATATTTAGAAAGAAAACTTTCACAGCTATGATGAGTAAACATATTACAGAGCTGTAGTCTATAAATATGTAACAAATCAATTTTGCGCCTGAGTTTAGAACTAAGGAATTGTCTTCCTTGTGCTACGCATACCAGACGACGAAAATAACGGAGGCGTCTCCCATAAATACTTAAACATATAAAAAAATAATGGTTGGTCAATAATTCTAGATATCAACCTGAGACCGCTGGCATAGTAGTCAGAAGCACTAACAACTACAACAAACGTGTCGTTAGATGGAACCTAACCACTCGTAATGTATAAAGTTGATACCCTTATTTCATTGATATTTATTTTTAATATAATTCATAGTTTAGGCGTACGCAAGGGTTCAACAAATAATATTCTTTGGTATTCACGAAATTTTTTATCGGGTGCTTATTCAAAAATATATTAAATTGCAATAACGAATTTATTTCTACTTGTCGCGTCTAGACATGTTCTCTACTACTCGTTTTGATAAACCATTCATATTCACTATAAGGTATTATCAAATAAGAATTTAAAGTATCCTAACAATTTGTTAAATAGCCCCATGGAATGCAATAAGGAATAATGTCCATTTGAAATAGTAACTTCTATATAAATATACAAGACGTTTTTGTTATTCGCGTCTAATAGAAATTCTGACGCAAAATAGTTGAAATGTGTGTGATTTACTCGTACTTACTAAGTTGGCTTTTTTACCTTGAGATATTTTTATAACATTTTAGTATTTTATTTTTGTGCCAGTGTAAGAAACTACTAGAAGTATTATGTGTTAGAATTTACTTTTAATATAAGAAACGTGACAACTGTTAAACAACTAACGAAAAACATGAGCTACCAAACGTCTGCACTT
Organism: Pyrausta purpuralis; assembly: GCA_963924145.1. Lineage (NCBI taxonomy): Eukaryota > Metazoa > Arthropoda > Insecta > Lepidoptera > Crambidae > Pyrausta > Pyrausta purpuralis. Next base: position 23,334,262 of record OZ001645.1, on the reverse strand, counting down.
CCACAGCGAGTCACTTTTTTTAACCGACTTCAAAAAAGGAGGAGGTTATCAATTCGACTGTATGTTTTTTGTATGTATGTTACCTCATATCTCAGTCGTTTGTCGACCGAATCGAAAAAAAATTTCACCTACTTAGAGGGTATACCTTATTTCTAGTTGGTCCCATTTTTTCCATTTTGGGATCTGGTGATGGCATCTTGGTGTAATCAAGGGAAACCCTCAAATTTTAAAGGCTGTAGAAATAGTGTTTCTTTACTAGAATCTTAATGTTGACGTGTTATTACGTCTGATAGTCAACATCTTGTGGGGCTGAGCTGATGGTGGAACTCCTTAACGCTTAGGAGTTCAGTAATTATAATGACGGAATAGGTAATATAGGAAATATAGTAGGAATTATAATAGGTAATTTGTAGCTTCTTAAAAAATAAAATCATAAGGTGCAACTCCCCCCCCCCCCCTCTTATGTAATCACTAAAAATGAAGAAATAAAATCGGTGCCATCACTTTGACCATCAAGCATCAACTATCACAGCACCGACTCCAAAAAGAAATTGTTTGCCTAAAAAGGATTCCTTTCCTTTCAATGGTGAAGAGTTTATTTAAGACTTTTTAGTGCATTTTGGTTTTGAAGTCGGTTTTTACTTTTTTTCAAAGTTTATTTTATTACACAGTACGAACATCAAAACCTGTAAAACTGAACATAATGAAACTATTTAGCTATTTTATTATGCTCAAAGTAAGTGCGACAAAGCCTAAATAACATCGTTAAAAAAATCTTTGTTTATTTAATGTCAAAAATTTTAATTCAAACGAATAGGTTTATTTTGTGATTTGCTTCTTCTAAATATTATTAATGAGCTTAATATTCTAGTTTTCCTTTTAACAGAAAGACATTCCAAGAATAACAAACAAAATGAGAATTACAAAGTGTTCAATTACTTTATATTTTGCAAACCGCCGCAGGATAAACGTTCTTAAGAATATTTTGTGACAAAAGGAAACACCTGTGTTCTACAGTAAATCAGTTTCATTCTGAACACAAAGAAAAGATCCGTACTTTTTGAAAAAGCGATTGCTTTCATTTGTACAACTTGTTGTTTTGAATTTTGCTTTTAAATTTTTCTCGCTATATGTAACTTATATTTTATTGTTGGTGAAAATTATACGAAAAGTGACTGATTGAAGTAGAAAAGCGGTTTCTGCTCCGCAATCGGCTACTTTAAATATACTACGTTTCAAATATTTGCAAGTATCAAAGAAGTAATATTTCCGATCAAACTTTTAGAAATGACGATGTGTGGTTTTAAATTAGGTAGGTATTTACATCTTAGATTTACTGAACTGAAAACTTACCAATATTTGAACACCATTTTAAATCCACAGTCTGACACAACACTGGGCACTGTTAACCGAATGCGTGTCACTTCAGCGTATGTTTTTATGTTTTATTTTAATGTGAGGCGCGGTAGTGGCGGCCCCCGCGCGGTAGGTTAACTGGAAAGTGGTTGCAGAGCGCGGGTTGCGTGCTTGGTGGTACACCCACCGCCTTGTCAGGCGTCGCCAACTTGCGGACTTCGCGATGGTTGTTACAAAAAATTAAAAATATGAAAAAGTGTTAAGACTAGTCACATTCACATTAAAACGAATTTCTAATTTACATATATGTTTAATCAAGCCATTAGCCATTTATTCAAAATAAACTTACTTTCTTTTAATAATTATGTGAATCACATATAATCATAATCATAATCATTTATTCCTCAACATTTCTTATTAGCAATTAACATTACACATTAACAGCTCATTTCAAATTATTCTACATAAAGTCACATCTATTTTGACTAATTTGAAATAAGTATACAGTTTCAAATTGAAACGGCCTACAAATTTCTAAAATCAAATATGCAACAGCTTGTTTTATGATCTATGAGTCACGATTAAAAAAAAAAAATGAACGTCGGAAATCATAACTCAAATCCTAAGACATTTCCCATTAAAATCAATTTAGTAATTGTTTCGTGTACGTATATGAATATCGAATTGTTTGACTTTTGTGTTAGATATTTAAGCTGTGATAAACTGCTTATGTGTTTGGTTGAACTAGGCTCGACCAAGTCAAGCTCCGCGGTAGACTTAACTAAACTGAAAAGAAAGTAGTTTGTCGCGTGTTTGGCTATTTCATTTGTTGTTTCATAGTCTAGAACGAAGGCGTTGAGAACTATTGGCAAATAGTTTAAATAAAATCTTTTTATAAAATTCGAATAAAAGCTATCACCACTTGGTCCTTATGTCATTTTATTGTAAACAATTATTGATTTGGTACAAAACTGAACAATCCTCAATAATATTACACGTATTATTATAAACATTATAATAAAGTTAGATCAAAGATTGTACACATACAATGATTGTTATCTGAACGGCTGGAGTCATGTTTTTCGGAAACCCTTTAATATGTCGTCAAATCTTTATTTTAAATCAAATAATTGTACTTGTGTAATTAATGCACCTAAACATAGAGATCGAGTCCAAACACAAAGCTAAGTAGTAGTTAAACATAATTTGTTTTTGTTCAAAAACGTATACGTTCAATAATATATTTTTTATTTTTAAAAATACAATAAAATGTTGCTTACATCTGCAGTAACGCAACGACGTCACTGACGCTAGCCCCTACTAAATATGATCACATATCCTTGTGAAATTGGTTGGCTAGAACCCAAGTTCAAATGTGTAATTTCTATGAATTCCGTAGTAGCTTTATTTATTCATGCTATTGAAGTAATATATAAAACAAACATACCATGTAACTATGTAATAGTAAATAACTAAGTAATCTTTGTACATTGCAATGAGGCATTTTCATGGCCAGAGTTAAGTTATATATAAGAGTTTTTAGGTATGACATTAATATTATAAATAATATGATTCTTACATGTGACACATAATATACTACGAGTACAATGACCTTTCATGAATTGTACAATTGCTCATGGATATCAAGAAAAATAACCTCTCAGCTTGCAAGGATTTTTTTTTTCATCCTTAGTGTATGAATTTTTGTATTACTCTTTAAGAGTGAAAAGAATGACAAAATGTTCCTCACCCCTGTATAACGACTGCTTCTAGAAGTACCTTTTCTTTCAGGAGTGAAAAAAGACCAAATGTTTTCCACCCCTGTATAACCGCTGCTAGTAATATGACATCGAATGCGGCAGCGACGCCGGTGATGACGCCGGGTGACATTGACCACGCGACCTAAATGACCATCCGGACCAATTTAGACCTAGTTCTTAAACCAAGAGCATACTTTAGCTATTATTTGGAAAAGCAAAGATGTGTGATCTCCCTGTGTATGTGTATTAAGTTAGATATTTATAGTTTTTTTTATTAACCATACATAAATTACCTACATATTATATATACATATTGTATATATATATATTGTATAATTTTAGTAGTTTACGTTAGGTTGGCGTCAATTTTTGGCTTCCGTGTACCTCACTCCAGTCTAGTAAAAACCAGCGTCAGGTCCTTCAGAGGTCCTGGCTTTTAGATTGTGAAGTCTTTTTGGTTCGGACGTAACCGACACAAGCTTTGCTTTGGCATTTGTGTAATAATTAATGTTGTTTATGTTGTTTTTTGTTGATGTATTATGTAATTATTTTTGTGTACTCGCGTGTGCGTTTGTTGGTCTGTATCTGTAGGCATGTGTGTGGTTATGATGTCCTTAATCAATAAACGCTTTTTTTTCTTACTGGTATGCGGATTTACTCGAACTCAAGCGGTACGAGAAGTTGGATTATGAAAATTACTTTAAAAAAAGTTATATTGTGACACTTTATTATTAAGAGTAGCATTCACAAGATTTCAACGAATTCGATACTTCGATGTGACTTCGATTGTATATTCTGTACAAGTATTATGTTTTATTGATGGAGTCAACTACAAGCCTACCTATTAATGGCTTTGAAACCAATTTCCCAATAAAGAAATTCTTTGAAACTAATTTTGACATAAATAAATTCAATTAAAAAAAGCCTAATTGTTACCATGGATAGGGCCATTGAAACAAAAGCCCTCGCCTGTGGTTCCGGTGAAAGCGTATGCCTTCATTAATCGTTTCCAGTTCATTCATTACCTACCTATAATTTATCTGTCAAAACCCTGATCCTGATCACTGACTTTCTGTCAGGGTCACTGCGCCAAAATGCGACGATTCGCTTTTCAACCGTCTTCAGAAAGAAGGAAAGTCTCAATTAAACTTTTTTTTTTGCCAAAAATTGCGGACATTTGTGGACCGATTTTGTTTTTGTTTACTTACTTAGATGATTCTCCTCCCAATTTAGACCCATTTTTGCGCAGTCGGGTTTCAATGGTGTCAAATTTTAAATGGTGTAGTATTCTTGCATTAATGTATATGTATAATTGTGGCATATTATTTTTTAGTCTTAAAGTCACCATTTTGTCGAGCCGAAAACTTTCAAAAACAGAGTGGAAAGGCTTCTTCTGGGTGAGCTCACTCCATCGTCGACTCTGTCTAAGCCCTATTAGGTGTAGGCTAGAGTCAAGAACAAACCCATTTCGAATTAAAAAAAAAAATAATACATTTATGATTTCTTCCTAGAAACCTTGAATATTTCACTTAGCTGGTAATGAAATTAATATTCTGAAGGATGACTTAAATTCTGCAATTCGAGTATACAGTGTGTTCCTGGATAAAATGCAATCCGCAGAGGAGAAGCATCATAGTTCGAAATAAGAGTTTTATTGTTCAATAATTTTGTTCTGTCTTTTTTTTACTTTTTTGTTGCATTTTAGGTCTTTTTTTTCTCCTATCCACAGTATGGTCAATTAAAAAAAGTAGGAAAAGCAAATGGTGCATTAAAATACAAATATGTATGATAATCAGTACCTTCATAGTTCAATAGTTAACAAGGTCTAAAATTATAAGGCTTCTTAAGCAACAGCTTTTCTATTACGACATCATTATACTAAATATATTCGATTGTTTATGGTTAGCCATAGAGAATCAATAATATTGTGACCTTAACCTGAAACCTAACTTAATCGATTCAGTTACTTTTAGTTCAATGACAATCTCACATCCTTTTATCAAAATTTTATAAGAATATTGTTAATTTTCATTAAGGTATGTATCGAAGTATTTATTAGCACCTTTTGTCGTATCTTCTTAGGCTTTAATTTAAACGACGCATATCAAGATAAAGCTTATATCCTATCCAAATGAGATTTTCAACATCGCGATTCAAGCTGATTTCGGATAACGGATCACTTTTAGTCCAATCACTTTAAGTCCTATCACAAGTTAAGAGTTTAACGGAATGTGTAATTGTTTTATGCACTTAGCATTACGTGCCCCATTTGTTCTTTGGGTACGAGAAAACATCAAAGTAAGGGCCGATTTAACCCTTGGATAGCCAGAGCTCCCGATGGTGGGCGCTGAGCATGAATTTCGCGATTATACCAAGCGCCCACCTGTGGGCGCTTTTTAATTACTTTTTTGCAAAAAAAAAAAATGGGTGTATAAATGCTTATTCCTTGGGCATGTTGGCCTTTATGAGTAAAAAACAGATGTTTCTACACCATAGACCGCAAACACATCCGGTTGCTGTCAGTTATTGATTAAAATTCGATTTTTTTTTCTCGCAATTTTTTTCGTATATGTCGTCACCCTACCACGATTTTTTTTGGTTCTATTTTTTCATTTTTGAATACATTTTTTTTTATTACAAGCATAGGTTATTTATTCAGTAACAATAAGCTTTTTACAGAATGATAATAGCTTGTTTCAATAAGATTTTATAACTGTTTACGTAACGTGTATCCTTACACCGCGCGAATTGCGTACGCGCACGCAGTCCACCGCGGAAACGCGACCGCCACCGCAATTGCGCCTTAGGAGGTTAACTCACGGCAGATAAGACTTATCCGTCTGATGCCCATTTTACCAATATCAGATAAGGAATTATATTTTGCATTATATTCATCTATTTATTAGTCGTCGTATTATTTTAAAATAGGTCGTTTTATACTTATTCAATCGGAAAAGTCTTATCTGACTTCGGTTAAATCGGCCCTGAATAAGTATTAAACGACCGACTTTAAAATGTCAATAACATTAATGATAGCTGACGACCACCGTGGTGTAGTGGCTAAGCACGCTGGGTTTCAAGGCATTTCCGCTCCGAGGATCCGGGTTCGATTCCCGGTCGGGTCAATGTTGAAATCAAAATTTTTGATATTGTCTCAGGTTTTGGGTAGTGGGGTACCATCGTTGTGTCTGATTTCTATAACATAAGTAGTGCATAGGCTACTTACTTTGCGATCAGAGCAATGTATGTAATTGGTATCCAATATTTATCATTATTATTATCTAATTGGTGACGTTTTAAAATAAGGCATATTGTATTTTTGATCGACGAATATTCTTAACTGTTGTTGGAAAAATTAAACGAAAGCCAGCCTTTTAACTGAATCGAAATACATTACGCAAGTGGTAGATTTGCGACAAACGTTTGTGCATGCAAATTAGTCGTGTCTAGACTTGACGGGGGGGGCTAAAGTTTGCAAGTATTTCTAGAAATTCTAGCCCTTGTGTTTATTAAATGAGGCCCTCAACTCATGGCTTGCTCCTCGATAGATTAATTAATGAGTATTTGGTCGACGTGAATGCATCGATTTCAATTTATGGAACTTGTTGACTGTGGAGATGTTAGAGACATTAAATGGAAACGTAATTTTGTATAGTGATTTCTCGTGAATTATCGTCGGGTGTGTGTTTTAAGGATTACAAATCTTGATATAGTGTGTGCTAATCGCAATGATATTATTTTGGTTTAGGTAATTTTTTGACTGTTTGGAATTAATTTTCAATGAAAAATTTAAGCCGCCCAAATAGTTCTAAATAAATAAATCTTTCAGCATTTGCATTTCAAAAAAAGGTAAGTAAGATACAAAAAGTAAAAAATATCGATCCGTGAATGTTCATCGGATCGACAGGATAGAACAATGAACTTTCCTGCCTAAAGTTATTTTTATACCAACTTCAGTTCTTACACAAAGGAACAGCATGAAAAATTTAAGTATAAATAAGTTTGTATTAGAAACCTTTTATTATTAACCTTCCTATACCCGCGCAATTTTTTTAACGCCTTTGGGACCGTGTGCGACATAAAATGGTGACAGACGTCAAAAATCTTGCAATGATATCTTTTTTTTGGTCCCTGCGAGCGTTGTCATCGGTCAGACCGAATATTAGCAGGAATGCTCCATATTCTTTTTCTAAGAAATTCCATTTTGAAATGAGAAGATAATATAAAACATAATGATACTATGCAATATTTTTTTCTAATTTTAATTCTACACCCTTTAAATCGCATTTTTTTACGCGTTACAAAAACAGAACTTTTACATATTTTTCATTTCAAACAAAAAAAAAATACTTTACCATATTAAAAAACACTTATCATTTCACAATTTATGATAAGTAGAATTGGTTTATAACCTTATCATAACAATCAGGGCATACTATTTATCCACTCTATTTTGCAGATGGCACAGTCGTTTCCAGGGCTTTTTAGGGTTTCGTAGCTGAATGGCAAAAAACGGAACCCTTATAGTTTCATCAAGTCTGTCTCTCTGTCTGTCCGTCTGTTTGTCACAGCCACTTTATTCTGTAACTCTCAGCATCACACTGTTGTAATTTGGTAGGCAAAATACATCTTCCAAGATACATTATGTGAACCGCTTTACGAATCTTACAAAAAATGAAAATAATGATATTTAAGTTTTAATTTTTTTTTATCAAACCTATGCGTGTTTACGGATAGTTCTTTTAAAATGACGAAGGCGATTAAAACCCATTTTCTCTTAAAGTTAGTTATTCAATTTTTGATAAATAGACGTTTCCAAAGTGGTAAAAGGGGCATCCTCTCCTCCTTCTAATTTCTACACTAAGCGAGTATAAATTTTGGAAAAAAATATACTATGTAGATCTTAACAAAAACTTTTACCAAAAATTGGTTTTTGACGGGATCTAACTAGTAGTTTTTCGAGATATAGCACATTTTCAACAACCGCAAACATAACTTTGTTCTTACTACAAACACTATGAAAAACAAAGTTATATTTACTGTCAACAAATATTGCGGTATTTTAGCTAAGTGGAAGAAAGTGGATTCCCTAATTCAGTTTAAATTGGCTCAGTGCGTGAGTCCGACTCACACTTTGCCATGTTATTTTTTCAAAAAATATCTATGGAAACAAATTATATTATTTAAGATTTTGCTTTAGAGAAGGACCATCCCATCAACATAATTTGTTGAGCCTCAGTTTGGTGGTTCTAGGCAAGGATGTGCTGAGAGCTTATGGAAATTTTGGTTCGTATATTTATAGTCAGACCATGCTTTCTCCAGCAGGCATGTGATTTGCTTTTAATGCACATGATATTGCAAGTTTTAACTTATAACTACATGAAATTAGCAAAAATATACTAAAACATGATCAGAGTAACGGTTTTCTGGCCATGATTGCGAGCTGACTGTATTGTGTGTACCCTACGTCAATCATTGCTTTGTACTGCTTATGGAGTAAAGCAGTGGTGATTTTCGTATGGGTTCCCTCTATCTGGCAGAATCTTTTTGCTCCGAGAGTCACTTGGCATTACACACTTGGCATAATTTTCTTTAGTCGAATATTATTCAGGCAGAATTTTCTGTTAGCATAATTATTGTTTGGTCGAATATTTATATGCCCGAATTTACAATGGCATACTTTTAAGATAGCAGAAATTTATAAGGCATAATTACCTTTGGCAAAATTTTACTTTGCATACTTTCGCTAAGCATAATGTTTATTAAGTACGATGTTTATTTGGCATAATTTGACTAGGCATACTATGAAGAAAGCAGAATTTCTTTTAAGTAGTATTTTACCCTAAAATTGGTTTAAAAAGTCATTAAGTTGTGGTATAAAAGTTAGTGACAGAAACGAATCGGTGCAAAACCGACTCCACGCAGTCTTGTTTGCCCCACCTCTAGAGTGTAATTTAAAATCGCGTAGGGGCGAGAGAGCCCGCGAGCTGAGGAGCAGGTGGTTTGAAAGCTCGCCGCCGCGTCTGAGGTGGTGAGCGAAAACCATCTGTAACGATAAGCTCGCGTGAGACTGCCGGAGCCCCGCAGCGCCGGAGCCGTGACAGAAACCATGCATGTTGCATGCTTGCATGTTGCATGCAAGCTGTTGCTTGCTTGCATGCTGCATGCATGCTTACTTGCATGTTGCATCCTTGCTTGCATACATGCAATCTGTTGTGCATGCATGATTGCTTGCATGCTTGCTTGCTTTCTGCATGCTTCGCTTGCTTGCTTGCATGCTGCATACTTGCTTGCATGCTGAATTACTATGGATTCAATTACTATGTTTCAATTACTTGTTTTCAATTACTACGGATATGAAATGTATGCCAAAAGATGATTATAAATGTAAAATTTCTGAGATATGATAGTTCTGCCTTGTTATGATTTTAAATATGAAAAACATGCCAAAAGACGATTCGGACTGTGAACTTTCTGCGATAGGATTATTCTGCCTATTAATGACTATATATACGAATTGTATGCCACAAGACGATTCAATCTGTGAACTTTCTGCGTTAGGATGATTCTGCTTTAAGACTATTATGGATATTAAATATCTGCCTAAAGATGATTCTAGCTTACACGATTATGCGTTTTGAACGTCTGATAAATGCGTGAATGCTAATTGATGTTCTGCGAAAGGAAGTTTATGCTATTTGATGATATGCCAAATAAAATTATGACAATAAAAATTCTGCGAAACAAGGTAGACCCTTTTCGTATACTAGCTATGACAAGCCTCATATATGTTTAAGTTTTATTATTTTTCTAACAAATTGCGTCCTAGTCACTTAAATACAGATTTTTTATTATTATAATAAATTATTAAAAAAAACCTAAACAACGGATAAAGTAGATATTTAAAACTAACAGAAAAATGACATCTTTACCGCCTCGGTCTCTCAGACCGATTGGCACTAAATAGCCCTAAACGTCAGCTTTACAGAAACTCACACTGTGCACTAAAGTGAAGAGAAGAACAAATCTGGCAGCTAGAAAAACAAATTTCTAATAACTAGCTTTTCCATAAATGAAGAACTATAAAAAATTGTTTTGTCGGTATCCCAAACCAATGCGCGGGTATAGGGAGGTTAATAATAAAGTGACATGAAAGCAATAAGCTAAGAACACACGGCGCGGTTTTTTCCACGCACCCACCGCGGTTGCGGGCAGCTTCTGTAGAATACAGATAGGTATGTGAAAAGTTGAAGCAAAACTCACGACGTGGTTTACGGCTGCGGCGTACGCGGTAAATTTGCGATTATCGCCTTTTGCTTTTGGAAATCGCAGCAGCGGCAGCGACTGCGGATGCGGGTAATTGCGCCGAGAATTATTAGCCTTGAGGCTTAATAAGAAAAGGAAAGGTATGTACGGAAAATTTTACATTCATTCACAAAAAATAGTGACATACACAAATATAAAAATAGGAATAAGGATAAGCTTGCTATTCCACAATTAAGGCTTCGAAAGGTTGGTAATTCTTTCATGGGGAAATTTATAAAATTTTTCAATAAACTACCAGAACTCGTTATAAACTTGGGTCTACCTTGTTTCGCAGAATTTTTATTGTCAAATTTTATTTGGCATATCATCAAATAGCTTCTTACTTACTTTTTAATATCCAATCCTCTTCTTGCTTCTTAATACTTCCTTTCGCAGAACATCAATTAGCATTCACTCATTTATCAGACGTTCAAAACACATAATCATGTTAGCTAGAATCATCTTTAGGCAGAAATTTAATATTCATAATAGTCTTAAATCAGAATCATCCTAACGCAGAAAGTTCACAGATAGAATTGTCTTATGGCATACAATTCGTATATATAGTCATTAATTGGCAGAATCACCCAATCGCAGAAAGTTCACAGTCAGAATCGTCTTTTCGCATATTTTTCATATTTAATATTCTCCTATAAACCTTAATTTCTCTGTGTATCCCAAGTAGTTCTATCTCAGCAATACTAACATACAACATGCATGGCTAATCAAACATGCAGCATGCAAGCAAGCATTCAGCATGCAAGCAAACAAGCAAAGCATGCAGCAAGCAAGCATGCGGCATGCAAGCAAGCATGCAGCATGCAAGCAAGCAACAGCTTGCATGCAACATGCATGGTTTCGGTCACGGCTCCGGCGCTGCGGGGCTCCGGCAGTCCCACGCGAGCTTATCGTCGCAGATGGTTTTCGCTCACCACCTGCTCCTCAGCTCGCGGGCTGCCTCGCTCCTCCGCGCCTACGCGATTTTGAATAACACTCTAGGGGTGGGGCAAACAAGACTGCGTGGAGTCGGTTATGCACCGATTCGTTTCTGTCACTAACTTTTGTACCACAACTTAATGACTTTTTAATTCAATCTTAGGGTAAAATACTATTCAAAAGAAATAGCAATATGCGTAGTGAAATTATTCTTAAGGAAATTCTGCTTTCTTCATAGTATGCCTAGTCAAATTATGCCAAATAAACATCGTACTTAATATCATTATGCTTGGCGAAAGTATGCAAAGTAAAATTTTGCCAAAGGTAATTATGCCTTATAAATTTCTGCTATCTTAAAAGTATGCCATTGTCAATTCGGGCATATAAATATTCGACCAAACAATAATTATGCTAACAGAAAATTCTGCCTGAATAATATTCGACTAAAGAAAATTATGCCAAGTGACTTTCGGAGCAAAAAGATTCTGCCAGATAGAGGGAACCCTATAAACTTACCGGTTAATAAATTATTATATAAATTTCAAACTGTTATTAAAGAAACCCTTATGACGAAAGGGAAATAAAGTAGATGATTATTTAAAAGATAATAATGTATGGACTTGCATGATCACTACAAACATTGTAAACCTTTTGAAAAGGGGCATTGACAATAGTGACTGAGTTTGTTGCGCAGCTTCTTCCCAGCACTAGCCCACAATTGTCCTGAAGCTGAGGTAAGGTCTATATTGGGACGTGTAAAAGTGCCCACAGTGGGCCTATTTGCATAAACAAATGACATTTATGACTTTTTCTGGCTACATACCTTTCGTTGTAACTAAATTGAAAGCGTTGAATGCAATAAAAATAGCTACTTATTTCAGTCTTGATTTATTAGGTTAGGATGGATCCCTTCAGTCCTTCTAAAGCTACAGCGTCACATAAACCTGACAATAATCGTGTACGTTACAATCTATTCCCTTAGATCTAAACAGACGTGGGCGACGCCTGTCTAGAGGATCCGTTGTTTATTATGAAGAATGGTTCCGTATTCTAGTCATCATCCGCACAGATCTCTAATTTGCTTGCGCAATACCGCAGGGTTGTATGGTTTCCTATGTTGGCAAATATTGTACAATTATTTCAAAAATAATTGTTTGCGTTACATATTGATCTTATACTGATACGGCTGTGTCAGACGAGGAATCGAACCCCGTGTCTTACGCTACCCGGGCGTATGCCTATGCCACTCGGCCTATGCAATTTTGCAAGTTCCTGGATAGCGTAAGACAATATAAGCGATCATCTTGCAAATGAAGCACAATTATTGCTATCGCAGAGTCGTAATAGTCCTGCCGTTTAAGCCATCGTAGTTAGGCATGAACTAAAAATCTTGTGATAACTGGAGGGTACAAGTGTACGTGTAAGGTCTATAAAAATAGACACTAATAATGTGACAAATAGCTGGCACTTTTGTTTAAAACTAGAGATTATCTAAGAAGGACATGTCAATTTGCCAAGAAAAATTCATAAGTAGAAATATCTGTATACGAGCGCGTGAAAAATATACTCGAATCTTTAATACCTATTTCTACTTGAGGTGTTCACACATAATAACTTTTGGATACTACGAGTAACAATTGAATCCACAAACCTTTATTCTATTTAACAATCTTCAAGCTACGTTACAAAATAACTTTCTAAAGGTGAAGTTTCAGCTACCTAGAGGTGAAAACAAAAGATGCACTGTTTTAAAGTTGCGGAGGAAGCAGCAAGAATACATTAGCACATTAAGTTGAAAAATACAATGTAGATAATTTATAAGCGACAGGAACAAGTAAGTGCAGAGATTGTGGGGACAAAAGACGACCTTGAGATGCAAGTTCAAGAAGAGTTATTGTAAGCAATAAGCATTGTAATGCAGCAGAAACGATTCGACCGAGCAAGAAAATGTGATTTTTAGATAATTTTTTTATAAGAGATGCATAAATAAGAAAAACTTTATGCGAATTTGTCGAAACGTTCCTTTTCTATTAAATAAAATGGAATGAAAACGTTCTGTATACCAAGAACTTCCTTCCTTCCTTTCGTTCAATCATGCTGAAATGCTATGTCGTGAATAAATTTCGACCGAAATCAAGATATAAAAAGTCTTTTCACGGTATCAAACATTTATACACTTTTTTCTACTTTTCTCTTCAAGGCGGGGCGTGGCTATCTCGATTTTCAAATTATGACCTTTTATGTGCAACCTCGCGCATAAGAGTTTTTTCTTTTGTTTTTAGAAAGTTGTTCAATTTTTTAAATTATTTTAAACCTTCACCTCCGTGGTTCTAATACTTTACTAAAAACCGCATTAAAATCGGTCAAGACAAACGCTCGCGTTTGTCTTGACCATGTCATGTTTGTATGTATGTTTGTCCGCGAATATCTCGATATTCGCGGACAAACATACATACAAACATGTCGAACTGAGCATCCCATTTTTAGGGTTCCGTAGCTGAATGGCAAAAAATGGAACCCCTATAGTTTCGTCAAGTCTGTCTGTCTGTCCGTCTGTATGTCACAATCACTTTATTCTGTAACTATAAGCATCACACTGTAAAATAAAAAATAATGTTGTTTAAGGGGGGCTTCCACACATGAAATTAAACCGATTTTTTTTAGTCAATCTTTGCGTGTGAGGTGTCTATGGATAGGTCTTTTAAAATGGCATGGAGGTTCCTAAAATTGTTATCTTTTAAAGTCTAACGTTTCATAGCTAGACGCTTCCAAAGTGGTAAAATGGGCGTCCCCCTCATCTATCTTCTAAACAAAGCAAGTGAAAATGTTGAAAAAAACTTTAAAATGTAGATACATATACTTTCAACGAAAATTGGTAAAGACGGGATCGAAGTGGTAGTTTTTGAGATATAGCACATTTTCAACAACCGCAAACATAACTTTGTTCTTCATACAAACACTATGAAAAACAAAGTTATATTTGATGTCAACATAATATTGCGTTATTTAACATAGTGGAAGTGGAAGTAAGTGGATTCCCTAATTCAGTTAAAGTTGACACGGAACCCTCACTCCGCAAATCCTCGCTTTTGGCCGTAACGAAACTTCCTAGTAGCCTGTTATTGGCTAATAAAGCAAAACCACGTAGTAACCATGCTTTATGCTTCAAATTGAACATAAAATCGAAGAAGAATAAGCTAAATAGCGTTTACTTATAATTTTCAAGTAATTTGGATAGGTTCTTTTGACTAAAAACAGATTCCCTTCCACCTGCACAATCAGGGAGCACTAAACTTATGCAGCATTGTGGAAGTCGCAAAATTGCTCGTCACAAAACAGTGTACATTTCCACGGTGTTAACTGCAACGTGTTAATCGACCTTTGCTATCAGCGGCCGCCAAACATGACCTTGGCGGTGATCGATCGTACTGCCACTACCAGCTTATCACGCACCCTTCCCTTGACGCTATGTACTAAATCTAGGTCCTCTGTGCTGGCCGGAGTTAACGAAGTAAACTAAGGCTAAACAATTACATACACGTCTCTCTATTTTTATTAAAATCATAGAGTATAAGTCAAAAGAACATCAATTTAACAATGATAACCTGACACGATGAAATGGACCTAAACCTGAAATTTTAAACTAACATAACTATAAAATTTTATACATTTAAGATCGGAATTTGTGATCGATAACCATTGGTTTTATAATCACTATTGTGCTTGATTTGAACCAACAAGACATAAAATTTTTTAAACAATGGTAACGACTTTTAGCCATTAGTAGAGTTAACTATCGATCTTGGAACCAAAACTTAGGCACAAAAGTGACTACATCCTGTAATTTTTTATGAGAATAAGTATCTTAAACCTCAATAGTGACTACATCGAGGCTAAACGTCGCAGTGTGTAAGGGCTGTTAGTGGTAAAAACTTTGCGGAAATACTACGAAGATTGCGGCATGGTACCAAGAAAACTGGCTATACAACTTCTGTATCTGTATATGAATGCGTAACGAAGTTTTTTGTTATCAATTCACTTTACAAAAACTAAATTAAAAAAAACTATCCGACCCGAAAGGGTCATAAAGTTACTTTAATAACATTACCAAAACAAGTATCAAAATTACGAAATTTATGAAATTATTTATAATCCAGTTTTGAATTTTGTATAATTTTTACATGGGTAATATTTTATCTAATATTTTATGAAAGTTAATACACCAATAGAACCTAATATTGATACCCAATAACTCCTTAATAGTTCGGACAAGGTTTTTTTTACGTAATACTAATAATATAAAACTGAAGAGTTTGCTTGTTTGAACTTGCTAACGCAGGTACTACAGTTCCGATTTGAAAAAATATTTTTGTGTTGGATAGCTTGAAATTTATCAAGGAAGGGTTTATGACCGATGACCTAAAAGACACGGAGGCAGTCGCGGGGACCGCTAGCTTACAATAAAAGGATAAAAAATAGATGTGATCCTTAAAAGAACAAAAAGCACTTCTTCCCGGAAATCATCCCATCAAAGGAATGAAAAAGACGACGAAAAATTTGGGAAATTTGATATCAACATCGGTGAAATCGTTCGATACCGCTTTACTTACCTAACTGCAACAAGCGATTCGAAATTATTCATTGTTTTAAAGTTCAATGGTCATCATTAAATGAACATAGTATTTTTTTGGTATTATTTTGTAAAAAAATATGTTTTGACTAGTGGTTGTATCCACACTTGTGTGGAATATTGGACTTTGTGTCCATTTTTTCATACTGACTAACAAAACTAACTCTAGTTTCGAAAACCGGCCAAGTGCGAGTCGGATTCGAGAACTGAGGGTTCTGCCAAACTTAACTGAATTAGGGAATACCCTTAATTCCACGTAGCTAAAATACCACAGTATTCTGTTGACAGCAAATATAACTTTGTTTTTTATAGTGTTTGTATAAAGAACAAAGTTTTGTTTGCGGTTGTTGAAAATGTGCTAATCTCAAAAACCACTAGTTCAATCCCGCCCAACATGGAACATAAATTGTTATTTTTTAGGGTTCCGTAGCCGACTGGCAAAAAACGGAACACTTATAATTTCGTCAAGTCTGTCCGTCTGTCTGTCTGTCTGTCTAGCTGTCTGTCTGTCTCTCTGTCTGTCCGTCCGTATGTCACAGCCACTTTATTCTGTAACTATGATCATTAAACTGTTATAATTTGGTAGGTAGATGTATGTACAAAAAAAAAAACGTTTTTTTATTGGTAAGCACAATAAAAAATGATTTTTTTTGTCAAACCTATGCATGTGTGGTGTCTATGGATAGGTTTTTTAAAATGTACCTAAGGCTCTGACCCAGAAGTGTCATTATCAGCTCGACAGTCTTGATCGGCATGATGACTATCAATGTGTGATTCATACATGTGGATATCTGAATCTGCAGTGCTTGCGGATTAGTCTGCAGAGACTGTTTTGTGTTTCTTTTTATTTGACTTTTTGCTGAAGGATTATTTATTTGTTGAAAGATTTTCGTTCGGCTATTATAAATGTTAGTAGCTTGTGGAAGGTGTTTAAAGTGCTTTCTTTTGAATTTTTTTTAACATGGAAATTTTATTTTATATGTTACCGAAAAAAACATGCACATTATTTTGAAATTACATCAAGGAGTTTAAAGGGATGGAGTTTGTAGTGGTTGCAATTGATCAGGTCGTCGTTTCGTTTTGCGGCAATTCTGGGACATTGTTGTATTAGATGTTCGAGAGTTTATATGGTTATATCGTCACAGGGACAACTGTCCACAGTGGATATTCGAAATCGGTGCAGGTATTCTCTATGATAACCGTGACCTGTCAGAAATTGTGTTATGGCAAATGTGGGTGTTACTACTTTTAAGTATTTTTCTACGTTCTGGTAGGTTGGAAGCACGGTTTTTATGAATATGAACGTACACGACGCCATCATACTTGGTTACAAAATGTACGCTCACCGTAACCCGTACCGTTACCATGAGTTTACGACGGGTTTACTCGCTAGCGACGATGTTAAAAAGTCTATGGAAAATTGCACAGCGCCTTTAGCGTTTACTGTCAGAACTAAAATCTTCCATACAAAAAGTGACGTCGTCGCTAGCGAGAAAATCGCCGTCGCTATCGAGTAAACTCATGGTAACGGTACTGATTGCACGGAGCGTGTCAGCACTGGCAAAATACGCCTTGTGTATTGCACGCAACGGTGTCGGTGACGGAATGGTCTAGGAAGCAAAGTGTCATAGTTTTCAATACAAAGAAATATGTTTTTGGACATAACGGTAAAGGTAGCGGATATAAACTTGAGAATCAGTCAGCTCAAGTGGCAGTGGGCAGGGCACATAGCGCGAATAACTGATGGCCGTTGGGGCAGGAAGATTCTAGATTGGAGACCCTTTGACCACAGACGCAGGACGTCCACCGATAAGATAGACAGACGACCTTATAAAGATCGCAGGATCAAACTGGATGCAGACCGCTAGTGATCGGTCGCTGTGGAAAGCCGTGGGGAGGCCTATGTTTAGCAGTGGACGTCCTTTGGCTGATAATGATGATGATGATGATGTTTTTGGACATATTCTTAAAAGCACATGACCATGATATGCTACGGTGTACGGGGCAAAGAGCTTAAATAGAAGATTACAACCGTTGATCTATCCTTGAACTTGAATCATCATGCATGCTGCAAGAGACCGGACGGGAAGCGCTAGATTGCTCAAAAGGCACACGCTTCATGTAAGTGACATTGGCCATAGAGTAGGCACTAAGAAATCGTAGAGAGGTGCACTTGTAACACGTTATTGTTAGACGGTACTCTGTCTCTATTTCTGGTTACTATGTTTATGAATATTAATACCGTATAGTTCATATTTATTTTACGTAAGCCAAAAAATTTAATCACGGTACGTCATTTGTGACGTTGTGGAAAAATTATGGTTAGCAACTATAATTTTTCCTCGTATTTTTATATTTTTAATGCATACACGGAAATTGTTTACAAAACAATCATTATAAGAACTTTTGATTCGATATCTTCATCAAATGCATCTTCTGTACAATGTCACAGTATTTGCTATGACGTCAGGCATAGCGCTGGCAATTACACTAGCGCCTCTTCAATAAGGATGTGTCGTAGCTGCAGTAACAGTTATTGCTAATAACTACAAACAATACACGGTTGATTGATTCGTGTGTACGGCGGTGTGACGTAATATTGTGTACTTTAAGATTTAAATATTGCGAAGGTTCATTGCTGTGCCTTGGCAGTAGGTATCTTTACATAATAATTCTGTTCACTTATCGTATGTTTAAAATATTTCATCGCCATGCTTTTTTATACTTTCTAGATCCAGTAATCTAACAAACAAATAACCTAGAGGCTGATTCTCGCGGCAATCGGACTTTTTTCGTGTGGTAATGCGATTAAAAGTTTAAGTTTTTTACCTAGAAAATCAAGTAAAATATCTACAAAAAAAAAAGAACAATTGCATAAAGAAAATCTGAATACTTAGAAATTGTGACCCTGAGAAATCAAAAATATTTTTTCTTTGCATAAAAAAAATCGATCGGTAAACTTTTTTAAGTATACGAATTACACAAGAATACCCCCCTGGATTCAAATTTGAATGTCATAATTTAACAGTAAAATCTAATGTATTCTTTTAATTTGAAATTAGTTTGCTCTTGGCTTTAGGCTAGATCAGACGTAACATACACAAAGTTGACGATTTACTTTTGTGAAAGGGAATTTTCTAGAAAAAATATGTATGTAAAATATCCAGAACTATATTTTATTCATAAAGTCATGGTTACCTGACCTATTTTTGAATCAATATGATGTATGGAAGGTAGTCAGGGCGGTGATTCTCGCGTCAATCGAGTTTTTTATTGCCCGTGAACCGTTTTACCTAAAAGATCAAGTAATATGTTCACACGTAAAAATCTACCGCATGAAATAGAAAAAAAAATTAAATAGAAACCAGAGAAATCAAAAACTATTTTTTCTTCGACCTAGATAATTTTTTGAATGATCTTCAAAATGAAGATTGGGTCGTGGATACCTTACCATAGACCTAATATCAATGTCACCAGCACCAAATTTCAATTTTATCAGACATCTAAAAATCCGAAAATATACACATATATTATATTCAAACGGTTGATCAGATTTTCATGGAACATAGCTAAAGAAATCGGGTAATATGTTAGGCAATACGATACCACATACAGATACACCATTAAATTGACAAACACGTCTAAATTATAACACCCCGCTTTTTATTTGTCGAAGGCTAAAGACGAGTTATCAGTTTGGGAATCCTTAGAATTCTTCACCACTGGACTAATGTTTATTTATTTAAACTTCATTGCACTGTAAACTGTACAATCGGCGGAATTAATGCCTAATGGCATTCTCTACCAGTCAACCACCTGGTAATGCGGAGAGTTTAATTAGTGGCGGAATATTAATAATAAGTGAGAGGAGTGGTACAAAAAAAACCGGCCAAGTGCGAGTCGGACTCGCGCACTGAGGGTTCCGTGCCAACTTTAACTGAATTAGGGAATCCACTTACTTCTACTAGTAAAATACAACAATATTTTGTTGATTGCAAATATAACCTTGTTTTTCATAGTGTTTGTATGAAGTACAAAGTTATGTTTGC
Organism: Pyrausta purpuralis; assembly: GCA_963924145.1. Classification (NCBI taxonomy): domain Eukaryota; kingdom Metazoa; phylum Arthropoda; class Insecta; order Lepidoptera; family Crambidae; genus Pyrausta; species Pyrausta purpuralis. Next base: position 23,314,226 of record OZ001645.1, on the reverse strand, counting down.
GGTTATTGAAAATGTGCTATATCTCAAAAACTACTTGTTTGATCCCGTCCGAACCAATTTTCGTTGAAAGTATTTGTTAAGATCTACATTCCATTTTTTTTTCAAAATTTATACTTGCTTGGTTTAGATGGGGGGGACGCCCATTTTACCACTTTGGAAGCGTCTAGCTATGAAACGTTAGACTTTAAAAGAAAATGGTTTAAGAAACCTCAATGTCATTTTAAAAGACCTAACTATTGACACCCCACACGCATAGGTTTGACTAAAAAAAATTTTTTGCCTTTTGTTTCATGTATGGGAGTCCCCCTTTAAATGTCATTATTTTTTATTTCTTGTATGAGAATCGGTAAGCGGTTAACAGGATACATCTTCCTACCAAATTTCAATTGTGTTATGCTTATAGTTACAGATTAAAATAGCTGTGACATACGGACGGACAGACAGACAGACAGACAGACAGACTTGACGAAACTATAAGGGTTCCGTTTTCTGCCATTCGGCTACGGAACCCTAAAAAAGAAGTAAAATTCACTAACATAAACATACATACTAATATTACACAAATATATAACAGGATACATAAGCAAAAGACTAATAAACATACATGAATACATATACTTACTAAATACAAAAATATGAATAATAAAAGTGATGAAATTGATGACATCCAAAAAACATAAATAAATAAAAATGGTTTTTAATTCTGAAGAGAGCCAAGGTTAAGATAGTGGGTGCTAATAGTGGGATAATGTTACTAACGCTATATTAACCAATCAGTATTATTTTGTTAGTCTCGAGTATAATTCATTTATTTGGGCAACCTAGCTCACTTGTCTACTTAATGCATAGCTAGAGTTAGTCAGAATAACGAATGAAATCACGCAACGAATCTAATGGAATTCAATACGAAACCAATTTTATTACATTCGCTAGAATCGATACCACTTTGATATAAAACCAAACTTACTTAAATCAAGCTAATAAAGTTAAAGAACTTGCTTCGAATATTTTTACTTGAATAAAGTAAAGATCTGTAAAGTGTACACTCTTAAAAGAGGTCAGAATTCAAAAAGTAAATAAATGGCAGTGTATTTGTAACGTCATGATATAATTATGATATTTTTTTTACACCTTAAGACCCAAAAAGAGAGGGGTCTCTTTTTAGGCCGGGCGTTAAAAATGCTACGTGATATCATAAGTTTACCGTGTCTGTTTGTGAATCTGACTGTGGAGTCGTGGCTCCCAAACGGATGAACCGATTATCATTTAGTTATTTTTTTTTGCATCATAGATAATTTTATCCAGTGTTCTTAGCCATGTTACAGGACAATTTCTTCATTCTTCATTTTCACAGTGAGAGTAGCTTAAAATTTGAGAAATTCATAGCAAATAAAATAGAAATACATTCCATATCTCTGTACTATGAAGTTAATTCATACCAGTTAAACGAATGTCGCAAATGAATGTATTTGTAGTATAGCTGCCAGATCATATAAATATGAATTTTTGTTGAAAAAAAATAATATTACAACCGCTAAAGATACTTTGCTGACATGCTGAATAAACAGGGTTGTAGAATTACCGACAACCCTGTATAGTTCTCGTATTGACAACAGCACGTTGGTAATTCAATTAGGCACATTTGAGCTCTGTAATAATGTGCTGAAGCCCTTTAGTGCAGTACCAACGCGAGCCCAACTCAACATGGTTGAGGGTGAGGTTATAAAATACAAATATTTTTAACAAGCTTCCGTGAATAAAACCAAAGATATAGTTTTTTTTTTCATAAATCATGATAAGTTTAATCCAAAAGGAAGATTGTCAAGAAAATTAAAAATATTTTTTACGAAATGACGATATTTGAGCTCTCATCTAAGTGTTTGTAAAATAATTTACTTTTTTGTGTGTGCTATGCAATAACCAGTATGTATATCAGTTCCGAGAAAAAATGTAGTATCAATTATACAAAATGTAACAAGCAGTCCAATTCACAACACATACGACTGCATGTTCCAGGTCACTTTGATTCAACGATCTCAAACAGAGTCTAAGTGTCCGAGAAGTAAAGACATTCGCTCGGATAGCGCAATTTACAGGGTTCAATTCAATGTCAAATAAGACATTTTTTATTTCCTATTTAAAACCAAAAACATTTTCAGTTATCGACCCAGGTGTGGTTAAAACTGGCGCGTACAAATACGAAGATGGGACGCGCTACGTCGGAGAGTGGAACGCAAAGGGACAGAAACATGGAATGGGACATTTAGTGCTACCAGACGGGACGCGTTACGATGGTGCTATGATAAGCGGGCTGTGCTCCGGGCTAGGTGTCATGGCGTTCCCCGATGGTGCCAAGTGAGTGAATATAAGATCACAATATAGGCGCTTATTATACCGTTTACTAGCGGACCACAAGGACGGGTCCTCGCCCGTCCCTAAAGGTATCTGCTGTACAGTTCAATAATACTATTAAAACTAGTAGCAAAGTAGAACTGTGCCAAATTGTAGTTTTGAAAACTAATAAAAAAATACATGTAGGTAATTATATTCATAATTATTTTGCTCCAGGCGTTCACACCATTCTTCGTCCTAGAGGATAATAATTATAATTTGGTTCTAGATACGAAGGAGAATTTATGCAAGGCTGGTTCCATGGTCACGGCGTCTTTTGGAGGGCTGACGGCATGAAATTTGAGGGAGAATTCCGCGGCGGAAGAGTTTGGGGGCTAGGTAAAGTAATAAATAAATATTTTATATGTAAATCAATATTTTATATCTTATTAAATATTTTATTAAATACTTGTTTATTTATTTAAACTTTTTTGCACTGTAAAATGTACAATTGGCGGATTTAATGCCTAATGGCATTTTCTACCAGTCAAACACTTGGTAATGCAGATATTTTAATCAGTGGCGGAATATTAATTATAAGTGAGAGGAGTGGTACAAAAAAAGAAGTAAAATGCACTAGCATAAACATACATACTAATATTACACAAATATTAGTACGAACACATTTCTGCCTACCGGTTCAAGCTTAAATGGCTTCCCATCCGACATCGCAAAGAAATAAGAATCCTGTGCACTCTCTTCAACATACTTCGTAACCCTCACTCTCCGACCTATTTGGCACAGCGCTTCAACTATCTGGCTTCAACTAGTCCTTTTTCTGTTTTGTACCACTTTTCTCACTTATCATTAATATTCCGCCACTGAAATCAAACTCTCTGCATTACTAAGTGGTTGACTGGTAGAGAAAGCCATAAGGAATAAATTCCGCTTATTGTACAATTTACAATGCAATAAGCTTTAAATAAATAAATAAAATATGAAGTCAGAGTACTTAATAATTGCCAAGGAATTAATCTCATTCTGATAAATTAATTAAGATTTTGAGAAATTGAACCCACAACATAAATGGTGTAAAATAGCAATCAGGCAAGAAGCTAAAGTGTTGGTAGTCTTATTACCGGTTTGCAAATGATGTCGGGTTTGATTCCTTGCCTCTGGGTTTTACATTTTATTTCAAAGTTAATAGGATGTCTTCAAATTGTATATAATAAAACACATTATCACCATCAAAAGAAGCGACTACGTTTTACCTGTAAAAGATTTTGCAGTAAAATATTATTCAGGCAACTTTAGAAAGATCGCTACGTGGACGTGGGTTGATTAAATATCAAAAATTCAATTTCAGCCCGATTAAATATATTATTTATTTTTTCTAGACTATTTTGAGACCCAACGGTTCGATGCTTCTTTTTCCTCTTTATTTAAAACCAAGGCTAACTTGGCTCTGACTTCTGACTTTGAGTCATAGATAAATCAAACGTTCCCAAAATTTACATCAACTAGTCCTAACTTTTTGGGGTCGTCCAATACCTTTATTTTTAGCTCCTAAGCTATTTCGAACAATAAATTAATAATTGGGAACCTAACCTCATTTTAAAAACAGAACACTACTGTAACTCTTCACTTGCAAAACTTTTTAGGCTGGCACGCATTTTAACTGTAACGTAAAATGTTTTATTTTAACTTTGACAATGGAAGGGAAGATCTTTACTATTTTTTCGAATTGAAAATAAAAAGTTTATCAGATTGTTATAAAGGTATTTCAAGGGGTTGGGTAATATATAAAATATCGCGTGATTATCGTATCCTATCTGCGCGTGACCCTGACGAAAAAAAAAACTATATTAAAATTACATAATAAGGAATATAAATGAGGAAAAACACTTATGTTAGAAGCTTTGCATGTATTTTCGTTTGTAAATATCGCTATTACTCAAACAGTCTGGCTTTTCTGACTAACAGAGATAGCTTGAGTCAAATACGGACTTTTAATTTCATGCACAACATGGATGGCAAAAAATGAAATTAATTAATTAATACTAAAGATAAATCACATAAATACATTTGCCTGGACCAAAATAAGTAGCTAATGCAATAGTAAAAAAAATAGAAACAACGGCGGTACCAAAACATCAGACCCGAGTCAATATAGAAAGTGATGATTTTTACATGGACCTGACTGGGAATCGAGCCCTTTTAATTCAGAGTTCGTAGCCACAGCACCACGGAGGCCGTCATTTTACTAAAAGCGCTTAGGCACAACTTTGTCTTTTCATTCTCGCCAGGTTTGGTGACTTTCAGCGATGGCAGCAATGGCTTTCCGCGCAACGAGGGTTTCTTCCAAGATTGTAGGCTGGTGCGCCGTAAGCGATGCCCAGAAGTGGTGCAGCGCGCGCAGAAAGTCGCTTATATGGCACGCGCGCAGTGCCAGCAGATGTAATAAATTGATTCAACAACTGCAGTGGATTTTGAATTCTATTTCTTATAATCTAAGAGGAAAAAATCTGTGTCACGATGACTTATTTCTACGGACACTATAAACCATCAATTAACATTTAAAGGATTATTAGACATACTGGATGTGTTCAGCGGTCAGGTCCATACCGCATCTAGTGTGTCAAAACCTTAAACTGCAAAAAAAGTGCTCATTACGTGTCACAGCATTGTGAAACCTATTTATTATTTAGTTCTTACTACCAACAACAGATGACACTACTAGTACGTTACATTGCGATGGGTCCGTAATAGGAAATAAACCAAAAAGAGGGTTACTTAATTTGTCTTCCTGAATCTATATACATAGATGCTTACTTTGTTTTGTAAAGCATATCTTATTTCTGAGGCACTGATCCAAGAGACGGTGTTTTTTTTTTCCTTGCATGTTGACTTCTAGCAAAATATTTTCTAGGGTATTTTTAAGCCCTTCAATTATCATTATCATAAAAAAAGGAAATAAAAACGACATTTGAGTAAAATTTGGCTTTATACGTTTTCAATGTAACCTCTCTCAAATTTCTTATTTTTTTCGTAAAATTCATCCCAAAACGTCATCCTCTCGTGAATGGGTCGTTGTCCTGGTTTTAATTCTGATGTTATTTCCATGTAGTCGTAAGTACCTTGGACGAGCGAAGGCCATCTCACAGACAATAAAGGTGACAACTCTGGAGTTGGGTCACTGTAATTTAAAAGTTATGATTAGCATGAAAGATTTCACCTGCAAACGCTGTATTCCGAGAACAATTTTGTCTGATTTGGTAAATAAAATTATATTCGCAGGAAATATTTTATAGTATTCATAAATAATAGCGCCAATCGACTGAAACAATTGGTAAATTGGTCTTAATATTTTGTTGTCATTGGCCTGACAATATGTGAAAAACACCTTAAATATTAACCTGGAGTTATGGAACATTTTACAATAAATATTATCCGATATTTGTGCAGCTGAAGTTGCGAAAATCTATAGTTTGTTATTGTTTAACATGGATTTATTAAATCTAATACTATGTATATTATTAAACAATATGACTTCAAAATGGTCACATTATTTTTGGTAACATAAAATATTGTTTATTTCAAACTCTAGAGCTGTATGAGGAACAAGTGCAAAATTGTAACCTCTTTGTAATTTTTTAATGTAATAATAGTAACATATACCATTATACGTCATCGATCAATTGATTGTATTTACATCAATAATGTTAGCACCCTAAAATGGTAATTTAGGTGATAAGTGCGATAACAATAACACGAATTATCACCTTTACATAAATAACTTACAATGATTGCATATATATTCCCTATCAGCCCCAGAAATATCTATACATCGTTCCGCTAAACCCTCTTTATAAATAAATAATGTGTTCTTATCGACGGGATTATACTCGTTTCATTTTGTTATTTGATAAAAAAACCTATTTTGATGATAACATGACATTAGATCTCTATCATTTTGATTTATTGCAGAAAATAATAATTGAGCTATCTCTTTTTATTCTATATTATAATTAAGATAATAAATGAATTTGGGCACCAAATATCCTTATGGATATTAATGCATCACAGTGATCAGAAAGTGTGTTTTATTCTATTTTTGATTTTAATTGCTACGATTAAATACCCCGTAATAAAATAATACTCTCAATAAAGTGTATTGTTTATAATTATTTAGCCTCGGTAAGTATGAAAAAGAACCTTAAATGAAATAAATTATTAACCCTGTATTTCTCAACACTATTAACGACTTGCAGTCCCGTGACCTGTGGCAAATATGTGATTTCTTAAATAAACTTTAAAACCCCATTTTTCATGATTATTTATATCTTAATAAACATAAAAAAATACAATAAACTATCCTCTCCTTCCTTGTAAAAAGGCAATGTAATGCTTGCACATTCGTTTTTTCAATTTGGCGGTAAAATACGTCACGGTAATAGCCACGATCGCACTTGCTAAATAACAATGCAATCTAAGATGGCCACTGTCAACTGACATATATGCTTTTTAAGTGACCAATAATCAACTCTAAATGGTTTTAATTTAAAACCATTAAATATAAATTTACTTTTAGTCTTAACAAAATAAATCAGAACAGCAATGTTCTGCAAATGAATGAGTCCTGTCATAGAACTTGACACTGCCATTTACTACAGCTACTTAGCAATTTCGATATACATTGATTAGGGATCATAAGTTTGGATAACTATAAATCTGAGTTAAAGCATTTAAGAGTACTATGACCAGGTGAAGGTAACTGTATATTGTTTGTAGAATTATCGATTAAAATGTTTGCTACTATTACAATCCACTTAATGTATAAATGGGCAAAGCGATACGGCTTTTTCGAGATTGTAACATAGCAATAAATTGCAATACACTCCGATTTTTAAATATATTGACCGGAATGACAGCTTTAATCAATTTTTTATTTTTTTTATGTTGCAAGCGTGATTCCAAGTGTTATAACTATTCAATTGTACACGATTGTGAACTGAGAAATAATTTATGTAAAACGTTGAATTTGTCTGAATTTGAAAAACTAATACTCAACGAGATGACGGTTTGTGTTGTTAGTTGCCTGCGCCGGCGTCGCTTAGCGGAAATTTATAGCAAAATAATTTTATGAATTTAACTTAATAATAGATTTCCGCAAAAAAACATCTGATTCCATTAATTACGTTACGGGTTTTTTTGTAAAAATAATATTTAAAAAAATAGTCTTTTAGTTTAATGTACTTGATAAAGCAAGATTAATTATATCAGATATATACAATATCTGAAATCTTTTAATATCTAACCAGTTTATAGGCAAACAACTTAATCTATGAAGTTTGTATGACGTTTTTTCATGATAACAATAATTCTTATGTATAATCAATGATATGCACTTCAGATAACATAAAAACTCAACAGCGTGAAAGTAAATTATGTCAGACAAAAAAACTGAACCAAGAAAATAGAAGAAAATAACAATACCTGAATTTAGCAAAGTTGGTCCACATAGTCGTCATTCGGTCCAAAACTAACTGGTCTACAGGGTCAGGATCTTCAGGGAAATTTTTCAAATCAAATAAATATCCAGATTCATCCCCATGAACGGCTGTACCAATGTTGACTCCAATAGGAACTTTTTGCGCATTCCTTCCGCCATTGAAAGCAAAACAATACAAGTATATACTTTTAGCACCGCTGGCCAAGTATTTGTTTATCGTTCTTCGAATAGGATAAATGTACGTGTAATCCGAATCAAAATCAACAGCTGACCACAACTGTTCATAGGTTATATTCTTATCTCCAAAGTAGAACTGGCGAATAATTTGTTCATTTTCTTCAATTTGATCTTCATTGAAATTAAATGTTTCTGATAGCCTTTTACGGATTTCATTGTAATTATCAAATGCACTTGGAAAAATGTATCGAAGAAGAAGTTCGTGTTCATTGTAGCCTATTAATATTGGTATTTCCTTTGCTTTAGGCGCATCAGCAGTGATCCAATGTCTTGTTAAGAAGGACTCGACATTTTCAAATTTAATTTCTGTGCATGGTTTGTAAACAAATTCTAATGCATTTGACGCAAGTAGAACTGAACTTGTATTTAAAGTTGATAAAAGTGAGATTGCTTCGGATATTGAAGATGTTTCATACCCAAGTTGTAAAGCGATGTCAATTGGAGCTTTTTTAGGGTTATTGGTAAATACAGTCGATGCTACAACGCTACCACTTTCTATAATAGCATTGTTAAACAGTATCTCATTATCGGATAGGATATGAAAATCTATCGAATGCCCGCCAGCACTCTGGCCGGAAACGTTTATATTATTGATATCTCCACCGAATGCTCCAATATTATTTTTGATCCATCGCAATGCCAACACTTGGTCTTTCAGCCCTTGGTTTCCAGGCACTTCTGGCGTGTCCAAACACATGAAGCCGTAGGGCCCAATGCGATAGTTGATCGCTACAAATATGATACCATGTTGTACCAAAAATTTTGAACCGTATGGTTGATTTGAGCCATTTGCAAATGCTCCCCCATGTATCCAAACCATCACTGGTAGGGGTTTACTAGATGCTGAATCTGGTACAGATATGCTAAGATGGAGACAGTCTAATACTCCCATTGCTTGGCCAGAATTTATTTGTGGGCAAATTTTTGAATCGTCGTTTGCAATGAACACATCATCAAACTTAGGATAAGGAGTGGATGCCTGGAATAAAAAAAAAGTTTTATTGAGTTTCGTTACATAATTTGTACAAAGTAATCGTTACAAAAAAAAACAAATATCCGAAAAATACGTTTGCGTGTGCGTTATAATGCGTTACATAGTGGTCAGAAGTCTATTCGTGCCAGTTAATATTACTAGCCCTTATAAAGGACACCTAAGTTATAAAAAAGGTCATGAAGTTGTAAAATATCAAGTAGTTTGAAATGTATATGTTTAAATTAAAATTCAAATGCAAGTTAGTAAAAAAACAAACTTTAATGTGTACCTTAAGCACACATTGACACGCTTTTAAATAAATTTAACTCTATAAAATATATGTGAGAACAATAACAACTATTTTCGACAAATAGGGTTTCGATATTTGTTCCTATTTGTACATAGGAACTTATGTTTCAGAGGCATAATTTTTCCGTACTATCTGGATAAATAAAATAACTGCTTAGATTGTTCCTTTCATTTTCATCCAAAAACTGACATAAATGATTTGACATTGACAAGACAAGCAGAGAGGAGATGTTTTTAAACTCTATCAGTTGTGTTATTGACACAATTCTTCTCTCCGCACAGCTTCAGTGGAGATCGCAGTGCGCTAACGCACTGACGTTAAATGGATTATTATTGATTCAGTGGGGTTTTCATATAGGGTTGCGACTTGTTTGATGCGATAGAAGTGCAGTGGACACAAAAGATGTGAGCAGCGTGCAATGAGCGATGTCACCCTGCAAATGTCAAAATGCGTACTGAGCGCTGAACGCCTCGCACCTTTCAGCTCGGGTGCAGCAACATCGCTTCTCTCACTGCACACTGCACACAGCACATATCTGCAGTGGTTGACTATAGGTCTTATACTTACCCCAAAAGGGTTACTCTCATTCACTTTTGCGTAAGGGATTCCCAAAAACACATTAAAATCACCGCTGGAAGATCTCATTCCTTGGATGGAGCCCACCGAGGTAATCACAATTACTGAAGACTCCCTTAGAAATATCACTAAAAACACTGTCAATGTAACAGCAACTACTATTATTGCAAGAAGTCCCCATTTCCACAATTTGTTAATTATCATATTGCAAACGCCTTTAAGAAAGACACTTTAAAATCAGCTTTGGTGTGATTTATTTATTAATTCCTGTTATGTATTGTCTATTTCACGAGCGGCGTGGATTCATTTGAGAAGAAAGATTCTTAATGCGAGTAGGAAGATTTATAAAAGTTATACAGACACTAAGAAAACGTGCCAGTAATATTTTGATAACGAACTGACAGGCAATAACGTGTGCATGTATTAAAGTACTTAGTGTTTATCTGAATTTCGGTGCTTATCTTAAACCTCGCGGGGGGCAGCTAGTTTTAAGATAAGCACTTTGAAACTAGCTCCCCCCGCAAGTTTGTTCACGTGGATTGATTTTTTTCTTTCCCATAGACTCTAACGTCATGCCTATAACCTTCCTCGATAAATAAGCTATCCCATCATCATTTCAGCCCTTATCCGCAGTTTATCTGGGCTCAAGTTTCCGTCTACTTTGCGCAGAGGGGCTCTATTCTAGTTTGTCTATTGCTTCACATAATATAATGATGTCTCTCTTATTCTTTACGCTGGGTCGGAATATTAAGTTCTTTCCTTACAGGGCCCAGTGTCGGAAGTCTCGACATAGTTCCGTGTGAAACCACCAGGTGGCGCTCGAAAAATGCTGAGACATAATTGGTGTTTTCGTGTATTTATTGATTGAGAAGAATTTTTGAATGATGCTTAAAAAACTACAAATATTTTTTAAGATTTATTAAAGATATAGCTACGTAAGTTAAAATGATATTTGATGAATTAGAAAATCATAAAATTGAAATTGTCGACGCGAAATGTCAAAAATGATACATCAGACTACGCCCGCAGGGTGGACTTCCGCCGACCTTATAATATAAAAAGTCGTTAGTACTGTCATATTGAAGCTATAAGGTCGATTTTTTTTAAATTGGTCTACAATAACGGCAACTTTGGTGGTCGTTTTATGATAATGCAGACTATGAAATTGGCTTCGAAAAGCTTTTCAGATCCAAAATCGTTTACGAGAAGTCTGAACGTTAACTTAAGAATTATGTCAGTAAGAGGATGGTTCAAAAAAGATGGTTTTAAGATCCTGCAAACCAGCAAAGGCCTGAGTGCATGCCATAGCTGATCGTGTAGACAGATAGCTGTCATAATTAATATCGGACTTTTTTAAAATGTGTAGAGACCTCATCAAACAATTGGTTTTGATGGTTTGAACCTTCAACAATAACCATTTAACTAAATCCTCGTATATCCGGGACGGAACGGAAATATTTTAGGATATACCGTATACCCCAAAATATTTCCGTTCTCCTGAATATGCCAGCATATTATGTAGTATGATATGAGGTCAATTCTAATAAACATAAATATTCATCTGGGTTTAAAGTTTTATTAGCAAGTTTACAAAGCATTATCAAAAACTAGGTAACTTAGAGAGCGCTACAGCATTTAAAACTATAAGAATAAATATTTAATATAAAATAAATAACGAAGTATTAATTGCTTTTTAATTTTCTACGGGCAATGGTTTCTTCATCGTCCAAACACTGGCCGTATCTCACTTCCATGCATTTGCTTCCCTGTAACAAAAGAAAAAAAAGATGTTAACAAACTTTTTATCGTAAGAATTAAAATGAGTCGACTGGACCGATATCGCTTTTTTTGGGTTTGTTTTTGTCAGGAGAAGGTCATCTTCTTGGTCGCTGTCATCACGACACTACAAGCACCTCACTCAGTTTTTTACTTTTAATGTGACAAAACGCTGTAATGAGGTAGGTGCTCGTAGCGCAGTGGTAGCAAGGCTTTGGTAGAGATACTGAAGATAAACAACTACGGTGCGGTCGTCTTTGGATGGGTAACCATTCCAAACATTATAGGTGATGAATATCAAGAGCATCTCCGTGCTTCAAAAGGCACGTTCAGCCATTGTTTTGGATAATATTGGTTGATATTAGTCTTCAAGCCTAGTCAGAGTTCTTGTCAGCGGCTTGATAACATTTGACAGCAGGGTTAGTCGCTTGCCTCAACACCCCTCCACCAAACACATGGGAGAGTATGGCTCAAACTACCTCATACTAAACTATGAGGTAGTTTGAGCCATACCATAGGTAAGGCAAAGGCCTAGTAGTAAGACGTTACAGGCTAACTTTACTTTTTATTTACTAGGTGACATAAATCTGGCGCCCAACCAAACGTGACAGGTGTGTTTAGAAATTCATACCTCATCTATATCCTAGGTGTTCAATTTACAAACAAGCCAGATTTTAGAAACCTACTAAAGCAAGCTTTTAATATAGAGAATATTAGGTATATTTATGTACGTAAGAATTTTTACACCTAATAATATCCTCTAAATCATTGTTATAATTCCTTTAAAATAACATAATATCCGGAATTATAAGACAAAATCGGAGGGTATAAACGTTTTTCTGTTGTTTTTTTCCTAAGATTTAGGGATGATGGTATGGTTAAATACTAAATACATATCAAGTCAATGACATCCTCTTTTGAAGGTTCAAAACTTGACTGAGTTACGCCGGTAGCAAATTTTATCCGCTATCTTTTTGTAAACATTCTCACGTCACTAGGAGACATAGTTTCTGAAATATAAGCAAAAAAAAAATATACCTTCAAACCTATCTTTTTTGCGGTTTAATGGATAGGGATGGACAATTCTGATACGTTGATCTTCTAACTAGTCTAAACAAAATTAAAAATCGTGATCCCTGAAATTCCCTTTATAAGGTTTAACGACACTTTATTAACTATCTCGAGGCCTTAAAAGCTATTAAATTAAGTACGAAATTCGTTTTATTACGGGTGGGAATCTGCTTAATTTGAATGTGTGAAGTTAAATTGTAATAGTTTAAAGTACCCAAGCATAAAATATTACTTTAGTAAGTAATAATAATAAAAATATATTAATAATAATAAATATCCTTTGACAATTCCCACACATCGCCATCTAGTCCCAAAGTAAGCTACTCAAAGCTTGTGTTATGGGTGCCAGAAAAAGGATATAATACTTCAATATTTTTTGTTTGTAAATACATACATGATATAAATAGAAAACACCCAGACCAATACAAACAGACAAGTTCATGCACACAAATGTTTGTATTGTGCGGGGATCGAACCCGCAACCCGCTGCGTTGTAGGCGATTTCTCGACCACTACACAAGACGGGTCGTTAAAAACGATAAAAGTAAACTATGAACAATATGTATTCAAGTAAGAAATACTTTAAGTAATCATCGATTTGACAACAGAAAATTATTATTTCTTAATACTAGAGACACTTTTAAAAGCCTTATGTTCCATGGTCACGCCATTAAAAGTCATAATTATCAGTGCCATTTGTCTACTTGTTTGTTTTGTTTGATTTATTTATTATTAATACTGTTTTGTTAATTTATGAGGTCTTAGATACAAATTAGTTAGTCCTCCTAGTTTTGTTTTTCATTTTATTTTTGACTGTGTCTTTTTCCACTCTATCTTTTTCATATTGTGTATGCATGTTTAGTTTTATAGTCTAGATTTAATATTTTTTACCTCTATTTTACTCATTTTTTGTCTGTAAAATGTTATGTGTACCTAATAATAAAATAAAATAGAAATTAAGAACAATTAAATCGATTCTGTTTTTTTTTTAATTTATCTAAGTAAACTGAATAGGTTTTTACGCAAAGCAATATTTAGAAAGTGGGTAAAATATTTTTTTTTAGAATTAATACATGGGATTTTCTTCATTTTCACCAACAAGGTTGTGTGAAAGGAATGTTTTTCAATGAAAATATTAAAAGAATTCATCAAACATTCACAAAAAAGAGAATATCGAAAAAGAATAAACATTTTAAAAAGTAGTTCACTCTAAATTAAGGCCATAAAATGTGTGGCTGACTGTATTCTTTAGAGGTACGAAAGCAGATTCAAATAACGGAACTAACCACAACGATTATGTAACACACTTTCACTCGGAACTTAGTTACATAAGGCCAGCTGATGTGTTGATTATTACTATAACGTCATTATAATGGTCAACAGTGTGTTTTTTCTTTACAATAACTGTAATTACTTGGCTATATTTAGATGGCTAGTTTAGCATAGTTTCTTTTATTGTAATTAAGAATTAAAATACGATATAATCTTATTTTATTTCTTTTGTTTGTGGCACTTGAACACTGATAAGTGTGTTAGCAAAATTCCTTCATCGTACATGCTTGCAGAATTTCCGGACTGTCCGAAAATTTTATTTTAAGAAACGTTATTTTGGCTAGTCGTAGTGAAGTCACAGTTGCGGATTTTCCTAAAAGTTCATATTTAATTTATTGACCACAACAACATAAAAATTACCCGATTTTACCAACGTCAGATAAATTATCCGACCGAATAAGTATGTGACTTGCGTAAGTGAACCTTGTAAGCTAGTTATTATTTAAGTTTAGTGGAAACCTTTGCCCAGCAGTGAGATGGCATAACCTCTATGGTTAAAAAACAGCAGAAAATATGAATGACCAGCAGTCAAAGTCTGAAGCACAAGTTTTTTTTTTACATTTTGCCCTGATTTGTTGCCCTAGAAGTTAAATTTTCTGTTTTTCTGTTGTATCAAATATCCTCTTAAATTAAGTAGCTTTGTATTTAATAAATTGTAAAAAAAAAATCTTCATATAAGCTTAAATCGTTTTCAGTCGATTAATACACAAAAACACCAATTCGAATCAGCGTTTTTCGAGCGGCACCTGCAGGCCGAATCTATTGGCAATCGAACTTTTTGCGTGGGGTATTTCGAAAATCAAGCAAATATCTACACGTTAAAAAACTATCGCCCGAACAAAATCCAAATACATAGAAATCGTGACCCTGAAAAATCAAAAACTATTTTTTCTTCGACAATGAAATTTCTATCAATGAACTTTTTTCGTATACGAATTACACGAGAATTGCCCCCCTGGCTGTTCAACAGGGAAACTATGTCGAGACATACCTAGTCAAGTAAATCATGTTTCTTCCATGTTTGATCACATCGTCACTTGGGTACGGTCGAAATTTCTCATGCCTAGTTTTCAATTAAAATAGCTTCCACTGGCATCCCTTGCGATAAATTTCGTCGAAAGGTACAAGATTTTGACTCTAAAGGTAGTTAGGCCCCAAAGACCTCGATAGTACCTACTTCCAGATCATATAAGTGACAATTCTTTCCGGATGTTTTTTTTGTAATATACTATTAAATTGATCTTCTTGGAATGTTTGATACTAATATAATAAATTTGGATTAAAAAGTATTTTAATTTCCATCCATCAGTTGATCTCAAAGTAAAAGTTGTTCTAATAGTAATAAGTTTTTTTTTTTTCAACTACTAGCGCGGGGGACCCGCGACTGCGTCCGAGCGTATTCAGTTTTCTCCCTCCAATCTCATCGCAACGTGATGTTTTATAGCTTAAAACTTTCCTCAATAAATAAGCCATCCAACACAAAAATAAGTTTGCAAATCAGTCTCGTAATTCCTGAGATTACCGCGTTCAAATAAAAAAAAAAGGTTTATAAAAAAGTATAGAAATTAGATTTAAACATAAACGACCTGTAACATACCTTAGCAATGTAAGCCTTCATGTAGAAGTTTCCGAAGAGGACAATGAACGAGATCATGTAGATGATGAGAACGTAATGCATCCAGAGGGGGAACTCGCAGCCGGTTCTGATGCCGTTGATGCCAAGGACCAGGGCACAGGTAAACTGGATCTGTAATCAGTCAAATAAAAATAAGAAATTGGAAAATAACATAATTCTGAAGATGCTCTTCCAGAGATTTGACTGTCTGTATATCAACCATTGTTATGTGGTTCATATATGGACTAATACCCAAATGCAAGCTGGTGGTCGTCCAATTTAATTTCATTTCATTTGTTTGCAATTTAATTTAATTCTATAATTTTGAGTGTATGTATGACTTAATTATGTCGAAATAAATAAATGAATAAGCACTAAGGTCAGGGCACCCACAGCAATAAAGTCTGGGCACACAGCCGGCGGGGCGGGACGGCGACGCGACGCCGGCGGAACGCCAGCGCTATGAGGCAGTCACACTGCCGGCGTGACCGTCCCGCTGGCGTCGCGCCGGCCGTTCCGCCCGCGGTGTGACGTGATGGCAAGATTGCAGGCAAGAAATGGCAGATTTCAGAGAATCTTTTTTATATTCTTTGTGGCTAAGGTCGTTTATCAATGTGTAACCTCTGACTCATTCTATCAGACGTTCAATTGTTTCAACATCCATTTCTTTGGTACTAAATGTTGTATAAAAATACACTCCGTCCCGCCGAGCGCGACGCGTCCACGCTCCGCCGTCTGTGTGGCTACTAAATACGAACATCATATAACACAACGCTCGCCGTCCCGCTCACGCCACGCTCGGCGCGACGGTGGCCCGCCCCGCCGCGCTGTGTTTTGTATTCGCGCTCGGCGCGACGCCGACGCGACGCGCCAGTTACCGCCCCGCCGAGCGTGGCGGCGCTGTCTGTCATGTCTCCTATATTTCTATATTATACAACTCGTCCAACCCGTCGGCGTCGAGTCGCCGTCGCGTCGCCGTCCCGCCCCGCCAGCTGTGTGCCCAGACCTATAAAACTACCCATTGGTTGCTTTTAGATCATTTAACTAACAAGGAAATAGAATTTTATCATTGTGATTATTATTATCATTATACATTTTCGAATATGATATAACATGAAACATATAATAAAAACACAGCGACACATGCAGCAATATAAACACAATTCAGTTTTAATATAGCTGCTGCAAAATTAATAAAAGACTGTTCTGTAACATTCAGGATTACATTTATGACGTAAGGATTTTTATCATCTTCAAAAAGAAGATGAAAACCTTTCGATAATCCAATATTTACGTGGGCCAAGCTATGGAGAACTAGCAATCTTTATGAGTCAACTTATATCACAAAAACCTCGTCAAGGCTTAGCATTTTAACGTCGAAGCTAACATTTTTCTCATATTTTTTTGATTGTTAGGTAATTAAAATAATCACGAAATACCATACTTTCTCCAAACCTACCGATTACGCTACACTGACCGGAACGAATGGAACTACTATGTTCGTTTGAGAAATATAACTGTTATCTTTAAAATAAAGGTAGCTTAAGTTTAATGCTATTGCTCTTTTTAGTGTTATTAGTAATAATAAAAGTTATCAAAAAACAGAGGTGTAAATTTGTAAAGCAATCGTATTCATTTTACAGTTCAAAACTTACGGTATAATCTGTCAAACGCTTTGTTCTTTGCCGATTGACAGAACGTACCGTACGTTTTGAATTGTCAAATGAATACGATTGCTTTACAAAATTCCACTTCTTGTTTTCCTCTACTAGTCTGACTACTCAATTTTGAGAGAACACGAATGTTGTTTTTGATTCCCAAAACGATTAAGTCCATCCTAGTATTAGAACCTAGAACTTTTTTCAAGGCCACTGAACCAAACTCTAGATCCACAATGAATAATGCGAACCGGTGGACTATAAAAGGGGATTTTTTTCATCACCCAGCCGATATATAGACCTAAGAACACTTTAATAGTTAAAAACTAGCGACCTGCCCCGGCTTCACACGTATGCGATGCTGAAACTAAATACTCGTATATAACAATAAATGCTTATTGTGGGATTTCCATAATAAATAGACAGATACCGTTGCGAGTTTTATTGTAGATCTTTAAAGGTGTTAAATACTGTTTGTAGAACATTATTTTGATCTATCTTTTAGGGTTCAGCCAGCGTTTGCTATAGTATAAGCGAAAAAAAGCAGTCTTTTACTTTTATATTATGCATGTATTTATACATCCAATATGTAAAAAAAACCTGCCCGACCCGAAAGGGTAATAAAGGTGCTTTAGTAACATAACCAAAACAAGTAATAAAATTACGTAATACAATAAAACTTTTTTTTATCGATTTTCAAAGTCAACAAGTTTAGCACCTAATTACCCTAAAACGGGGTAATTTTCAACATGCGTTATCAATCCTAGGGTGCTCGTAGCGCAGAGGTAGCAGCGCTTTGATAGTGATACCGAAGTAAAGCAACCTACGGCGCGGTCGTGTTTAGATGGGTGATCATTCCGACCATGGAAGTGACGAACATACGAGCATCTCCGTGATTCTGAAGGCACTTTAAGCCGTTGGCCCCGGCTGATATCGGTTGATATTAGTCGTTAAGCCTCGTCAGAGGCTTAATGGGCGGCTTGACAACATCTGACAGCAGGGTTAGTAGCTTCCCTTGTAAACACCCCTCCACCAACCCGTACTGAGCCCGTGTGGTGGAGTATGGCTTAAACTGCCTCATAGTCGAGGTAAGGTTTTTGCCCAGCAGTGGGATTTTACAAGCTAACTATACTAGTTATCACTCCTGTCGCGCTACCTGCGAGTGCCAATGCAACACCGCGCCTCCCGCGAGCCCCATCAACCCCCTTTCGGGTTGCCATGTATGTTTTGTTTTACTGCAGTGAATTTCGTATTTTTTTCCTAGGTATTGTTTTTCTTATATTTTATGAAAATTATTTCACATATAGACCTAATCTATATACCTAATAATGGGTCGGACAGGGTTTTTTTACACACTGTATAAACCTTTCTCTTGAATTACTCTACTCTAAGTTCTGTTCTGTTCTTTTAAAGGTTAAAGCATTTCTACACGCAGACAGCGGGTTCTTCTATACTTTGTAGTGATGGATGACTCACCAACTGCATAATTGTGAGATACTTCTTCCACCAGAGGTATTTGCTGACTGCTGGCCCAAAGACCGAGAGGCCATAGTAGGTGTACATTAGGACGTGAATGCCGCTGTTCACCATCGCTGGAAGGAAGGCTGTAAAAGGACGGTTGGTATAAGACATAAGTTTTATAAATATAACTATAGTACCTGAAGAGTTTATTTTTATTTTTAAGGTACCTAACCTAAATGCGAACTCTCAAAACTAATAAATTGTATTAGTAGGGCTTCAATACCTATGTTTCCATAAAACTCAAAATGAATTGAAAAAATCAAATGAAATCATATTTATGGTAACTACTAATTTTATATACAGAATGTTAATTTGGTCAGCAACGAGCGACTCATTGGTGGTTGTATATACGATACTGATGTCATTTTTTCTTTTTAAATAGAAAAAAAAAACACAATAAATTTATTATTTCGATAAAAGCGAGTGAGTCAAAACTACCAACATTAAGTCGCCTCTTTGTAGCTGACTAGCTATGGCGTATATACGCGCGAGTTTTCCTATTCTTTTTACTGTTTATGGAATGATGTGAGGAGGTCTTTTTCTATAAAACTTGCATATAATTTAAAGAAAATATTTTTTAGAGTAAGCATATCTCATATTATAATCCCTGAGATGGATGTCACTGACCCAAACACCCTTTATATGTTAATGTAAGAATACAAAAAAGGTCAAAGATAAAATTATTTAGTAACAAGACTTCGTTCTTAAAAATTAGGCACTACCGAATATTACAAATAATGAACACATTTGTATTTAATCTGACAAATAAAACCAACCAGGACTTAGCTATTGTAAATCAGTAAGACTAATCAAAATTCTCCTAATATGTACAAGAACCTTCTCGACCTTACACAATCATTAGGAACATTTATCAGATAGTTCAAATACACTTACTCGAACCACTAGGCACCCACTTGATTCCAATCCACCAGAAAGAGAACATGGTGGAGTGATGGTACACGTGAAGGAAGGTGAGCTGCTCATCCTTCTTGCGAAGAATGAAGAAGAAGGTGTCACAGAATTCTAGAAGCTTCGAAAAATAGTACCACCATACGGCGTCAGCTATCTGCGAAAAAAATAGAGATATAGCGTCGTTTTATTTTTTAATAAGTATCTCGTTGGTTCTACAACGTGTAATGTTTAATGCGCAAAACCTGAAATAAGTGTGATCGGATTACGGAGCTAAATCAATTGAACCACTTTTTAATATGGGTTAGATTTAAAAAAAAAATACTAAAATGTGGCCTAGTCAAGTTATTACGTGCGCAATTCTGCTAAAAAATACGTGAACAAGCAGTGGTTAGTTCTTTACGAGCGTAGATAGTAATATTATTAGACATTCGAAAGCGGAAATAAACTGCTTTAATAACTAAAAACACACTTTTTCTGTGTTATGACAATCTTTTAGAGGAAGTTTGATGTGTAGATAGTAATATTATTTATAAATATATTGTCAGCACGGCGCAGCGGCCCGGTGAATACCTACCAAATCGTCTCTCGATGCAAATAATGATCAGAAGTGCCAATAAAACTAAAACACCAAATTAAATTATTTATAAATATATATTTTTTGGTAAGAATTAGGTCTATTGAATTAAAAATCATTTGGGGTGTCTAAGGTTATGCGCATTTAACATTATACGTTGTTTAATCGATTTGCTGCTCGCTGCTAAAGAAAGAAAGATAATGTTCATTCAGTACCAATTAATACACATATGAAAAAAAATGCCTTAAGATTATACCTAAACATCTTATACGACAAAGTCGTCTTGAGCATCTCAGAACTACACGATCAAAATATCGCCTCGTCCCTGTCATCAGCAAAGAAATAGATAAGGGCAGAACGACGATCCATTCCAGAACCAAGCCAATCCTGGCATGCGCAAGCGGGCCTAGGCTGAATCTCTTAATAAAGACCAACTATTATTGGCACTGAAATGGCCTTCGCTCAGTATGCGTCAGGGTCCTAAAGGAGTTTTTGGGTCTAAACTACGTCAAGCGGATACCCCCGTTGTTTCATATTTTTATTCCGTGACGTGCTCCGCAACGGACCATTTATGTATGGGTCTGCGCGGACATCCAAGTAACATAGTGTTGGCCCTTAGGCTTCGGGCTAAAATTGGCTGTTGGTTTCTGTCTTGAAATTAAGTACGTAGCCGCTCGGAGTCAGGATGTTAGAATGTTATACCCTCGTGCCTCGAAAAGCATGTTATGCTGAGGTTTGTGATTTGTTGTGTTTCCGTACCAATAAAAAATGTAATAAACAAGAAATTTTGATCCACGACCGTATATAAACTGCTTTTTTTCACAATCAACAGAGATTTTATTCGATCCAACGATGTTATTATACAAGTTATTAACGTAACGATTTTAAATTGTAAATATTTCAGTTTTTAGGTTGTTTGTTTCTAAAACTTAATTGATATGATAGCTGTAAATTGCTGAAATATTTTAGTACTAAAAAAATAGTGTACAAAAAATCTCTTGTGCATTAGTTAACAAAACTAAAACAACTGCAAAGGCGTTTGCTCCTTTGTGAACTTGAATAATGTTAGCAAATTACCAGCCCCGTGTAAACATCGAACTTTTATTTCCCAAGTTAAGCCAAAGGCTTGTGAGGTTGCCGACAATATGCTGATGGCAGCACGAAACTACTGATTAGCTGTTTCTAAGAAATGTTTCCTTTGAATATAGAGGTAACTTCACGAAAAGGTACACATTAATTTTTCGTGAACATCAGAATGGAGGGCGAAAATCCACAGATCATGATGTTTTGAATAAGTGTTATAATGTGCCGTACAGTTTGACACTAATAGTAGGAGAAAACCATGTTAGGTCATCATCGCCAATCCGATATAAGTTGAGTTTTTTTTTAACAAAAATATGTAATTTATAAACAATTTTTTATATGCCTATGATAACTGACTTTTAGAAAATTTTGTATTTAATCATTTTTTGTCTCATCGAGTTCTAAGATCTGTAAGACCGGCTTCACCGGCTCTAAGACCCCGTTCATCGATGCAATAATCAGATTTAATTTGGCATCGATGCTGTCACGCATTATTATCGATGTAGTCGCCAATATACAGAACATAATTTGTCAATGTCAAATTTCTGCATCGCGCCTACATCGATACTGACGCGCGTTAGCGTCGCGATGTATCGATGTTAAAAGTAGTGCAAAGATGCCGCAGTGCGACTGCATCGCTGCTAAAAATCACAGTGTGGAAATGTTCATAGACTATAAGTGCTCTAGAGATAAAAAAATAATTACAAAATGTAAGTCCAATTTAAAATCAAAATGGGCGGATGAATTTGTGTAGATATTTTTATAAAGCATGACCACTTTGTAATTACAAAGTATTTTTAAAATTTGATTCGACTTAGCGTTTGTCAAAATTTCATTTACATTAATTGTGTAGTGGTAATACGAGTCTGTTAAGTATTGAATTATGTTATGGTCATCAAAAGAGACTAATAGGCATTTATTTCAAGAAATCTAAATTTAAAACGCTTGCGCTTACACATTTATGTGTAATTTAAAAAGGTCTGAAAACGCCTACCATTTTTTGTAAGCAATCGATCGAGGGAAGGGAAAGTTGTGATCGGCTTTTAATAAAATTAGGTGGAACTAAATTTTGAAATGTATGCACCAGCTGTCCAATTCACCTGAGTGAAATCATCCATTCTCACAGCATCATTGTGTTAACTTTTATATTTGGAATCAAATGAAAAGACTGAAACTTTGAAAGGATTGAACTAGGAAACCCGTAGAAACCTGTTGTTTTTACCTTTATACTATTTCACTAGTTTAGTCATTTCATTTGAAAGCCTAATTGAAAAAGTATTTTTTCCTTAATGTTTAACCTGCAATTTTGTTGCAGGCTATATATATTTTTTATTTCTTACTTTGTTTTCTAGTACTATTTTTTTATTAAAACTATGACCCTATTTCAGTGATCCGAGGTGGGCTCAATCGTTAAAGCATTACCTACCGGTCGAATCTTAGTACTGCCCTTACATCATAATTGATAATAGATAAGGTAGTTATGCTAAAAAAACGTCTAAAACATTCATGAGTTGGGGATTGAACACTTTTATATCTTTTTTAGATTTAAAACGCAGCAGCAGCGAAACTAAGTCACCCGCCATTTTGATTTCAGAATACTTTTTTTATCTCTAGGGTACTCAGTATTACACTGTACTTAATTATAAATGTGCTATACTTAGTTAACTTAAATTTTATAAAGTGATATTACGATTTGTAGATTTTTGCCCTCCATCCTGATGTTCACGTTTTTTTATATCTCATAATCGCTGTGACAACCACCTGATATGACAAATAAGTAGATAATTAGGGCATTCTCCTGCTTTTACTATCGTTACCTTTAAAACTAATATCTTACCTGTAACTCATCAGGATCATACTTCTGCCGGCATGGTTCACATATGTAGCTATATCTCAGCCTGAATGAGGCTGTCAGCAATCTAACGGCAATGTATGCGTTCAGAGCAGCCATCGCCAGGTTATATGGTACTAGTAGCCATGTCAACTTAAATGGCTGTCTGTTCTTCATAATTTTAGGGCCTATCCACACGATGAAGAGGTATAACAGTGTGTAAAATACTGTGGGAGCGGGTGAGTCGACAAGAGGCCAACCTTTCGTTCTGTTATCTGAAACAATTGACATAAGTTTGTAAATTATTTGCTCTTGGTAAAAATGACGAATGTAAAATATATATATTTTCCTCCGTATAATATTGGTGTACAGACAATATTGCGAACTATTCAATCGCCTGCTTACTTTAAAAAGATGTACTTTTTAATTATTTTTTTGTCTGGCTTTAACCCTTCGACCTGAAATCTCATTTTAAGGTTAAATTGCAAGACAGGCTAACAGAATTTTAAAGCGAATTTCTGCTTATTCCCAAGGGTGCCAGCAGATGTGGAATACGTTAATTTAGGCTTTAGATCTTGCGATTTCGATGGAACTTTACGAAACATCACTTGAGATATTTCGTCACCCATAACTGGAAAAAAGCATAAAAAGGAATCTCAAATCACACGATGTGCTAAGTTAGTTGGGTATGTATGCATGAGTTAACAAAGGAGTTGAAAATACATAAATCTTTTTAAAACTATAGTTCTGTTTATTTAATACCACGTTGATCCTAATATAAATATATGTGATTTTCCAATAAACATCTTTTTTAAAAAACAGCAGTCACAATAACTTCACACATAATATTTATGACATAAACTTGTATTTATGGCAGCAAATGATGTGACAAAAAATGTTTTAAGGCGGGTAATCGAACCTCGCATTCCTTACTAACACAAAGAATGTCTAATATAGATACCATTAGGCAACTCGAACATTGGCAGATCTTGTTAAAATTCACAAGTTCAACGCGCAGGCCACTGAATCTATGCCAGCCATACTCAACTTGCGGTTGGCCCATTCAAGACTCGCCAGGTATCTTGGCATGAAAGGAAAAATGTGGATCTCAATTTTCGTGTTGCGACTCGCACTATCACTTTTGAAACGTCTCTGCGGCCATTTAAAAAAAAATTGAGTACCACTGATCTATGCGGTAACTTTACTTCCTAACCTCTGAATACGATCATGTTTAGTTTTGAACAGTAAAACGTTAAATCGCTAATTTTAACTTCTGTTAATGTAGTAAGACTGCATTAAAGCCACATACACAAGGACGGCGAGGCATGATAGGTTTGAAGGTATTTTTAACAGTAACTTACCTGAAAGTGACAGTGTCCATAGATAATAGTCGTAGGTTTCTTTTAACACACTTTGTGTTGAGTTAACTATAATGTCCGCCATGATTGGTCACTTAATGTTATACCTGAAACAAAACAAAGACCAAATAGACAGACAGACAGACACGCTTACATTTCTAAAGTACGAACTAGCATACGGCGACATCATGTGCGCATACAATGCCTTTGATTTTCGTGGTGTAGTGACAGAGCACGCTGGGTTTCAAGGCATTGCCGCTCTGAGGTCCCTGGGTCGATTCTCGGTCGGTTGAAATCAGACTTTTCGCCATTGTCTCGGGTCTGGGCTGGGTGTTGTGCTTGGATGATTTAAGTTTTGTGGTATCACCGTTGTTTCTGATTTCCACAACACAAGTGCATTACCTACATTGAGATCATAGCAATGAATATGATTGGTGTAAAATATGTATTTATTATTATTTCTACTATGTTATGTTCGTCTCCCGTGTATGTATTTATCAACCCTCATGGATGTATTTATCAATACTATTTTGTCATTTATTTGTTAACGGGACTGCCGGCGTCCTTTGGATCCGTAGGACTTACTTAATGTTCAACTGATCGGCTTACATGAAACTAAATATACATGATGATGCGGAATACATGAAACTAAATATACATATTACATACAAACGTACATTTGTTGTAATAGTTACAAAGAAAATCAAGTAGGTATTATTACTTCAAAGGTTTTTGGCTTAAACTTTTTGTACAAAAGGCTTTGCATTTTCCTTTGTTAAGTTATTTTAAGTAGCTCATTAATATAGTAGTCTTTAAAATGACAGAGACTTTTTAATGACAGAGATTTTTTTTAAAGATTTTCATGTTACAAAGAAATTGAGACATCGAGAGAAGAATCTTTGAGAAGTGTTTTTGCGATACCAGACGGCCGCTGTGAAATTGCATGGATGCTTTTAAAAATACCTTGACAATTATACACTATACACCGTGTTCGAGTAAGAGTGAGATAATGATATTCGAGGTAGGTACTTACCCACTTATATTTAAAAGTTACCTTACTAAAATATAAAAAATAACTTTAAATTTAAAATCATCAAGGTAGCTGATGTTTGGTATTGGTCCATTCAATAAGTTACAGCAAATTGTATTTTTGATAACTTTTTTACATTATAGCTAATTGTATTGTATTTCGTTCGGTCCGGTATTGTACCGGACCGATTGGCATACCTCTTACCTATGATTCAAACATATCCATTGGTGTCTAAAATTTCTTTCACGAATGCGTTCTGATTATACCTACGGGTACTGATCACAGAGAGAATAGTAAATAGCTCATTGTTACTTTTATAATACAGTTCATTTTCTGTTTTTTTTATAATCCATATCAGAAGGAAATAATAAGGATAACTTTTAGGGGTAATATATTTAACACTTAAATCACCTTATTAAATTTAGTATTCCCAGTGAGTTGTTACTACTTCGTATAGAGAAGCTATGAGAAGCAAAACATGAGTCGCAAATACTATTTTAGCATAATAATTGACAATCTTCAGTATACATACTGAAACGTAAATATTCTCTTCGTGTTATATTATGTAGGTACATAACGAACGACGACCGACTTCGACGAACTCATTATATCTGAACAAATAAGAAAATTATGAATAAATATTTCATTTAATTTCCTAAAAATGTCCACCGACAAGATGGATAGACGACTTGGTAAAGACCGCAGGATCTATTGGATGCAGACCGCTAGTGATCGGTTGCTGTGGCAAGCCGTGGAGACGCTCATGTTCAGCAGTGGACGTCCTTTGGCTGATAATGATGATGATGATTCTTTTCAGAGTCATCATTTACATTGTAACAATAATAACAGTGGATGATCCCATAATAAGTAATCTAAATCGAAACAGTGACATGATTCACTTATTACCTTTATCAAGTATTATTTTCCTGTAATATTTTAAACAGGCGTTATAATTTACTTGTATTGTGATTTATAGCAATCGTGAGTTAACAGATTAAAAATAAATCGCTGTTTATTGATAAGCGTAAAGTGGGCATAAATTATTAAGAACTAGGAATTCCCCTGACTTCGTCCGCGCACTTTGATTCATTCTCGTAGGTCGTAACGTGATATTTTAAAGCCTAGCCTTTTCTTATAAATAAGCTACACTCACAAAAAAAAACGTTACCAGTAGTCGAAATAAAACTATATTTTACGGATTTACTTTTAATAATATTCGCCTATAGAGTTATATTCGCGTAAACTTCAGATACATGTACAAGTATCTTAACAGTAATTTCAGAGTTTTGCGCGTTCAAGCAAACAAACTCTTTAGAATTGTGTAGAATCGAAGCGGAAATTAGTTTACGAATAAGAAAGCCTTTGTGCTCTTAGAAACTCATGCAACAGTTCTTAGTGCAGTTTAATTTGTATTTTTTTAATATCTAGTTATGCTAAAGCTGAGATAACTGGTTTTATAGTTGTGTGTCAAGAGTTTTAACTGGTCAAAGTAAAATGTTATTTTTAATTAATTAAGACAGACAGATAATTGTAAATAAGTTCATCAAACAAAAAAATCTTTCGATTACGGGCGGAGGCGGGCGGGCACACAAAGCTTTTTGAGAACGGGCCATTGAAATTGGAAAGTTAACCCAATAGGTTGAGAAAATATAAATCTTTGTCCTCCTAACATGGCAAGTTTGACAGTTATAAACGCTTTAGAGAACCATGACCCTTGCCTAAATAACATCACGGGAAGTACCTACATAGTGTACAGTGTCAGCATCATAATTAGTTGAACACGTTGTACCATGACAAAGTTACGAGTTTGTTTGAGAGATTTGAGGCATTGCATTTTTACACAGGCTAAAGAGTTCAGCGATTTTTGATGCTGACTGTGCCAGCTGTTCTATTTTCACAATTCTCTGAACAAAGGACTGAAAGTGTGACGGCACGCAGCACTTTCCTTTTCTAAAACGCTCTGAAAAAACGAAACACCGATATGCTTTATAGACGCTAATAGCTTAAAAAATATATTGGAATTGCGGTTTTTACCTTAATTATTTTTAAATAAATTTATTCGTCAAACTTAAGCAAGATTTTGCTTATTCATTTATATTGCAATTCATGTAATAACGTAACTCATTAATTATAATAAGGGTACGTTGTAACTAGTTTTTAGAATGGATTAGCTTTTTACCGACTTCAAAAAGGACGAGGTTATCAATTCGACTGTAATCAATCTCTATTGAATGACCTACTTAGATGGTTTTCCTTCTAGTTGTTTAAATTGTTGCCATGTTGGGTTCTGAGATCTTCGTGTAATCGACGAAAACTCTCAAATCTTAAAGGCAAGTATAATGTTTTTGTACTAGTATCTTAATGATGACATGACATGTCCTTAACGTATAAGGTTTCAGTGATTATGACGCACAAACATAAATAAGGCACATTTTTGCTTATTAATGAGCAGAGTCAAAAGGTGCAACCACACCCTCCCCCGCTCAAGCATCACTAAAAAGATTCCAAATACAAAATGTAGTCGGTGCTGTTGCATTGGCCACCCTAGGCATCATACATCATGGCACCGGTTCCAAAAATAAATTCTTCACCTAAAATGGAGCCCTTTCTTTTAAAGAGTCAAAAGTTTATATAAGACTTTTCAGTACATTCTGTTTTCAAGTTGGTTTTCCTTTTTTTGGCTCATGAAACCGTACAAGTTTTAATCATGTTAAGAATGGCTCTATAAATGGGGCTAGACTTTCAAACAGTCTGAAACTGGATTTTGATAATGATAATTATTTTAGGAACCCTTCGTTCAGCTTATTAATGTTGAAAATCAAAAGAGTTATGGTTTGAAAACCATAGTGGTATGGTAGCTCATTAGCTAAAATCTGAGATGAAAAGCATCGCCCTCAAAATATTTCACTCTAATGCTTTTTTTGTAAAATATTATGTAATTGAATTAAAACTGTGTGGTAGTGATAATAATTATTTTGTGTTAAGCGTCTAAAATAAAGTATTATATCAATTGCCTTCATAATTAACTCAAAACAAATACACAATAGTAATTGTCTCTAAACGGAAGTCCGACTGGCGGTCAATTAGCCAACTATGCATGAGGTAATAGTGCATCACAAGTACAAGCTTCTTCCGTAAATCTCCTGGCTTGACCATGACATAACCGTAAGGAATTCTGTGCGCAAGATCATCAGCTTAACCTACAGGAGAATAACCCCAACTTCCTGACTCCAAGCTGAATCTAAGTACTCGTTAAATGACAAACTAATTTGGGTTCTGAATCAATAAACCATTTTGTTTCTCGAGGCTTCCGTTGGGTGCTCTTAGACAGAACCCAGTTAACTGACCACAGCAACGAAGCATTGTGAATAGGTACTATTAATACATACGTATCTCTAAGCTACGGAACTAACCTACTGTTACAATGCGCCCACTATCACCGTTTCCATGTCGATAGTTGAGTGAAAGTCCAAGACAGAGATGCGGTATGCGCAAGCGCATTTGAAAGAAAGAGAAAGTCTATCGCAGCCTCTTTGAATCACGTCCCGTTAAGTTTTCGTATATAGTAGACTTATCTATTCTCGCGGCTTTGCGTGCCCTTGAAGCACTTTCGATTGCTTTGTGAGTTCACTTGACGACTGAAGTGTGTTTTCTGTGTAAATATACCTGTCGATTGGTTGTCAAGTTGTCATGACAGGTGGTTAATAGCATACACATTTAAAGTAACTTTTCCCCATAATTTCACCTGCATTCTTGTTTAGCTTGTAAACGATAATGCCAATTTGGAAATAAAATAATAATAAATGCTTATGAACCCAAACGAATAGTAATCTAAAAACTGGTTTAAAATTAAGTTTCAAGATTCGGCCTGGAAAAAGATTGCAAATTAAATAAAAGATTGTAAAATAAAAGTGTATACTAGCTCGTATCACAAGGCTTTCTGAAACCTAAATAATAAAATATGATATGCGAGAGCTAACAGGAAAATTTAATTTGCATTGTTTTAAAAATTTAAGAGCATTATTTATTAGACATGCACTAGCTTAAAAAGTATATGTAGAGAGATAATATTAGTCTAAGGGCCGATTTTTCAATGGTCAGATAAAAGTTATCAGACTGATAAATAATATAGCGACATATTTAAAAAAAATGACAGGAGCCTATGATTGCTGACAATTAGGTGACGTTTTCAAATTAGCTATATTGTATTTTGTTCGACAAATATTTCTTTTCTGACTATTGAAAAGTCATCCCTAAAAGTCATGTTCGTACAATACTGCACCGTCCAAGTTGATTTAATTAATTCGTGTAGTTTATGTATGACATAAGATTAAAATATATTTGTTATTTTAACTTTATGTCTTTCTGTTTAATAAACTAAGTTGACTTTAAAGTTAATTTTACTCACATAATTTTCCTCTTGTATAAAAATTCTTGACACGTTATTATAGCTATTGTAAAAGAGTTATCAACATTCATACCTAAAATTAGCAGAGTAAAAAAAATACAACTGAATTTATTGCTTGGTAAAGTGCGGAGGTCTGATAAAACATTTGTGATGTGTTTATCGGAAATTTTAGAAATCGACTTTATTGGTAAGATGATATTGATTTATAGTCAGTTCGGTAGCGTTTAATAATAGCCGAATCTCGTATATTCCCCGCGCGCGTATCGGATTAACGACACTAATTGACAACGTTTCATTTTTATGAAGGTATGAAACTTATCTATTCTAAACACGTTAATTTTTTTTCAGAAAAGAACATAGATGTAGGCATTTCACAGGTTATGGCTTTGGAATGAGAACTCATGCACATAAACATTTAAATAAACTTGCTGTCAGCTGTCACTTTGTCATTTAGTGTTGTTGTTGTTTTGTTTCTGGTGTTGTATAAGACATTTTCGATAATTTACGGTACGGTAAATTGAAGGTTTTCAAAAAGTACATTACACATTCAAATGATTTTTAGATAGTTTATAGATAGTTTAGTAAAGTGTGATTGATGTTTGTGATTATGAGAAAATATTTCAGTGACTTTTGGACATTATAATTATATTAAATAATAAACGATGGTACGAGGGTTTTTGGTTACTGTAAACATAACTTAAATTAGGTTATATTATTAAAGTAATTACTTAATGGTTATACCACTGACATCAAAATCTTGATTCTACTTCTTTTACAATCGCTACAGAACACAACGTCAAACGACATATATATTTTTTAAATATAGCAAAGTCATGACATCGTCACATCCGACTAACGTGGTCTGTCCTTACGCCCTTTAGAATCGAGAGTTTTGAAGCAATTTTTATTAGGAAAAATACTGAAAAGGAATAAAAAATAAAATTGACGGATGCCTTCATTTTTTATGTTCTTTCGGGATAAAAATAAAAATATGCATAGAAAAAATTTAAAATGTTGTCAATTGTCATGCCGATTTTCATCCCATTGGGGGACTATGAAAGTGATATAATAATATAAATGGCAAATTGCACTTGTAAAAAGCAACTTTGGCTGCTGTGACAGACGAGGAATCGAACCCCGTGTCTTACGTAATCCGGGCGTATTCCTATTGTGACGGTGTATGCCTTGCTAATGTGACGGTGGCCGAGTGGTATAGGCATACGCCCGGATTGCGTAAGACACGGGGTTCGATTCCTCGTCTGTCACAGCTACATATTAATGTGCAATTTATTGGCATTAAAACGATTATGAAAAAGATCATATTTTCATGATATAACTTAAAACATTAAGATAACTTTCCAAGTTTGATTGGATTAATATTTTAATACAATATTTTACAGTCGATCGAGATTACAACAACCATTTCTTTGGCTTTGTAATAATTTTATCAATTCATTATATTACATTTTAACCATCCTTTTCAGGGTTCCGTAGCCGAATGACAAAACACGGAACCCTTATAATTTCGTCGAGTCTGTCTGTCTGTCTGTCCGTCCGTATGGCACAGCCACTTTATTCTGTAATTATAAGCTTCACACTGTTGATATTTAGTAGAAAGATGAATACATCTATTAACCGCCTTATTATTCTTGTACAAAAAATAATGACATTTAAAGGCTCCCATACATGAAACAAAAACCGAAAATATTTTTTTTGTCAAACCTATGCGTATGGCGTGTCTATGGATAGGTATTTCAAAATGACATAGAAGTTTTTAAAACCATTTTATTTATAGTCTAACGTTTCATAGCTAGACGCTTCAAAAGTGGTAAAATGGGCGTCCCCCCCATCTAACTTCTATACTAAGTGAGTGTAAATCTTGAAAAAAATATATACGTACATCATAACAAATAATTTCAACGTAAATTGGTTTGGCCGGGATCGAGCGAGAAGTTTTTGAGATATAGCACATTTTCAACTACCACAACCATAACTGTGTTCTTCATACAAACTCTATGAAAAACAAGTTGTATTTACTGTCAACAATATATTGTGGTATTGTACTAAGTAGAAGTAAGTAGATGCCCTAATTCAGTTAAAGTTGGCACGGAACCCGCAGTGCGCGAGTCCGACTCGCACTTGGCTGGTTTTGTTCATTCCCCTGCCTGCTTTCATCTTGACTTCCTGATGCGATATGACATTGAATTTCTACTTCAATTGGTCAAAATAGCTTATCCTAGGCTGTTTTATCCTTCTTTTTAACCGACTTTAAAAAAAGGAGTCCCTTCTATGATATTCTCTACCGAAAAAAGCGCGGCTTTTAATTCAAAGAAGAAAAATCGATTAATTATATTCAAGGAAAGTTGGCTTTGAATTTTCAATTAATTTTCCAGGATCTGAAACTATATCAGCACACAAAACTATTAAAATTGGTTCAGCGGCCATTGGCGTGAAAATTTTACATAAGATTTTATAAAATATGAGAGTACAATATTACGTTTCAAAACTTCTAATTTATTTGTTTTGAAATGTGGCCCTTGTTAGTTTGAAGCTTCGGAGCGACAGAAGTTTTCAAAGGCGCGAAATTATGCTTTTACTTTTCTCGACGCCTCTATTCATATATTCTGCTTAAACAAGAACCAAAGGATCTATAGAAGGCAACGAAACATCAAAAATGGCAGTGAAAACCTTTTCAGATCTATTTGTAAGCTTCTAAAGCCGTTTGAACGACCAATGTGCGTACTTACAAATTTGCAAAATTATAACAGTGAAAGCGTGCTCTTGTATGTTTTCGTCTCGATCAAAATAGCAAACAATGAATTTCATTTAAACTTCACATCATTTAATAAAGCAACACATCAAACAGTTTTTAAAGATCAATGGAGTTCCTAACAATAAGCACTCTCACTTACACATTTAAGAAGCCACTCGAGTACACTACAAATTCTTGAGGAGCCACTTTTGAACTTAAGTGTGATTATAAACTTGACATGCATTACACAATAAACAAGTATGTTAAAACGACTTACATATTTGTAAAAAGTACCAGTACATTTATAACCGAGATAATCATTAAGTTTGACCTAATAAACTGATACAGTTTCCAGAAATGAGATTTGTATTACGTATGCACTTTCACATTCGTATGATGGAGAGTGGATTACTTCAATCAATGTTGTAATGTTGTAATAGTAAGAAAACAATTTCAACATATAAAATGTCACATATATATCTTTCTATATTTTTTTTTTTATAGTAAAAGAGTAAGCCAAAAAACCGGTCATGTACGAGTCGGACGCGCGCACTCAAGTTAGAGGGGAGGGGACACCCATTTTACCACTTTGGAAGCGTCTATCTATCAAACGTTAGACTTTAAAAGAAAATGGTTTTAGGAACCTCCGTGTCATTTTGAAAGACCTACCCATAAACAATCCACACGTATAGGTATGACTAAAATTTTTTTTTCGGGTTTAGTTTCTGGTATAAATTAATGCCCCTTAAATATCATATTTTTTTTTTTTTGTATAAAAATCGTAAAGCGCTTTACAGGAAACATCTTCCTACCAAATTTGAAAAGTGTGATGTTTATAGTTACTTAATAAATTGAATGTGACATACGAACGGAAAGACATACACTCAGACTTGAAGAAACTATAAGGGTTCCTTTTTTTCCATTCGGCTCCGGAACCCTAATAAGGCAATGAAAAAAAAAATGACTTCCAAAAACTTACCAAAAAGCTTTATAAAACGCATTCGTCTTCTATTCAATACACCGAAGACCCCCAAACAATATTTTTCTATTGTGTCTAGTTTCGTGGCAGTCAAAGCTTTAAGAGAAACAAATTCTTTTAGGGTCAGAGCATGATTTGCGTAGACATTCTTTTGAAGTCGGTTATTTTATTTTATTATTTTTGGTTATTAACTTATTATTACCCATAACTACTAGACCAATTTTGATTAAATACCTGATTAAACAATAAATAATCATTTCCCTATGACTTCTCGTTTTCGAGAAATCTGTCGACAAACATACAATTATATTTATGAAATTTAGCACAGGGGTTTCGAAGCCTAACTAGTTCAACATTGCTCAAATATATTTAAATTCCAACTATGCCACGTACATACACATTGAATTGACCTTATTTTTGAAGTCAGTAAAGAGAATGAGCCTGATTGCGCTATACTCGTATAAGTATATCGCACCCGGTAGAGGAATTATTAATAGGATTAAATAACACAGTCAACTTATGCACTAAATCTGTAAACTTTAGCCAAATCTTTGTTATCGGGCTTGACTATCGTGTCCAGGCGGAACAATAGGCGGAATTAAATATTTAATTAAAAAGGCTTTTATAGTTTTAATGATTTTTGACGGAGAGCTTTTGATTGTATTCATTGAATTTAATTTTGTAAAAATATACCTAGTATTTTATATGTATGTATGTGCAACACCTTAGCGGTTACTAAATCCTTAATTATGTAATTATTATTTTAAGAACTTCTTACTTACTTAGTTAGCAAAACTATGGTTTGAATTTGATAACTTTTTCAAACTCGTAAACCTTTATGAAATGAGTCATTTTTGTTCGTTTTCGTTTTCATACATATAATGACTAAGCTTGTAAGTCTTGATTTTAAAAAAAAGCTCTTTAGAGTTTCGTCCATTTTCATCAATCAAGCTTTATATTTTTGGAATAAGACTAGCGTTGTATAGGATGTATGAAAACGGTGTCAATAAATTTTTCTCATTCCATTAAGGTTTACGGATTGGAAAACGTTATATTTCAAGCATATTTTGACAGAAAATGTAGGCAATTCCGCAAATTGTTCCGATAGTCTTAAGACTAACTGTTTGTAATAGTGAATTCGGAATGGAGCAATAAATTACTTCGCGTATCATCTTCGTTTCAATGAAAGCCTTTCTTAGTAGCATTACCTACGTATTCACTCTGTAACTGAGATGTGATTGGCAATTAATAATTATAACAATGAAGGTTGGTTTACATAAACCTTACTGGTTGACGTAAACATCAATTTACTTCAGGTGTATCAATTTCCATGAGGCTTAAGACACGATGGAAACAGAAAGCTAAGATTAGAATTTTCAAATAATTAGCATTCCTTGCCCTAAAACTAAATTCTGTAACAACCAATAATAAAGCTGGCTGGTTTCTAGCTCAAAGAAGTAGCATAGCTTTCCAACGCGGCCAGCCCCATAGCCTCGGTGCCGCAAGGAAATGGTTTCATTTTTATAGGTAGATTTTAAGTTTTTTTTAAGTTACATATCTTGGTTTTATTTTTTCCTCGTGTTCTATTAATACAGACTAGTACTTTATTAATTATATTCAAATAAACTGAGTTAGGTACTTGCAATAAAATAATTTAACAATACTAAGAACATTCAAGATTCGCGCTGAAAATCTGTGCAGCAGAAAGCTCACTGCTGCTACAAGCTACAACCTAAGCTGTACTTATGCTATCGCACTTTCTCATACTGATTTCAGTTTTAACCCTCTAGGTATGTGTGCAAATAAAGGCCGATTTTATCATCATCAGATAAGACTTATCCGCCAAAAAAGTATAAAATTGGCGATTTTAAAATGACATTTACATAAATGATGAATGCTGAAAAATAGATGGCGCATTGTGCTTAATATGACGAATATTTTTATCTGACGTGGGAAAAATCAGGCTTGAATAAGTATAAAACAACCGAATTTAAAATGACATTTATAAGAATGAATAATGTCAAATAGGTGACTTTTTCAAATTATCATATTCGTATCATATACAGTTTCGTATTATTATCGACGAATATTCCTTATCTGACGTTGGTAAAATCGTGCGTAAATAATTGCTTTTTGTTTGAATATCAGCAACACAGATGCCATTGTTATTTTTACAAGATTACTATCAAAATATTTAATAAACAATCAATATTTTTTAAATATGGCAAATACTTATTTTAAATTATTTAGGAATTAAAACACTATCGATTTATAATAACTGATTGTAGTTTTTAATTATTATAAAAAGCTTCATTAAGCTTAGCCTAAGTTTAAGCTCAATAAAGTCTTTCAGTATTTCTTTGACCTCAAAAAACCTTATCAAATATGATAAAAATACCAAAAACACTTACCAAAATAAACTGAAACAATTGTATCGAAAGTTCACAACACGCACACGTTTCGGTGACACTAGACGGGCGAACGCTCGCCTCGTCTGCACAACGCGATACAACTGCGTCTGCGCATTCGCCGTTCCGAACGTCGCCTCCGATTACGTGAGCTATTGTATAACGGCCTGATCTCGCACTAGCCGATGGTATAATCAGGCATAATTATTCTAAAATAATAAGTCTACAGTAAAAGTGACGATTAAAACGAATTCGGGGGTGTAAGATCATTAAGATGAGGATTTTTACGTTACCAAACGGAATGTAGAGAAAGGAGAATGTTGTTTTACCAGCAATGCTCCTCATTTAGATATTTTATTTGAGAGATAAGAATATTTTTACGGCGTAAGTTAAAATAAACATAGCATAGTGTCTATTTATAACAATATTACATTTTTGTATCTAAAATAAAGTAGTGCTAGTTACACTATAGTTAGTTAATGTATAGTTTAATACCAGCTGAACCGATTTAGCTAAAAATTGTTAGGGAGGTAGCTTAAAACTGAAAAAAAAGATATAGGATACTTTTAGTTTTCGAAAAAAATTTTTGCTTACCTAGAGGGTATACCTTTTAGTTGCTCCCATTGTTGCCAATTTGGGAGCTGATGATGGAATCTTGGTATAATCGAGGGAAACCCTCAAACTTAAAAGCGCGTATAATGTTTTTTTTTACCAGAATCTTAATCTTGACGTGTTGTTATGTCTGAAAGTCAACATCTTATGGGGCTGCCTTAATGGTGGAACTCCTTAACGCTTATGAGTTCAGTTATAATAATGACAGAACTTATGATAACTAGTTTGTAGCTTCTTAAAGAACGTCATAATGCCTTAAATGGATTTTGTTCTTTTCAATGGCCAAGAGTTTATTTAAGGCTTTTTAGTGCATTTTGTTTTGAAGTCGTTTTTGTTTTTAAATAAGGTGGGAACGACTGCCTTTAAAGGTTTTATTTATTTGTTTTATTTGCTTGCATTCTGATACAGCGAGTGGCCTGTAATAGAAGCAAATATTTTTAACAATTATTATACACAGTATACGTAATTTACCTTCACCTGGTCATTGGAACTGGAAATTCCTGTAGAATTGATTACTGTTTACTTCAAGGGCCGCTGTTCTAGTTTTTGCTCCTATAACAGGCCACATTCGGTATTACAAAAGCTTAACAATACATATAAAAGAGGTTTCCACGTGTAAATGAAACATCGTGAAACTTACATATCCATTTAAAATTGTTTTTGGTGTGCGTAGCGTTTCCCTATTTTATCGGGTAATGTTTTTTAAATGAAAATAATGATTTGCCACCAAATTATAAATCAAATAGTGAACCCAACGAACTTGTTTTCTTGTTTTGCCTCCGGCCCCGTCCCGCCCTGGCTAAATTACGAACGATGACGAGTCCAAAAAAGTAAAACTCATTAAAATCGGTCCAGCCGTTCAGGCGTGATGTCGTAATCAAGGGAAAAATGATTCACTTTTATTTAAACATTTAACGCTCCACATGTGAATTTTTGTGTGAAACTTATGATTCCATTTTCTTCGGGACAAATGAAAAATTGAGTACGAGGTAAGTACATATTTAAGCTTATTCGATCACACATATTTTCTTTTTGTTCGGTACCTCCCTAAGGAAATATTTTATGTAGATATAGATATTATACAAGCTCAAATATACCTTTATTTTGTCTACCTTTCTTAAATGTCATTTAAGAAAGGTAGTCACGTCTGGTACACAGACGGATCCAAAAAAGGGAATGATGTAGGTTGTGGGATCTACGGAGAGAGGCCTAAGCTCAAAGTTAGTATAAACATGGGGACTGAAACCTCCATCTTCCAAGCCGAGATCTTTGCCATATACAAATGTGCAGAGATAAACCTTGAGAAGAGACTCCGGAACCAACACATCTACATCAACTCAGATAGCCAAGCTGCATTGCTGGCTCTAAAATCCTTCGAACAAATGTCAAAACTGGTGCAAACATGCACTGAGACATTGAATGAACTGGGAAACACCAACAAAGTCACACTTACATGGGTACCAGGGCATTCAAAGATTGAAGGAAACGAAGTAGCAGATGAACTTGCTAGAGAAGGAGCCGATAACCCTCAAATCG
Organism: Pyrausta purpuralis; assembly: GCA_963924145.1. Classification (NCBI taxonomy): domain Eukaryota; kingdom Metazoa; phylum Arthropoda; class Insecta; order Lepidoptera; family Crambidae; genus Pyrausta; species Pyrausta purpuralis. The sequence goes on along the minus strand of OZ001645.1, from coordinate 23,275,831 downwards.
GCGTAGAACAATTCTGTGGCATCACCAAACAACGCGCCACTACGCTTCTAACCACCCTCTGTAAGCAAGAGGCTATTGAGTCGTGGAAGTCTACACAAGGACAAGAACACTCAAAAGCACTAATTCGAGGTTACAACAACAAAGTAGCTAAAGAACTGTTAAAGTTCGAAAGATACAAAGCTTGTGCAGTGACCAGAATACTAACTGGCCATTGCAAACTCAACAAACATTTGGCCAATATGAACATGACCGAAGACACTCTATGTAGATTCTGTAATACAGAAGAAGAAACGGCCATGCATATCCTCTGCTCATGCGGACCGCTTATGAGCAAAAGAAGTATCCATCTCGGGCGGCACATCATGCACCCGGATGAGATAGCAGATATCACGCTCCAAAGAATCTGGAAATTTATGGACTCAACGGGACTAAGCAGTGAAATTTAAATATAAGGGCGCCACAATAGATCATACCTGGTCGAGCTGGCAACTTTAGAGCCCAACAACTAATAATAATACCTTTATTTTGACAAAATATTCGCTTCTGGAGCTCTATTTTTGAATCACTCGCTTCAAGATGGCGAGTGATTTTCGTTCGAAGATGAATTAAAAGTCATAGAAAAAAACTCGTTATCGAACGAAAATCACTCGCCATTTCGAAGCGAGTGATTCAAAAATAGGGTTCTTGGTCTATATAGGGTCTATCAAAATTAAGTGCATTCCTTCTTGGGGCTAAGTCTGATGGTCAAATAGAACAACTTTTTATAAGGGACCAACATCGTAATCCCTTAAAAAATTATTTCACTTTCCCATACTAGAGTGCCGATCAGCTGATGCTAGTTTGTATGAAAAAGTAAAAAATATATATATTGGGATTTCGATGTTGGTCCTATACAAAAAGTTGTATTTTAGAAACAGGATCACCACGGAGAAGGGATGAAGTTAATTTTGTTTAACTCTGTATACATGTCACCGTAATATTGTAAAAAAACGTGTGATTACAATCCAACGGTTGTAAATGCGTCAGATTGCATTCTTTCGATTTATGGAAAATGTACCGAACTTTATACATTAAACTGTAGGCTGAAATGATGAACAACTTGGCGAATTGGTTGACGTAAGGTTGACTTCCCTCGAAAAGAGCACGTCTTGCCGTGGTGCCGTGGTGGGCACTACTGAGTCGTGTCTGTCTCGCATCGAGCGGCGGCTCACTAAAAGTTGTTGTGACTCCCAGCACCCCTCAGGCTGAGACATGTCACTGACAAGAGTTGACAAGACTCAGATGACGGACAACCGTACTTGCAAATAACTGCCGGGTAAACACACCAGTGGTTTCTGCGGGACCCAGTTAAGCAGTAATCATCACCATTTTCAGCCAAAGGACGTCCACTGTTTTCCACAGCGACCGATTATAAGCGATCTTTACCCAGTTTTTTCTTGCGATCTTCACAAGGTTATCTGTCTATCTCGTCGGTGGTATACGCTGCGTCTTTGGTCGAAGAGTCTCCAATCTAGAACTATTCTGTCCCAACGGGCATCAGTTCTTCGCGCGATGTGCCCTGCCTATTGCCACTTGAGCTTACTGATTCTCAGGGCTATGTCCGTTATCATAGCTCTTTTACATATCTCCTCATTTCTGATTCAATCACGTAGAGTAACATCGAGCATAGCCCTCTCTTTTGCTCGCTGTGTGATTTTGAGCTTCCTTATAAGGCCTGTAGTAAAACATCATGTTTCGGATCCGTATGTAAAAACGACACTGAGGTAATTGAGACGAGGAAAGCAGTGAACCATCCAAACTAAGCTGCCATGAGAAATGGGCATGTTTTAATGTATATACTTATGTCTAAACTTAACTTACGCTCAAAAGAAGAAAAGCTCTTAGTATAGATCATGGTATCTGAAAAGCTAAATTAAATATTTTTTTAAAAAGTTTGAATAACAAGTCAAGCAGCTCTTGCTTGTAACTTGTTACTTGATAATTAAAAGAGGAATGGTGATAAAAGCTTAATAATTATTATTTAAGGTATTTATTAATCTGCGTACTTAAAAAACCTTTTAAAAAATATAATCAGATGATACTCTTTAAAAGAAAGTCCATTTCAGGCTAACATTTTTTTTTTTGGAGTTTGTGCCGTCGCATTAATATGTCCAATATGATGGTACTAACTCCAAAAATAAATTGTTCGCCTAATGGATGGAGTCCTTTATTTTAAAAAGTCAAGAGTTTATTTAAGACTTATTAGTGCATTTTTTGTTCTGAAGTCGGTTGTTATTTTATTCGCAAACTTTATAGAATGAAAATCATCTAAAAAGATGAATATTTAAAAAAAAAAAATCTACAAATCTGTTACATATATAAAAAATAACATATAGTCGAATGAAAACCCTTTTTATTTTTAAAGACGGTTAAAAATAGTATTATTGGTAATCGGTATACCTCAACGATTCAGTTTAGCTGTCACTCAAAATTGTTTATTTTATTTTATTAGAAACAGATATTTATTCATATAAGGCATATCTACCTACATTATTTATGTACACAAAATTACTTTGTAATTTGATACTTTTTTCTGCACACTTTCATATAATTAGATAGGCGTATTATATGCAATTTAAGGTCACACAAAACAATACAGTAAGAACAAAGGCGTTTGTAAAGAGGACGTCGTTCAAAATGCGTTGCTTTCTTAAGACACTAAGAGTGAGTGCGCACCTAACCGACCGAATCGGTCGATGCGGACAAAATGTGAACTTACCATTGTATACAATTTATGTCCATTGTATAGCACAGGCTATGAATGGTTAAAAAAGATTATACAAGGAACAATTTTTTTTTGAAGGAACATATTTTTGACGTCGTGACGTTGTTTGCACTAGTTAGGAGGTCAACATACTAAAACCCAGCCCTTGCACCGGAAGGAAGAAGAATCCTCCCCTTCAGGCAGGTTCCTGCAGCTGAAATAGATTATGTATTAGTGTCGTTTTTGTGAGAGTAATTCAATCTTATCATTATTATTCTTGTACTACCTAAAGATATTATACTGGTAGTAATTAAAAAGTAATACACATCTACTGAAGTCATGTGAGCCTCCGTGTTAGATTTCGTCTGATTCAGCTCAGATAAGTGAATTTTTACCTTAAGCTGCGTCTGTCATCAAAGTTTGAGTCAACCAAACAAACGCGTAACACCTTTCGTTTTCTTGACATGACACAAAAAAGGGTAACGGTAAAAGCATAAAAAATATTAAATTATTAACATGTTATTACATGTTTAAGGTTGTAACTCATAGCACGATACCTCTTTAATTTGAGTAAGAGTCTTAAATCTCTTACACACTGCGACTTTCAGCATCGATGCAGAAGCGCTACTGCATTGATGTTAACCCGCGTTAGTATCGATGCAGTCGCCAAAATTCAGGACATATATTGACAATTTCTAGCTTCTGCATTGCGACTGTATCGATACTAATATGCCACTTTTTATCTTATAAAATGGCTCACCAGACTGACACTAGAGATAGATGAGCAAAAGACCTCTTAAATAAAAACATCATGAAACTTATGATAGTTGCCACTTTCTTGTTTTCTTCATACAAAAAAAACTGGCATTATCTGCCAAATGAGAGAGAGTCATGTCATTTTTATTTGAAAGGTCTATGGCTTAGCTAAGCTATGGCTCTCCAGTTTCAGTTTAGCATGCTCTTTTTGGGACACTCAGTATATTTAGGGTGATAAAAAGTTAGATTGTAGGCTTTTTACTGCTTTAAACTGACTACGGTATCGAAAAATGTATGTGTTAAAGGTTAAGACAAAATTATCTACGCTTGAATCGTTTACTCACAAACATCCGCCTCAACAGCACTCCGTCTAAAATAATATTGACTTCCTCTGTGATTGGTCTTCGGTTTACTTTACAAAATGGAATGTGATTTTCGCAGGTTAAACTGAAAATCGAAAAGCACACTTCCTTTTAATTTACAAACGCAAACTTTTGACTAACTTTTTTGACTCCTACTCAACAGGTGTTTTTCCATTGGCATGACCAGATGAGATGCTTGAATGAGGATACTGTCAAAGGAATCTCAGCAGATTAAGGTTTTTTGTAAAATGAAATTTAATTTGCCTAAAAATTCTTTTTTTTTTCATAGGTGGCCTTTAATTTTTTTTTATACTATAATATGTACTTTATTTATTAACAAACAAGAAAAAATTAAACTAAGACATGCAAAATTCCCATCTCAGAGAATCAGACCTTAAAGCTGGAGCAGCAGCGGAGTTGGCTGAAAACGCCAAGCGTCGCAAGTACGTTTCACTTGCAAGTGATTATGTGTTTGCGCCGTTTGGCGTTGAAACATTTGGGCCGTGGGGACCCTCTGCTAAATTGCTGTTTAGAAAAATTGCGCCAAAATTAAATTCTTTAACAGCCAATAATAAAGCTGGCTGGTTCCTAGCTCAAAGGATCAGCATAGCGATCCAGCAGCCAGCCAGCATCATAGCCTCCTTGCCGCAAGGAAATGGTTTCGTTTTTGAATAGGTAGATATTAAGTTATTTTTTTATGTTGCATGTCTTATTTTAAAATAATTTATTTATTTTATTTATTTTCAGCGCTCCTATTAAATGATTTGTTGGAATCTTTCGTGACGTCCGTGCGTGATTTTATTTACTTTTGGCAAATCAGATATTCGACTTCGATTGCAACTGCTTTCAGTTATAAAACTATTGAGCCAGGATTAACTAGCCAGATAAACATACACCAGACAACACACCAATTGTCTGGTTTGAAGGAAGGAATTTTCTTCCTTATGTTACGAATACCAGACATCGATGATGGTGGCGTCTCTCATAAAAACTTAAATACATTGAGGCAGCCATGACTTAGGTCTAATGTTCGCGCAAATCACACAACTTTTGCCCCTTGCGGGATTTGAACCCGGGGCGACTGGCATGGTAGTCGGAATCTCTGACCCCTACACCAAACATTCTCATGGTCATAGGCAAATTCAATCCAAAGGCAATCAAGTTAGGTAAAAGTCTTTCCAGCCGGCTCTGTTTGTGCAAAAAGATGAGTAACCAATTCAATTTCCGGACCAATATTAGTTGTATATAATCCGTTATTATCAATACCAAAAACTTATTAAAAAAACTCATTGTTATTCGTGAACAAAATGAAATAATAGTACATTATGATACAAGTGTGCTAAGTTGACCATTATATACAAGGCGATATTGTGTGCGCACGAGCGAAAGCGAGTGCGCCATAAGAAAGCCGCGTATATAATGGTCACAGGCACACGCGTATCATACGACGTTTTTCAACACACTTGCGAGGAAAAAACAAGACTCTTCATTTACTAAGTTTTTAATTATTAAAACATTTACTCGTAGTAAAAATACATTTCACTCGACTTTGATGGCAAAAGACTATCGCACGCGTTTTTCGTCTCGTTACGTATGACCGCCACAGTTAATAATAGGTTTTCTTCATTTTCTTTACTTAAAGTAGACATTTTCGTTAATATTAAACTTCACAATTAATCCAAACTTCGTCACAGCCGACAATTACCTATTTACGAAAAATGGCGCATTGTTTTTTTTTTCTTTCCGCGATACCGATGCGCGCGCAAGGCTAAGGGCGAACTAGATCGGCCAACAGCAAAGATTAAAAATCTAATAATTCGTGTTAAAAACACAAATTACAGAAAAATTAAATGAAAAATCTGGATTTGCCATTTATTGAAATAAATACCTATGTAAAATACTGTTATTTATCGCATAAATAATGTTTGTTGCTAAAATAAAAGTTATAACCCGACTAAATTACATCACTTCTTCATCTTACTTACGACTTGGTACTAGGGTACAAACCTAAATTGGTCGGGTTAATAAACTAAAGGAACTAGTGCAATAATATAACGAAAAAGCACGCGTGTTTAATATCTAGGATTATGTGCCAAAAATCGGTGGAATAAAAACGTCATTTTGAGCAAGTGTGTTGAAAAATATGTTATACCATTATACAATCAGAAATAAGGAGATACGTAGAAGAACTAAGGTAAAAACTAAGGTATATAATCCTGAGAATCAGTTAGCTCAAGTGGGCAGGGTTCATATACCTATATAGTGCGAAGAACTGAAGCCATTGAAGCAGAAAAGTACTGGGTTAAAGACAATTCGACCAAAGAGACAGAATAGGACATCTACCGTCAAGATAAATAAATGAATATGCACCAGACAAGACACAAATTGCCGAGGTTTCGTAGGAAGGAATTTTCTTGCTTGTGTTACGAATACCACACAAGGATTTCACCGGTGGCGTCTCCCAATGACAAGTCAAGACAATCTTATGACAAACTTCATCAAAATGGGTTCCGAAGTCTTAGTTTCGAAGCAAAATTACACGTAAGGTAAGCAGAGATATATAAAATTATAATGAGCACCGACTCATATTAAACTTACGCAATGTTTTTGATTCTAATTTTTTTTTAAATAAACAAATCACAAGTCTACTCGCAAAAATACTCGTCCATGTTTTGATCGTTTTGGAAGCCGTTATGCTTGAATTATCGACCTCTATTTGGTTCAAATGTAAGTGATAGTAATGAAGTCTACTCACCTATACGTTACAACTCAATCATAAGTTACGTAATTTCAATATGTTTCTTTGATGCCATTTTTAGCTTGTTTACGCAACTGCCTTGTATTCCCTATTTGTGAAATCTTTACGTGTCCCTATGGCAAAGTGGTTGACAAATTTAGTTTCTACTGCTTTTATTGCCAGCAAAGGGCTGGGCGTTTTGCCCGTCTCGCTACCCTTAGTGATGCCAGCAAAATAGCTCTTGCCACCATTATTGTTCCTTCTTCCTTGGAACCACGTGGTTTAGTCCGTGATGATGACAAAAGTCCCGATGGCCTCACGCCCATTCCATGGGAACGGGATCGGACCTTAGTTTTGCTACTTGTGACTTTGATACTTTTTTCCATCCCCAGAGAATTAGCCCTTAGCTGAAGCAGCAGCGGAATGGTCTGAAAACGCCAAGCATCTCAAGAACGTCTCACTATCAAGTGATTATGTCTTTGCGCCAATTGGCATTGAAACATTTGGGCCGTTTGAAACATTTGAATAATTGCGCCTGAACTCAATTCTGTAAAGCTAAAGAGTTTGTTTATTTAAACGGACTTATCTCAGATACTACTGAACCATTTTTTTTTAAAAAAAAAAAAAACATGTTGGATAGCTTATACATTGATAAAAGCTTAAGACTGTAAAACATTACGAGACAACTATTAAGAGCAGAAAAACAATGAAAAGTGTTGCAAAAACATAGAAAAATATTTCTTTTGAGACCTTTTAAGATACACAAAAAATATGTATGACGGGAGTGTTCCGCTTTAAAAGTACTACAATAAAGTCCGCGATAGCATATCTCACTATAAAATTTTTCATGTCCATAAATAAGTTAAAATTGTGTACTATTTTTAAAAGTGTTTTGATGCACACGGGTATTCATATCATAAATTAATATATTCATCATCACGATCATTTCATTTCGAACAATATTGTCCTTCAAATCATTTTATTTCAATTATTATCTAAGTAGTTATCACAGTTTTAAAGTAACCCTGCAGCAAAATAATGCTCGCAGCAGAAGTACAACTTCCGCTTGCGAAATCGAACTTTTTCCCTATGGTAATTCGATTGCGAGTTTAACCGTTTTACTTAAAATAGCAAGTAAAATATATACACGTAAAAAACTATCGAACAATATCTTAATACATAGAAATCGCGACCCCGAGAAATCAAAAACTATTTCTTCTTCGACAAAGAAAATTCGATCAGTAATCTTTTTTCGTATATAAACACGATTATTGGATGAGGATTGCCCCCTGGCCTTTTACTTACAATGAAAATATGTGTATTGAGTTTATATGCTTGACGGGAAATCTGAAATTTACGCAAGTGACGCCGCGGGGGACTGCTAGTTCTATAGAATTATGCACCCAATAAATTGTAAATGCAAAATTTTGGCGCTTATTGTCCACTTAGTTTGCACTTCAAAGAGTATCAGCGTGGTATGCCTTTCAACAGATTTACGTTTTGCGGTTTCATGTCATAAGTTCTGTAACACAATAAAAAACTTTTGGATTTAGAATCTGGCCACAAAAAAGTTTATTAAATTCGATTTTTTAATGAAAATAAAAATGTTGTAAAATTGTAAATGTGTACTTTTTAGAATTTTCCTTTCTTTTAAATATGGAGTGGTCACTTATAAAAGACCGTGACGCGGTTATTGCGTTGCATCGTTGCGGTTACGCGCCAATTCAGATTTTCGGCGCTGAAAAATTTGAATATAACCAAAAGATTCGTTTATCGTACCATAAAACGATACAGTGAAGACTTTAGTGTAGATGACAGGTCAAGAAGTGGTCGCCCTTGCTCTGTTAGGACTCCAGCAGTGTTAAAAGCTGTGAAGACACGAATCTAAAGAAATCCCATACGTAAGCAGAAACTGTTAGCCCTTCAGATGGGGTTAAGTTGTTCCTTTTTTGGATGCAAAAATTTTCACGCGCCAGCTCATAGAGCGAAAAGCACACAAGAGTGGCTGGCGGCGCGTAAAATCGACTTTATCCGGCACTGAGACTGGCCCTCCTCCAGTCCAGACGTGAGTCCGTTAGTTTACAAGATATGGCAACACTTGGAGGAAAAGGCCTAATCAAAGCCTTATCCTGATTTGGAGTCACTCAGGGCATCCTTGATTAAGGCAGCCGCCGATATTGACATGGAACTCGTTCGTGCTGCGATAGATTACTGGCCACGCAGATTGAAGGCCTGTAAGGATCATTTTGAATAAACTTTATTACCATATGAATCTATGTTTTATTAAGTTCATTTTGCTAAATGAATGGTTACATAAATAATAAACATGTCTAAATTATTTCATATTGCACATGTGACAGAAATAATGACTTGACTAGGTAGAGTGACAATTATAGTGTAAACCACTTTTGAAGATAGTCACAGCTCTAACTAAAAACATCTAGATTTTTTAAGACCTACTAAATTTTACTCTAATTTAAAAAAAAATGTACCGAAGTAAGACGATCTACTTAATTATTTGTCCTACAAAATCTGTAGGCAGGCAGGCAGACATTTATTAAATAATTATTTTCATTTATTCAGCGTTATTAATGAATAAAATAGCGCAACTGCGCAAGCCTTAATGTGAACAGTAACAAAGATTAAAGTAAGAATTTCTAAGTGAAGCAAAACGCGTTGCCAAAAATGTGACTGGAAAGAGCGTTATGATCAGAGGCGTAAAGGCGAAGATAAATTAAGGTTGGAGTGGTCAGCAGTGGCAACACATGTGAGTGAAAGGCGGAATGCTTGCTTTCGATTCTCGGGAGGTTACAACATCATAACCGGTATTTAGCGAGAGATAAAGAAGGCGCAGCGCATCAATATTTGGTGGGAAGAGCCTACTAGTTTTGATTGGGTTAACGTGACTATGCGTCACGAATCCACCAGTTGATGTGACATTCAGGTAATAGGGTGGAATATTCTTAAAGTAATTTGGTAAGACAACAGCCAAGCCCATGACGAAATATGGCGAATGAAAAATGCAACTAAGTTATTCATTAACTATGAATGTATCTACTATATTTACTGGCCGATACCTTTTGTGGTACAACAGTCTCTTCTTGGAGTCGAATCAATGCATAAATTATAAAATAATAAATAAATATCCTTTGGACATTCCCACACATCGCCATCTAGCCCCAAAGTAAGCTACTCAAAGCTTGTGTTATGGGTGCCAGACAACGAATATAATACTTAAATACTTTTTGTTTGTAAATACATACATGATATACATAGAAAACACCTAGACCAATACAAGCAGACATGTTCATGCACACAAATGTTTGTATTGTGCGGGGATCGAACCCGCAACCCGCTGCGTAGTAGGCGATTTCTCGACCACTACACCAGACAGGTCGAATCAATGTATGTGCTATGTATAGTTGTTATTTTAAGTTTAGTCTACTATGCATAGTTTACTACAGAAGGTAATTCAAGTACAGTTGTACTTCAAAGACAATTATTCTTGTTCCAAAAAACAAATCCAAAATTATTAAAAACATTACTGATGCGAATGACCTTTTTATACGAGACAAAAGGCTGCTTGTTAGCAGTTCAAACACAACACTTATGCACAACAGTGTTTTTTGCACCCATCATGTGCCAAAAAAGACCAAAAAGATTTGCTAAACTGACACTGTAGTAAACTTATTCATAGACCTTTCAGATATATTCTACAAAAAAAAAATGCCACTTTTTGTCTTATAAATGGCATAACAGACTGACACTGCCGATAGCTTAGCAAAAGACCTTTTAAATAAAAATACACGAATCTTAGGAAAGTGAAGTTTGGGTGATAATGCCACTTTCTTGTTTTTTTCATATATAAAAAATACAAAAAATGTCATTACCTCCCATTTTATTAGACTTTTAGAGAGTCATGTTATTTTTATTTGAAAGGTCTATCGCTAAGCCATATCCAGTTGCAGTTTGGCATGCTCTTTTTGGGACACCCATTATAGGAAAACTAACTACAAATCAATTTAAATTTAAAATGACAGAAATTGTCATACAAATTTTGGTACCCGGAAATAAATAGTATTACGGAATTTATTAATGACAAATTGTAATAATTTACTAATCGTGACATTTAAATATAAATAAATAAATATACTTTGAACATTTCCACACATCGCCATCTAGTCCCAAAGTAAGCTACTCAAAGCTTGTGTTATGGGTGCCAGACAACGGATATATTACTTAAATACTTTTTTTTTTGTAAATACATACATATTATACATAGAAAACACCCAGACCAATACAAACAGACATGTTCATGCACACAAATGTTTGTATTGTGCGGGGATCGAACCCGCACCCGCTGCGTAGTAGGCGATTCCTCGACCACTACACCAGACGGGTCGTCATAATTTACTCTTATGACGACCCGTATATATAATTTACTCTTTTAACTTTATTGATCGTAATTGAATTAAACTCATTTGATTATTTGAATATAGCTGTAAAATGAATTAATATTAATTAACTAATTGCATGATTATGTTAAAATTTGCATACCATCTTATCTGTAGAATACACTGGACTTATATATTTTTTTATATATATTGGTAAATGTGATCTTGGAAATAAAGACTTGCTTACTTAGGTACTCACTTCCTAGATGTTGCAGACAAGTTGTCAAAAGTAAGAAAAATCTTTCGTTTCAATAGACTGAAAAGGCATCAATACTAACAATTGATCAAAAGTAGCAGATTGAAAAAATATTAAGTTATATAGCCAACCAATAACTATTTAATTGGAGATATGAATCTTTAAGATGCATACAGCATCAAGAACTTTGCCATTGATAAGCTTCACCTTAGGATATTATAAAGCTTAAGTGTGCCCACATAGTATAAGTTTTAATTTTTAAAAAAATGTTTTTTTTTGTCTGATCAAGTTCTGGACACTTCTTTTAAATTGAAGCTTTATTATATAATTTATACAAGAATGGAACAACCTTAACCAACAAGACCAAAGCTCTTCAATGAAGAAGATAATACTGCAAAAACAAAGCACGAAAGGTGGAACTATCGCCTTGTGGCACTCTCTACAAAGGACCGAGTAAGACCCAAAATAAATGAAATGTAAACTGTTTGACAAAGGGCGACACAAAAATGAATACTTTGCTATATTCTAAGTAGCAGTTAACACAAAATCAAAAGTCGTAAAGATTCGATCAAAACCCCGTCTATTGAATCTATTGTTATTCGCTCTTTACTTTCACAATTGTTTAGTATTTGTTTTATGTGTCCAGTGATTTATTGTCTTCATTAATTCTCGAATCGATGATATGAATTCATTTATGCTAGTAAAACTTTCTTTTGAAGCTAGAATACATATTGTTTCGATTAAAATAGAAAATTTCTGGCATGATTTATTTTTAAAAAAGTGAAATGTTTTCATAATATCCGAATTAACACTTTTCAGGGCGGTATTCAAGACACAGTAGAACTTTTATTGTTTTACGGCTATAGCCGTTCACTGCCCCGAAAAGTTCACAAAAGTTTATTTGTAACACCATTCATAACCTAACTGTACAAATTATGTAAAAGTTTTTGTGAAGAAATATTTTTTTTATTTATTATTACTATTATTATTACTAAGCCATATTCAATGATCCCACATGATGGGTTTGGCAAAAAAATAATATCACGTTACTTGTAGTATGAGAGGTAACCAAAAAAAAATGGTTTTCAAAATTTAATGTATTTGCGGGAAGATCAGAATACATACGAGTATGTATCCCAAATAAAAGTTTCCTAGCACCTGCGGTCTCTGCGCTGAACTGCGTACACTGCGCTGAACTGCGTACAGACGAAACTATAAGGGTAAGGTTAGGTCAGGAGAGCTAGAGCTAGGAGTCGGGTTCTAAGTAATCTCTGTAAAGTTGCTATTTTTGATGCTTAGAGAGTAATAGATACTACTTCGCACATAAGCCGCGAGGACTTCCAGTATATTTGTACCCTGAATACCCTTAACACTTTTACGGACAGTACTTAAGACACAATAGAAATTTTATTGTTATCACGCCTATAGGCGGTCACTGTCCGTAAAAGAGTTAAATTTCTTTCTGAAGAAGATTAGGTCCCAGTTTACGCACTAACACTCCTTTTAGGTTTAACCCTCAGTGCACGAGTGCGACTCGCACCTGACCGCGAAGTGCGAGTAGATAGTAAAGGTGTATTTACTTCATAGAGGCATACTTGCACCGATTCTACTTACTATGTTATTATAGTCCCCCTAGCCGACTACGGTGGCCAGTCACAACGACTAACCGACTGCGCGGGACATATTACAGTGCACAAGTGTGTGCGCAAACACAGGTGCACTCTCTATTCCTTTCACTCTCATAGCCCGATGCGCAGGACCAACGGCTTTACGTGCTTTTCCGAGGCATGGGGTGTGAAACACCGCCAACTTCCAAACTCCGGGCTACCCTAAGAATTTCTGAACAGAAAAACTCAGGTATATATTTTGGCCCGACCCGGGGATTGAACCCGGGACCTCTGGCGCAGCCGTCGCTTTAAAGTGCGACCCTTCTACCGCTGCGCCACCGAGGCAGTTGTTATGTTATTATATCGATGACATGTAATAGTATTCCAATATCAACTACTATAACTAGCGTAAACGCTAACTGACACCACGAACAAATCTCGTGTAGCATGAATTGACGCCGCCGGTCATCAAACACGGTTTTGGGGCGAGTAATTCAAAAATAGCGGGCCCAGGTTGTTGTAATTACGATACATTTTTTGCTTGGCATTGTTTCTCTTTACGTAGTTATAACAACTTACTGATTAAAATCCGCGTCTTTTTTCAATGTCATAATGCCAATGGTGAATGTTATTTGAATGCGCCTGATATCCTTTTTTCTTTCTTGAATGCTATTGCTGTTAATTTCCGGAAGGCGTTACGGAAATGTAGTGATATTAACCTTAATATTTGTGTTCCAGAGAGAATATAGTTTTAAAAAAAACTTTGATAAACATCAAATAATTTATTAACACCTTAAGTATTTTTTTATACTGAAAATTGTATTTTTACTAATATTATAAAGCTGTAGAGCTTGTTTGTTTGTTTGATAAAGAAGATTATTTATCGAGGAAGGCTCAAAGCTATAAAACATGACGCTGCGACGCAAGGGGAGGAAACAAACTCAATACGCGTGGATAAAGTCGGGGGGTACCACCAGTTTTTTTAATAAAATAAAAATTACAATATCTAAGTAGAAAAGATGTGTACAATTCAGGCTGTCCTAATCGGAAAGTGATTTATTTTTAACAATATTTTCCAGCATTTAATCAGCTACATATTTTTTAGGGTTCTGTAGCCAAATGGCTACAGACGGTTTCGTCAAGTCTGTCTGTCTGTCAGTTCTACAATAATACACATAAATATCTACAATAACATATATCTGTTATTATAGCGTACACTCTTTCTCTCGCAGCAAGCGCTTTTATATATATGTACATACATACATACCCACCGACTTGTAATTTTGACAATGTAACTTTTTTTTTTACTTTACTGTCCGTCAGTCCGTATGTCACAGCCACTTTATTCTGAACCTATTTGCAATACATAGATGAAACTTGGTAGGTAAGTGTATCTTGATAACCGTTTTACGATTCTTATACAAATAATAAAGTAAAATGACATTTGAGGATGGCTCCCATACATGGAACTAAAACAAAAAAAAAACTACCTTGCTTGCTCTAACCTATGCATATGGGGTGTCTATAGATAGGTCTCTTAAATGACATCAAGGTTCCTAAAACCATTTTCCTCTCTAACTTTTGAACAAAACAAGTATGAAATTGGAAAAAAAAACACACAATGTACAAATACTTTCAACGAAAAGTGGTTTAAACGAAATGGCACTAGTGGTTACTGAGATATAGCACAATTTTAACAACCACAAATACAATTTGGTCCTTCATACAAATACTATGAAAAACAAAGTTATTGTTACCGGCAACAAAATATTGTGGTATTCTAGCTAAGTGGAAGTAAGTGGATCTTTAATTCAGTTAAATTTGGCACCCTTAGTGCGCGAGTCTGATTCGCACTTGGCCGGTTTTTTAGGGTTCCGTAGCCGAATGGCAAAAAACGGAACCCTTATAGTTTCGTCAAGTCTGTCTGTCTGTCTGTCTGTCTGTCTGTCTGTCTGTCTGTCTGTCCGTCCGTATGTCACACCCAATTTATTCTGAAACTATAAGCATCACACTATTGAAATTTGGTAGGAAGATGTATCCTGTTAACCGCTTTACGATTCTCATACAAAAAATAAAAAATAATGATATTTAAGGGGGGGCTCCCATACATGAAACTAAAACCGAAAAAAAATTTTTTAGTCAAACCTATGCGTGTGGGGTGTCTATGAATAGGTCTTCAAAAATGAAATAGAGGTTTCTAAAACCGTTTTCTTTTAAAGTCTAACGTTTCTTAGCTAGACGCTTCCAAAGTGGAAAAATGGGCGTCCCCCCCATCTAACTTCTAAACTAAGCGAGTGTAAATTTTGAAAAAAAAAAATATAATGTAGATTATAGCAAATACTTTCAACGAAAATTGGTTCGAACGGGATCGAACGAGAAGTTTTTGAGGTATAGCACTTTTTCAACAACCGCAAACATAACTTTGTTCTTCATACAAACACTATGAAAAACAAAGTTATATTTGCTGTCAACAAAATATTGTGGTATATTACTAAGTGGAAGTAAGTGGATTGCCTAATTCAGTTAACGTTGGCACGGAACCCTCAGTGCGCGAGTCCGACTCGCACTTGGCCGGTTTTTTTTAATAGCTAAAAATCCCTCGGCCTCGGCCGATGTTTTTATTTTTTTCCCATTGACACTTAACCTTTATTATAAAAAGATGATTATTAGGTATCTCTAATGTAATATTAAGTATTTAAAATATTTTAACTTATTTATTAGATAAACTGAGGAAAATTCATGTGCTTATCAGGTAAAATAATTTAAAAATATGGTAATTTCATAATTATTGTTCACTATATATACATATACACACTTGTGTCTATATTTCATGTATATCATGTATGTATTTACAAACAAAAAGTATTTAAGTATTATATACGTTGTCTGGCACCCATAACAAAAGCTTTGAGTAGCTTACTTTAAGACTAGATGGTGATGTGTGGGAATGTCCAAAGGATAATAAAGGATATTATTTCAATTAAACCTAAAAAACTAAAATTTCTTTAATTTTTTTAGGACACCTCTATATTAAAAAAACTTGGTTTAATAGCCTATCCAATCTGATAATAGGTACACTTTTAGATAAAATTTAATTATAAAAAAATAAAATAAAAATCGATCTTAACTTTATTTTTCATACATTTAAACCTTAACAAAACTACTATTTTTTTTAATAAACTTGTTGAAAACTTAAAATTCACAATCCGTGAATCCACCTAAGACTCTCCTAAGGACTCTCTTTATAATATTATTAGGAGACAATAAATAATTTGCGTACACTCAACAACAACATTTATTTTTAAAATGAAGGAAAAAAAACATTCCTAAAGAAATATGAAAACATAAATAAAAGCAATGATATCAATTTTATCTTAGAGAAAAAAAAATGTAATGATCTACTATTCGTTTAATTTCCCGTGTTAGGTCTTCATAGGTAATTAAGACTTATTTTTATACTCGGAAAAGTTTGCTGATATCTGATACAAAGCCGTTAGATATCTATACTAATATTATAATGCTGAGTAGTTTGTTTGTTTGTTTGAACTGCTAAACCGATTTTTTTTGTGTTGCATAGCTTATTTATAGCTGATAAATGTGATAATGAGGGCTTCACTAAGGTTGAGAGGAAGAAAAGGAAGCCCTCCACGCGTAATCAATGCGGGACCGCACCGACTGGACCCAACCACCTGCTTCGGCCCGCAGTACCAGTGACGCTGCTCTACGTGTCCCGGCTCAATTACTCCACAAAGGTCGAGGAGATTGTAGAGTACATCAGAGTGAAGACCAAATACTTACTGAGGGTCGAACGGTTGGAATCTCGTCACAACACGAATTTCAATTCGTTTGTCGTGAGGGTTCCGACCGAACAGCTGTCGACCTTCATGAAAGCAGAGTTTTGGCCGAAGGGTGATCTGTATCGTCGGTTTCGAGGACGGTTACCGGACACCAAGTTGCGCAATACTACGCCGGCAAAATAGTGTTTTATTTTAATATTATTTCTGTTATGTTATATGTATGTTAGTCTGTAAGGTATTTATTCTATGGGCCTAATTGCTTTTGTAATTATTTGTAGCCTGATTATAAATAAATAAATAAAAAAATATCGAAGAAGGATATAGGCTATAAAACATCATGCTGCAACGGGAGGAGAGGGACCAAAATCAAATGCTCCGACCCAGTCGCGGGGACCGGTAGTATTTAATATGGACCAAGTCAAAGAGAAGTTTATGGCCTTTTTTGGCTCTATTTAAGAATCGACCGCGTCAGTGTTTCGTGAGATTCTTGTGAATTTTTTGTAAAAGACAAACAACCGGAATGATTTGATCTAAAAATATCAATTTCTTCCGTAAAGATTCTTAAAAAATCTACACGAAGAGGGCACTTTTTACCACGCTTTTATTATTAGCTTGGGTTGTATCTATGTATGTATGTAATGGAATCTTTGAGCATAAATTTGACCGATTTCCAGAAGTTTGATTAATTTGAAACTTTGCACACGTATCAAGGACCGATGACAATGCAATAATTTAATAACCGTTTCATAAACTCCTTATAAGGACCGCCAGGATTAATAAATTCTTTCTTGGATCCTCTGTAAGGGAGTAAGAAAGATAGAGCTATCGCGTGTCGCATGTCCGCAAATAATTAATTGAAACATCGAACTAAAAAATGAAAAATAAATTATAGTTTAAAAACTAAAAAAACACGCTTTTTATAGCTAACCGAACTAAAAAGTAGAAAATATTTTTTAATTCAATTCAGAGTAAAAAGCGTGGGGTGCTTGATATATTAAATGTTGCACCCCACGCTTTTTACTCTGAATTGAATTAATTTGTAACTTTTTGTAATTAAAAAATATTAAATGGCACGTGAGCCTCTTGAATCGCACGCAATGTAGACGCGAGTTTTTGTCATTTTTATTTAAATTATGTCAAAATAGAGACCCCTTACGGACACCCCTCCCTTCCCTACCGCAGTAAAAACATCGATAACCCAACTTCTGTATAGACATAAAAAAGTAAGAAAATTACGGTAATTATAGAGTATTTTGTTACAACCTTGCCAATAATATGAAACTATTTTACTTGGATCTTTCGTGCGAGTCGATGACACTTTATTTATATTTAAAGTATAGTACATTGACGTAAACATTACTTTAGATTTCACTGAAAACCGATTACCAAAATACCGTATAATTTATGATAGTTTAATGTGAAGATTTCAGTAAATTTAAAGACTACTAAGAGAACTCAGTATTTTGGCGTAGAATTACTCAAAACAGGTAATTAGGACAGCCATTCGTCTTTTCAGAGAAGGTACTTCGAAGTTGTTAAAGTATGAAGTTACTACAATTGGCCTATAAGATCTCGAGAACTGAGTGTTTCAGGGATTATTGTTTCAAGAGCTTTATTAGTTGCTAGCGGCTCTTTTCGCCTTTTCTTTATTATCTCAGATAAAAATGTCTAGACATCATTTCTTACAATTATATTAGGCCTAATTTGTCATCTACGAAGGTAATAAAATCCAATATCGCTCAAAAATTACCTAAATCTACCAGTAAGTTTTTGTATTGCAAGCGCTGATGACGTCATATTTGTATTTAAGAGCTGTTAACAACGATATATAAATAAATACTTGAACTAAAGATAAATACTTGTAATACTTGAAACCGGGAATTATTTCCAGCTGTTTTGTTTAAAGTTGGTGTTATAAATCATAATAGGTGCGAAGATATAAGAAAAATAGAAGGCGGGCAAAGTTATCTCCCTTAAATGACATCTTTGCACCTTAATACCTATCTCAGCAACTCTAAGCTCCTAGGGTTTTGATTGTAAAATATATTGTTTGGAAATGGGAAACATTATATACTATCACTGTTTCAAATGAATGGGCAATGTTACCTTCACATTGACTACGCCGACGTGTGTTGTACGAACATCAGTGAAGCTTATCTCAATAAACTTGACCGTCTCCTCAATAATGGTATTCGCTTTATCTTTGGTCTCCGTAAGTACGACCACATTTCTGCTTACTGGTTTAAGCTTCAATGGCTTCCAATTCGACATCGCAGAGAAATAAGAATCCTGAGCACTCTCTTCAACATACTTCGTAATCCTCACTCTCCGACCTATTTGGCACAGCGCTTCAACTATCTGGCTTCCACCACTTCGCGCAACCTTCGCTCTACCCATAATCTTCACACACCTCTTTTCAAGACCGGCTTTATGTCGGACTCTTTCACCATCTCTGCGATTTGACTTTAGAATTCTCTCCTCAATGAAATCAGAATGTCCCCCAACAAATTTACTTTTAAAAAGTCTCTCCGCACCTACTATCTTAACCTTGGCTCTCTTCAGAATTAAAAACCATTTTCTTTTATTTGTGTTTTTTGGATGTCATCAATATCATCACTTTTATCATTCATATTTTTGTATTTATTAAGTATATGCATTCTTTGTATGTTTATTAGTCTTATGTTTCCTATTATATATTTGTGTAATATTAGTATGTATGTTTAAGTAAGTGCATTTTGACGACCCGTCTGGTGTAGTGGTCGAGAAATCGCCTACTACGCAGCGGGTGCGGGTTCGATCCCCGCACATTACAAACATTTGTGTGCATGAACATGTCTGTTTGTATTGGTCTGGGTGTTTTCTATGTATATTATGTATGTATTTACAAACAAAAAGTATTTAAGTATTATATCCGTTGTCTGGGACCCATAACACAAGCTTTGAGTAGCTTACTTTGGGACTAGATGGCGATGTGTAGGAATGTCCAAAGGATATTTATTTATTTATTTATTTTATTTTAATGTGTTCTCACTTATTGCTAATATTCCGCCTCTAATGCCATTAGGTCCGCCAATTGTACATTTAACAGTGCAATAAAGTTTAAATAAATAAATAATCAATATTTTTATAGGCATATTTAGTTAATTTTCGTGTTTGGGTAAAGTAGTCGGCCATGGGCAAAGTTGTCCAGATTCACGGTATTGAAAATTTACTCTGAAAATACACTGCCAGCTAGTATTCAGTTACTTATTCAACCACACGAAAATGTTTATTTTGCTATCAAAACTGCTGTAACTTACGGTACATAACTGTAACTTACACCTTCTAGGGGCGTTTTGATATCCAACTTACTTCGTTCAATTTCCAGGCAGTTCAATTCCCATTCAGTGTAAACAAATAATAATAATACTACCCCTAGCCGATTTCTACTACAATGGCCAGTCACAACGACTTACCGCGGGACGGGGCCTACTATAGTGCACAAGTGTGTGCGCATACAGAGGTACACTCTTTATTCCTTTCACTCTCATAACCCGATGGGACAGGGGACAGCAATCTGATGACCAGAGAGAAATAAGGCGCGAGACCAACTGCTTTACGTGCTTTCCGAGGCATGGGGGTGAAACAGCCCTAACTTTGAAACTCCGGGCTACCCTAAGATTTTCTGAACAGAAAAGCCTAGGAACATATATTGATCCGACCGGGGGATCAAACCCAGGACCTCTGGCGCAGCTGTCGCTGTAAAGTGTGCAGCGGTAAGAGAGTTCTTACCGAGACAGTTCAATATAATAAAATAATTCTATAATACACATAACATGAATGATCATGTTTTTGTAATTATAACAAAATAATATACTCAAGAGTCGCCAATTTAACAATAAAGCTGAGCTGCTTAACTGTCAAACCTGTACCCCACCATAGTACGCACCCATATCTATCCTTTTTTTCAGTCCATAAAAATGCGGGATCACAGCTGGAATACTTATTTCCGTAGTATCATTGTTTTGACCCAATTTTCCTAGATTTTGTACTGTTGTTAAAAAATTTTTTTCAGTAAATATTTCAATTCAATTAAGTTGTTCAAGTAAGTGTTGACGGCTTTGCCTTAAAGATTTTGTACACGCTTTTGTGTAGTTTTAAATCATTTTTTTTTAAATATATTTTATTATATCAAATCGTGGATCTTATCTAATGAGCAGTTCTTGAAGTATTTAGTTTGATACTCAGGTAATGTTGTGATTTCAAGTACCCAACAGTGGTCCAATTGAAACAATCTAAACATTTTTAAAGATCGGGACCAAATCTAGCAAAGTTTGGTCAAAACAATGATACTACGGAATTAATTATTCCAGCCGTGATCCCGCCATTTGATGGACTCTTTTATTTTATTATATTTTTGTAATATATTTTCATATAAATAAGGATAAACCTAGCATAAGTTGTTTGATATACCTAAGTCTTCTTTGTTTGTGAGGATGATAGGCCTAAGGAGTATATTGAATTAATATACATTATATCTGAACTTGTGAACAAATAGTATTGTTATTTCAGTGTTAATATATTTGACAAAATATATTTGAAGAGCGCGAAACGTTGTTGGCATACCTAATTTTAACGAGAAAAACAATTATCCCGGTGAAATCTTTTTTACTTTGGTTACTTTGGATTTGATTCTTATCTACATTTTTTGTATATTAAATATAATATTATAAAGGGGAAAAAATTGTTTGTTTGTTTGAACGCGCTAATCTCAGAAACTACTCGCCCGATTTAAAAAAACATTTTTGTGTTGGATAGCTTATTTATTGAGAAAGGCTTTAAGCTATGAAACGTTACGATACGACTAAGAAAAAGCAGAGCAACAATAAAAAAAAATGCAAAAAACGAGAGGAAAATGTTCCTTTTAAGAGCTTCCGTTGCATACGTAGCGTAAACCGTTTAAAATACATCATAATCATGTACGACGGGATTGTTTTGCTATAAAAGTTCAACAATATAGTCCGTGCCAGCATATGTATATCTGATATGGTTAAAATTACGTTATATTTTCAAAGGTGTTTTGATCCGGACGGGTATTTATTCTTATCAAAAGAAACATATTCGACATCATGGCCACTTCATTTTAAACAAAAATACACATTACATCACTTGATTTCAATAAATATCTTGTTAAATATCACAGTTTTGAAAAGTGCTGCGGAGTTACCGCATCAAAGTTATGCTCGCAGCTTAAGAAAAATACGCACTTGCGCTAAGCGCTAAGGTTTTAGGCCTAATGAAAATATGTGTTTTTCGTCGAAATATTTTACGGGAAATCCGAAATTTTCGCAAGTGACGCCGCAGGGGACCGCTAGTGTATTTAAATATTTAGTTAAATTGGTAAAAGATAATAATATAAACCAAGGGAAAAAAAACGTTAACTTGAGATGAAATAAATTTTAATAGCAAACCTTTTTTTGTATTATGATTTTGTATTAATTGTATACCTTACATACTTATTTACCTACACAATTCAACCATGTTACCGCTTAAAAAAGCGAAATAGCAAATACGAACGCAATTGTCATAATAAAAAAGGTCAAGTAGATTTGAGATTATTTTTTCGACACTTGTCTCTGGCTTACTAGCTAGCCTGTTCTTTCCCTAACACATTGATATCAGGCGTGAAAAGGAACAGCCCCGTCTGGTAACAATTCCCGTGAAAGATGTAACAGTAGGAAGCCCGATTTGGGTGTCGCGCCACCCAAAGGTTATTTTGATGTTAGGAGGAGTTAGGAGGATCATAGTTTCAGCAAGGGCCCATATAATGTAAGTATATAATTAGTGTAACGTGATGGTTTGTCTCATTTGTTAAATAAGACAAACCATCACGTGCGGAAACACGCCAAAATACGTTAACAAGCAATGATGAAATTTACCTAGTAACGAGATCTTTAACGATAAGACGTAGGATGATGTTTATCTCATCTTTTCTGATCGATAAGAATAGCTATTTCATAAGAATTTGGTATGGTCTGATATTTAATCGGAAACAGTTGTTTGTTCGATTAACATAAAAAAAAGAAACCGAATTAAAAACAAAATGCACTAAGAGTCTTCAATAAACTCTTGAAAGGACTCCATTTTAGGCAAGCCATTTCTTTGTGGAGTCGCTGTTCTGATGGATGAAGCTTGAGATGGCCAATGCGATGGCAAGCAATTTTGAAGTTGGTTTTTACTTCTTTTGTAACAGTTTTTTTTTTGTTTTCTTTTTGTGATTTATAGGAGATGGAGTGTGGGGTTGTGCCTTTTGACTCAGTTCCTCAATAAGCTACATAGTTACCTGAAATAAGTTTTGGCGAAATAATAACTGAACTCTTAAGCGTTAAGGAATTCCACCGTCAGCTCAGCTCCACAAAATGGTGACTATCATTCATAATGATATGTTTATGATAATATTAAGATAGTAGTACTAAAACACTATACGTACTTTAAAATTTTGAGGGTTTTCCTCGATTAAGAAGAGTTTTATTTTTTTTATTCAAATCGGTCCACAAATGACTGCAATATGAGGTTTCATAGATTTTTAAAAAAAGTATACAATTGAACCGATAACCTCTTTATACTTGAATTTGGTTAAAAACATATTTGATGTAAAGCGTAAGAGGTAGAAAATGGAGCGGTACAGTTAAATTGCAATGTACCTACTCATGTACGAGTATATCTTATATTTCAATGAAATCCCAATAAAAGCAGCCTTACATACAAAAGTACTCAATACTTTAACGAATAAAGAGAAAGTTATTTTGATATTTTTTGATATTTATTATCATAAGATCCTCTTTGCCTGCTTATTTTTATAAAGCCTGCGTCTATTACTTATTATTTTTTGTAACTACTAAATAACACGGAGTGAGCTGAAGAATTTTCGCGGATATAAAAGTGTTTAACTTTAGTATTAATTTGTTAAATAAATATTATTCATACCGAAACTACAAGCGTTCAAAAAACCAACAAAACATTTTAAGATAAGGTTGGTAGTGTCCTTGCGCTTGTAATTTCGGTATGAATAATGCTTGACACGGCTCTGGCTTGCCACTGCTGTGGCCCGAGATAAATTTTGATAGGTTCTAAGTAAAACTGGTAACATCACTCAGTTTTTGTGATGCAGAGAGAAAGAAAAGGGGAGGTAAGTCAGAAAGATAGATTTTGAAACTATCAGACCTTTAACAACAATAGACATCCACGTTTTTTAAATACATATTTCACTTTCAATGCTTGCTTAAAAAAAGACAAAGAATAATAGAATATAGTTAAACCTAACCATAAAGAAACATTTCAGTGGTCCTGAAATTATTAGCATCTGTTTAACATAACCTTAATTAAGATGTAAATTAAATTCGAATACGTGATAACAAAGCGAAATGTCTAGTTGTTGTCGTTTGTAGTGTGATGCCTATTTAAGTAATTGTGTTTCTCGAAATTTCGGATTACCTTGAAATTTCTTGTTCAAAAATGTAACTATTATTCTTACTTATTATTTTACAAATAGATCAAAAGGAAATATTAAGTAGCCACAGTTATCTTCAAGTGCCGTTTCCTACATCAACTACCGTCCCTTCAGCTCAGTTGTTAAATTAAAAGGCACAAAACGCCAAGGCGTATATATTTGTCATGTGTTTTCCATGGTGTTTTAATATTTTCAAGCCCAAGGGTAAACTCTTAAGGCGCTACCCGGAATTTTAACGCGCACACTAGCGCCACTTTAGTAGCAAAATCATAACTCGTTAAATAAAAGACCAATCGAAAATCTGATTGATGCGATTGTAGCTCTGGTTATGTGGTTTAGATACAATGTTTAAGTTCAATAAAACAGAGTTATCTACAATTGTAGTTAGAAAAATTGCCAAAAGTGGCCATATTTAACAGTTTTTCTAACTCTAACTACAGTTAACTACTTTAGTAACGATTTAAACGTACTAAATAAACTATAGAACCTGTACTACAATCGTGTCTACCAGATTTTTGACTGGTCTTTTATTTAACGAGCTATGATTTTTCTACTAAAGTGGCGCTAGTGTGCGCGTTAAAAATCGTGGTAGCCCCTTAAGGTAGGTACAGCAGGAGTAGACTTTAGGGAAAGCTGCTTCTCTCTGGCACTGGCTTGTTGTATGGTTGAATGTGGCAAATGTGGTATGGTCCAGAGTGGCTTGGTAAATCTGAAGAGATCTAGCACCCGAAAAAAAAATTGATGAAAGGTGCAATAGTTTCGATTTCGTTGTAAAAAGTAGCACCTTATAACTTCCAGCAGATTTAAGGTCGATGCTTATAAAATATAACTTAACTTTATCTTTTCCAATATTATAAAGTTGAAGATATTTTTTATGTGTTTGCACGCACTAATCCCTAAATCTGCTGGATCAATTAGAATAATCATGTTATATAGCTTACCTATTAATTAGGGAAGGATATAGGAGTAGTTCACTGGCTGCAGGCTATAAAACATTACGTTTAGACCTATGTGATCCGAGTAAAATCAAAATGCGCAGATGGAGTCGCGGGCGGCTGCTAGTTTAACAATAGAACCGTTGTATTCTACACCATTTATGGTGTTACGAATGTTTAATGATAGAAATATTGTTAAAAGTGTGTGTACCAAGTGAACAAATAGATAAATCAATTGACCTTATTTATTAAGAAGAAGCGCCTAATTAAGAAACACCCTTACTGAAGATGGATTATTGTTTTGAAACTTTCTAACTAACTCAGATTTATTTTCCTCTAATTGCCTAAAGTGTTACGAATGTCAGTGTCTGTCTAAATTTAAACCTACTTAGGTAGCTTTTTAATAATGTTTCGTTAGTAATACTTTTTTCATTTCAAACTTATTTTTCAAAAATAGATTTGATTTTAGCTTGTTATTTTTCATCACATATTATAACAGCTTTTTAATTTTGCCGTAATATTCATTTTACGCCTACTTTCAGCTAAAAATAAATATTTGTTTGATAAATCAAAGTTACTGAATTCTAGAAGGTACTTGTAATGTTTATCCGATTAGACAGTACCTGGAAAATGACGAAAAGTGATCTAGGTGCTCCAGTAACCGCAAGTTGTATGCCAATAAACATAGCCCCTTACGCACCCCGCTTTCACCCTCCACCGTCCTTAAGGACCCGTTCCTTGTGCAACGCAAGCGAGGTCTTAATGAAGCGTTGACCCCTTACACACTGCGACTTTTAGCATCGATGAAGTCGCGCTTTTGAAAACGCGCTTTAGCATCGCGGCTCAAGCCATGAACAAATTTAATTTAGCATAGACGCAGTCGCGCGTTAGCATCGATGCAGAAGCGCGTTTGTATCGACACAGTCGCCAAAATTCAGTACATAATTTTACAATTTCCAGCTTCTGTATCGTAAAATTCCAAGGAGCAATACAAACTTTTTATTTGACTCATTCTCTGTCTACGCTGCTAGACTCTGGAACAAACTGCCGCTAGAACTGCAAGAAAGCTCTAATATACATATATTCAAGAAAAGAGTAAAAGAACATCTGCTTTCTCAAATACCCTCTTGTTCGTAGAGTATAAATATATTCATATATTTATTTTATTACGATATATATATATATATATATATATATATATATATATATATATATATATATGGATATATACGTTATCTCAATATATATGTATGTTTATTTATTGTATTTAGTTAATTATTATTATTTAAAAAATATGAAAACATTGTAACTTTTATTTTCAGTAATTTAATTTAGCACTGCCGATAACCGCAAATATTACAATTCCAACACCTATGGGTTGGCTGGAAGAGATCTCTTTTAGGGATAAGCCCACCTTTGTTCACATTGTGACTACATGTATTTCCTACACAACTTTTAAGTGCAATAAAGAATATATATTGTATCGATGCTAACCCGCATTATCATATCGACTGTATCGATGTTAAAAGTAGCACAGTGTGTGAAGGTTGACTTTTCGCGACTGCATCGATGCTGACGCGCGTTAGCATCGCGACTGCATCGCTGCTTAAAGTCGTAGTGTGGAAAGGTTACTCGTTGACATTACCAAACAAGTTGAATTTTATAAAATTATTTTGCTTTCCGCTAAGCGACGCCGGTACAGGCATCTAACCACACGAACCGTAACATCCAAGCTGTTTTCAAAACTAATGACTTTTGAAAATTAACGGAAAATATAAGCTGATGAGCACCATAAATCAGATGTTCAAAACCCTAACTGTAGTCTATGCAACGCCATTTATATAGAACAGACGGGCCGTATCTTTAACACACTTTATGATGAACATATTTCCGCTTATCGAAACAATTAGCTGTAAAATGTCATTCCGGCAAAGATCTTTTAGATTAAGGACATAGTATTCCTGATAATTATAAGTTTGGTATTCTTTAATCGTGTGACAAAAGTTTAAAACTATTCGTTTTGGAACAAATAGAAAAAATAAAACATAATAAAGATATTGCGCCTACACTGTTGAACAAGCAAGTCGTTATACCGCCTCTCGATTTCTTAATAAAAAATACTTTATTGCACACCATAAACATCATAATTACACTGTACGAGTATATATATTCCTAATATATTTTAAAAATCAACAAAGTATTAATATTATTCGTCAACCACCAACGGATTAATTTCAGTTTCAAATTTTCGTTACTACGATTTTTAATATATATTTAATATATTTTATTTACAAAGGCCATACAAAAGATACCTTAAAGACTAAGATACGTATAATAAGATTAAAAATTCAAAACAAATTGAACACTGTTTTTCCGGCGTAGTGGTGACATCTTGGTGTACGGTAACCGTCCGCGAAAACGATGATACCAAACAACCTTGTGTCAAAATTCTGCTTTCATGAAGGTCAAAAGCTGAACCCTCACCACAAACGAATAAAAATTCGTATTATGACGAGATTCCAACCGTTCGACCCTCAGTGAGTATTTGGTCTTCATTCGGATGTACTATACATATGTGGAGTAATGAAGCCGGGACACGTAAAGCAGCTTCACTGGTATCGCAGGCCGCAGCAGGTGGTTCGGTCGGGACAGTGCGGTGCCGCACTGGTTGCGAGTGGATGCCTTCTGTTCTTCCTCTCAACTTTAAGTGGAACCCTCCTCATCACACTTATCTGCCTGTGATGCCAGCATCTTTAGAGTAACCGTTGCATTGCTTTTTCCGGTTTAGTCTGTTTAGTCTTCCGTGTTCTGCCGAGGTGACAACGACATCTCCTGAGGATGCTACATGTAGTGGCGAATCGCGTCGACTTATTTTGCACGTTGGTGTTGGGTTCATTTGCATTAGTACTCAATACTTTATTGCTTTATAATGTACAATTTAAGTTATTAAAATCAAGGCAAAGTGCAAACAATCATTATGGACACTTGCAGGCGCTGCAAAGCAAGTGCTACAGAGAGAGAAAGATTTATAATAAGCAATATAGCTATCTATAATTCAAATTAAAAAAAAAGTCCATGCCACCACGTCCATGGTGATGTGTGGCAGGATGATTTCCTTATTTTAAAAGCGGCTTTGTCAATGCCTTTTAATTTTTGTTTGAACTATAACATGTAAAATAATTTAATTCATAATAAATCTGTAAAACAATGGTACCAACTTAAAGGGCGTAAGCAATGAATTTCGCAGACTTATTAATTGTAATTTGTATTTAGTCCTGCATATTTGTCCCATTTTGGAGGAATATTCGAAGCAGGAATTAAGTCGTCAAAACATTATGTGCGACGAGTAGAGGGTAATGTCTCTTTAACCTTTGAGGAGCTGGCTACACTGTTTGACTAAATAGAGGCTATTTTAAATTCCCGTCCATTGACATCCCTTTCCTCTGACCCAAATGACTCGACTCCCCTCACTCCCAGACACTTTCTGATTAGATAACCTTACCATAGCTTCCTATTACTTCAACCAAGAATCGTTATCAAGTAATTGAAAAGCTACGGAAACATTTTTGGGGAAGATGGCAGATGGAATTTATTGCTGAGCTCCAACAAAGAACATAAAGGAAGAAAAATAAACGGTCGCTTAAGGTAGACGATATGGTCCTGATTAAGGAAGACAATCTACCTCCTCAACAATGGCGCCTCGGAAGAATTAAACAGCTTTATCCTGGAACTGATAGAATCAGCTGGGTAGCGGATGCATCACAGCAAAGGGTACTGCAAGAAGAGCCATCATCCGTCTGTGCTTGTTGCCCACCAACGATGACAACTATTAAGCAATGCTTGAAGGCTGTTGCTTTGTCCGCGAGGATGTCCACATTACCACCTCCATGGTGATGTTGTGGCTTTTTACTTATTTTAAAAGTGACTTTGTCAATTGCCTTTGAATTTTTGTTTGAACTATAACATATGAAAAAAATTTAATTCATAATATATCTGTAAAACCATTTAAATATATTTTCTTAAACAAATGTTTAAAAATAAGTAGTTGTTTCAGTTTTTTGGGAAAAGTATAATTGTCAGCATCTTGAGTTAAAGGATCGGGTAATTTATTATATACTTTTATGGACATGTTTAATTTGCTGGATGAAGCAATTTGAAGTCAGCAAGTTGGTATTCTTAGTTTGTTTTGGATCCGGAGAGAATATTGATTACATGTCAATTTGCGTTTTGTGTAGAAATCGCAGTGAGAGCGAACAAACTTGCAAATTTCTAAAATGTTACATGATAAAGTTAAAATTTGATATTTTTTGAAAAACAGTTGACAACTTTTTCATTGGATAGATGTTGGCTAGTATGCGGATAAGTTACTTTTGTTTAGGTGAAAAGGTCTGGAGCATTGAGCTTTTTTCCCATTAGATAATGCCAT
The DNA here is from genome assembly GCA_963924145.1 of Pyrausta purpuralis. Lineage (NCBI taxonomy): Eukaryota > Metazoa > Arthropoda > Insecta > Lepidoptera > Crambidae > Pyrausta > Pyrausta purpuralis. The sequence goes on along the minus strand of OZ001645.1, from coordinate 23,246,329 downwards.
AACTGAGCCAGGCATAAGTATACGCATAATAGGTGACAAAGGTGGTATCTAGCTCTGTCGTCTTCTTGTCTCTCAGAGCGCTTATGCGAAACTGGGCAGTCTGTTCCCTATCATGGAGGTAAGATGCGAAACACGAGTGAGCAAAACCACGGATCCCTATACCATACAGTTTCTGTAGTAATCAATTATGCTGAACTCTATCTTAAACTTTGGTCATGTCGAGAAGAATACCTACACTATATTTCTTATCATATTTGACGACCCGTCTGGTGTAGTGGTCGAGAAATTGCCTACTACGCAGCGGGTTGCGGGTTCGATCCCCGCACAATACAAACATTTGTGTGCATGAACATGTCTGTTTGTATTGGTCTGGGTGTTTTGTATGTATATCATGTATGTATTTACAAACAAAAAGTATTTAAGTATTATATCCGTTGTCTGGCACCCATAACACAAGCTTTGAGTAGCTTACTTTGGGACTTGATGGCGATGTGTGGGAATGTCCAAAGGATATTTATTTTATTTTATTTATTTATCATCTAAGGTTTTTACAATTTCTTGTGTATATTAGCTATACCGCATGTGTATTGAGGAAGGGCGGGCGGTGCATGCTGCATTTGTCTGAACTACGAGTACTCTTTATTCTATATTCAACTCGTATAACTATGTAACTCGTATATTTAACGCGGTTAAAATTCGTGTATGGCCTGCGCCGGCGTCGCTTAGTGGAAATTTAGTAATGGATTTCCGCAAAGTTACGCCCGTCTCCATTAACTACCTATTAACAAACAAGCCACTAGTATCTCGTCCATCACGCACTCCGTAGCGTAAGTACTTCAGGTACTTCAAAGACTACTTCCGTGGTGTCGTGGCTAAGTACGCTGGGATTCAAGGCGTCGCCGCTCCGAGATCCCGGGTTCGATTCCCTTTCGAGTCAATATAGATCGAAATTTTCTACATTGTCTCGGGTCTGGGTGTTGTGGTACCGTTGTGTCTGATTTTCATAACACAAGTGCATTGCTCTGATCCTAAAGTAAGTAGCTTATTGCACATGTGTTATGGAAATCAGACACAAAGGTGGTACCACAACACCCAGACCCAAGATATATTGTCTCGGGTCGGGGATAATTTTGATTTCTATATTGATCCGACCAGGAATCGAACCCGGAACCTCGGAGTGGTGACGCCTTGAAACCAGCGTGCTTAGCCACTACACCACGGAGGTTGTCAAATCTTTGGTAATTTAGGAGTGAAAGCAATCTGATTCCCCGGAAAGTATTTTTTCTCAGGGGAATGCGTTGTTTTCCTGCGGTCAAAAGTAAGTCGTGTCCTTTCTTAACTCTTAAACGATCGCCTTACCAAATTTCATTTTAATTTGTTTAGTAGTTTAGGCGTAAAAGCGATCGGCCCACCTGAATTATCCCATATGAATGCGTCATTTTCCCGCGGTAAAAAGTAGTCTATGTGCTTACTCGGGTATCAAAACATCTCCATACCAAATTTTATGCAAATTGGTTCAGTAGTTTAGGCCTGAATGAGTAACAGACAGACAGACAGAGTTACTTTCGCATTTATAATAGTAGTAATTAAGTAAGTATCGATACTTTCCTTTAGCGTCCCTGTCAGCCATGCTCCTCTAGCTTACAAAAACCCCCTTACTCGGTGCAGGCACAGGTGTGGGAGATTCACGCGAAATCTTATTTTAAATGAATAATAAGCCTTTACACTAGGTCACAAACAGGTATTGCGCTGCGTGACCGTGCGACCTTATGCGAAGGAGCTTTAACTCGTAGCTGTATAACTGGCTGTCCATGACTTCCGTCGTTACGCTGTTGATACACCAACGCAGTCACCCACGGCAGCATAAGATATGCTTTCCTCGTACATTGCTGAATATGATAGATATTCTATTAGTTATCGTGCAGCCAGATCGCTGCCGCATGCGAATGCGTTGGTGTATTAACGGCGTAACTTGTGGTTGTCCATACACCGTAAGTCCACCTACGAATTCACAAACGGCAGCGATTGTATCGAAATCGAAACATCTGCCGAATGTTAGTATACCTCTTTCGACACTGTCTCTGTGCCCCTCTTGCTCAACAAAATGGAATCAATTGGGATTCGTGGTTATGCTTTGGATGTGTTTCGTAGTTACCTCTCTAACAGAACCCAACGGGTTAAAATAGGTGACGCCATTAGTTCAGATGCAAATCTTACTTTTGGAGTCCCTCAAGGAAGTGTGTTGGGTCCTACGCTTTTTCTTATATATATCAACGGCTTGTGTAAACTGACTATCCCTCACTGCAAAATAATCACGTATGCAGATGACACTGCCTTAATTCTACATGCAAAAACTGGAATGAGGTGCAAAATCGTACTGAAGTGGCGATTCGTGAAGTACGAGGGTCAAACTGAAAGTTCTTAGAACTGGCCACTTATAAACAATATAATAAAAAATATATTCTATAATTTGAAAATAGAACTCTTTGCCAATATTACTGAGTATATATTTCATTCATTTGTCATTTGTTTTACGATTTGGCGGCAAATTGAAAATTGTCTGTGTCACGTCAACATGAATTTAACACGAGAAAATTTTCGTGCAATGATTTTTTATGACTTTCGATGTCATTTAAGTCAACAAGAAAGTTATGATAGACTACGATTGGCCTTTCACGATGAAGCCCCATCTCGTGCGACTGTTTACAACTGGTTTAATGAGTTTAAACGTGGTCGCACTAATCTTACTGATGATGTACGTGAGGGACGGCCTTCTACGGCGACGACTGAAAATAACATCTGTGTTGTGCGGCGTATGATAGAGACTGACAAAAGAGTGACCTATCAGCAGATTCGGACAAGCTTAGGCATCGGTATGAGTCAAGTGCACAAAATCCTCCACGAACATTTAGCGGTCAGGAAGCTTTGCGCCCGGTGGATACCTCATAATTTGACTAAGGCTCAAAAACTCCATCGTGTGGATTGGTGCCGTAAAATGATTGAAAGATTTAACGGAGGTGACTCAAATGCTGTGTTCGACATACTAACAGGTGACGAAAGCTGGATTTACTGTTATGATCCTGAAACCAAAAGACAATCTGCTCAGTGGGTGTTTCCTTTCGAGGAGTTGCCAACTAAAGTGAAGAGAGATCGAAGTGCGGGAAAAAAAATGGTGGCCTCGTTCTTTGGAAGGATAGGTCATTTCGCAACAATTGTGTTAGAGGATCAAAAAACAGTTTCTGCAGAATGGTACACTACCAATTGTTTGCCACTTGTCTTGGAAAAAGTTCGAGAGAAACGACCTCGCAGTAGGATCCTCCTTCACCACGACAACGCCTCGTCGCACACCGCCAAGCGAACGATCGACTATTTGGCGACATCAAACGTTGAATTACTGGATCACCCGCCGTATAGCCCCGACCTCGCGCCTTGTGATTTTTATTTATTTCCAAAAATTAAAGAAAAACTTAAAGGAAAGCGGTTTATGAATGCTGAAGAAGCGGTGGCTGCGTATCGCGATGCCATTGAAGAGACCCCTAAGGACGAGTGGGCAAAGTGCTTTTCCCAGTGGTTCCATCGCATGCAGCGGTGTATTGACGTCAATGGACAATATTTTGAAAAGATATAATAAAACTAATAACTGGCTAATGTAATCAGTTTTTGATTTTCTAAGAACTTTCAGTTTGACCCTCGTAATGCAATGGCTAAACCTAAACTTACTAACCGTAAACATCTCTAAGACCAAATACGTTACTTTTTCACTATCTGCTTTAACACAGCCATCTGCAGACTTCAAACTAAGAGCGCACACATGTGATCGACCTGAAACCTGTGCCTGCCAGGAGATCACTCGAACTCAAAACATCAAATATCTGGGACTAACTATTGATTCTTTCTTAGACTGGCGTATGCACATTGATAACCTAGTTGGTCGTATCAGAAAATTGATTCCCATATTCAAAAAACTTAGAGTTTCAGCTGACCGTAAAATTTTGTTGTGTGTTTATTACGCCCTCGCCCAGAGTATACTGCAATATTGTATTGTCACCTGGGGTGGTGTAGGGGTTACAAAAATGCTTCCTCTAGAACGCTCTCAAAGGGCAATTTTAAAAGTTATGTTAGGGAAACCTAGGAGTTATGACACCGCTCTTCTTTACAAGGAATGCCCGGTTCTTACAGTCAGACAACTATTTATTCTAAGTGTCGTCTTGCGGAAACACAAAGAAATTGATTACAATCATATACCCAAGCGCAATAATAAACGAATCTGTCCCACTCAACATCACAACACTGCCTTTGCGGTATCTCAGTACTATGTATGCAGTTGCCATTTATATAATGTCGCAAATAGAACGAATAGCATTGTCGCACTTACACATTATCAATGCAAACAAACAGTATCTTCATGGTTAAAAAGTCTTAAATACAAAGAAACTGAAGAAATTCTTAACATGATAACCTAATAAGTGTGCATATATACCTTTAGATAGATGTTCTCTCACAAAACACACACACACACACACACACACACACACACACACACCCGCACCACGCACGCACAAATAAGGCACAATGTGTATCTTTAATTATTTGTAACCTATTTATTTTCATGTAATTCTTTAAAGTCTCCATTAACTTTATATAATATTCAGGGTGGAGAGCGCTGGCAGCTGTGTCACAGTTTATACTAGTACGGCTGCCAACGTTTATACCTCTTAGTTTGTACATTTTTGATATAGATCTGTCTGTTGTATTAAGAGGCATAATTTGTACCTTGAAAGAGAAATAAAGTTATTTATTATTATTATTATTACCTCAATATCTATACATTTATGTCTTTTAAACGTTAGCGTTCATCTGCGTTGGTGTAAAGAAAATTTCACATTGCTTACAATTGACAGATACCCGCGGTGCCGCATGGGTTTAGCAAGCGATTGCGTAGGTGAACTTAAAAGATTTCGGTTTGTAGTAATTTATTATATTTTTTTTCTGAATAATGATCTTTAATTTACTTTTCACATTCAACCGACACACGATGGACAGACAACCTTGTAAAATTCGCAGGATCACACTGGATGCAGACGGCTCACGACCGGTCGCTGTGGAAAATCGTGAGGGAAGCATATGTTCAGCAGTGGATTTAAAAAAAAAACATATATAAGTTTAATTTTTCTTGGTGATTAAATAGGTAAGGAATATAATGTTGATAAAAGTCTGTTTTGAAAAGGGAATCTAATACCAGGAGCCCAATTTTGGAATGAAAGTCAATTGTAATTCACACAGGAGAAATTTTAAATAACTGAGTCCATATCACTGAATTTTTTGTTTTTGATTCGGCAGTCGTCGAAAACGAAATCTCGATTTTTTAAGTACCTATCTATGACTATATTTCGCTTGTTTTTTGTTGTAAACCAAAAGCTAAAATATTTATATAAAAATCACCCTTTTTTTTAACATAAAAAGCAATCAAACGTATCGAAGTTTAATCAAGCCAAATTTCTAGGAAAAAATGCGCCGAATTGGCGTTTGAAATGAAAATGTTAGTAATTTTTTCTTTTAGTATTTTTTATAAATAGGTACATCCATATTCAGCGGTACTAATAACATTTGAATATTTTGTTACATATTTTATTATATACAATATTCAATAATATTTGTTTTTTCGTCTCACATTTATTTGTTGTAATTTATTCGTTACTGCTGCCGGCCGCTGTTGTGAAATTTATAACATCGATTAACCTATTGTTTAGAATATTTTTAACACTCACAGTGTCATATTTTATATTCATAAAGATGAAATAAGAAACCACAAATTTCGCAGGGTCGGACTAACAGCACGGTAGCTCAATTTGTAAGAGCGTTTGGCCCGGTTTGCCAAAAGGTTGCTGGTTCAAGTCCCGCCCGTGCGCAAATTTTTGGTTTCTTATTTCATCTTTATGAATCGATTAACCTATTTCTTATTAATATGGTTTTACTCAATTCAAGTCCATCTCGCACACCTTCTTTGTCTATTGCAACCAATTGACTCAACTGATCTGAATCTGACTGAAAATGAGGATATTTTTAACTAACTTAAAAAAGGATGAGGTTATCAATTCGACTGTATGTTTTAAGTGGTGTTTAAACCTCGTAACGCAGTCATTTATGGACTGTTTTTTTCACCTGCTTAGCGATAATAACTTCTAGTTGGTTCCGTTTGTGAAAAGTTAAAGTCTGATGAAAGGATCCTGGTACAACCGAATATCCTCAAATTTTGAAGGTACGTATAGGGTTTTTGTACCAAAATCTTTACCTGATTATAATGACAAAACTTATGATTGGTAATTTGTGGCTTATTTAAGAATAGAGTCATAAAGTGCACTTTCCCCCCCTATAATTATTGAAAATGAACAAATATAAAAACCGCCTTCAAAACCAAAATGCACTAATAAGTCTTAAATAAACTCTTGACCTTTAAAGGAAAGTATCCATTCAAGGCGAACAATTTCTTCTTGGAGTCGATGTCATCATTTCGACCATCTCAAATATCATTTGTCAGAGCAGAGAATCCAAAAAGAAATTGTTGGCCTAATAGTGATATCTAATATGATCCATTTTCCATACAAAGCGCACCATTTTGCCCCACCTACGCAGATGTTACTAGCTTCTTCTTTTGTAAACTTACACAGGCAATTTGGCATGGAAAATTGGACAGTTACATATTTTCAGTCATATATATTCTGAAAGCATGATTGGAACCCTCTGTAGAACCGTTCAATACATGTCGCACCTTCACACATCACTATATTGTCAATGTCTTATTTACCCTTTTCCACAGAACAAGTAAGAGACTTGAAAATATCAATACATTTTGGAAAGGAAACAGTCTAGTTGAGCTGTGGAAAATTATCTTTCTACTCGTATGTCAATTCTACAAAAAAAAAACGTATGGGCGTGTATTTTTACCGACTTCAAAGAAAGAGGTAATCAAATTAATTACTAACATAGTTTATAAGTTTCACTAACATAAATGAGTCACTGTTACTTATGAGACTTATGAGAATTAAATCATTCATTTAATTCGACCGTCTTTATTGATATCGTAAGAATTGAATGAATTTTTATGATGTTGATCTATTTAGGCTTCCTTACACATTTGCAAATTTTGTTGTGTTTTTGTATGCTTGTCTCAGGATTTCTCGAAAACGAGAAGTCATAGCAAGATGACCTTAGTGGTATAGTTCAACTTAGGGAACAGTGTAAATTTCATCAAAATCAGTTCAGTAGTTTTTGAGATATACGTGATAATAGCTAAAAATCATGAATAAAAATAATTTAAAAAATGAGACTGCCTTATTAAAACTGACTAAGGGTCGACTTTACCAAAGTCAGATAAGACTTATCCAACAGAATAAGTATAAAACGATCGACTTTAAAATGACCTTTACATAAATGATTGGTGACAAATAGGTTACGTTTCAAATCAGGGGTTTTGAATAATATTTGACGAATATTCATTATCTGACGTTAGTAAAATTGGGCTTTAGTCAGTTTTTTGATGTAATATCATCGGAACATCAAAATCTGGGGTGCGATTGTGTAAAGCAATCGTATTCATTTGACAATTCAAAACGTACGGTATGGTCTGTCAAACGGCAAAGAACAAAGCGTTTGACAGATCATACCGTACGTTATGAACTGTCAAATGAATACGATTGCTTTACACGATACCACCTCAGGAGTACTGAGCTACTGTGCTACTTGTTTTATCCGTAAGGAAATGGGGGTGGGTACCCTACTAAAAATACTTACAAATATAAAAAAAAACATAAACATTCACCGCCCTCAAAAAAAAAAACAACAAAAATGAAATAAAAATAACGCTAAAAGGAGAAACAAACTTATTTGAAGTTGGTGCATGATGCCAACTTTAACAGACAGCAGCAGTATATATAGGTACGTACGCACGTCATGCACCGACTACAAATGAGTTTGTTTCTTCTATTTTTTATTCCTTTAAGTGTTTTTTTAAAGCGGTTCAATTCTTATGTTGATTTTTTTTCGTCCTTTTTAGTTATTGTTTAAGTTACAATGTACTTTATTAAACTCAATTTGTTATTAAAACCTTCTCCACGGTGTAACATATACTTTAGTAAAAAGCACATCAAAATGGGTTCAGATAAACGAAACATACATACACACAATATATATTGAACTGAGAAACTCTTTTTAGGGTTCCGTCGCCGTATGGCAAAAAACGGAACCCGTTAAACTATAAGTTTCGTCAAGTCTGTCTGTCTGTCTGTCCGTCCGTATGTCACAGCCATTTTCTACTGTAACTATAAGCAGCACACTGTTGAAATTTGGAAAAAAGATGTATCCTATTAACCGCTTTACGATTCTCATACAAAAAATAAAAAATAATGGGCTCCCATACATGAAACTAAAACCATTTTTTTTTTTGTCAAACCTATGTTTGTGGGATATCTATGGGTAGGTGTTTAAAAATGACATTGAGGTCCCTAGAACCATTTTCTTTTAAAGTCTAATGTTTGAATATATTATGTAGATCTTAACAAATACTTTCAACATAAATTGGTTCGAATGGGATTGAACGAGAAGTTTTTGAGATATAGCACATTTTAAACAACCCCAAACATAACTTTGTACCCCAAACATAACTTTGTACTTCATACAAACACTATTTAGCTACAATTTTAAAAAAATGTGATAGAGATAAGTTATTTTTTGTATGGGAAGCAATAAACGCATTTTACTTTACTTTACTATGAAAAACAAAGTTATATTTGCTGTCAACAAAATATTGTGGTATTTTACTAAGTAAATTCCCTAATTCAGTTAAAGTTGGCACGGAACCCTAAGTGCGCGAGTCCGACTCGCACTTGGCCGTTGTTTTTTTTAAGGTCGGTTATAAAACGTAATGTTTATTAAATTGAGACGTGACAGTTGCAATGTTGTGCTATCTTAAATTACACTATCGTGTTTAGTATAGTATTTGCTATTGCACCTGGCATGAAACGTTTCAACACTGCCCAATTAAAAAAACATCACTCGATTAGTTTAGTATTGTCCATTCAAACTTAATACATCTATCCGTTAAGGCCCGGTCTTATGATCGATACTTACCTCAACTGACGGCTAAAAGCGGTTGGGCGTGTTCAAAATAGATCTTTCACCAATGGTCATTAAAAAAGTTTCTCTGATATTTAGTTAGGTATTATTTTTCTTTCAAACACGCACAATCGTAAATATTAAACCGCTGGTAACGATATTAATCCATTAATTGTGTTAACTATCGATCACGCAACCGGGCCTAATTCCCAATCGGTTATCTCGATTTACCTATAATACGACCTTCACAGAAGCTGTGGACAATCAAATTTGCACCTTATTGAGATGAAAATTAGGTAGTCCTTGTGAGTCAGCGGGCTCGATGGCTGTCACAAACTGTGCCCATGCGCATGGCCGTCAGTTCGATCTCAATTGTCTTGCAATATGCACTGATCATTTGTTTTTATTCGGTAGTTGACGATGTCAGTGAGTGGTTGATTATAACAAAAACTTTCAAGGTTTGTTTTTTTTTTTTACATTTGAATTGAAGTGAATAGCAGCTGTTTTTTTGTTTGTGCTGATAACGAAACTAATTTGCATTTAGTGTTAATTTACAAAAACATTATACATTATAACAATGTTAGAAGTATAATACTAAAATAAAGGATGTAAAGCAATAATCATTGACGTTCTTCACTAAGATACATTTCGATTTGTGTATTAGGCTCACAAAAAAAATAGCACATTACCAAAATATTGCAAAATATAGGTGCACAATAGTCTTTGTTAACATAATTAAAGAAAATAGGGCTTGTCACGCAATTCATTACTTGAAAACGAATGGACCGATTTTCAGGATTTTTATTTTGTCGGATTTTCTTTGCTCCGAGTAGGACAAACGAGGGGAACAAACGAAGTTCATCTGCACCGCTAGTTTTTTTCAAAAAGGAAACCTGAAGTTTAGAACAATTTTATTAACAGTGTCCGTGGTTGAATGCAGAGAATTTTTTTAAGCAACATACAATGTACCAAAATCCAACATATACCTATGTATCAGTCAAGAATTTAATGTGTATGGCAATGACAGTCTCCATAAAAAGACAAAAATCATCGATCACTCCTCATAAGGAAATTTTGTTCATATTTGTTTCTGGTCATATGCCATGGTCAAGATTTTGTCACCAACCAATATGTACTGGAATTATTGTTTTGTTTTTTTACCCCTTTTCGTACATTTCAATTCGTACCCAAAAATACGATCATGGAATAATTTTCTGGAGCTTTATTTTGTTGTTTGTGTTTTTCAAATGAAATGTAATCAGAAATCACGCTTTAATGAGATGCAATTTTGTTTATATCACTGCCGTGTTGATTTAAATAGTTTTTAATGATGTATATACCTATTTATGTAAACTTATGATATATGTGTATATACAAGGAGGAAAGCTTATATACTTTTTGGAATAATGCGCGTCTCTAATTAGCTATTATTAATCTACTAGCGGTCCCCCGCGACTTCGTCCGCGCGTTTTTAGTTTGCTCCCTTCCCTCCCGTCGCAGCGTGATGTTTTATATCCTAAAGCCTTTCTCAATAAATAAGCTATCCAACACAGAAATATTTTTTCAAATCGGTCCAGCAGTTCCTGAGATAAGCGCGTTCAAACAAACAAACTCTTCAGCTTTATAATATATTAGCGCAAGCGCACTATTTTGGTGCGGAGTTATGTTAAAACTGTGATAGCTCCTAAGATATTTATTGAAATCAAATGATATAAAAGGCAACTTGGTTCTAAATGAAATGCTCGTGATGATGAATGTATTTATTTTGATAAGAATTAATACCTGTGTGTATACACCTCTAAAAATAATGCATTATTTTTTTACAAATTTATTAACATAAAAAAGGTTGTAGTAAGTCAACCATAAAAGATAGACATATGCTGTCGCGGACTTAATTGTAGAACTCTTAATGTTAAACAATTCTGTCATACATGATTTTTGTGTAACTTAAGCGGTTTCCGCAGCGTATGCAACGGAAGCTCTCAAAAGGAATATCTTTCTCCCGTTTTCGCAACATTTTTCATTTCTGCTGTGGTCTTATGAGTCGTATCTTTATGTTATATAGCCTAAAGCCTTCCTCGATAAATGGACTATCCAACGTAAAAAAAATTTTTCAAATCGGGCCAGTAGTTTTTGAGCTTAGCGCGTTCAAACAAACAAACAAACAAACAAACAAACAAACAAACAAACTCTTCAGCTTTATAATATTAGTATAGATTATTTTTGTTGACTTTTAATTGATTTTTAGATGAAAATACAGTTTCAGGCTCTCATTGAAACATAATATCGGGACACATGTAAATTTATCAACGCACCCTTCTTGCACGTGTCATTATGTGCATAATATTGTCTTAAGTACTCGAGTATAATTTGAATGTATTTACTCAAAATATTCTTCCGCATTGTTAAAGTATAAGAAGAGCATCAGATAGGACAGTTGCAATTGAGACATAATAAATTGTTGTTTTTCCTAAAAGATGAATGTTAAATCCAGTGTATTCCGCAACATTGTTAATAAACCAGAACAGACTTTTGTAAGAGGAAAATAACCGCATGTTTTTCGATAAGAATTTATCCATCAGCGTTTTTGGTTTTTTTTTTTGTTTTGTTCACTGGCTCACTTAAGTCATTTTCGAACTTACTGAATGACTACCAAAGAGATGCAAAAGACTGACGATATTTATTTATACTGGGGAGGAAACTCTGGGCCTATAAACCTTGTTTTATTTTATTTCTTGTTTTTAGTCCTTGTTCGTAATCTGAAACGGAAACTTCCGCCTCAGTTCCATGAGAGGTTGCTACATTTTGTAATAATCATTTGTGCGCTTATTTTAATACAAAGTGACACGAAACTTGTTTTTTTTAGGCAAAAAATTGAAACATTGCTTCAATCATAACAACACATAATATATATCAAAAATTATAACGGCACTATATCGAAGCTAGTTACAGGTAGCAATCATAAACAATAAAAGCATGCATTTATTTATGTCTTTTTAAACATTCTCTTGAAAATCCTGGTTTTTGAAAATTTCTAACGCAAAATATAAAGTTATTATTATTAATCTATTAGTATGTAAATCAATCACATCTTCAATTGTTCTAGTAGCGTGTCACATTCTCACCTTATCAAAGACAGGTGATATCTCTACACATAGCACGTATCAAAAAATCATTTAATCCTTCATCTCAAGTCGTCATGCCATTAATATTACTACGTTAATATCAAGATATATCACGACTTACAATGAAAACCAATGAATCGATTCTAATGCCATTTCGAGTATACTATACTAATTATGGTTCATTTTTTTATCCGGACTGGGACCTTCTTACCTGATAGCAAGTGATGATATGGTCTAAGGAGAAAGACCAGGAGGCCGATTCTCGCGGCAATCGAACTTACCTTAAAAATCAAGTAAAATATCTACACGTAAATAGCCTAACTAGAGAAATCAAAAACTATTTTTTTCTTTGACAAAGAAAATTCGATCGGTTAACATTTTTCGTATCTACGAATTGCACGACAATTGCCCCCAAATCGGATCATACCGTATCTCATTAAGGAATATTTCATGTAGGCGTATACTCTTGATACCGAATATCTAAAAATATTTAAGATTTTCATGATCCCATTAACAAATTTCTGCTTGATTTATTTAGTATTTTTGCGATTCCTTTGCCCATTTTTCGTAACGATTAACTTGGATAATGTATAAAAAGTTGCCAAGGCTGAAATTATTGGAGTGAATGACCGTGCTGGTTTAGTAAATGATAATTATCTTAGGTACAGCAATTACTAAGTTAAGCTATTGACCGGCGAGATTTAATAATTTCACCTTGATCTGAATGACTTGTTTTAGAACAGATAAATATAGAAGTTTCTCGTTATTTTGTCTACTCTAACTTAACATTGATCATCAAAAAAAAACTGTCACGTATTTGAATTATGATTAAATTAAAGGTGTAGGTGTAATACAATAACATCTAAAAAGCATATTTTTATTGGTATCTTCATAATTTGACAACGGCTGCTTGATTTCATTAATTTACTCTCTGTGAGTTTTCCAATATTTTTAAGGAAGATGAAACAATTGTTAAGAAAATCCGGAATCGCATATTTTCGCGAATACAAACGTCGTGTTTTAATATTTGTGTAAAGATTCATCAATAAAAATCACCGAAGTTTGTTTAGGTACGTTCATTTAAACGATACAACTTGTTTTTGGGTTTGATTTCTTGATATTTATTCTACGGTGATAACGTCGTATCTTGAAAGATGTCACTTTAATCAGCTACTGACAAACAAATCAATGGAACCAACAATACGGTGGTAGCGACTTATCATCATTTTGATATTCATTTAGTTACACTTTGCTGCTTACAAAAATATTTGTACAAGCGAACCATTATTGTCAGTCACCATTGTCACTTTACTTAAAATGTTTCGGTCTACTCAAGGCCAAGTATGTAAATTAAGTGGTCTGTGACGTCATTTATTTATGCCAAAACACTCAAACTTTTTATGCAGATAATATACAGTGTGTGACCAGCAATGAGAGCAAACATTTTAATGATTCTACCGGGTATACGTGATTGATTTCACCTGGTCATAGCGCTCATAGTTATTTTGTATTCGAATAATAATTTAAAACCATTTACAAGTGTTTACTGGTTTTTAGAAGGACCTGCGTTTTAATTTTTGGCCCCTATCACAGGCCCTGTGAATGCTTGAGAATCGAATAAATATTAAAATGTAAATAAGAATCTGATAGCAAATCTTTCATATGTCATACAAGTGAAATTAACCAAAGGATAATTTTCCAATGACTTTTTGTTCGTCGTTTCCACGAAAAATATTGAAAAACTATCATACCGTCTTAGACTCATTGTTCAGTTCAATAAATCTAGGTATTGTCTTAACTATGGTTAAACACATCAATGCTGATTTAGGCGTTTTGAAGAGAATTCTGACTCTATTGATCAAATCGTTTAAAGTGATAGAATTTAAACTGAACTGAATGATCTGAACTTTAATTAACACAAAACGCTGGGTAATCAATAAAATGGACTGTAATATCGCACACATAAGATCAAAATTCTAATTATTGCAAATGTGACTCAAATAGATGTTTTATCATTAACATTACCCGTATAAGGCTTGATTTTTCCAACGCCAGAAAAGGAAAATTCGTCGAAAACATTACGATACACCGAAATTGAAAACTTCACCTATATGTCAACAATCCTTTGCCATTCAAAAAATATTTTTTATTTACTTATTCAGTCGGATAAGTCATAACCTGACGTTAGTTAGCCCTAAGAGCTTTTTTAATGTGGCAAAATATGCGGTGCTCAGGTGGCCTAAGCACAGTACAATAACGTAGCACTTAAAATGTACGTGCCCGGAGCAGTTCCATTATCCCGTCTGAAGTTGTTTCAAAGAGATTTTTAGGGTTCCGTAGCCGAATGGCAAAAAACGGAACCCTTATAGTTTCGTCAAGTCTGTCTGTCTGTCTGTCTGTCCGTCCGTAAGTCACAGCCATTTTATTCTGTAACTATAATCATCACACTGTTGAAATTTGGTGGAAAGATGTATCCTGTTAACCGTTTTTCGATTCCTCAACAATAAATAAAAAATAATGGTATTTAAGGGGGCTCCCATACATGAAACTAAAACCGAAATAATTTTTTAGTCAAACCTATGTGTGTGGGGGTGTCTATGGATAGGGCTTTAAAAATTACATAGAGGTTTCTAAAACGACTTTAAAGTGGTAAAATGCCCCCCCCCCCCCCATCTATTTTGTAAAGTAAGCGAGTCTACATTTTGAAAAAAATATATAATGTAGATCTTAACAAATACTTCAAACGAAAATTGGTTGGGACGATATTGAACGAGAAGTTTTTTTTAGATATACAACATTTTCAACAACCGCAAACATAACCTTGTTCTTCATACAAACACTATGCAAAACAAAGTTATATTTGCTGTCGACAAAAACATGTGGTATTTTAGCTAAGTTGAAGAAGAAGGTGGTAGTAAGTGGTTTCCCTAATTCAGTCAACGTTGGCACGGAACCCTCAGTGCCCGAGTCCGACTCGCACTTGGCCAGTTTTTATTTTTTCACAAGAGTAAACCTCAATGATATTAGTTGAGAATGCGTGAAAATTGTGGCTAACTTATACCCTCAGATTTCAACCCACGTGAAATGTAAATAGTCTATTGATTGAGAGACAGACGCATTTACTCACCGAACTAATAACAAATGTATATGTATAGGTAAAACAGTAGGTATATAACATATGTATAGGTAATACAGATCATAATGAAACTTTGAATTTCGTTTGCGCGTGTTGGTTTTACTCCGTTCCTAAAGGTAGAAGCGTAATGTTTTATCGCCTATAGCCATTGAACTACTATTATAGCCTTCTTTCTCGTTAGCCTAAACAGGGTGGCCAAAACAGTGACATTCAGAAAAAAAAATCGACGTTTCCGTTTTGGCCACCCTGTATTGACAATAACAAACATATGTCAAAACATGTTTTTCAAACACAATGTGTCATTGTCGAAATGAAATATAAAGCAAGTTTACTAAGAAGTATCGATACCAACTTTGGCAAGATCATTCCCAAAATAACTTTCTACCCTTTTAAACCTCGTTAAAAGGCTTACTTTAATAAAATACATACCAGGACTTTCGTTAATTTTGTTGAAAAAAAATATGCAAAGTTTGAAGTTGTCTTTTTTTACCCCCTAGGGGCAAAATTTCGGAAAATCCGTTCTAATCGGATCCCCACGACATATAAAGAACACACCCTCCACGTTTCAAGTCTCTACGATTAGTGGTTTAGGCTGTGAGGTAGTCAGTCTGTCAGTCACTCGTTGAGGACCAAGCATTTTATAAGAATAGACAACCTTATCAAACTTTAAGGATTGCCTGGACTAAACCTAAGGTGAAGGTTGAAATATGGGTGAGAACCTTTTAAGCAGTCACGTCTGCCTAAAAACTTGAAAAGAAACTAAAGCGCCTTTTAGGTCATGATTGATTAAATCAATTTAACTTTGTGCTCACTGAGTAATTGTTAACACTTTAATGTTTCAGGTAATCCGATAAAATGGCGAAAGAGAAACAGCAAAGCGTACCTATGGATAACTTCAGCTCTACGTAAGTTAAATAGCATATAAACAATAAATTTAACAGTTATAAATTACAAATTAACACTGATTATTCAGACGTGTATGTCAAAACTACTGCAAGTGTACTCGTACTATTCTGGTAAATATCAGGTGGTGGATTTAATTGTAACTATCACACTATTATTATTATATTATTATATTTCTATACGTACCGATGTATGAGGAAATAATTATTAAGTTTTCATAGAATTTACTATGCGTAACAAGTCGAAGCAATTATTCAATTTCAATATGAGGGAGATTCTAATACACAATCGAGAAGTTTGTAAAGTTCAATAGCTGTCAAATTTCTAGTTAAAACTTTAATGATAAGGACCTTTCACATTTGGCTAGTTGAAGCGTGGGTTCTTTACGCCAACACCAGAACATAACCATACGATTTATTGGTTCAGAAAAGTATTATTTAAATAGGCATCAATAGGATCAAAGCTATGAGTACCTGAACGACACGAATGTGTGGTCCGTCCAGCCTGCACCGACTGATGTACTTACCTTTGATGATTTTGATTTTACGGCAGCTAGTGGTGACTGAGTTTGTTCCGGCGTTTCTTCTCAGCACTTGCCTAATTGTCTGTGTTCTGTCTCGAAGCGCTGGTAGGGCCCAAAAGATAAGGAGACATGATTCGGCCCCTTCAGGGCACATTTATTTTTATTTTATTTTTCACTGTACGTTTGACGTTCATAAGTGGCATATTGTGTCCTAAATTGAATAAACAATATTTGACTTTGACTTTGACTTGACTTTAGTATAGATTATGGTACCGTACTACCAGGGCAAAAATATGAATTGTATAATATCATTTTCCTACAAATGTTCGGAGATATCAAAGCAGTTTGTAACATACTCGAAGAGTCAACATTACATTACCCTGTCAACGGTATTACTTAAAGAACATATGATCCTCAACTTCTAAACTTTTGCAATTTCTTTCTGAAATCTTAATAATAATAAAGCATAAATAAAGAGTCTCCATCTCCAGTGGTTGCTATAAGGAGGCCACATGTTTTGTTTAGGTAGTACAAATAGCGATAAAACACGAACTAATTTAAATAAATAACTATATTATAAATAAATATATTTCACACCAATAACATACATTGCTCTGATCCCAAATTGAGCAGCCAATGCATTTGTGTTATGAAAATCAGACACAACGGTGGTACCCAGACCCGAGAAAATAAAGAAAATTATGATTTCTACATTGACCCAACCGGGAATCGAACTCGGGATCTCGAAGTCGCGACGCCTTGAAACCCAGCGTGCTACGTTACTACACCAAGGAGGTCGTCATATTAAGTTAATTTCTGTTGGCCGAGGGAGAGGCGTCATTCAAAAACGACCTCCGTGGTCGAGTGGCTAGCACGCTAGTTTCAAGCGTCGCCATCTCGTGAGGTTCCGGTATGGATTCCCGGTCGGGTCAATGTAGAAAACGATCTTTTCTATATTATATCGGGACTGGGTGTTGTGGTACCACTGTTGTTTCCGATTTCCATAACACAAGTGCTTAGCTTGGGATCGGAGCAATGTATGTGATGTTGTTAAATATTTATTATTATTTAAAAAAACATAAAGAGTGAGATGAAATATCAAAATAAATATAACGATAACAAACTGAGGGCTGATTTTACTAACGTCAGATAAAACTTATCCGACACAGTAAGTATAAAACGACAGGTTTTATAATTACATTAACATCAATGATGATTGCTGACACAAAAGTGAAGTTATCAAATTACGCGTACCTATTGTATTTTACTTGACGAATATACTTAATCTGATATTGGTAAAATTAGACTTGAAACCTGTAAATATTTACTAATTAATTCAGAACTTCTCGAGTCGTTTTATACCTAGGACTATTGTAGTTTTAAAAAAATTAATTGAAGTGTCCTCAAGCATTTTTTCAAACTCGATAGCTAGAATATGTCACGATTGCATCTGATGTTATGTGACAATGCATCATAAGATAGACCACGTTTGCCTAGTAACGGCCTATTCACTCCTTTTGAAATCATCCAAATTGTAGTTTCCAGGATAAAGTTAACGTAGTTTATTTATCGCATATACACAATCTTCGAAATCAAGGCAACGATCTTAACGAAATCAAGTGTTTTATCAATATTGTTAATCTTATATTGATAATTTGTCTGTTTTGAAACTTACAGCATCAAATAAATAGTTGATTCTATTGTTTTGTATTAAGCAACTTCTTCAAGACATATTGACATACTTTTGTAAGAACTAATCAAACTTATTGTATTACTGAGTACCTATTTACTCACTATCATATTATGAGGGCTATTGCGTAAATAAAATCAATATGAGCATCTATTTATCTCTTTAATCCGTGTCATGTTTACCCAATGGTATTGGAAAAAATCGACTTTATACTCTGATTTTCATTAGATTAACCAAAATTACATTTGGTAGGATGCCACTTTTTCGTAATTCAATATAGTGTTGTTCCTTAATAGTTAAAAAGTTCAATTTATATTAAATTTATTGTAAGATTGTTATAGTTGTATTTTGAATTTGTGTTGTGCAGAAGTTCAAAAGCATGATTACGTGTAACAGTGTCATAACAAAACATCTACAAAAATGAAATCAGTTTGAACATAACGTTCATTCAAATATCTTCATTATTTCTAATATATTATTTATAAAAAAATTGTATAAAGTCAAAATAGGAAAAATCATAAAATAATATTACTATTCGAATGGAAAGTACCAAGATTTTTTTACTATTTACTAAAACTGTTTTATGTATTACGTTTTAAATAGCTTAAGGTAATGTTTTACATGTATCTTTTTAGTATTAAGCATTTTTTTTTATTTATTTTTATTTAAAACACTTCATGCACAAACAAAGGTTTAGGTCTTGATGCTAAAAGCATTCTCTACCAGTCAACCATAGGTCTATACAGAGAAATTGCTGGCGGCGCAAAGGAAATGATAGAAGGGCAAAAGTGAGAGCTTGATTGATCACATAATTGAAAATTTATATCAAAAATTAAATTATTCGCGTACAATTGATTTGTTACAACAGTACTGGTACGACGCTGGCAACATTTAAAAAATCAAAAGTTCAATTGAAGCTGTCATTTTGGTCTATCTAATTAAAAATCAAAATATAGATCTATACTCGAACCTTAATCAAAACAACGAATATCTCTAGAATAACCATGTAATTATTGTCAATGGTGACTCTGTAACCTTGCTATACCATGAAACGATTGTGTTCAGTGAATCGTGACGCTATATTGTGTAAATCTGTCAATATAAAGGTAAAAATAACTCAAGAGAAATATGATTTCTCTTGGCAAATCTTCTTTGTGGAGTGCCCTTTGGATTTATTAACGGATTAGTAGTGAATGCCTGCGACTTTTTCACGCCCTTCAACTTGATGATTTCTTTTTATTGATCGTAGCGTGATGTTGGTGTTTTTATTTTTGACGTAGCGGTGTATCCTTCTGAGATAATTGGACACTCGTACTAAGATTTAACGTTATGTGTTATATAGTACTCAATAGATAGAAGGTAGTTTTGTTACGCGTTCAAACAAATAAATATATATCTGACATCTCATTATTTTACATTTTGAATCGTCTGATTTTCACATGCATTACACATATTTTGAACTATATATTTCTTGAATTAAAAATATAGCATATTTTTCATGTTAAGTAAATACCATAGAAGAACTATTTCCGTAATTAAACGGGAATACAATTTTGTCTCAAAATTTCTCGAGCTCTACCCGTGTTTGACAAAGAAGTGATGTGGTGATATTCATTCAACATAACCTTCGAACCCTCATCACATAAAATACCGTTTTGGCTTATAATGTTTTTTTAACACTTATTATTGATATATTTTTATTTTAATCCCTCAAGCGTATGTGAACGAGACACAATGCAAATTCTATTGTTATGCGGTTGCCTGCAACCACTCGGGTGTTGAAGCATTAATATATAACATGAAATATGAAACCCAAAATTGCGCACAGGGGTACAACCAACCACAAAATATTACCCAAAGCATATATCAGTCAAAAGACGTCTACTGCTGAATATAGGCCTCCCCCACCGTTTTCCACAGCGATTGATCTCAAGCGGTCTGCATCCAGTTTGGTCAAGAGATCTTTACAAGGTTGTTCATGTTGTTGGTGGACGTCCACAAAATATAAGTAATATAAAAAAACCGGTCAAGTGCAAGTCAGACTCGCGCACTGAGGGTTCCGTACCAATTTTAACTGAATTAGGGAATCGACTTACTTCCACTTAGCTGAACTACCACAATATTATGTTGACAGCAAATGTAACTTTATTTTTCAGTGTTTCAAACCAATTTTCGTACAAAGTTTTCGTTAACATCTACGTTGTATATTTTTTTCAAAATTTACACATGCTTAGTTTAGAAGTTAGAGGGGGGGAGGGGGCATTTTACCACTTTGGAAGCGTCTAGACTTTAAATGAAAATAGTTTTAGAATCCTTCATGTCATTTTAAAAGACTTATCCATAGACACACCCCATGCATAGTTTTGATTTTCAAACACGGTTTTAGTTTCATGAGCTTGCTAAAGTGGCTGTGACATACGGACGGACAGACAGACAGACCGACAGACCGACAGACAGACAGACAGACAGACAAACAGACACACTTGACGAAACTATAAGGGTTTCGTCTTTTGCTATTTAGCTATGGAACCCTAAAAAGGCAATTGAAATCGTGACCAAAAGAAATAGGAGTTGATAGAAAAAACTTACTTTGTTATTGTTGTCTCATTAAAATAACAATAGTCACGTTCTATTACAATAATAAGAATACTTATTTTCAAGGCAATACAAAAATACAACACAATTATGAATTTATCAATAATTATTTTTACTAAAAACACATGTTTTAAAAACTAATGCTTTATGATGTTTTTCAAATGAAAGTAAAACAATCATTATTTAATCTTTGTTTAATGGACATCAGTAATCTTTGGTTTTGTCATTAATTGTATTGAGAAAATCCTGAAAACACGTTGTTTAATTAAACAATAAAATAATAATTCACGTTAATATCAAAACGACGTATTTTCTTTATCGCCATAACCATTAAGTACGTTAAACATTACTTCATTTTATTATCTTGTACTGGAAAACTCCAACGTCAGAATTTATGTGACTGAAATATTACTCGTATAAACGTACATATTACTTTACTCAGAGGTTCTAGTTACTTTGAAATTGAAAAACCAAATAGGCATATGAATTATTATTTGACACCGAAATGATGTATGATTGAGATCGTGTTCGACTTGATTTATATAAAGGTCTAGTACTTGTAGGGGTCCGTTCATGTCTGAAAAAGGATTTTAGAATAGATAACTGCAACTGAAATATCCATATACCACCTGTAGGGCGATTCAATAAGCCATTCAGCTTGGGTTTAGGCTGGATTTTCTATTCTTTTTTTTATTAATGTCGTAGTTTGAACGGATGTCGATGTATCAGTTCGGGATCAAAAATATTAAATAACAAAATAAAATAGTTTATAGTTATCGAATCGTTATCAAATCTGTTACCGAATGGTTCTGAACGGGGGGCTAAACTGTCACTTTATTTGTTGTGCTGTTTGTCCAATGATGGATTCTGTAATTTTTTTTATTCCGAAACAAAGTTCGCTGGTTCCATGTCCATCCATGTCTTGCCCAGCCTCGTCCCGCCCAGCCACGTAAGAAAAATGTTAAGGGTGGACAACCCTTATCACTAAGGGGTATGAAAAAGGCTGATTCTCAGACCTACTCAATATGCTCACAAAATTTCATGAGAATCGGTCAAGCCGTTTCGGAGGAGTTCGGGAACGAACATTGTGACACGAGAATTTTATATATAAGAGATTATTAAGCAAACAACGTTTTACAATAAAATAATACTAGTCCTACAAAACTACATAGTTTGTCTATTTATATATAACTTATCCGACCGAATAAGTACAAAACGACTGGTTTTAAAATGAAATTAACATAAATGATTGCTGACAAATAGGTGTCGTTTCCAAATTAGGCCTTTTTTTAACCGACTTCAAAAAAGGAGGAGGTTATCAATTCGACTGTATGTTTTTTTTTTTTTTGTATGTTTGTTACCTCATATCTCAGTCGTTTGTCAACCGAATCAAAAATTTTTTTCGCTTACTTAGAGAGTGTACCTTCTAGTTGGTCCCATTTTTTCCATTTTGGGATCTGATGATGGGATCTTGGTGTAATCGAGGGAAACCCTCAAATTTTAAAGGCACTATAGTGTTTCTTTACTAGAATCTTAATGTTGACGTGTTGTTACGTCTGATAGTCACCATCTTGTGGGGCTGAGCTGATGGTGGAACTCCTTAACGCTTAGGAGTTCAGTAATTATAATGACGGAACTTATTATAGGTAATTTGTAGCTTCGTAAAAAAATAGAATCATAAGGTGCAACTTCCCCCCCCCCCCCCTCTTATGTTATCACTAAAAATGAAGAAATAAAATAAACTTTTAAAAAAAGTAAAAACCGACTTCAAAACCAAAATGCACTAAAAAGTCTTAAATAAACTCTTCACCATTGAAAGAAAAGGAATCCGTTTTAGGAAAACAATTTCTTTTTGGAGTCGGTGCCATCACTTTGACCATCAAGCATCAACTATCACAGCACCGACTCCAAAAAGAAATTGTTTTCCTAAAACGGATTCCTTTCCTTTCAATGGTGAAGAGTTTATTTAAGACTTTTTAGTGCATTTTGGTTTTGAAGTCAGTTTTTACTTTTTTTAATTTATTGTATGCGACAAATATTCCTTATTTGACGTTAGTCAAATCGAGTCTTAGTTTGTTAAACTCATCTTGGCCCCAAACAGCAGAATAAGGTGTAATGGTTGGGACGGGCTGACGGGATATGAAGTTTGGTAGGTCCTGATACCTTATCAAACAGACAAGAATTTGCAAAATTAGTTTAATTTATTATGCAATCATGGTAGCCGAAGCCCTTGGACGAATGCTTACAGCCTTGGTTTTATATGTTTGACCATATGGCGATAGTAACAAGTGAGTGTTCCATATTTCTAACCCATTTTTAACCGACTTCAAAAAAGGAGGAGGTTATCAATTCGACCGTATGTTTTTTTTGTATCTATGTTACCTCATATCTCAGTCACATGTCAACCGATTAAAAAAAAAACACCTACCTAGAGAGTATACCTTCTAGTTGGTCCCATTATTGTCAATTTGGGATCTGAGAATGGGATCTTGGTCTAATCGAGGGAAACCCTCAAATTTTATAGGCACGTATAGTGTTTTCTTACTAGAATCTTAATTTTGTCGTGTTACGTTACGTCTGATAGTAAACATTTTGTGGCGCTGAGCTGATGGTGGAACTTCTTAACGCTTAGGAGTTTAGTGATTATAATGACAGAACTTATGATAGGTAATTTGTACCTTCTTAAAGAACAGAGTCATAAGTTGCAACTGTAATCACTAAAACCCCCCTCCTGTAATCACTAAAAATAAAGAAATAAAATTAACTTTTGAAAAAATTAAAAACCGACTTCAAAACCAAAATGCACTAAAAAGTCATAAATAATCTCTTGACCCTTGAAAAGAAAGGAAGCCAATTTAGGCATACAATTTCTTTTTGGAGTTTTTACTTTTTTTTAAAGTTAATTCAAAGACACGTTTCAGCTAGGACGTGTGGCAAATTTTATGAAATGTTGATCGTCTAATTGAAACCTTATCGCAGACGCAAGATGAATCGAAGGTTAGGCAAAGCTTACGATGCAGACTTTGATAATTTCAATACACGTCTCTGAAACATTTATTTGATCAGTATCAATATTGGTGACGACGATCAATATTGGTGACGACGGTTTACCAATGGTACTTAAACTAGTTTTAGACTGAAATTCAAAGTCTGGGCAATTAGTAAAACACACCATTAAGAATAATGTGTATTGTACGAGCAGACCAATAAGGTTACGCCTTAATATAAGTTTAGTTAACCGTAAAAATTCGAGACATATACATTTTGAATATGAAATCACACAAAACAATATACAAGCCATTCAAAATTCATAACAAGAAGGCACATCACAACAGTTCGTCGAATAAACACATCTAAATGGTTTAAAAAGAAGCATCTAGAAATATGCTTTTGTTTCTAAATAAGGTATACAGCTGAAGAGCGGATATATGTATTCGAAGGACATTACATTGGATTAATTATATATATTGAAAAATATATGTTGACAGTTTTTTTCTGTTAATTAAGTATGTAACTAATAAACACTGTTATAAAATAGTTACTTAAATTAATTTAGTGTAATTGTACGGTTCGTTAATATTGACTTTATTTTTATTTTTTTTCAGAGCGGAACTGACAAGTAATTTGGGATTCCAGTCATCATTAAGCATAGCTTCAAAAGTTGTCAGCGAAGAAAAACCATACATTCCTTTCGACCACAGAAATGTATCACATCCTAATTCGTAAGTACCTAAATATCAACTTATATACTAAGTAGACAAAATTATCAAACCTGATACGACACAGGTAAACGTTAAATTCATGAACAAAAAAATGACGTTGAATGTATGGAAAGAACGTTAAACATCTTTGCAAGAAAGAACTGCATAAATACTTCCCTAAAACACAAGAGTGCATATTTTTGTACGTTATTGTGCATGTAATATACAAGTAAGCATCTTTATATAAATTCTTTTGGGAATACCCTGAATACAGTAACAACTGTAGATAGGCCCCCTTATGGCCTATCTTATATTAAATTTAGACCTTAGTTCACGGTTTTCAAGATTTTCAAAGAAAACCACAACATATGTCTGGCGAGGAACTAACCAGCGTTTGGCACTATATTAAATAATAATATGCCTAGTGAAAAAAAGTAAAATGACAAACGAATTGGCACTATTGAAGTTAGTCGTATCTTTTATTGTGTTCGAATAGTTTTAAGTCCCCAGCGTATGTAAGGATACATTTATTTTTGTAAAACAAGAGTTTTTGTATAAAAAATTACTAGTAATTGAGGAGCCAAAAACTAATATTTGGTGGCCAGTATCTGCCAAAATGGACGCATGTTATGAATATATAGGGTCTAACAAAAATCAACTGCTTTCCTTCTAGGGGGCAATTCTGACCCCCAAGTACAACAACTTTTTGTATGGGACTAACATCGTAATCCCAAAAATAGATTTCACTTTCTTATACTAGAATGCCGATCAGCTAATTCTAGTTTGTATGGAGAAGTCAAAAAAATTCTTGAGTTTTCGATGTTGGTCGCATACAAAAAGTTGTTGTATATAAGCAACAGAATCACCACCGAAAAGGAATGCAGTTGATTTTGTTAAGCCCTGTATATATTTTTTAATTATGTATTATTTTTCAAACACAATCAGGTTTAAATCGAGAGAATACTGATCCATGACTTATAAGAGAGAGAGATAAAACTTATCGTATTGCGTTCCGTACTGACGCGTTCTTCACGTCATGATATGGTACATTGTAGTAGGAAACTACCTTTAGACGTAAGGAAAAGTAAGTAACACATAATACGTTGATGACTATTGTCTAAAGTAATTAACTTCTTCATTACTTACAAGCAGTCCTTAAAAGGAAAATAATCATAAAATATGAAAATAATTACATGTTACACAGATAATGACTAAATTTACAGATTCAAACACGTTTAAGTGTTTCAAGAAGCACGTTTTGGGATAATTACAGCTTAGTCACTAAGTACTTAAGTACGTATGAGTATATTTGTGGCGCACTATTTTAATACAAATGATGTACTAAACGAATATATGGGGAATAGTAATAACCACATTTAAAGTCCAAACATTATTTATCAACCGTTTTCTTTTGCCATCATCTCAGTTTGACTTGAATAAGCCAGTGATTTTTAGGTTCAGAAAAGGTGAATAGCCTGTTTAGCAACTGATCCACTCTCATCAAATTTAAATTCGTTAACCCTTAATACTTAATGTCAATGTTAGGCTGGGTATTTCAATCAACATCACTTTGATTCTACCGCTCCTTGACACGGACGCTCTCTGGAGTTAAAATACTAACTGATATCATCTGAGCTCAAAGGCTGTTTGTAAAATACCTTGCCTAAAGCTAGTTGAGAACTTAGTTTATTAGGAACATTCCCGACGGACTAATTCTGCTTTTGCTTTATGATTGCGTTTTAGGGAAATCCAGTGCCGAAGCTACCGTCATATCTGGTGTATAAATTATTCGGGGTCACGGGAGCCCCTGACGTGCTTATGCAAAAGAACTTTGATTTTTGCACATTTGAAGGAAAACTGTTACTTAATTGAGATCACTACGTGGAGGATACCGAAATATAACGATGTGGTCAGATTTTTAATTTAATTAGTTAAAGAAACCCTTGTAAAGTGCCCCTAACCAAATTATTATACGCTGGGGCCGCCTAGGTACGCTACGCCAGTGGGGAAAATGAAACTGAAATGGTAATTCAGAGGTAAATGCGAATAGAACCTTACATTCACCAGAAAGTTGTCTCCCATAGCCAACTCTGGGCTTTTTAGGGTTTCGTAGTCCAACAAGGAATCCTGATAGTATTCGCAGTCCAGCTCAGATACCTTAAGTACTGAAATTTGGCATGTGTAGGTATTTAGTTATACTTTGATCTCCCAATCTCCCAGCCAAAGATGCAAGGTTTTTTTTTGGGTATACATTATATTCTCTTGCCATAACATGGTCTTTAACTATGGGCCTCATAAAGAAGCTCAAAATCACACAACAAGCGATGGAGAGGGCTATGCTGGGTGTTGCTCTACAGGATCGAATCAGAAATTAAGGACCTCCGTGGTCGAGTGGCAAGTACGCTGGTTTTAAGCGTCGCTATCTCGTGAGGTTCCGGGTTCGATTCCCGGTCAGGTCTCAATGTTGAAAACAATCTTTTCTATATTGTCTCGGGTCTGGGTGTTGTGGTACTACCGTTGTTTCTGAAATCCATAACAGTGCTTTAGCTACTTAGCTTGGGATCGAAACAATGTAGATGATGGTGTCAAATATAAAAAAAGGAGATACATAGAAGAACTGAGGTAACGGACATAGCCTTGAGAATTAGTAAGCTCAAGTGGCAATAGGCAGGGGCACATGGCGCCAATAACTGATGGCCGTTGGGGCAGGAAAGTTCTAGATTGGTGACCCTTCGACCAAAGACGCAGCGTAGGACGTCCACAAACAAGATGGACAGACGACCATATACAGATCGCAGAATCAAACTGGACGCAGACCGCTAGTGATCGGTCGCTGTGGCAAGCCGTGGGGGAGGCCTATGTTCAGTAGTAAACGTCCTTCGGCTGATAATGATAATACCCATAGTTAAGGTTTTTAGAATGATTATGAGTTTGCTTACATAATTATTGGCAAATTTTCGATACGCGTAAGAAAATCAAAACCTAAGGGTAATCCTAGTGAATACTACAATCTTGAAATTTGGAACAAAGCAACGCCTTACAGAGCAGATAAAGAAAAAATTGTGAAAACTGTGTATTTTCTGTAACACATATCGGGTTTAGAGATATCGGAGTGGGTTTAAAAGTATTTTTTTTTTCGACGTAAAACAAAAAATAAAAATATATTAACGTGTCAAAAAAATATTAAAAGATAAGATCTAAGAACAATATTATTAGAAAAGAGAATGGTTTGCCACAATCATTAATTAAACACAAGGTCTATAAAACTTTAAGCTGTAACAAAACTTAGTTCCATGTTTTGATATATGAAAAGAACCGGTAACCGCATATTTCAATCTCGCAGGAAATCAAAACCTAAATACTTCTTCTCGAACTTCCAGTCGACCTATAATCTTGAAATATAGCATGAATCTATGTTTCATAGCACTTTAAAAGAAAAAATGATCGGCGAGCGAGTCTGACTCGCAATTAGAATAGTTTTTCCTTAATATTTTAAACAATTCAAAAACATGTGGCTGGCATATTGGCTTTATGACTATCGAGTAAAAAAAGGATGGTTAAAATTATATTATTTTGTTTTTGCAAGTAATTAATTCTTAAGAATATCGGAAAGAGTACAAACACCATCAATAAGAAAAAAATATACTTGGCTAGAAGTAAAGGAAGTGAGAAATCGCAGCACTATAAATTAACGTAATAGCCAACAGCCTTACAATTTTTCGTCAGCAAAATCCCTCTTTAGTGAATTATATTCATTGCTTTTCCACATATAACATTTATGAAAATAAGGAGGAAAATTTACGGCATACGAGTGTATTATATTGTGGACACGCTAATCTAGCTTTATTATTATATTATTATAAAACTCTTTAAAGTAAATACCAGATAATTACATAATATTACACAAATTCATAAAACGTATTTTGGTCTCAAATTATTTGTTTGTTTATAACATAGGAAACAAGTTGATTTATTAACAACTTATTTTAAAGTTCATCTACCTTTCAGTTTTTGGGATTTTATTTTTTATTTATATATTCAGCAAGTTTATAAATTATTCTACGAGCCTGAAGGCTCCTCCGTTAAACTTGTCACTGTCCCTTGATACACCAAAGGGTTGAAAAGTTAATAATAGACATTCTTGAGTTGGTAATTTTCGTATCTTTATTATTTCGCTTTACAAACCGCTATAAGCCATTTTACTTTATTTTGATGTGCAATAAAAATATATAAATAAATAAACATACCAATATTTATCATGCATAATTTGCTGTTTAGTGAAACCATAATATAAAAAAAAAACTTTAAAAATAATAAATAAAAATTATATTGACTTTGAAAATGTTTTTATTTTATTTATTTACCTACTAAAAAAAACTCTGCCCGTAAACAGTTATGTACGTAGCAAATTTATTTAATTTATTTATGTTGAAACTTCATGCACAAAGTTAACCATAGGTCATAAAACAGCATACGAGTATTGTTAATTTCAGAACCCAGAGTTAAATGGATAGTTCACATCTATATTTTCAACACGCTGATAGTTATGTTTTATTATTTCCATTTCATTTATATTTTCTCCAACGTCCTGCCATTTCCAGTAAAGAGGGAACATAATACAGGAAATCCGATATTTCTACAAGCGCTGCAATATAATGTTTCTATTGCCTATTTGCATGAACAATATTTATGCTTTTTTACTAGTGAAAAATGAGCACCTTTCACTATTTTAAAATATTAAATTATGTCATGTTTTAAGCAAATAAAGCATTTGAGGCTTCAAACGAACATCAAGGTTATAACCTTGGTACAAATTATTTTAAAACGCATCGTGAAGATTTCAACAGCATAAAGAGATATTTTTTCTATCATACTGATTGTTTTTCTAAAAAAGAATTATTAAGTCATCAGAACACTTAACAATATTTATGTTATTTTCCAAAAAACTTGTACCTCTCCTCCATCTCTTTCTAAGTGATTAAAATCGTCGGTAAGCAAAACGAATTGTATCAAAAATTATTGAAATCTATCGTATCTCCTTGGATTCTTATTATAATTTATCTTACCTATTCATTTATGAGGTTACTCACAGCGCTTATAGGAAAATGATCATTAGCTTGTGAGATATAATAACGGTCTTCTTTCGTTGTGACATTGATTCAAAAAATAAAAACGACAACCAACATAGCTAAAATCTTTGCGTTAAACACTTTCTTCAACTGATATAGAAAAAAAACATATTAAACTTTTGAAAATAAATAACAGCCTTTAAAATTCTGACTTTAAAGTAAAAAATACCGCATTCGTCTTCTAAGTTTTTCAGTCAGTTCTTTGAAGGTAGTTTATAAATTATATCACTTTTTTATTTCATGATTTTTGTCATATCTCAAAACCTACTAAACTGATTTAAATTAAGCTTACACGGTGCCCTAAGTTAATCTATATCTGATTGAACATGCGACATTGAACAACCGCTATGACTTCTCGTTTTCCAGAAATCTTGAAACAAACATACATATACTTACGCAATTTTGCACGCGTGTTAAAAATCCTCATACACACATTAATAGATCAACACAATATTTTTTTATCAAATTCGGACGATATCAACTACATAAAGGTCGAGGTAATTACCTCATTTTTGAAGTCGGTATTGTTTTCCTGCGGCAACGTCTCAACCCTTTTGTTTTCAGGACCATCGGTTCAATTCTGCATCTTCTGAAAGCATGCCTCGGCTCCGGAATCCTGGCCATGCCAGCCGCGTTCAAGAACGCTGGTCTGGTAGCTGGCACAATCGGAACTTTGCTTGCTGGTCTCATCTGCACCCATACTGTCCATATTTTGGTAAGTGAATTCTATTTTCAATAATGTAAAGAACTAGCAATTCAGAACGCTTTTAAAATTGTTGAGCAGTGAAACGTAATTTACTTCGGTAATTTGATTTATAGGAATTTTAATTTGAAACTGCGCCTTTTGAGATTGGAGCAGTAAATCTTGACATTACGTCTCGATATGTTTATTTACTATAATCCAATATCGTGACGAGTTTTCGTCGTCCTGACGAGGTAACTTCCTTAAGTTACTCCTTAATTCCGGCATGAAGTATCTTCTCGACCGAGTACTCTTGCTTTGCAATCGCCAAAGCGATACCCCTTAACTCGTACGTAAATAAAAACTGAAACAGCAACCGATATCGGAAGCACGAGAAATGACATATTTCTGTTGATTATTAAATTCAAAAACAAAATACACAAAAACGTCTTAATAACTTTTTCACTCCAAGAAAGGGACTAGATTTTTGGCGAATTTATTATTACGACATTTTATTTAAAAAGTAATACATGCAACATAAAAAATAAACAACCTATTCAAAAATGAAGTGATTTGCGGCATGAAGGCTACGATGGCGAAACTAGCTGCCTAAAAACGCTTTATCGCATAAAAACAGTGTACAAAAGGTGCAATGCATTCTCTCCCAGTCACACCTTCAGGTCATGCAGAAAGATTGTAACGCGAGCAGGATAATATTTAATATCATGAACTTATTGTAATATTTTCGAATTGGTGTAATAACTTTTTTTTTCTCAGGTGAAAACGTCTCAAGAAGTTTGTGTGGACGCAAAAAAACCTTCTTTAAGTTTTGCTGACACTTGCGCAGCGGCCTTCACATACGGACCCAAAAGGGTCCAAGGCTGGGGAAATGCTGTAAAGTAAGTTTAAACTCTCTTCTTTATCCTGTAAAGTCAAGTTAGCCTGTAAAAATCCCACAGCTGGGGAAAACTTCACCTCAAGTTTGAGATGGTATTGAGACATATACCGCCACACGGGCCCAGTGTGGATTGGTGGAGGGGTGTTCAAATGCTAATGACCAACCTTGCTGTTAGGTTTTGTCAGGCTGCTCAGAGGGCCTCTGAAGTGCTCGTAGTAGTGATAGATAGGTATCTAAGTAAGGCAAACTTTTATTGCGCCGTCGTGTCTGGATAGGTGACAATTCCGACCATATGAGTGAAGTTTATTACGAGCATCTCCGTGCTTCAGAAGTGGTTCAATTAAACTGTTGGTTTTGGCGTATATCAGTTGAATGTTTATACAAAAACGTTTGCAAAAAGACGAAAGCTACATTTGTTTAAGGGGCTAACGGGATTGTCAACGCGCTCACTAGCGCCACTCTAGTAGAAAAATCATAACGCGTTAAATAAAAGACCAATCAAAAATCTAGTAAACAAGATTGAACAAGCATGCTCATTGCTTAAAGTCAGCGGTAAATAATATGTTGGTGTGAACGATGCCAGTTAGGCAAAAGTTAGTCTAAAGAGCTGTACGTTTGTGACTTTGAAATTGTATGCTGAAGTCTAAAAGTCAATACCAAGTAAATTTAATGGCTAGGCAAATACTTGCTACTAACAACATTTAAATAGTGTTTCAATTCCGATTTAAGGAATGGTAGACAGAAGTAAAGTCTGTTTTTCTTTGCTATTCGAAAATTGTAGACAATCTATCTATATCAAAATATTTAAAAAAAAAAAAAAATCAAGATAAACACAAAACTTGCCAATTACATAAGTAACTCATCGTTTAGCACAGACACTTTTAAATCAAAATATAGTAAATAATTTTCCTTGCTGGTATTATTTTAAAAGTTATAAAAAATATTGTTTACATTATTCGACTATCAAAGAAAAACTGACTGTAAGTTCAACTTCAATATAGTACCATGTCACGTAAGAAAACTTTTGACTCCAGATAAAGTTTTGACGTTAAATCAAACAACAATTTCTCAGAAATGTTCAAACATCTGTGACATATTAGATTAAAATTGTTTAGGAATTTGGGTAAATACTTGGTATGTGTTTATAAGTTGCTGAAATATTTTTTTAATATTTTCAGTAAAATCAATTTATAAGTATTCGATTTAATCCCCGGGTCGGGCCAAAAATATGTACGTGGGTTTTTCTGATCAAATAGGCAGCCCGGAGTTTGGAAGTTGGCGGTGTTTCACCCCCGAGCCTCTGAAAGCACAATAAGCTGTTTGTCCTGCCCTAAATATTTTTCCGGTCGTATCAAATTGCTGTCCCATCGGGCTATGAGAATGAAAGATATAATAGAGAAATGACGACCTCCGTGGTGTAGTGGCTAAGCATGCGCTGGGTTTCAAGGCGTCGCCACTCCGAGGTCCTGGGTTCGATTCTCGGTCGGCATAATAGGATTTTTTTTGTATTATCTCGGGTCCGGGTGTTTTGGTACCACAGTTGTGTCTGATTTCCATAACACAAGTACATTAGCTACTTATTTTGAAATCAGAGCAAATGTATGAATGTAATTGGTGTCCAATATTTATTATTTATTTAGAAAATTTACCTGCGTTTGCGCACACACTTGTGCACCATAATACAACCCATTAGGAGGTTAGGGCGAGTATTACAAGTACTTCTACTACTACCAGGACATATGTTGCGAGAAAATTGCGCTTTGCTCGCGTACTAATAATAAAAATTTACTTAAGTAACTAAAATAATCATTTTGTTTTTAGGAAAATAGTGGATGCTTCCATGACACTTGCATACGTCGGAGTATTGTGTGTATATGTGGTTTTCATCGGTTCATCATTCAAAGAGGTAATGAAAATATTAGATCTGAACAACAGAGAAATATTAAAGATTTTTAAGACAATTACAGTGGTGAAATATTTGGTTTTGTATAAAATAACGTAATACAGTCAAAAGAGTCGTTTACGCAATGGCCAAGACTACAGATTACAGATTAAATTACAGAGTGACTTAAATTTAAATGTTAATGCTAATGAGAAAATAATATACTTATCATAGCAAGGCAGCCCGAGCTGTCTTCTCTAGTTACAAAACCGAGTGTCCAAGGCCGGAAACCCGCAAATAAGTGCCTCGGGGGAATCAGCAGCATCTGATTGTCTGTCAGTTACTTGATAGATTATCGGAAATCATTAAATACTGCTGGATGTTATTATTTCTAATACCATTACTTGTTCACCTTCCGTTAATTTAAAAAAAAAACATTCCGAAAGAGCATAAGGTTTACTTATATTTTTTAATATCATGTATACAAGCTGTTTTCTTTACACAAAGAAGAACATCTTACCATTTCTAGTTTCTGATATAATTTTAATGAAGTTAATTTTTATTCCCAGGTACTTGACACGCTTTATCCAAACTTGGAGCTCTCTATCCAAGTCTACTGCGCTCTTAACCTGGTGCCTCTAGTGCTTCTTTGCCAGATACGGAACCTCAAACATTTAGTGCCGTTCTCTGCCCTGGCCAACTTCTTGATCCTCGTGGTCTTTGTGATCACCTTGTACTATGTGTTCTCTGACTTACCACCAGTCAAGGATAGGGAGATGGTGGCTAGCATCACTCAATGGCCGCTGTTTTTAAGGTAAGTGTTAGATTAATTAATTTGTTCTTGATGGTATTACGAAAACTGTACCAAATTTGTAGTGTCAAGTTGGAAAGTCTTCTTTAGAACAGTGCTACATGCTGTGTTGCAGAACTTTGTTATGTTTAACTTGTTGTAAAACCCGTTAGTATCGAGAATTCACCTTAAAATAACTTACGCTATTAGGAAAGAATTTCCATCTAATCTACGGATAGAATTTGAAGTTATGTGTTTAATTTGAGCAATACATAATGGAGATAAGCAAGCAATCTCTACGATCCTAACATACTGCGACTTTTAGGATCGATGCAGTCGCGCATTAGAAACGCGCGACAGCATCGCGACTCACGCAATGAAGAGATTTAATTTGGCATCGATGTTGTTGCGCGTTAGTATCGATGCATAAACGCAACTGTCGCCAATATACCTACAGTACATATTTTTCAATGTCCAGCTTCTGCATTGCGACTGCAGCGATGCTAAAAGTAGCGCAAGTGTGTAAAGGATGACATTTTGCGAATGCGTCGATGCTGCACCGCGACTGCATCGCTGCTAAAAGGCGCAGTGTGCAAAGAGTCTACTATGAATAATACTTAAATATTTAGAATGCTGCTTATCTTAAATTAGCATCATAACGTTAAACTACTATGCGTCATCCACTTACTTTGGTCTATGAGGCAAACAGATAAAACGAGAGGTTTACACTTGAATATAGATCTCTTGACCCTGACCCAAGTGCCTTAAACTTGAACCACAAACATTTTCCTGCACGCAACCTTATTAGATAACAAAGGTCGCGTAAAATCCACGTTACTTACGTTCATCGTAAAGTTTTTATGTAAGTACTTTTTAAGGAAAACAGGCAAAAAGTATTTTTATGACAAAAAGTCCAGTAAAACTAAGCTCAAGATATTAAATTACTTAATGGAATATAAGTGGCTAATAAACAGATTGAAAAAATGAAAAAATGAAAATGAAAAAATGAAAAATGTTTATTGACAGTATAAATATACAAACAGGATTTTACCGGTCCCCATACTAGGCATGCCTGTCCTATGGGGAACAGTGTACGATTTACATGTGATTTTCACAGCACTTGTTAAGCAGAACAAAAACATAAACATTTTTGCATGTTAAACTAATTCAAACGGGTCCAAACTTACAGCGGGCAAATCTAGTGTGTGTGTGTGTGTGTGTGTGTGTGTGTGTGTGTGTGTGTGTGTGTGTGTGTGTGTGTGTGTGTGTGTGTGTGTGTTTATGTTGTGTGGTGTGTGTTAATGAGGCAAGTAATTGACTATTTAACAACTTTAATGATTCTTTCTGCTTCATCATAACACCAACCCAAGAGCAGCTTAGTTACCATCGCTTTGACTTTATGTACAGGTTGGTTCCTAAAGTCTAACAGAGCAGACAATTTGTTGTAGATGTGAGGCATCAGAAACCTACAGAAACGCTGTACGAAAGTAGTCCTGGTAGCGGGAACGGGTATCCTGAATAGACGCTTAGTAAGCAATCTCTTGTATTCGTCCGACAATAGGACACTTCTATGAGTATGGAGTACAACTCTTAGAAGAAATAGTTTTCTAACGCTCAAAACTCCCGCCTCCTCATACAAGGCAGCAGTTGGATATGTCATTGGCTTGAATAGAGCAACTTTTAGGACCCCTCTTTGGGCTCTTTCTAGGGACATAAGAGAGGTTTTTGCAGCTCCTCCCCATGCGAGAATACAATAGGTGATCAGAGGTTGACATAAGGCCAAGTAGACACTTCTGAGCGTACTGCCGTCAGCTGACTCTCGCAGGTTTCTCATGACGTGGATGATCTTTCTCACACGTCCAGATGTTAAGGAGATGTGCTGTTTGAAGGAGAGTTTTTCATCCAGTATAACTCCCAGGTATCTTATGTTGTCACTACGTCTGATGTTATCGCACTTACAAGTGGTTTTATCGACTGGGTCGCAAGTTTGTATTACCAGTTTATCTAATTTATCGCTAGGAGCAGAAGCTGACGTCTTACTGAAACAAATAAACTTAGTTTTTTCAGTATTTAAAGTAAGGAGATTTTTGTCTAACCATTTTGAGACAAGTCCCATACCAGTCTCAGCACGGAGCCTAACCGATTCCCAGGAAGTGTCACCAAAAATGAGAGCCGTGTCATCGGCGTAGCAGATTATATCAGCGTTTTGAGCTGAGGTTGAGCATAAATCATTTAAATATATGATAAAGAGCGTAGGTCCCAGGATGCTGCCTTGGGGTACACCAAAAGATATTGGATTCATGCTGCTGTAATAGTCTCCAATCCTGACGCATTGACTTCTGCCACTTAGATAGCTGGCAAACCACTCCAATGCGATTCCTCTAATACCATGGGCTTCCAACTTCTTTAAGAGTATCGGCACGGAAACGGTGTCGAAGGCCTTTGCGAGATCCAGGAAGACACCGACACAACTACGTCCCTCATCCAAGTGGGTAGAGATGATGTCAGTAGCTAGGTTAACAGCGTCTTCCGTGGATCTCCCTCTTCGAAAGCCGAATTGTCTCTTTGACAGGAGTTTGTTACTCTCTAGGAAAAACGTCAGCCTTTTGTTAATTATACGTTCCAGCAATTTTGAGATGGAGCCAAGAAGAGAGATTGGGCGGTAGTTGCTGACCTCATTTTTGGCTCCACTTTTGTGAATAGGAGTAACGACAGCCGTTTTCCAAGCCTCGGGGAAGCAGCCACTTTCGATGCTTTTATTAAATAGGAAAGCAAGCGGTGCTGCTATAGTACAACTTATGGCCTTAAGCGTAGCATTGTTAATTCTGTCAATGCCTGGTGAGCTTTTAGAGTCTAGCTTTTCAATAGTATCTACGACTTCCTTAATGTCTGTAGGAGAAATGAAAAATGAGTTGGGGGGAGAAGGAATTTTACTAACGCAGGCAGCTAGTGATTCTTGGCTTTCATTGAGACGCGAAAGAGTGGTGTTTGCAAGTTTTTGACCAATTGAGCAAAAGTATGAGTTGCATTCATCTAGCGATTTCTGTTTCGACCTGTTTTGTTGATGTAGTAGCTCTTGGGGATTATTTTTGAGTTTTGATTGAATTCTGTGAGATAACTGGTTGATAGATTTCCAGAGTTTACTAGGGCATTTTTTGTTTTTATGTAGCACTTCTCTTTCATAATCAGATTTTAGCTTTCGAAGCAACGAAATGTAAAAGTTACGATATCTGGTGTAGATGAGCTTCTTGGATTTGTCATGCGGGAATTTCCTGTGTTCAGCATGGAGTTTGTCTCTCTGTTTTGAGCAACGGATAAGCCCGGGAGTCATCCAAGGTTTAATATTAAATTTTGAGTGACTAACTTTGATTGTCTTGGAGTGTCTTGAGATAACTTCTGATAGAATTGATGTAAATTTTGTTACATTTCCATTTAGAGAGTTATCGCTTAAAGTGGAGTTCCAGTCAATATCTCTTAGCTCGGCTTTGATTCCGTCAATATCCATTTTTAGGCGAGTTCTCTGTAATGGTTTCCTAGTTCTTCGTGTCAAACCTAGCATAACAACACTATGGTCCGTAAGGTCAGTTGGACACACTACAGATTCTGCGGATGTCTCTGCTGAGACACAGATGTGGTCAATACAAGTTTTGTTATGGGTGGGTATATTGATAGACGGAATCAGGCCGTGCTCAGAGAGTAGTGTGAGGTAGGTTGAATGACTTTCGTCATCCGATGTTGACTCCAAGGTATTTATGTTTAGGTCTCCTACTAGAACCGGCCCCGGACAACTGCTGAGAGACTTTAGGCTACCGTCCAGTGCCGATAAGAATGGTGTAGTGTTCACGAAAGATGGTGATCGGTAAATGCCTAACACAGTAAAGACCTCTGGGACTTCAATGAGTAGGCAATTCGCTTCGTCCAGGTCAGGCTCAGTCACATTTGGACACCACTTGTCATTTACGTAAGCGATCACCCCGCCGGCTTTGTTAATGTGTTTTTCAGTACGATAGGAATGGTAACCGTTAATTTGTTTAATAATTGAAGAGGGACCTATCCAACACTCGCTCATAATTATGACATCGAATGTTATACCAAGTCTGGCTAAGGTGATTAGAAAGCTGTCAAAGTTGCGCTGCATACTTCGAATATTTACGTGTATTATCTTAACAGGGTACTTGTTTATTATTGATCCACACTTTTCCGGTTCTGAAATACTGTGGCATTCTATGTTCAGAGATTTGTCTATGTCAGTTATAAGTTCTAAAGTGGCCATTTGGGAAAATATAGTTTGATAGCATAGGAAGTAGAACTCATCTTAGTAAGGAGAATGCCATCGAGATTTTTAAGGTGTGAATGAATCAATCTGTTTTGTGTGGAGTTTGTCTTTGAGATATAATAACAACCGTGGGCCGCTATATGAAAATGTAGTTTTATGTGTGTCGATTTTTTGTATAGGTGAGAATGTGTGAGTTGATGCCCAATCAAATTAAATACAAAATAAAAGCAAGATAAGTAAAAAAGGTGAATCAAATGAGAACATTTAAAGTACCAGTAATTCAGTAGAGGGTTAGTGTCCAGGGTTACACACCTTCGTTGCAGCTGGTTTGAGCACTCGATGGAGATCTTCCTGGTTTCTGATTTGAATTGGAGGGCTGCCCTCGCGGCCTTCACGTTTTCTGACGTAAACGAGTCCGTTTCTAACCCAGCAGTATTTAAATTGGTTTTCTTTAGCCCAGTCTCTTGTGATACGAAAAAGCCTCCTGGTCTCAGCTGTCAGTCTCTCATTGATGTAAAGTCTTCTCGAGGGGCCATCGCTTACAATGTCCTTGTTGTCCAGTGAACGACGACTCTTGGACTGCTTAAGAAATTCTTCCCGTTTTGATTTACGAGTGAAAGATATGACTAGAGGCCTAGGAAGTCGAGTACCTGGATTTTCTTCAACCTTGGGCAGTGGACCAGCGCGGGTTACATGATCTAGGTCACGTTCGTCAAGTTCAACCCCTATCTTGTTGGCCGTGGTAAGAACAAGATGGAAAGGATTTTCATTTGGAGTCTCAGTTACACCCAGTAGTTCTAGTTCAGATCGCAGAGAATCGTGGGTCAGTTTGTGCACTTGTTCTTCCAATTTTGTTACTTGGGTCCTCAGCGCAGAATTTTCCTTTTCTTTTTCTTCGAGCTCTTGCAGCCTACTGTCATAGGTGACGAGTTTGGATGACAAATCATCAAACCGGTTTACAAAGTCAGACTGCAGCTTAGCCATATCTTGCCTTAGACCTTGGATTTCAGATAAGACTGACTTCATATCAGGGTAATCATGGGATTCTGCGGGGGCACTGAAAACGAACCCAGGGGAATTACAAGTCTTTTTTCGGAAAGTAACGTTTTCGATCTGGCGGATTGGGGTATGTGTATTATCCCCACCTTTTTTGGTGCTCGCGTTGCACTCAGGGCAGATCCATTTTTGTACTTGTTCTTGTGTGAGGTGCGCTGTATTAGCGCATTGAATGTGAAATTTCTTAGCGCATTTTCGATTTGTACATTTTATGATTTCTTTTTCCTTTATAGTTTGAAGACATCCGGCACAATTCATCTTTATATGTTGTGGTGGTTATATGGTTTTGAACTTTTGATAGACAGAGTGAACGGGGCACCGTAGGCAAGTAGTCGAGTAGCGCTTGAACACAGCACGGCGATCGAACTAGCAGCGATGATGACGCATAGAATCGGGCGCAGCGCGGGTTGTCGTAGGTCACGGTCGGGGTACGTTGAGTAATTATTTTGAATTTAAAACACTGATATCTCCAAAGTTACTGCATGAAAGCCAGCTACTTTTCGCTTGCACTTTGTTTTTGCCTTTATAACGTTAGGTTTGTACTCTATTTCACTAAGCTTGCACTTTTAACCAGGTTTTTTATTTAAATTTGACGGAACACACAGTAACGTGTCTGCTTCGCACAAGTGCCGCGCGGAGGATCCATGAGCGCGGAGGATTATTAAAAGATAAAATTTTCTTCGGTGAGTAGTGATACAATCTATAAAATGGCGTCATTCATTTAAACTTACATGAAAATACGAGGGCCATTCAATAATCTCTTTGATTTCGCTGCGCGTTTTCCTTTCCAAAAACAAGAATCTTACCACTGAACGATATTGTTCTTTTTCCATTTTTGTCAAACCGACCGACACGCTCGCTTCCAAAGGCTGACAAAACAAATCAAATGAAGGGAAAAGACTGAAAACTACATAGTAGACTTCAAAAAGTATTTACTACACGATAGTTAAAAACTTTTTTGTAACAAACGCGCCATCGGGCGGCGAGGCTAAGTAATTATTGAGTGCCCTTCGTATGTTAAGGCTAGCTTATTAATATAATATAATATCAAATAACACCCACGAATGGTTATCTTAAGTCATTCACTTCAATATATTTTAAGATTATTTTAATATCGTCCGGGTATCAAAAATATATCAATATAAAGTATAAAATTTTCCTGTAAAAGAAAGTTTCACGGTGATTGATTCTAGAGTAACTTTAGGTTGTTGTGACATCACGCCTACATCCTACAAGTTAAAAGGAACAAATATGCTAATGTTGGTAAATTATGCAATGAATAGGTAAGTGAAGGGGAAAACTTTACATCGACATCCGTCTGCTGACACCAAATAAACAAAGGAAAATAGATCCCGTATTTGTTACGATATTAAACACGACGGATTTCGTATAGTTATTCGTGACGTCATAAGAGTGTTAGTTTGTGATGAATAGAATTGATTAAAACAATCGCTTGAATTCTCTAGAAAATCCGAGGCAGAACTATACAGAGATTATAATATTGACATGTAGGGTAAACTCACTGTTTGGAGGACGCAAGTTGTATATAACAATTTAAAAAAAAAAAACTACGCCGGTGACATTTGCCAAGACTTGTTAGATACTATGCAATTTGCCGCCGCGGCATTACCAGTTATCCCGGCAGCCTTGTAACAAAGCGATGTGGAGCCTTCTTAAGGCAAGCTATGCCTTTGGCATAGTTGCCATGTCGCAGTCACATATTCCAGAGTATCTGCAGAGTAGCCGCCGGCAAAGCCAATGGGGGGCGTGGGACCACCTCGACAGACAGATTTCAGTGCGATGACACTGAAATTGCTCAAAACATTATTTAACGTCGGCCTGTGATGCCACCGCTTTGAATCTGCATCTACTCTGCTTCTGACCAATCCTGTTACGGGCAAACCCCTTCCATCAATTATACCTGATAGCATTAAAATAAAATAGGAAAATATGGCGTCAACGCCACCGCTTTTGAATCCTTCATTCTTATCTTCCAGTACGGTGGTCTTCGCAATGGAAGGCATCGGCGTGGTGATGCCAGTCGAGAACGAGATGGCAAATCCTGGTCGCTTCCTCGGCTGTCCAGGGGTGCTTAACGTGGCTATGATCGTAGTCATATCTTTGTATGGAGTCGTTGGTTTCTTCGGCTATGTCCAATACGGAGACGCTGTGAAGGGAAGCATCACTTTGAACCTGCCGGAGAGTGATATGTGAGTATTTTAACAGTTGAGCAAATTGTACTGAAAGTATTTCAATATTCTTATTTAGTGGTTTAAATTACCCCACAAAACGTCCTTCTAGTTGCGCAATACGAGTACAAACGCTGTTCTTTAACTCTCATTATTCAGTGAAATGACAGATCCGAAGTGACCGGTGAGAGATCAGACACTGGACCAACCGATTTCGTAGGTTTAGCGGTTAGCTTCCTGGTTGCTAGCCAAGCGGTCCCCAGTTTGAAATTAGTTTCTGGGTTTTTGACTTGAATATACTCGGAAACAGCTTGGAGTCAGGAAATTGGTGATGATTACACATGGGAGTGTCTCGGATATTATCGAAGCCGGAAAGTAGCCCATAGAGCAAAAACTATAGAATTAAGCTAAGTGTGCATAAATAGTGTGCTAAATAAATAACTAGATCGGTTTACAGTTTTTGAATAAAGCAGAAAATATGATTTATTTTATTTGTAGAATAATATTTTCATTTAAATTGAAGTCATTTGTGCCTGTTAAAAGTTATCTTTAACTTTTTAAAAGGTTAACCATTTGTGCAATAAAAGAGATAAGCTATAAGCTCCAAGTTTTATGCTTGAAGAATAACTCCTAAAGCAGAAGCTATTTATTTTTTCTAATTCTGTTCAATCATTAGATCCCGATTTGGCAACAATGGGACCAACTGGAAGGTAAAACATCTAGGTAGGCAAAAAATATTGTCAAATCGGTCCATAAATGACTGTAGTATGAGGTTACAACTCTACAAAAAAAGAAAAAACGATTGCCTCCTCCTTTTTTTGAAGTCGGTAAAAATATATTTTCGGCTTAAAAATCAGGTCCTTCGTTTAGAAGACCTATTATATCTTACAAGACTAAGGTCCTTTATAACAGGCTTCTTCTAATTTCGTTACGTACAATAATGTCGCTGAAAAAGATTGTGTTCATATTCCACAGAAAAGATAGATTAAAAAGACTTCTATTGGTACGAGTATCAAAAGAGAAAAAAATGGCACAAAATGTTGATTCTCGTAAGTGATCTTATTTCACAACTGATTATTGCCGAGACTTAGGCCTGATTTCTTCATCGTCAGTAATGGTAAAATGTCTGAATGTCTACGATTGTGTATGTTTTGAAGAATTATTACCGTAACCAATGTTCATTGAACTAGCCATTCTGACATTTGGTTAAGGTTTTTTTCTTCAAAACACACAATCTTAAATATTCAACTGCTGTTAACGACATTTAACCATAACTTACGATTAAGATATTGGACCTTAATCTCTGTGGATAAAACTAACTAATAGAAATTCTGCTATATATCTTCATCTTATGTGTTTTTTCATGCAAATGTTAACAGATAAATCTCCCAGCCAGTTAACTGTTATCTCGATAAGATATCTCGTAAATGCGCCGTTAGGCAGAGATTGCATTCACTGAGAAAACGAACATTATGTAGCAAAAAAGTTTTTGAGAAATGCTCTTCATCTCATTTTGGAGATAAGCTTTTTAGTATATGCATATTAAGAAAAATTACATACTTTCAAGTAAATATCCATGTGGAATGTATACCTACCACAGGAATAAACAGAGTAACCGAATGTTTTGCACAATAAAGTCATAAATAAAATGTTGACTTTTTTTTAAAAAAAAGGACTCAATTTGAGGCGCACAATTTCTTCAAGTCAAGGGTTTATTTATGACTTTTTAGTGATTTATAAGAGAGGCGGGGGGAGGGGGATGTATGGTTGCACCTTTTGACTCAGCTCCGAAACTGACTATCCAACGTTAATACAAGTTACCGTTACGATACTACCTCTAGTACACAAATAACTAACGTGCTTTTAAAATTTGAGGGTTTCCTTCTATCACACCAAGATCCCATCATAAGATCCCGACTAGGCATCAATAAGACTAATGAGAAGGTAAACCATCTAAGTAAGATTTTTTTCTTCAAATGGGTTTACAAACGATTGAGAAATGAGGTACATACAAAAAAAAATCGAATTTATAACCTTCTCTTTTACGAAGTAGGATTAAGATCCCTGACACACTGCGACTTTTAGCATCGATG
The DNA here is from genome assembly GCA_963924145.1 of Pyrausta purpuralis. Classification (NCBI taxonomy): domain Eukaryota; kingdom Metazoa; phylum Arthropoda; class Insecta; order Lepidoptera; family Crambidae; genus Pyrausta; species Pyrausta purpuralis. The sequence goes on along the minus strand of OZ001645.1, from coordinate 23,202,550 downwards.
CAGTCGCGAGTTTTAAAAACGCGTTTCAGCATCGCGACTAAACAAATTAAATTAAGGATCGATTAAGTCGCCAAAATTCAATACATAATTTTACAATTTCGCGACTGTATTGATACTAACGCGCGTTAGCATCGCGACTGTATCGATGCTGAAAGTAGCGCAGTGTGTAAAGGTTGACATTTTGCGACTGCATCGCTGCTAAATTTCGCAGTGTGTAAAGGGTCTAAAAGGTACCATTATCCTGCAAAAAATCAAATCTTTCCTTACATTTGCGACCCCTGAATACTAACATAGGCAGGGATATTTGATTACTAGCGCAGCTCGCTATATTTATTCATTGACCTGTAGATTAAAGTCGTTTGTCGAAAGATACATGGTCTTTTTTATGTTATTCTTGACGAAGTTTTCAATAGGATACGGTCAGTCGCATATACACCTGCATATGCACCTGACTATAGACTATAACTAGACTATTTTTTTCTAAAATAATAGAAATAAATATTATTACCCACTTTTACGACGTGAGTCCTTACTACTTTGGCTTTTTATTATTTAGTATGGGTTCGCGCTTGACTCCAGACCAAGCCTAGTGTGACTAAGACGCAGTCAAAGTTGAAACTAGCTTGCCCAGAAGAAGCCTGTTCACCCGAACTTTGAATAGATTCGGATTGTAATCACTAGTAATCACGGTCTCAGGGAACAGCCATACCTCCTCAGGTTGTGATACTTATAGATTTTACCTTACATAACTTCTTAGAGTTCACGCCACTTGGCGCCAAGTAGGGTCTCATTTGTCTTCATCTACATTCTGTGTACTAAATATCGAGAATTTGTCAATAAAACAAAAAATACGAATTATTCATCTAAATTTATTTTATCGCCTTCAAAGTAGGCCTTATCGCTTGCAATACAACATCTCCACCGCTTCACCCAGTCTTCAATACATTTTTCATAGGTTATTTGCGGTATGACCTTAAGCTCATTCAGCGAATTTTCTTTTATGGCTTCGATCGACTCAAAACGATTTCCTCGAAGTGGTAATTTTGACTTAGGGAATAAAAAAAGTCAGACAGAGCCATATCAGGTGAATACGGTGCTTTGTCGAGAACTTTTGTTGATTTTTTCGCTAATAACTCCATATTCTTTTTGATCTCAACGACATCAACCAGCATTTCACAAACCTTCCTGCTCTTGATGCTCTCACCAAAGCGAATACTTTAGCATACATAGCTTCAGTCCCTGCTCCTGACATTACTCCCTTCTCATTTACCCCCGTCTCCGATGCTGACATCAGCAAGGCCATTTCTGCGATTACATCTAAAGCAACCGGAGTGGATGGCATCAGCCGTCTGATGATAGTGCCATTGCTAAAAATAATTTTACCTATTCTCACTCACATTATTATTTGGTCATTGGGCTCTGGCACTTATCCAGATGTTTGGCGTAAATCTCTCGTCCGTCCACTCCCTAAGGTTCGTAATCCCACTTCTCCTAGCCAATACCGGCCCATTTCCATTTTGCCTTTTCTCTCAAAAGTAATTGAGTCGTGTGTACTTAAACAGTTATCCTCCCATCTCTCTCAGAACAACTTACTGAATCCTTTTCAGTCTGGATTTCGTGCAGGCCATAGTACTACCACTGCTCTGCTGAAGGTAACAGAAGACATACGAGACGGGATGGATTCCTTTAAAGTCACACTTCTTGTTCTAATAGACTTTTCTAATGCCTTTAATGCTGTGGACTATGACCTCCTTCTGGCCGTACATTCGTACTTAAAAGTATCTTCTTCAGCCCTGGAATGGTTTTCTTCCTATCTGCGTGGTCGCCAGCAGTCAATTAAAACTCCTAACGCCCATTCTGACTGGTACAATCTGTCATCTGGTGTACCACAGGGTGGCATAATCTCTCCTTTGCTCTTCTCTATTTTTATAAATCTTATCACCCTTAATCTTCGCTGCTGGTATCATCTGTATGCTGATGACTTGCAATTGTATGTGGAAAGTGAAATTGCAGAACTACCTGCTGCAATTCATCTTATGAACGAAAATTTAAATTATATTTCATCGTGGTCACAAAACTTCGGAATCTCTGTCAACCCTACTAAGTGTCAGGCCATTATTGTGGGTAGTCTGGGACTTTTCTCTAGGTTTAATGTCATGAATCTGGACCCAATAGTGTTTGAAGGTACCACTATACCTTACTCTACTAGTGTCAAGAACTTGGGCCTAACTATGAACTCTACGCTTAGCTGGTATGTTCACACAGCTGAGGTCAGCCGTAAGGTGATGGTCTGTCTGAAAACTCTCTACCGCTTAAAATTCTTTCTCCCATTTAAGACGAAGCTTCTGCTTATGCAAACTCTTGTCATCCCTATCATAGACTACGCAGACTCTTGCTGCACTAATCTTACTGAAGCCCTTATCGACAAGCTTGAACGTCTCCTCAACAATTGCATCAGGTTCATCTTCGGCCTCCGTAAATATGACCATGTCTCCAGTTTTAGAGCACAGCATTACTGGCTTCCTATCCGTCAACGTAGTGACTCTCGAATCCTTTGCATTTTACGTGCTATTCTTAATAACCCTTCGTCGCCTTCTTATCTTAAAGATATGTTCCCATTTTTATGCCAAACTTACGATCGGTCTCTCCGTTCCTCCGACAATCTCCGGCTGGGCACGCTGGCACACCGCTCCACGTACGTCTCCAAGTCATTTTCAGTGACGGCAACACGACTGTGGAACTCTCTTCCTTTGGATGTCAGGAGGGCCGCGTCGAAGGTATCATTCAACAGGAAAGTCCGACAATTTCTTAAAGAATAGATAATTGCAAAATAATATTTATTTATTATGTGTATTATTTATGCATATTTTTTATATATTGTATTTATTTTGTGTAAGTTTAAGTATATTTATTGAATATAAAATAATTTGCAGTAATTAAAGTACGTTTATTTGTTACTATAAATATTAGTTAATTGTTACTATTTTGTTGTTTTTCTCAAAATTTCTTTTCTCTGCACCCATTGCCATCTCTCTGCATGACCTAAAGGTTTACTCTCTCAGGCTCATACGTCGATTTTCAAGCACTAGCTTCTTGATTCTGTCGATGTTTTCTTTGGTCGTAGCGGTTGAAGGTCTACCAGAACGAGGCAAGTCTACTACTACTTCTCGGCCTACTTTAAAAGCCTTATACCATTCATAAGCCCTTGTTTTCGACATACACGATTCGCCGTAGGTATTTTGCAACACTTTCAGTGATTCACCACATGAAATATCATTCGAAACACAATATTTAAGGAACACTCTTTGTTCCACAATATTTTCGATTTTAAAAATCGCCGAGGACTCAAAACTATGACCAACAAAAAGTGTAGTTTAAAATAAATTAAATGTCAGATCCCGCTTAAATTTGCCCGCTTAATCAGTGCAGTGCTTCCAACGTGCAGTAAAAAAATCCTCTTTTACGCGGGTCTTTTTATTGTCATATTTCCGATACTTTTTAAACAGACTAGTATACTTTTATTATAAAGCTGAAGAGTTTGTTAGAATGTGCTGATCTCAGAAACTACTGATAGCTTATTTATCGAGGAAGGCTTTACGCTATAAGACATCACGACGGGAGGACGTAGTAAACTCAAAACGCGAGACCAGACGCGAGGGACCTAATTCATTTTTACTAAATTAACTCATTGAAAATTACAGGAATTTAGCTTTTCATTTTACACCTTAATTAATAATAATATAAAAACTATTTTTTAGAATCGCCCAAAGTGCAAAACTTCTGATGGGTATAGTGATATACCTCTCCTACGCTCTTCAGTTCTACGTTCCCATGGAGATGGTGACCAGACTCCTGGGATCTAAAGGGGAAAATTATCAAAACGTCATCCAGATCAGTATCAGGACCGGTATCGTCGCATTGACTGGTGAGTATTGTTTCAATTAGATATTTGGAAAACAATATATACATTTCGATTTTTTTTATTCGTTCATATTCTAGTGCAATTTATATATTTATTATTAATATTAAATTTAGCTTTTATATCTAGCTTGTCCGTCATCATATTAACTTTGGCATACATGCTACTTTATATTCGATGTGTATCATATAACATGACTAAGCTAAGTGTAAAGCCTAAATTCTTAAATCTAATTATAGTATTAATTTGGCAAAAAAAATTGTTAAGATTACTAAAGGCTCATATTTTATTAAAGCTACTTATTGTAAAAATCACAGATTTTGTCTTGATATTTAATCTTCGTAAAACTTTACAACGTGTAATGTTAAATGCGTAAAACCACAGACACCTCAAATGATTTTTAATTCAATTAACCCAATTCTGAAAAAAAGTAATAAAAAACCGGCCAAGTGCGAGTCGGACTCAAGCACTGAGGGTTCCGTGCCAACGTTAACTGAACTAGGGAATCCGCTTACTTCCACTTAGTAAAATACCACAATATTTTGTTGACAGTAAACATAACTTTGTTTTTCATAGTGTTTGTATTAGAACAAAGTTAAATTTGCAGTTGTTGAAAATGTGCTATATCTAAAAAACTACTAGTTCGATTTCGTCTGAACCAATTTTCGTTGAAAGTATTTGTTATGATCTACATTACATATGTTTAGAAGTTAGATGGGGGGGGGGGGGGGGATGTCATTTTAAAAGACCTATCTATAGATACCCCACACGCATAGATCTCAATAACTACAGCTTCGATCCCGTCCAAAACAATTTTCGTCGAAAGAATTTGTTAAGATCTACGTTATATATGTTTTTCAAAATTAACACTCGCTTACTTGAAACATTTGAGTGGGGGGAGGGGGACGCCCATTTTACTACTCTGTAAGCGTCTATCAAATGTTAGATTTTAAAATAAAGTGGTTCTTCTTCTATGTCATTTTAAAAGACCTAAAGGTTTGACAAAAAAATATTTTGGTTTTAGTTTCATATATCTCCCCCTGAAATATTATTTATTTTTGTATAAGAATCGTAAAGCGGTTAACAGGATATATCTTCTTACCAAACTCAATACTGTGATGCTTATAGTTACGGAATAAAATGGCTGTGACATACGGACAGACAGACAGAATGACTTGACGAAACTGTAAAGGTTCCGTTTTTTGCCATCGGCTACGGAACCCTTAAAACGCTTTTATAATATTATTACAGTACTTATGAAAAAGTGGACATTTTGCAAATTTATAACAACCGTTTAATATTTGAACAAAGGTGTAATGTAAGTACTACGCAGATTTAGTGCGAATGTGGGTAATAATGTTTCACGCTATTTTATTACAAAACTATAAAAGGTGCAAAATACTAGTTATTAAACTAACGGTATAATGTGATTGTATGAAAAATCCAGCACACAAAGGAAGATATTGTTAAATTATTGATTATTAACTCCACAAATTACGAGTATTGTGTTGGCACTCTGTATGGTATTAGAATGTAGTGTAAAAACCATGTAAATTCACAAAACCTACGTATATATTAATGTTGCAATAACTAAGGGCTTTACTGAAACCCCTTTTCTAGGAAAATCTGGAGTATACATGTACTTAGTTCAGAAATTTCGTCAACAATACAATTTATTTTGATCCTTTGCCAGGCAGAAAACTGGGAGCTAACTGTTTTAGGTTATTTTTGTCGTAAAATGGAAACATTAATGAAAAAATTGGCAAACCAAAATATTATATGTCAATTAAATATACATTTCTTCCTGTGCCTAAACGTTGATCTAAATCATTTATTATTCATAATAATAGTCCCCCTAGCCGATTTCGACTACGGTGGCCAGTCACAACAACTAACCGACTGCGTGAGATATAATATAGTGCACAAGTATGTGCACAAACACAGGTGCACTCTCTATTCCTTCCACTCTCATAACCCGATGGTACAGCAATCTGACACGACCGGAGAGAGATCATGCGCTGGACCAACGGCTTTACGTGCTTTTCGAGGCACAGGGGTGAAACACTACCTACTTCCAACTTCCGAGCTACCCTATGAATTTCTGTAGAACAGTAAAACTCTGGTATATATTTTTGGCCCGCCTCGGGGATCGAACCTGGGACCTCTCGCGCAACCGTCGCTTTAAAGTGCGACCCTCTTACCGCTGCGTCACAGAGGCAGTAATTATTTAGGCAGTGATTATTCATATCATTATACTGTAGGCGTAAAGCGATGTGTTCTCAAGTGTAAAAATACCATGATTAATTCACAGTTGCCATCGGAGCTGCCTTCCCAAACTTGGAGCTGGTCATCAGCTTTGTCGGAGCCGTTTTCTTCTCAACTCTTGGCCTGCTCATCCCAGCAGTTGTGGACACTGTGTACCATTGGGACAAAAGCTTGGGCCCTCTGAACTACGTAGCGTGGAAGAACGGACTAATTGGAGTTATTTCCATTGTCTGTCTCGTGTCTGGTGCTTTTACGTCTATAGAGGGTATGATCGAGGAGTTCGGACCCCATCATGATGCAATTGGTAATAGTACAATGACGTAAAGTTTCTAGTCTGAGTTTTCGTTCAAGGTAGCTTAATAAGTGATGATACTATGATATTTACATACATGAAAGTATTATTCACCGCTTGGTGACCTTTCTTTAATGTAAGCAATAATCGAAGGCCACAGAGAGACCACAGTTTCTCACCCACATTTAGGTATTGTATTTATTGTTTAACTAGGTACCAGTTATCTGAGGTTGACCCACAGGTCTCAAGTAGGTACTTAGTAAAACTACTTTTTATTGCGAAGAAACTTCTTCGAAAACGTAACCCATTCACTTAGATACCTACTACAAAAGTATTCTTAATTTAAGATCATTAATTTATTTAATAACTTATGCGTACATAGTTCATAGTTAAATAATACAGCTGTAAACAACCCACAGCTGCGCAAAGGCCTCACTTCAAAGATGAAGTGGTATGAGCCATACTCCGCCACGCGGGTTATTAGCGGGTAGATGGAGAAGTTGCAAGGCAAGCGACCAACCTTGCTGTCAGATGTTATCCAGCCGGCCAAAGGGCCCCTAGCTAGGCTTAAAACGACTAAAATCAACTCATGTAAGCCGGGACATACTGCTTAACGTAGCTTTCCTAAGCACGGAGATGCTCGAAATATACGCCACTTAAATAGTCGTTATGACAGCCATCCAAACACGACGAGGCACGATTGCTTAACTTCGGTATCACTACCATTACACTAGGTAACACGGTTGCGCTACCAGCCCCTCAAGTTTTTTATATCATACAATATCATGGCTTTTTTTAACATTAAGGGCTCTTTACCGTCTATACGAATGTAGGAAGTTAAGATGCTTAAAATATTATACTAGTAACAGTATTAATTTTTGCTTTGCACATTTGTTAATACTACCTTACCACATCGATAGTTTTAGAATTTGTACAAAGTAAGTAGTGGCTGTGATACAATCCAAGTACAAACTGATTACCTTCTTCTAGTATTGTAAATAAAATAATAATTAGATTGCAAAAAACAGAACATAAATGATATGTCACACAAAAATAATGCTAAAGTTAAATTATGATTACTTATATTTCTACGGAATTAATAACAAAGTTCACGGATTTTTTAAAGATTTATATTTTAAGACCTTTATTGTAAAACTCAAAATACGCAAATAAACGCATTTGTATTTGTGTTTACTGTTAGTACCTTAACTGTTTAACTTACTATTAAGATGATAACACAGTAAAATACTTTGTATCTGTAAGTGTATTTTTATTTTTCTTCTAGGCTTCCTGTATAATGTATATCACAATATGTAAGTATAACATGCAATATACACACACGTACAATCAATATAATTACCAATGTACTCGTACCTCACTAAGAAGGCATGTCATCTACATTAGTTCATCGGCACAGGTAGACAGACATAATTACCGACAATGATAATCATTGATTTAATTTCTTACACGTAAAAATTAGCGATGGAATCTTTTGTCACCGTCTATTCTACCTAGTTACTGAAAAAAAAGTAAAAACCGACTTCAAAACCAAAATGCACTAAAAAGTCTGAAATAAACTCTTGACCATTAAAAGGAAAGGGATCCATTTTAGGCAAACAATTTATTTTTGGAGTCGGTACTCTGATAGTTGATGCTTGGTGGTCAAAGTGATGGCACCGACTCCAAAATTAAATTGTTTGCCTAAAATGGATTCCTCGAGGAATGGACTAAATCGAGGGCGATTACACCAAAATCCTATCATCAGGTCCCAATTGGCAACAATGGGACCAATTAAAAGTTTATACCCTCTACGTAGGTGTTTTTTTTTCGAATCGGTTAACGGTCGAATGACTCAGATTTGAGGTAACATAGATACAAAAACATACATTCGAATTGATAGCCTCCTCCTTTTTTGAAGTCAGTTAAAAAACAGACGTTTAGCTGTATTTATCGCAAATCGGTCTGAGAGACCGAAGCGGTTATCAATGAAACTTTTCGTTTAAGTTTAAATTCAATGTCTTTGATTTGTGTTTTTTTATACATTAGATATGAGGCTTAAATAAATAAAAAATAAATCGTAAGTTTATTGGGAATAAAAAATAATTGTACAATGCAAAATGTTTACGAAAATAACTGCTATAGTTTTGAAAAACGATGTTGCAATTATTGATGCCAACCTCGAGTAACAATAATATGCAGTATTATTCCACTAATTACAGGTACAAGCAAGATCTAAGTAATTAGTTTTCTAAAATTTATTTTAATTGAAAAGCTTATAAGTGTATTCTGTCCAATTTTACTTTTTTATATGTTATAACTTGCATAGACATGTCTGCTGGAGTAAGTGTGTACTGACTCTGTATAAACGATGCAAATGTTTATGAGTTCTCAGCATATTCTTACCTATAACCACCTAACTGAGGCTCAACAAATTTTGTTGCTTGGATGGTCCTAGGTCTAAAGCAACACCCTAAAATTATATATTAATAATATTTTAGGTTTGTATAGTGTTTTGTTACTAAGTCAACATTAAGATTCTAGTTCAAGAAACCTATATGTGTCTTTAAAATTTCTCTCATCTGCTTACAAGGCGTCTGTACTGGTTGGAAGAGCAGAGTAGAAAAAGGCGTTCCGACTTGCATTTTTGGGCATACTAAATAATAAGTAGTCCCCCTAGCCAATTTTGAATACGGTGGCCAGTCACAAGGACTAACCAACTGCGCGGGACATATTATAGTGCACTAGTTTGTTTCAAAATGTTTCGCAACTGTTTTTTTAAGCAGAATAACGACATATCGAACTAATGTTTCATAGAATTATTAAGTTATCGATATAACCTTTCATAAAAACTTGTTTCAATGTGTAACGTTTCCCATATATTTTTGCATACACATGCAAGGAAGAAGGCATACATGCATGCATTAATTCATGTAAGTAAGCAAGCAGTCATGCATTAATGCATGCATGCAAGCATACAGACATGCATGCAGCAAGCAAGCAGGCATGCAAACAAGCAGCATGCATTAGGATTTCCTCGTCTCCGGCGCTGCGGGAATAGCAGCGTCGTCGCCCTTGCGTAACAAGGCGCAGTCACCCACGCTCGCCTACGCAGCTTCGGCTTGCGGCTTACAGCGGGCGGAGGCTGCTCTCCCTCCGCGCCTCCGGCTTTTGAATTACACTCTAGTATCGGGCAGACTAGTACCACGGCGAGGAAACCACGGCGACTTGGGATTAACGCAGTTTATTTATTAGATCAAAATTTATTACATATTTATATCAGTTATACTTTAAATTGTCTATTCATAAAGTATGCAATATAATATTACTAACTAATTCGTTTGGAAATACGGACTTTAGTGAAGTAAAGTTCTATGTTTTAAGAATTCTGCATATTGAAACTTACGTGGAAATAAAATTATGGGTAACAAAATAGAAAGCTAACGTTACTTCGATAAAATACGTAATTTATAAAAAGAAGTAACGATGAAGTAAGTTTGTAGATAATAAGCATTCGACCAAATGAAATTGTGATGTAACAAGATTCTAGAATTTGTTGAATATTATTTTGAAACATCTGCGAATCGTTTTATGAAGAATGAAAATCGATGAAAAAAATTGCGATTAAGTGATGGGTTCTCTAATTCTATGAAATATTAGTTTGATCGTTATTCTGCTTAACAAACCAGTTGCGAAACATTTTTTTGGTGAACTGTTATTCGATGTTATGAAACGACGATTATTAACTATTCGATTAATCAAAAAAAAAAGATATTAACATTCATTGAATAGTTTTCTGTGAAATGAAATTCGATATCAAAAAAATATGTGTTATGATAGATACCCCTGAAATGGTATTAATTGCTTTCCTTCAAGGATCAAGAGTTTATTCAAGACTTTTTAGTGCATTTCAGTTTTGAAGTCGGTTTTCACTTTTTTTTTTCAAGTTAATTCTGCCTCAGCCTCATTCAATGCTTACTATCAGACGAAACAATACGTCAACATTAAGATTCTAGTTCAAAAAACCTATATGTGTCTTTAAAATTTCCCTCATCGGCTTACAACGCGTCTGTACTGGTTGGAAGGGCAGAGTAGAAAAAGGCGTTCCGACTTGCACTTTTGGGCATGCTAAATAATAAGTAGTCCCCCTAGCCGATTTTGAATACGGTGGCCAGTCACAAGGACTAACCAACTGCGCGGGACATATTATAGTGCACTAGTGTGCTTAGGCACATTAAAAAGGAAACGGTTATAGTTGGATCACTACTTTTGGCATATGAGGGGGGGGGGGGGGGGGAATGTGACAAATCAATTGACACGATTCTATTTTGCTATTTGTTCCCGAAACTATCCTATTATAAGCTATAAAAACACTCCGAGTCCTCTTAACGTGAACAACCCCGTTAATGTAGGTCCATAGTAAAAAGTCGCGTTGTGTCGAAATAAGTGAATCCCTTTACTAAATCACCAAAATGAATTCAGTTGTAATTCATGTGACACGCCATCTATGAGTTTTTTTTATGATAGATAAATTTATTCCGCCACGCTACTCTTAATGACGCTATCAGAAAAGCTCTTGGCACCATTAATGATCATTCTACTCTGGAACCACGTGGTTTGGTCCGTGACCCGGCAAGAGACCCGATGGCCTCACTGAAGTCGGGCCTTAGTTTGGTATGTAACTTGTGTCGGTACTTTCACCCCTCCCATCTCAGAGAATCAGCCCTTAATGCTTCAACACCCGAGCGGTTGCAGGCAACCGCATAACAATAGAATTTGCATTGTGTCTCGTTCACATACGCTTGAGGGATTAAACTGGAGCAGCAGCAGAGTTTGCTGATAACGCCAAGCGTAGAAGTACGGTTCTCTTACTTAAGTGCTTACGTGCTAAGTAAATAAATATCCTTTAATATCCTTTGGACATTCCCACACATCGCCATCTAGTCCCAAAGTAAGCTACACAAAGCTTGTGTTATGGGTGCCAGACAACGGATATAATACTTAAATACTTTTTGTTTGTAAATATATACATGATATACATAGAAAACACCCAGACCAATACAAACAGACATGTCCATGCACACAAATATTTGTATTGTGCGGGGATCGAACCCGCAACCCGCTGCGTAGTAGGCGATTTCTCGACCACTACACCAGACGGGTCGTCAAAAAGTAAATTGCGCTAAAACTTAATTTTTGTCACGGCTAATAATAAAGCTGGTTCCTAGCTCAGAGCATTAGCATAGCTATCTAACGCGGAATATGCAGCCAGCATCTTAGCCTCCTTGCCGCAAGGAAATGGTTTTGTTTTTGAATTGTTACATTTTAGGTTTATTTTTTATGTTGCATGTCGTAATTTTGATTTGGTTTTGTTTATTATAAGGAAATGTATGTCAATCTAATTTACCAGTTGACTAAACCTATTGGCACTTTCAGTAGTTTTTTTTGCAATAGTTAGAGATAAGAAACTATTCATTTAATAATTAAAAAATAACGTTATTTTATTATGAAATTTACCGTCCCGTTTTTCCTTATCGAAATAAAAACCAAATAAATCTGATTTAATTACATAACTCGTTATAGCGTAGAAACTGTAGCATCTGAAAACTTCCAATTGTAAAATGGTTTCATTACTTCAGAGATGCGATAAACATCATTATTACCAGCCAATGAACGTCCACTGCTGAACATAGGCCTCCGTCACGGTTTTCCACAATGACCGGTTGCAAGCAGTCTGCAACAAATTGGTAATGAACTGCTAGTTTTATAAAAAGTGACACATATGATGTCTTAAGGTCGCAACGACCTTATGCTAATGTGCTTCAAATGTAATATTTACCCTAAATGTATTTTTGTATACCAAGCTGTTATTTTCCTTAAAACGAAAAAAAAAATTAGTATTCACTGTGTGCGGTGTTTATACAGGCTATCTCTCATTCTGATACGTGGTATTTTTTGCGTATTTTTATAAGAGTACCTTTCAAAAATAATAACTAACCATTTGCTTGTTTAAACTAACCTCTTCATACGTTTTGACCCGCCACAAGTACTTTTTAAACGAACGTGTCGGTTCCTTCTTCATATGCTACCCAAAGCTATAAAAATAAGAAAACAACCAAATTTTAACAGAGAATATGGTCAAAAAATGCCACCAATATGGGATCCGGTGCTATCGAATACCCATGCCAGAACACTGCAAGACAAGATATATTTTTTGACAGATTTCACATTTGATTATACTGATAAGTCCCGTTGAGTAAACGGCTGTGAAAATCAGTTTTAAATCCTAGCATTTGAAGAGATTTACTCACACTTTACTTTCAAAAACTTAACATGCAGGCTAAGGTACATCACAATATTTTACATGTACTTTCACGTGGACAAAGAGATTACCGTCATTGACATTGTCTTAGTATAGAAAGTAATGAATTATTGATATTTACCTTTGTATAACCATGTTACCTGATTCTTGTATGCCAATATTATTCATAAGAAAAATGTACAATGTCTTTGGTGCAAATAACGGTTCTTATTATATTATATTACTAGCCGCGAATTCGACCGCGTGGAATAGTAACATTGGGTAGATTTTTTTAATTACTTAAGCTTATGATTTTACAAATAAGAAACATGAACATTTGTATGAGTACCTACGCAAGATGTAAAGTATTTATATAAGTTTACTAGTGGTCCCACGCGACTTTGTCCGCGCGTTTTGAGCTCCTTCCCCTCCTGTCGCAGTTTGATGTTTCATTAAGCTTTCCCTAAAGCTTTCCGCGATAAATAAGCTATCCGATACATTTTTTTTCAAATCGGTCCATTAGTTCCTGAGATTAGCGCGTTAAAACCAACAAACAAACTCTTCAGCTTTAAAATATAAGTATGTATAGATTTAAATAATGATTTTATAAAGTACCTACTTTGTTCCCACTTTTTGCCAAAATATACCAAATATCTAAATGTATGAAGAATAAAGACATAAAAGCATCATCATCATCATTATCAGCCAAAGGACGTCCACTGCTGAACATAGGCCTCCCCCACGGCTTTCCATAGCGACCGATCACTAGCGGTCTGCATCCAGTTTGATCCTGCGATCTTTTTAAGGTCGTCTGTCCATCTTGTTGGTGGACGTCCTACGCTGCGTCTTTGGTCGAAGGGTCTCCAATCTAGAACTTTCCTGCATCAACGGCCATCAGTTCTTCGCGCTATGTGCCCGGCCCACTGCCACTTAAGCTTACTGATTCTCAAGGCTATGTCCGTTACCTTGGTTCTTCTACGTATCTCCTCGTTTCTGATTCGACCTCGTAGAGAAACACCGAGCATAGCCCGCTCCATCGCTCGTTGTGTAGTTTTGAACTTCTTTATGAGGCCCTTAGTTAGAGACCACGTTTCGGATCCGTATGTCATCACTGGTAACACACACTGGTTGAAGACTTTCGTCTTCAGACACTGAGGTAATTGAGACGAGAAGACGCTCTTGCGCAGTTTCCCAAACGCTGCCCAGCCGAGATCGATTGACCTCTTTCTCAAAGTTGGACCTACCCAATTGGATCACTTGTCCCAGGTAGACGTACTCATCGACAACATCGAGGGTTGAGTTCCCAACAGATACTAGAGTGGGTACAACAAGGGAGCTTGACATAATTTTCGTCTTTTCCATGTTCATTTTAAGACCCACTTGTTGGGATACTCGGTCGAGGTCTTCGAGCATAGTGCCAAGATCATCCGTCTTTGCCACAACGACTATGTCATCGGCAAACCGAAGGTGTGTTATGTATTCGCCATTGACGGAGATGCCGAATCCTTCCCATTCCAGGAGCTTGAAGGCGTCTTCTAATGCCGCTGTAAACAGTTTCGGAGATATTACATCGCCCTGATTTACACCTCTTTGCAATGGAATCGCCCTCGTCTTCTGTTCCTGTACTCGGACCGACATGGTGGCGTTGCTATACATATAGACACTTTAACACCTCTATATACCTATAGTCTATGTGACACCGCTGAAGGGACCGAAGCACCGCCCAAGTTTCGATCGAATCAAAGGCCTTCTCATAGTCCACAAAATCTAAACATAGAGACATATTATACTCCTCGGACTTCTGTATAATTTGCCTAAGCATGTGAATGCAAGCAATAGCATTATACTAAATTATAAAGAAGTCTGCTTATGACATACCTACAAACTTTCATCCCTAGTTTCCTACTGTTAATACATTTTTTACAAACTTAAATTGCATTTTATTAATATATACTAAATTAATCAATACGCAGATGACTTAGCTATACTGATAAATGGAAACGCGGAAGACCTCCTATGTGGGATAATGCGTTCCGCTCTTCAGATAGTGGAAAAATGTGTAACGATCACTAGCTGTCAATAAACCCAAAAAAGACAGAACTTATCCTTTTCACCAACAAAAGGAAATTACCTGAACTAAAGCTACCAATACTGTTTAACACCGAATTGGCTCTCTTATCACAAGTAAAATATCTGGGCATTACCCTAGACAGTAAACTGAACTGAAGTGGAGAGTGGCCTGTATAGCTTTTTATCAATGCAAGCGACTAGTCGGCAAAAGATGGGGTCTAAATCCAAAGATCACATTATGGCTATACACATCGGTTATTAGGCCTTCTCTTACCTATGGATCAGTTGTATGGTGACCCAGAACGCAACTGTCCACAATCAAATCAAAACTTCAAAGCCTACAACGTTTAGCAAGCATCGTAGCCACAGGTTGCATGAAAACCACACCATCAGCCACACTAGAGTTTCACCTAAATCTAAAACCGCTGCATCTGGTAATTCAGGAAAAAGCAAAGGCAGCTGCCCTACGACTCAGAGCAAACGGACTATAGAAACAAAACATAGTAACCACACATTCAAAAATCCTAGATGGGCCTCTGAAAGAAAGACCACTTTTAGATGCACCCATGGACAGAATACCATGCCAACATATATTTGATAGAAAGTACAACATCCAACTCACGGAAGAGCCTAGTGACAGCTCAGGCACAAAAGAGGTTCGTATATACACAGACGGCTCCAAAACCTCAAAGGGTACAGGAGCTGGTGTGTTCTTAAATGACCTAAACATTAAAATATCAACAACTTTAGACAAGCTGAACACTATCTTCCAAGCAGAATATATCGGCATCACTAGGGCAGCACAGGCAGTTGCAGCCAGAGACGTCAAAGACCTACGTATTAAAATCGTCTCGGACAGCGCATCGGTTCTCCAAGCCCTAAAAAACAACAGCATAACATCTGTCCTTATTTTGGAGTGCCATAAAGCACTAAAATCCATAGCAAACACAAATGAGGTAACTGCAATGGATCAAAGGACACAGTAACTCACTAGGTAACGACACAGCTGACGAACTAGCCAAGAGGGGATCAGCAAAGACAGTATATGGACCGGAACCTTTGCTGCCCCTACCGCTGGCCCAAATAAGAACTTGGCTACGTGAAGATACTGAAGCAGCACACCAAGATGAATGGAGAAATGGCGATGGTTGCAGGCAAACTAAGAAGGCTGTTCCGGAAGCATCGAAAAGGTTTGCCCGCAACCTCATCCGATTACCAAGAGACAAACTACGCTTAGCCATAGGCACCATAACTAGTCATAGTCTCTTAAACAAATACCTTTTCACAATAGGTGTCACAGACAGCCCCCTATGCAGAGGGTGCATGAGAGCAGAAGAAACACCACATCATATGCTCATGAAGTGCACAAGTGTGGCAGAACAACGGGTAAATATTCTCAAATTCCCAGCTACCTTCTCAAAGGCCTTTTGTAATCTGAACAGGTTGCTATCCTTCTGGGAAAGACTGGGTTGGTTAGAATAGAAAGGATGATATGCCCCATACGCACAATGGCCCAATCATGAGGCTAAGTGTGGAAAACACCCCAGCCAAACTAACTTAATTAATCAAACGCGAAATAAATCGTTCGAAAGTTTTATCGTTCTAGCTCCAAACATTACTGATTTCCATTCAACTTACATTACTATTTTTTAACCTCTAAAGCATATTTTTTAAGATAATTTCATATTTTTCATTTTTTCAATGTCATATTTTTGATATCTAATCAAAAGTCTTAAAAATAAGTTTCAAGCTTCTAGCTTTGAAAAGGGCAATACTTAACACAGACAGGCAGGATTACTTTCACATTGTTAATATTAATAAGTTTATTGGATTATAACGTTGTTTCGTATATTTGTTGCTTAGCTTCTTAAGAAATGTCCGTGTAATCTCCTACAGGATCATAATAGCGGTCATTAAGGATTTATGATGCCCTTACTAGCCAAGGTATTTTCGACTGTATTTTTATAGGAATAAGATCACAACATTTGACCAGGATAAAGTTGAATGGACAGATATTTGTCACTAAATTGCGATGTGATGCTGGCTCTCTTTTTTTTTTTTTTTGTTGTTTATTACAAGAGAAGAACTAGATAAGACGGCTTTGGTTTACGATTTTCTACTTGACAACACTACAAGTTTTATTTGTGATGGATATACTTACAGTTCATTTTTTTGCTAGTCCGATAATGTAAACAATATTTTTAAAACTCTGAAAATAATATAAGTGTTTTTTTTTTTAACTGTTTATTTAAGAAGATCTCAGTGTAAAATGATGAATTATCGATGTATTTGGTGACATTAGGGGTTATCTTACTATAAAATGAATATTTTCGATAAAAAGTAATGTCAAGACTATTTACAGTATTCGACAAGCGAAAAGAAACGGACTTTAATACTTTACGGGCCTTAGAACGGTTATTTTTTCTTTCTTTTAAGTGTGTGTGACCTACGGTGTCGTTCTTAAAATTACTTAAGTTTTTCTGGGCTGCCACTGCATTATATGTATCGATAAGTACCGCTTTTGTTTTGGTTAATCATTGAAGTTGATATGAATAGAAAAATATCTAGCGGCTTTAAATGCAGTAAAAAAACAAATCTAATATCATAACAAAAGGAAACATAATGGTTTGTTGGACAGAGATCTTCTAAAGATCGCAGTATCAAACTGGACGCAGACTGCTTTCAATAGGTAAAAGGTACCGTTTAAAGCCCTGGAAGGTCTATTTTCAGCAGTGTACGTCCTTTAGCTTATAATGATGATGATGGTAATGATCTTAATGAATTGTAAGTTAGGTATGAAATATATATCGAACGCGTAGTTAGGTTCAAAGTATTTAGCGGTAACGGCAGAATAGCATTTGAATATTTATTTATAAATGTACCATGGTTTGAGTCTTATTATTGAATTGAATAATTATGTCTCTATTATTTGCATTTAAATTGCTACAGAGTTTCATTTAATTTAGAAATTTAAATTCATGCTTCAGTGTTTGAGGCATTTTTAGATTTTCATGCATGTAACTAACATATCCAAGTATATGAAGTTAATATAACCAAACTTACAAAATGCCATAGGTAATAATAGTATATAATATATAAAATATAGAAATAAGGCGCTTCAATCATTTTTCCTTCATTTTAGTAGCGAAGCAAAAAAATACTTATGATATGAATATCATAAGTATTTTAAAAAAATGGTTGTTGAAACAACCATTTTTTTAATCAATCCATTATTAACACAAGAAATATATTAATATACCTACTTACATTTAAAAGCAATCGTAAGAAATATGAAACTGCATATCACGTGTTTTACACAGACTGCATTCTTATCAAAAAAATTAATATTTTAAATGCGTCTCACGTTATAGGAACCTCAATGCCATTGTAAGAAAAATATCTATGGGGGTATTCCTTCATAGTTTCCTTAGGTGTAGCTTTAAGTATTTTTCCATGTATGGTAATTGTAATGGCACAGGGTCTGCTAAAACGTGATACCTTTAGATGCTGAAGATCAGCAATCAGGTGTCGTTTGTCACAGATAACCCACGCTCTCTGAAGAGACAAAGTTTTTCCCACGGTAGCTAACTGTGAAGGATGATCGTGTTATTATTAAAAAGGATGATAATGGTATTGCCATGCCCATGACAGTTGCACGCCTACCTGCCGTACTACCTTACATAAAGAAGATCACCGACAAGATTGGAAATATCTTGAAGCAAGCTTCCATCAAGACTTATTACAAGCCGCCAAAGAAGATCCCATTTTTACCACCTGTCAAGTGCACCATACCTCTTCAAGATGCAGGGGTGTATAGACTGTAATGTGACTGTGGCTTTTCCTACATCGGGCAAACTAAACGAAGTATAGGCGTGCGGATAAAAGAACATATAGCTGACGTAAAATATAGACGGAAAATAAAATCTGCAGTGTGTGAACATGCCTCAGACAAACCCAACCACTTCACACGATTTTACCAGCCCAAAGTAGTTTCAAAAAAACGTCGGTTCGTTCCACGTTTGCTATGCGAATCTATAGAAATAAGATAACATCCAAATTTTAACAGAGAGCTAGACCACCCACTGCAAGATCACAAGACACAGTTAGCTCCTTTAGCGTGGTTAGGAACGTTAATTAATATTATTAAGTGACGGTTGTTAAAATTATTAAAAACTTTGTAAATGACTAATAAATAACACCTTACTCTAGCCGTGTCTACAAACGCAGTAAAGTGTTCGAAATGTCGAGATAAAATTTAAGGAATTCGCTAAAAAGTAAATCCGTAAAATGAAGTTTTATTTAATGAGTAATATTCGCGTAAATTTAAGAAACAAGTATATTGGCGTTAGAAGGTTATACTGCTTTTACACCCTAGGGATAGGTGAGTTGGTACCCATTACTATTCTACTAAAAAAAACTAAAAAGGTCCAATGGACGACGAGGTGATGGGACTGGAACTACAATAAACAACTCTTTACTTTTCATTCCAAAATTCCCACCTCATCTCCAGGAGCGCTTTCACTTTCTGCAGCTGTCACGTGGTCTTGACATGCGGTCATCGAGGAAACTCGTCCTTGAATCCCCTTGTCACACAACGAGCTGTTAGTCTAATTCTTTCACAGTTCAATCAGTATGCCTATGGAACTCCTTACCCTTGCTATCAGGCAGTCAACTTCAATAACTATTTTTAAAAACCAGCCAAGTTCGAGTAGGACTCGCACACTGAGGGTTCCGTGTCAACTTTAACTGATCCTCTTAGTAAAATAACACAATATTTTGTTGACAGCAAATAAAACTTTGTTTTTCATAGTATTTGTATGAAGAACAAAGTTATGTTTGCGGTCAGAGTATTATTTTGTTAAGATCTACAATACACATTTTTTTTAAATTTTACATTCGCTTAGTTAAGACACCCCCCACGCATATGTTTGTATAAGAATCGTAAAGGTAGAGTAAATCGAATCGTTAAGGTTAATAGGATACATCTTCCTACCAAATTTCAACAGTGCGTTGCTTATAGTAACAGAATAAAGTGGCTGTGGCATACGGACAGACAGTCAGATAGACTTGACGAAATTATAAGGGTTCCGTTTCTTTTGGAACCCTAAAAATCGCCTAAAAGAATATCTTCTCTCTTCAAAATAATAATTCTACTCTGATGTCTCGATTAATTTCTTTTATTTCACATTGGTTTATGTATGTATAATTAATTGTGTATTTTGAATGTTATTTTTACGATTGTATAAGCATGTTTTGCATAATTCTATTATTAATTAAAAAGATTGTCTCGTTATTTTAAGCATTAAATACCCCTCCTTATGAGCTTATTAAATTTTGAAGAGATCGCTTATAGCAATGAGACCGCCAAAATTTTTATATTTCCTTTAAACGAATTTGTAATTAACCTCTCTGATGTGCAATGAATAGTTATCTTTTCTTTATCTGCCTACCAAGTTTCAACAGTGTAATGCTAATAGTTTTAGAATAAAGTGGCTGTGACATAAGGACCGACAGATAGACTTTACGCAACAACAAGGTTTCCGTTTTTTGTCATTTGGCTACAGAACCCTAAAAATTAATCCATATTTTTCTTGGTTATGGCATCACGTGTGTACGGCTTGGTAAATTTATTTAATTATTTTTTTGTTGTGATTGTTATTGTCAGGAGAACGTTCTTTCATATGAAATAAAAAAATAGGAAATTGAGCGGGTGGACCGATTTTCATGTAATTCAAATTGTCATATTTGTCCCCGTCTGAAATAAGACAGTAAATAATATAAATACGTAGCAAATTTAAATCAAATACAAATTTAACTGAGTCTGCTAGGTAATTTATGTTTCAGATCACACAATAGTTTTTCTTTCAGATTGTATCTCTTTATGAGAGTGTAATGATGACATTAACAACGTCATTAAAATTATTGCTAGACACAAACAGTTTAAATAATTTAATTACTTTGAACAATATAATGATTTAATCGAAAATTATTACATGGGTTACGTTACTCCTGAACAAAAGGTTTAATTGTCATCGTTTGACAAAGTAATGGTGCGTTGTAAGTTAGATACAGAGAATTGCTTAGCTTTTCCAGAAGATAAACGAACAGAAACATCGCCATCAGGGAAAAATCTGCTGGAGAAGGTCACCTCACCCCTACCACAGAACAATTCGATTGAACTGGCATCGACAAAGATGCTCCACTTCAAACTTCTGCGTCTCGGTCTCCATTCAGTTCGGCGGACTCCATCATTGCCACCGCGGTCCAACGTGACAGTTCCGTTCCTAGCGTCATAAGATATCTTCACAGTCGCACCCTGCCCTTCAATTGTCACCTCCAAATCTGCTGCACTATCTGCATTAATATTGATCTCTCCGGCTTTATCTTCAAATGTAGCAGCATCACCAACTCTACCTCGACCGCTACGTAGCTGACTAGACCTTAATGCTTTGGCTTCCCGTATGGGCCTCTGGATAATTTTGTTATCGCGCGTCAAGGACAACTCTCTAACAATCGTCATTTGACCAGTGAATCCGTCTTGCTCTTCAGGGTAGTTTTGCTCCCACATGTCAAACCAAGCTACGAGTAACCGACGTCCATTTTGATCCAAGATGGTTTGAGTAGCGTAATAATCATGGCCATGGTCTATTTCTTGGAAGGAAGTAATGGGGCGGAATTCGTATGTTTCGTAATTAAAGTCGCCGATAATATAACCGGTTTGATAAAGATTCTTATACTTATCCCCTTCGGGTTCTATCCCTTGAGGAGAAAATAGCAAAACGTATTTACCATTCAATTCGAAGAAATCTGGACACTCAAACATATAGCCCAGTGACCCGTCAGATTCATAAAGAACGGAAACTTCTTCCCAATTAATTTTATCGTCTGACACATAAAGAAGCGCACGACCTAAAGTATCATTTTCAAAAGAATTTCCTAGTACCATGTAATACTTCGAGTCATGCTTCCAGACTTTTGGATCACGGATGTTTGGTTGACGGTCAGCAGAAACGATGATAGGGTTGTTCTCGTACTTTGTGACTTCTACGCCGTCAGAGCTAATGGCTAGCGCTTGATGCTGCTCGTGGTCTGGTTGTTCGTTTAAATGATTTATATTTCCGGTATAATAAAGGTACATTTTGCCATCTTCAATGAGAACACTTCCAGAGAATACTCCATCCTTGTCGTAGGTATTATTGGGGTACATGGCTATTGGTAGGTGTTCCCAGTGGAATAAGTCTTTGCTGACTGCATGGCCCCAGTGAGCGATACCAGGTTCGAGACTGGACTCAGGATTGTACTGGTAAAATAAATGGTACTTGTCTTGGAAGAAGCTGAAGCCGTTTGGGTCGTTCATCCATCCGTGAGGCGGCGCGAGATGGTACCGTGGGTAGAAGCGGTCGTCGACGGCTGCTTGAATACCTATTAGCAAAACCCAGCCGATGCAAAGTCGCACTGTATTTTCCATTATTTCACTCCAATTCAGACGTCTTGGTAAGAACGCAATTGAGGAAAGATTGTCGACTTCCGCAAACGTTACCTTTTTAAATAGATTGTGCGTCGTGTCGTGCAAAGTGACTTATAATGACGCTTTTGAAGACCTAGCGTATTCTTCAACACCTAAAGACCTTTTGATTGTACCGTATTATCTGTGTTGCGTGGAGCTAATTATTTGGCTGATCCATTGTTATATCTATGTAAACATTTTATTCGTAACGTGTATTCCATTGCACTTTATTAGCAATGCTAATTATTTCGTGTGGACTTCGATTCAGACAAATTGTATTTGTATTTCATGGCCAACAAGTACCTATACTAGACAATTATTAATAGTAATTCATATAAAATAAAGTAAAACGTGACAAGCGATAATGCTCTAAAACTACTCCACCAGTATTTCTTTCAATGTATCATCACCAAAGACATAAAATGATACTTACTTATACTAATATTAATAAACTGAAGAGTTTGTTTGTTTGAACATGCCAAGCTCTTGGACCGGTTTAAAAACAATGTGATAGATAGCTTTTTTTACAGAGGAAGGTTTTCAGCTATAAAACATTATGATATACAGCCTAAGAAACCAGCCAAGTGTTTGTTGACAGCAAATATAACTTTGTTCTTCACATTATTTTATATGCATAACAAAGTTGTGATTGAGGTTATTGAAAATGTGCTCTATCTCAGAAACTACTGGTTTCATCTCGTTCAAACCAATTTTCTTTTAAAGTCTTTGTCTAATAGTATAATATTTGTTTAATAGTATTTGTATGAATAATAAAGTTATGTTTGTGGTTATTGATAATTCTTTGAAAGTCTTTGTCAAGATCAACATCATGTATCTACATATTTTTACTATTTACACTCGTTTAGTTAAAAAAATAGAAGGGGGGACGGTTATTTAACCACTTTGGAAAAATCTACACGTTAGATTTTTGAAGAA
This sequence comes from Pyrausta purpuralis, assembly GCA_963924145.1. Taxonomy (NCBI): domain Eukaryota; kingdom Metazoa; phylum Arthropoda; class Insecta; order Lepidoptera; family Crambidae; genus Pyrausta; species Pyrausta purpuralis. Next base: position 23,179,263 of record OZ001645.1, on the reverse strand, counting down.
AATGGTTTTAGGTTCCTTGATGTCATTTAACAATACCTATCCATAGACACTCTTACACTACACTACAAGCTTGGGTTTGACAAAAAAAAGGTTTAAGTTTCATGTATGGAAGCGATTATCAGGATACATCTACCTACTAAGTTTAACTGTGTAAACTAATAGTTTCAGAGTTAAGTGGCTGAGACATACGGACGGACAGGCCGACAGATAGACTTGAAGAAACTATAAGGGTTCCATTTTTTGCGATTCGGCTACGGAACCCTAACAATGCAATAATTCTCAAAATTGTTTCATGAGAAACTTACTTTTTATTTACATCGACACCGAACTTAAACAGCTTTTTATAATATCACCGTAATGTCAAAATTCCTGAAAAATACATTATTTGAAAGAGCATTTTACAAACTAAGAGTTTAGATTACACGAAGGCAGTATTTGTAATAACAAGTATTTTACAGTCCGTGATAATAACCGTTATTAGCAACAATGTTTTGCTAGAAGGGTATGCACTTTCTTAAGTCTGTGATATATTACATCTTAGTAGCATTGCGGGAAAACTTGCAAAAGGCGCGTCGGAAAATGAAGTCATCACATTAAAAAAAACGCACTTTTGCTGTTACTAATTATCAAGAAACCATTTCAAGAAAAGAGTAAATAAGCTGCAATTCAATTTTATAATCACTCGTGACAGTATTCTTATTAGCGTGTAATTTACCTTGATGATGTTATTTTTGAATGAAAGTTCAGTTCAAACCCACACGGGAGTAAATTAAAAATGGGAAGGAAGTTAATTTAATTTTGTTAATAATTCAATCGGTGATAACTATATTCTGGGGTTCTTCGCGAAAACAGCCTTTAGACGTTGTAACTTATTTATTCCAGGCTCTCTTAGCATACTTTAAAAGTTACAACTTTTAAGGTATGCTAAGAGTGTATTATTTATTATTTAGTGAACTTACCGTAAAGTAAGTACAGTTAGCCTGTAACGTCATACTGCTGGGCAAAGGCCTTATCTCAACTTTCAGGTAGTTTGAGCCATACTCCACCACGGGTGCTCAGTGCGGATTGGTGGAGGAGTGTTTGCAAGGGAAGCGACTAAGCATGCTGTCAGATGTAATCAAGCCTTAAATACTCTGACTAGGCTTAACGACTAATATCAACCGATATTAGCCGGGACCAATGGTTTAACGTACCTTCCGAAGCACAGAATTGCTCGTTATATACGTCACTTATATGGTCGGAATGTTCACCCATCCAAACATGACCGCGCTGTGTAGGTAGCTTAACTTTTGTATTGCCACCAAAGCGCTGCTACCACGAGCTACGTTACGAGCACAGTTTCACATAAAATAAAGGTGATAAAACGGCGATATCTTGAAAGGCAGTTCAGCTGTTCTACGACACAACACTTAAGATAATAAAAAAAATGTACGTAACTAGTGACTCGCCTCGTCTTCGCACAGGTGTTAATATTAAGTAAAGCCAGCGTTTCCAATGTAAAAATGTGTTTGTAAATAAACAAACACTTGACTTAGAAATTCACTACTACGAGTATATGAATTTAAAAAAAATCTTCTTGAATCACTTTATTTATTTTAAAATAAACCGCCTTCTAAAAACTGACTAAAAAGTTTAAAATAACGAATTTGCCTTCTACTTATTAGCAGAAAAATAAATATAATAACTTGGCATCGGTGCATGATATTCGTGGTAGACTGTTGGTGTAAGTAAGCTTAATGATTTTTATTTCCTTCTCATCAGAAGGCATATTCGTTATTTTGAGCTTGTTAGTCAGATTTTTAGGGTGTTTTATTCCATTATTTTTAGTTATTATCCATATGTCAATAAGTACTGGACCTATTTAAATGAACCTATACTGTGTTCTTAGTTAAAACATACTTAATTGAATTGAAAAAAGAAACATCTCTCTATGACTTCTCGTTTTGGAGATCCAAATTTGAAACCGTGGTCAAACATACCAAGATACAAATATGGAAACATACATACAAAATATATTAATAATTTAACTGGAGAATATAATTTTGGCGATACAATAGAAAAAGAAAAATTAAACTAAATTAAAACATTAAACTATTTACAAATAAAAAACGTTTCCCAAATCTGAGACCTGCAATAGCGGCATGGTGCCGAGAAGGCTGGCTGCATTTCCTCTTTGGATTGCTAAACTAATCCTTTGGCTAAGAAATGCGCCAGCCCTCCGGTCTCCCGTACAATCAACTAACCGCTTGGCTAATTCATTGTACAGGCGATGTGCACTAGGCCCCCACGGCCCAAGAGTCTCAACCAACAAACATCCATACATACATACTAAATTAAGCACATTTGTTCAGAAGAAATTATTAGACAAACATACTCCAATAATATCACATTCCCACGAGATTACATACATGCACATTGCACATTGAATATATTACCTCATTTTTTTGAAGTAGATAAAAACCGCATTAAAATCCGTTACGTAGTTTTTAAGATTGAAGCATACATATAGTCAGCGGGAAGGTAATTTGTTTTTTAATAGTTTTGTAACACACGAAAGAATATTATTATCTTCAAAACAAGATATTTGGAGTGTTGTCTGGAGCATATTTAATTATTTATTATTTTTATTACTAGGTATGCCCGCGACTTCATCCGCGTGGAATAGGGGCTTTAGGTAAATTTTTCAAATGATTTCACAAATAAAATACATAAGTATATGTATGAGAACGCAAGATATAAAGTATTTATATGAGTTTATTGCTTCTTTCTGGTCCTTCCCTCAATGCTGAGGATCGTGACTGTATGTCAATCTTCTCCGCTCGGTCCGGTTCTACGCCATATGTACCGCTCCCTGTATCTGGGCCTCCAGTCACCTCTATGAGTTGGTCCACCCATCTAGCTGGCGCTCTTCCTCTAGCGCGCTTCCCCTCCAATTGTCCGAGAATGATGAGTTTCTCCAGGCTGTGCAAAGGGGATCGCATTATGTGCTTAAAGAAACTTCGGATCCTTTCCTGGCACGTTGTCAGCAGGCGCTTGGTGACCCTTAGTTCTTCAAGGATAGATACATTGATTATCATAGCTGTCCAAGAAATGCGCAGCAACTTTCTCCAGCGCCACCTTTGGAAGGCATGAATCTTGTTGCGTTCCTTTTTCCTGAGTTTATTTAATACATTTTAATTAAAACTTTTATTTCCATCTTAGCAAGGTTCTTACTCGCGTTAACTGCAATTTCAGTTTGTAATGACTAGGTAAATATTCAATCAAAATAGCTCTAACAATATTTTTTCCGTTCTCTACACACTTCCATACCTACAAATTTTCATTCCTAATTTCCTATTGTTATTTTACCGCCCTAAGGGTATTTTTTACCAACCTTAAATAACATTTATATCTACTTAATCGACTCAGGTTTGATTTCACCAAAGTCAGATAAGACTTATCCGACTAATTAAGTATGAAACGACCGATTCTTTAATGACATTTACTTAAATGATAGCTGAAAAATAGGTGACGTTATCAAAATCGGCGTATTGTACTTTAATCGTCGAATATTCCTTATCTGACATTGGTGAAATCAGACCTTAGGTGGGATTGTGTAAAGCAATCGTATTCATTTGACAGTTCAAAACGTACGGTATGATCAGTCAATCGGTAAAGAACAAAGTGTTTGACAGATCATACAGTACGTTTTAAACTGTCAAATGAATACGATTGTTTTACACAATTCCACCTCTTAATTGATCAAACGCCATAGACAAAAAAAAATGCATCAAATCTGGGGCAAATTGTTTAACTAAACGTAGTGAAATAAACCTGTATAAAGCTTCCACTAAGATAATATTTATAGCTACCCTGTAGATACAGTCACCGTCAGATATTTTGTAGCAGACAAGGTGACCAAATACTTGTGAACAGTCAAAGTCTCAAAAACTGATCTTCTGTACATCACAACTACCGTAAAAATCTGAACATTATTTACCTCATTAATACCTGAGCAGATTATAGTCAATAAGACAGAAAGAAAAAAAAAATTTTTTTTCGACTCACAAACACATACAATACACTGACTCGCAAACACATATACAATAAACAGATACAGACACACACACTTATTTAACATTAACATGGAGTACCTATAAGTCAAAAAGGCACCCTCTCAGCTTTAATCATGACGACACTGATTTTCAGAGGGTTCCTTGTGGGTATAAATAAAACACAAAATTAGAAATACGTAATAAAGAAACAAACACAAACATAATAATAATACACAATATATATTCACTTTTTACAATACTATTCAGGTATATTTAAAAATCATCGCTTTAAAAAGCTAGCGCATCGAGCTGCAAGCGCCTTCGACAGCCAAAGCGAAACGAAACGCCACAGCGAGTATGCAAAAAAACAAGTCTAGTTAAAAAATATATATCTACGTCCCATTATATTAATGATTAGTAATAATGAAGTAATAAATGTTCAGATATTCCTTGCTTGCTGCAAAATATCTGACGGTGACTGTACCTATTCCTTGTTTTCCAATTTATTTAACACAAAAATAATTTCGTGTCGTCCACAAGCTTTAAACATAAATGCACTGAAGCTAAGTGGTTCATAGTCTAAGACCCCTTACACACTGCGACTCTAAGCATCGATGCAGTCGCGCGTTTTTTAAACGCGCTTTAGCATCGCGATTCATTCAATGAATAGATTTAATTTAGCATTGATGCAGTCGTGCGTTAGCATCTATGCAGAAGCGCGACTGTATTGATGCTAACGTGCGTTAGCAGCGCGTCTGCATCGATGCTAAAATTAGTGCAGTGTGTAAAGGTTAATATTTTGCAACTGCATCGATGCTACCACGTGTTAGAACCGCGACTGCATCGCTGCTAAAAGTCGCAGTGTGTAAAGGCTCTAAAGGACCTTTTGGGCGTATTAATTTGAAATCTCACAATTTGGTCATCCTCCGTCGTAAAGATAATAATCGTTATAAATAAATGAATAAATATAAATATGCGCCCGACATCACACCGATTGTCATGGTTTCGAAGTAACGAATTTTCTTCCTTGAGTTACAAATACCAGAAAACGATTATGACGGGGGCGTCTTTCAGAAATATTTAAATAAATATAAACATTCATGACTTAGGTATAAATTTTAATGCTCGATGTTGTGTATGCTAGAAATAGCTATAGTTATACAACAGCGTGGCTGCGCCCACGGTTCCTATTTGAAATAAATCAGTGCGTTGCCAGTCGTTTCGAGTATCACTTGTGTCCCTGTGTCCGCATATCTAACATTGGCAACGAGTAACTTACCCGCAATCGTGAAAATTAAAAATAAACTTTAAAAAAAGTAAAAACCGACTTCAAAACCAAAATGCACTAAAACGTCTTAAATAAACTCTTCACCATTGAAAGGAAAGGAATCCGTTTTAGGAAAACAATTTCTTTTTGGAGTCGGTGCTGTGATTGCTTGATGGTCAAAGTGATGGCACCTACTCCAACTACTTTTTTTAAAGTTTATTTTGTTTCTTCATTTTTAGTGATTACATAAGAGAGGGGGGGAGTTGCACCTTATGATTCTATTTTTTAAGAAGCTACAAATTACCTATCATAAGTTCCGTCATTATAATTACTGAACTCCTAAGCGTTAAGGAGTTCCACCATCAGCTCAGCCCCACAAGATGTTGACTATCAGACGTAACAACACGTCAACATTAAGATTCTAGTAAACAAACACTATACGTGCCTTTAAAATTTGAGGGTTTCCCTCGATTACACCAAGATCCCATCATCAGATCCCAAAATGGAAAAAAATGGGACCAACTAGAAAGAACACCCTCTGAGTAGGCAAAAAAATTTTTCGATTCGGTTGACAAACGACTGAGATATGAGGTAACATACATACAAAATAATAATAATTATAAAAAAAAACATACAGTCGAATTGATAACCTCCTCCTTTTTTGAAGTCGGTTAAAAAATGACGACTGCTTATTTCGGAATGATTTCAAATTTCGACCACAGTATTCAGTCGTGGAAGATTTTTAAGTATAGATCAGAACAGTGGTTCATAGGGAATGATATCACCGAAGAGAAGGATGCTCAAGGAACGAAGCGACGGGCAATTTTGCTCAGCGCACTCAGCGAGGGCACCTTCAAGTTGGCGTTGGATTTGGCGCTGCTCAAGGAGCTGCAGAATGTGCCGTATGAGGACATCGTCAAAATCCTCGACAAACACTTCACGCCTAAGCAGGTCGGGTTCAGCGAGCGTCACCAATTTTACGCAGCTACACAATAGCCTACGGAGACGCCATCGCAGTGGGCAGCAAGGTTACGAGGACTCACGGCTCATTGTGGGTTCAGTAACGTCGAAGAAGCGCTGCGCGACCGCTTCATAATAGGGATGCTACCTGGGGCTGAAAAGGAGAAGCTATATGTGCACGAGTTGACGGAACTGACGCTGGCCAAGGCCGTGGAGCTGGCAGAGAGCCTGCGTAGCGCACGCGCCGCCGTCGTCAGCAGCGCCGCCGGGCCCGGGCCCGCGCCGCAGCCGTCGGATCAGATTTTCAAAATCGCTCAAGACCGAAATAACGCGCGTCAAAGTGAAAAAGTGAAGAGTGCGGTTTGTGGTTACACGAATCACAAAGCATGCAAGCAGCAAGCAGAATCGTGTCGTTATGCCAACTATACGTGCAGGAAGTGTAATACAAAAGGTCATTTACGCCGCATGTGTAGAAAAGTGAATTTCGTCACGTCTTGTACGAATGAGGTAAACGAGGGCGATGAAGACGACGACGGTGAGTTATTTAATATACGTTCATACTGCTGCGAACCATTAGTTGAAACGGTATGTGGTGGCGGTAAAAAAATAAATTTTGAAATTGACAGCGGATCGTCGGTTACAGTCATTTCTGAGATTACCTTCAAACAACATTTTTAAAATGTGCCATTGTCAACTACTAAGAAAAGACTGGTTAGTTACTCAGGTGAGGCGTTAGCTTGTATCGGCGTAGTACCTTTGCCGATACAGGGCGCACACGGACACTTGACGTATTCGTAGTACGCGGCGGTGGCCCGCCACTGCTTGGTCACGACTTCATTTCCCAGTTCGAGCTACAGCTCAGTCAGATTCAATATTGCAAGCAAACTGTTGATGATGTTTTTCAGACATGTCGGGAGCGGTACCCTGATTTATTTTCCGGCAAGCTTGGTTGTTTTAACAAATTCAAGGTACAATTAACCTTGAAAGAAGGATCTAAGCCTATTTTTTGCAAAGCAAGACCCGTAGCGTTTGCGTTACGTGAGAAAATAGGAGCAGAGATAGATCGCTTAGTAAATTTAGGAATATTGCGACCGGTAGAACACTCAGAATATGCGTCGAGTATGCGAAAGGCTAGCTTACAGACGAGTAATAACGCTAAACAAAGCAAATTAAAGTTGTGTAAATATCTTTTCGATTTTCGTAACTCAATACATTCGACTACGGGAACATCACCGGCTCAGCTAGTGTTCGGCCGCCAGCTTCGATCGCGATTCAACCTATTGAACCCGTCGCAGTCGCCCTTGTCTCCTTCACTCGCTGAACATGTGCAAACCAAACAGTGTTCGCAAACTGAAACGCGTGGAGGAAAGAAACTAAGTTTTTCCCTAACCAGTTAGACTTGTACAAAAAGTATTGTAATAATAAGAAATTTACGTGGGAAAAAGGTGTTATTATAAACGAAATTGGGGCTATGTTATATTTAGTTAAAGATTGTATATCCTCAATTTGTGTTCGAAAACTTAAAGACCAATTGTTACCCTTTAAGGGATTATCTAATGACAATAGACCGGGGGACAGGGTTCTTTATAACCTTAACGAGTCAGTGATTGATAACATTATAATATCACGGCCACCGAACGAATCATCAACACCTCAAGATGAGAACACTGTTCCAGGAGAGGACGGGGAAGTAAGCAATGATATAGCCCAGTCAACTTCAACAGCAACACCTACCTGCGACGTTAGTGACGTCAAAATGCCACGCGCTTCTCCCTTGTGGCAAGGCGTGACCACGACCAAAGGAGTTCGACGACCACCGTCGGAGGAGGATGAAGAGTTCTATGATTTGGCCTCGTCGGACGAAGGAAATGCAGAAACAAGGAACTTCGAAACGAATAAAAGAAATCGTCCCCCAGTCGATTATAAACGTTTCTTTTAAGTTAAGTCCTGCAATTGTTGAAGGAGAGATGTTGTGTATGCTAGAAATAGCTATAGTTATACAACAGCGTGGCTGCGCCCACGGTTCCTATTTTTAAATAAATCAGTGCGTTGACAGTCGTCTCGAGTATCACTTGTGTCCCTGTGTCCGCATATCTAACACTCACCACACAAACATTTTCCCCTTGCGGGATGCAAATCCGCGACGGCTGGCGTAATAGTCAGGAGCGCTAACTACTACACCAAACGCGTCTTCAAACATATTATATATAACTAGCAGTCCCCTGCGACTTTGTCCGCGCATTTTGCGTTTGCTCCCTCCTCTCCTGTCGCAGCGTGGTGTACTATAGCCTTAAATCTTTCTCAATAAATAAGCTATCCAATACAAAATGATTTTTTCAAATCGGTCTAGTGGTTTCTGAGATTAGCACGTTCGAACAACAAACAAACAAACTCTTCAGCTTTATGACATTAGTATATATAACAGCAGTAAATCTAACGTCCCTTACGTTAGCTAATGTCAATAACTCAAGTAAAAGTCGACAACGGATAGGAAAGGCCGCGATCTAGATAAATAAACTTGGGTACAAAAAGACTTATGTTCGGGGACGACGAATTTTAAACGCAGGAACTGCCAGTTGACGAGATTAACGTTTGCGAGCTTTGTTGTTAACCGACTTCAGAAATGGAGGAGGTTATCAATTTGGCTGTAATTTTTTTATGGCTGTGTTACCTTATATCACAGTCATTTGTAGATAGATTGGAATTTTTTTCGCTAACCTAGAGTTATACCTTTCTAGTTGGTCCCATTGGTGCCAATCGGGATCTGATGATGGGATCTTGGTGCAATCGAGGGAAACCCCTTAAATTTAAGGGGCACGTATAGTGTTTTTGTACTAGAATTATGTTGACGTGTTTTACATCTGATAGTCATCATTGTGTGGAGTTGAGCTGATGGTGGAACTCCTTAACGCTTAGGTGTTCAGTGATTTAAATGACAGAACTTAAGATAGGTTATTTGTAGCTTCTTAAAGAACGGAGTCATAAGGTGCAACTCCCCCTCTTCCTGTAATCACTAAAAATGAAGAAATAAAATAACATTAAAGAGATTGCCCATTTTACTATGGAGCTTCGTTGCGCAACAAATAAATTTGGATAACTACGAAAATTGGTGATAAAGAAGGAGTAATGTTATAAAACAAAATGAACTTGAAAAAATACTTATTGTTTTTGGTGTAACAAAGATCAGTTTTGAGGTTAGGTGTTACTTGGTACAAAATGAGGTAATACTAGGTAAATGAGGTAGGTATTAATGAAAAAATGCACATAAAATAATGTTCAACCACTCCAACTTTGAGTAGTTTAAGCAATAAAATCACTCAAAATAAAAGTATTGAAATACCTACATGGTTTTGCCTTCAATCAAGTTGGGGGAAGGGGGTTGAAGGGGGTACCCCCCGATACCCTCCCCTCTTCAAGCAAGCTTTTGGTTTCTGAAATATTCGTGATTGAAGTTTGAGGTTATGACTGGACTAATTGATAAAATTTAGTTTTGGATCATCAAATTAAGGGGTGGTGGGAGAGGGGGTGGAGAGGAAGGTGTAGTAAAGAGAGGGGACTTGCCTTATTCCTACAAGATTGCCTATTTTCAGGGGTTTAAAGAGATTATTACTTTCTATTCATAAAGATGAAATAAGAAACCAAAAATTTGCGCACGGGCGGGACTTGAACCAGCAACCTTTTGGCATACCAAACGCTCTTACCAATTGAGCTACCGTGCTGTCAGTCCGACCCTGCGAAATTTGTGGTTTCTTATGAAAACGTCAATTGCGTGACGCTTAGCGCCATCTAGCCGTCTGTTTATGAAACAGATGGCCCAAGCAGTTATTCTTTACAGAATAAATTCAACTTGGAAATTGATGTCGCTTCGCTTCTTATTTCATATTTATGAATATAAAACATGACACTGTGAGTGTTAAAAACATTCTAAAGCATTATTGCTTTCTGTTAAAAAAAAATAACCACGAAGATTGAAGGCTCACGCTTCGCGCTCGCCTGAATTTCTAAACTATCTCGTGGCCTACAGGACTTGATGTCTACATCAAACAAATTTTGTGTCAACAAATTTTGTGTCACAATTTCTAAAATGAAAGAAGTGTGACATGTTACCATTGAATATTTTTGATTTCTCCTATTTCATGCAGATTAATGACGTGTTTCTTAGGACAATCGATCTTAAGTGGCTAAAGCAAATTCATTGAATACATAATGATATTTTAAACCACTTCCACTGCGGAGAGGTGTGAGACAGGGAGATGTTATATCTCCGAAACTGTTCACAGCGGCATTGGAAGACGCCTTCAAACTTCTGGAATGGGAAGGAATCGGCATCAATATCAATGGCGAATACATCACACACCTCCGATTTGCCGATGATATAGTCGTTGTGGCAAAGACGCTGGACGATCTAGGCACTATGCTCGAAGACCTTGACCGAGTATCCCAACAAGTGGGTCCTAAAATGAACATGGAAAAAACGAAAATTATGTCAAACTCCCTTGTCGTACCCACTCCAGTATTCGTTTGAAACTCAACTCTCGAAGTTGTCAACGAGTACGTCTACCTGGGACAAGTGATCAAATTGGGTAGGACCAACTTCGAGAAAGAGGTCAATCGACGAATCCAACTCGGCTGGGCAGCGTTCGGGAAATTGCGCAAGAGTGTCTTCTCATCTCATCTACCTCAGTGTCTGAAGACGAAAGTCTTCAACCAGTGTGTGTTACCAGTGATGACATACGGATCCGAAACATGGTCTCTAACTATGGACCTTATAATGAAGCTCAAAATCACACAACGAGCGATGGGGAGGGCTTTGCTGGGTGTTTCTCTACGGGATCGAATCAGAAATGAGGAGATACGTAGAAGAACTAAAGTAACGGACATAGCCTTGAGAATCAGTATCTAAGCTCAAGTGGCAATGGGCAGGGCACATAGCGCGAAGAACTGATGGCCGTTGGGGCAGGAAAGTTCTAGATTGGAGACCCTTCGACCAAAGACGCACCGTAGGACGTCCACCAACAAGATGGATAGACGACCTTGTAAAGATCGCAGGATCAAACTGGATGCAGACCGCTAGTGATCGGTCGCTGTGGAAAGCCGTGGAGGAGGCCTATGTTCAGCAGTGGACGTCATTTGGCTGATAATGATGATGATGATATTTTAAAACCTATTGTAGCATTAGAGAAAACTAATCACCTAGAAAACAAACAAATCCCAAAACCACCATTTTGCCTCATTTCTTCCAAACGCGACAACCGCCATTACAACAACAACACTGAGCTGTCAAAGGTAGCAAAGAGTAATCCATAAAATTAATATATCTATCGGAATAGAAGGACAAGTAAAATCTGTCAAACGAAACCGATTTAAGATGTCAGTAACTCACTGATGAAGATAACCTTTCGATCAGGTGATGTATAACAATGTTCCTTAGTTAAATATAGTAGTTTACTGCATGATAAACAGTCGACACAAAATATTGAACATGCAGCTCTAGTGTAAAATTAATATTATTTCATTATACAAAATATTCGTCGATATACATTCCCTGTGTTATTCTGTCTTTACGTAAATTAACGTTTGTAGAATACAATAATCAAACTGCGTATTTTAAATTTGAAGCGCATTGGTAAATATAAGTCGTATATTAAAAGGCTTCGATTTGGACTAATTTACCTGTTGAATGATTATTTGTTGGGGTTATGCCGCTGTAATGAATAACAATCAATCACCGATCAAGTCACCATGTTTTAGACGCATTATTTCTCCAAAATATACACAATTTCACTTTTTAAATATAAAAAATCAAATGCACGTCCTTTTTTTTAGCGACCTTCTGCGGGGCGGTCAACTGTTTGACATCTGCCAAAATGGTTCTGCTACTTCATATCTCCCATCTCTTTTTATCACGCAGTTTGCTGCTAGTGACATCTCGCTTTTATAGTTCTACTAGCAGTCCCCCGCGACTTCGTCCGCACGTTTTGAGTTTGCTCCCTCCCCTCCCGTCGCTCCTTCCTCGCGTCGTTCCTGAGATAAGCGCGTTCAAACAAACAAACTCTTAAGCTTTATTATATATAGCGGTCCCCCGCGACTTCGTCCGCGCGTTTTGAGTTTGCTCCCTCCCCTCCCGTCGCAGCGTCATGTTTTATATCCTTAAGCCTTTCTCGATAAATAAGCTATCCAACACAGAAATATTTTTTCAAATCAGTCCAGCAGTTCCTGAGATAAGCGCGTTCAAACAAACAATATCTTCAGCTTTATAATATACTAGCGGTCCCCGCGACTTCGTCCGCGCGTTATCAGTTTGCTCCCTTCCCTCCCGTCGCAGCGTGATGTTTTATACCCTAAAGCCTTTCTCGATAAATAAGCTATCCAAAACCGAAATATTTTTTCAAATCGGTCCAGCAGTTCCTGAGATAAGCGCGTTCAAACAAACAAACCCTTCACCTTTATAATATTATTAGCGCAAGCGCACGTCGTACTTAAGCTGCGAACATTATTTTGGTGCGGAGTTATGTTAAAACTGTGATAGCTCCTAAGATATTTATTGAATTTAAATGATATAAAAGGCAACTTTGTTCCTAATGAAATGCTCGTGATGATAAATGTATTTTTTTTTGATAAGAATAAATACCTGTTTGTATAATACACCTCTAAAAATAATGCATTATTTTTTTACAAATTTATTAACATAAAAAAGGTTGTAGTAAGTCAACCATAAAAGATAGACATATACTGTCGCGGACTTTATTATAGAACTCTTAATGCTGAACAATCCTGTCATACATGATTTTTGGGTAACTTAAGCGATTTTCGCAGCGTACGCAGCGGAAGCTCTCAAAAGGAATATCTTTCTCCCGTTTTCGCAACATTTTTCATTGCTGCTGTGGTCTTATGAGTCGTATCTTTATGTTATATAGCCTAAAGCCTTCCTCGATAAATAGACTATCCAACGTAAAAAAAATTTTTCAAATCGGGCCAGTAGTTTTTGAGATTAGCGCGTTCAAACAAACAAACAAACAAACAAACAAACAAACTCTTCAGCTTTATAATATTAGTATAGATTAGCGCAAGCGCACGTTGTACTTAAGCTGCGAACATTATTTTGGTGCGGAGTTATGTTAAAACTGTGATAGCTCCTAAGATATTTATTGAAATCAAATGATATAAAGGGCAACTTGGTTCTAAATGAAATGCTCGTGATGATGAATGTATTTTTTTTGATAAGAATAAATACCTGTGTGTATAATACACCTCTAAAAATAATGCATTATTTTTTTACAAATTTATTAACATAAAAAAGGTTGTAGTAAGTCAACCATAAAAGATAGACATATGCTGTCGCGGACTTTATTATAGAACTCTTAATGCTGAACAATCCTGTCATACATGAGTTTTGTGTAACTTAAGCGGTTTCCGCAGCGTACGCAGCGGAAGCTCTCAAAAGGAATATCTTTCGTTTTCGCAACATTTTTCATTGCTGCTGTGGTCTTGTGAGTCGTATCCTTATGTTATATAGCTTAAAGCTTTCCTCGATAAATGGACTATCCAACATTAAAATAATTTTTCAAATCGGGCTAGTAGTTTCTGAGATTAGCGCGTTCAAACAAACAAACAAACAAACTCTTCAGCTTTATAATATTATTTATATATTATTAGAGGATATATTATATTATTAGTATAGATTCCAAAGGGATAATAATTTTATGGAGTAATCGAACAGATATGACCCTTGCTGATTTTTAATTTTTTGCCTATGATTCGATATTAGTACTTAAATTATTTTTTTATGAATAGTGAAAATGAAAATGTTTGAAATATATATGATATTGTATCCACAAAAAAGGTGTCTTTTAAAAATATGCCTACCAATATTATAAAAACATAATTTGTATAGTCGCCAGCACATCATGTTATTCGTTTTTGTTGAAAACTGACCCTTATCACAACTGCACATGATACCGCGTTAACCTTGACGTGTTGTCGTTCGTTCATATCTTACAATACTACTCCTGACAGTACAGGCAGATGTTTACTTAAAGTCCGTTTTTCTTGGCTAGTCTGCTAGTAATATTGTGAACAATCTTGACATTCCTTTTTAACGAAATAATTCATTTTATAATAAGATAAACAGAAAACTTAAGATTTAAGTTTAAGGCCGAAGCATTTAATCGTTACACACAGTTCTTTTTTTAATTTGATAGTAATTTAGTTTAATTCACTGACATTATTATTAAAGTTATGAAATTATTTTTTACAATGTTGGACTAGCTAAGTACAATGGACTTTAATGATAATTCAATTGAAATAAAACTCCTGGGGCCCTATAATTACTCGCGTCAACATGGCGTATGATATTCATTAAATCAAGTCAAAAATCGGAATGAAAATCAGTAGAAATCCATACAGAACGGATTTAAAAAAGAATATCTCAATTTTGTGAGTCCTCACATATTTATTTTACATTATTTTCGTTGACTTATTATTCGGATTTAAACGCAAATCACACGCCCTATGCAAGTGAGTGATTCAAAACTAGGGGCCCTGCTTCGTACATATTCATTGGCCCTATGAATCTGAAAAGTACACATAGATAATTCATTTTTTTTATAAGACTTTTGGCATATTTGTTTTTGGTTGATCTTTGGTTTTCAATGGAAGTTGTTAAACAACTAAAATTAATACTTTTACACCTCCAATAAATATTTTTATCACTTAGATTTACTACATATAATTAAAAAAATATATCGCTTACAAAACAAGGTAAAAATACGGGCGCTATAACATATATTAAAGTTATTTATTTATTTCGTCTTTTGACGTAACGGACGTTTTGACACGGTAGTTTCTAGCAACAGACTAAACGTGGATCACAGATTAGTAAGAGTATGACGTGGATGCTCCACTTGGCCTTAACTTACTGTCGTACAAAGTTTGTTCTAAACAGCTTGTCTAGTGTAACATAGAGATCGTTGGTATAGAATAAACATTCACGTAACGAAATACAATTGACAGATCCTAGTTTTATAAGCATGGCAGTCAATCATAATAGTGACGTAAAACAATCATAAATTTTGTTACAATTTTGCGGTTTTTAATAATTTATTTCTCGAAAACTACTAGGTTGCTTCAAAAACGACTTCACCGAAAGACTTCTTGCATTATGTAGTTTCTAACAAAAAAATATGAAACGAAAGATCAGCGTCCGTTAAATTACAGTATATCCCATGAACGTTTGTCATAAAAACAGCACAGCACTTGCACAAAAGAGTACAGAATCTTAACGTAGAGGAATGATAAAACTCAACACATGGCTTCAAACGACCAAAACATTTGCTTTTCATAAGAAGCAATGAACAAACAAATTATACTTAATTGTGTTGTATCAATCACGATGACGGATATTGACAGTAATAGTTCTATTTCATACAATTGACGGGGCTTGTTACGCATACTGCCAATTGCCCTACAAGATCCTCAACATGTAAAGATAATTATATTTCCGATACCCACAGATCCATTACAAAGAATAAACAACT
Organism: Pyrausta purpuralis; assembly: GCA_963924145.1. Lineage (NCBI taxonomy): Eukaryota > Metazoa > Arthropoda > Insecta > Lepidoptera > Crambidae > Pyrausta > Pyrausta purpuralis. The sequence goes on along the minus strand of OZ001645.1, from coordinate 23,163,466 downwards.
AAAATGTTATCTATATTATTAAACAGGCATTTTGTATTTGCAACGCAATGTCTAAAGCAACAGTGATAATTTTAGACTTAAACTGTCCCTATAAATGTTTACATGGCCGCACGACAGACTATACCTTAAAACCGCCTCTATTCCTTACAATATAAAAGCTGTTTTCGTAATTAAAATGTATAACCTGACGTGCTGCTAACTGTATTCAAAATAGGATTTAGTCATTTGAATAATCAATTAAAATGAAAATAAAATTCCCACAAAAGTTTTTTTAGTAACTAACAAATATTAATTAAAAAAATAATAAATGAATATTGGCTTATATGTCACGCTTATACTCTGCTTAATTAGAGTGGGACAGATTTGGGCAATTTTCTTTCCTATAATAAGTTTTGTCACTAAAATCACTGAATTCCTAAGCGTTCACAATCAGCTTAGCTCCACACAATGTGCTTTAACAAGTCTTCATTAAGATTCTATAAGATACGATTCTATAGATTCTATTCTACGCGTTGGCGTAGTGATGAGCATTGGATTTTGTTCAAGAGGGCTAGAAATAAGTGTAACCAGATGGTAAGGGTAGCTAAAGACGTCATTACCATCATAATCTTATTCAAACTCCACCCAAAAATACCTGGAAGTTCCTCAATTCACTTGGGTTTGGTAAATCTGCTTCGTCTGATGTAAACGTGTCTCACTCCCTTGATGATCTTAATTCTCATTTCTCTTTTGTATCCAAACTTTGCACGGCTGTCAAATCTTCCAGTATATCCTCCATTCTTTCTAGAGACCCTCCACTCATCGATTCTTTCCACTTTTCTCTGGTTACTGGTGACGAGGTACGCAAAACCGTTCTCTCCATAAAATCCAAGGCGGTTGGGTGTGACGATATAAGCAGAAACATGTTCATTTCAATACTCGGGAATTTGGTTCCCATCATCACACACATTATTAATTTTTCTTTGGCGTCTGGGGTGTTTCCCCTTATTTAGCGAAAAGCCTTTGTTCGCCCACTCCCTAAAGTCACGAACCCCACCCTTCTTAGTCACTTCCGTCCTATTTCTATCCTCCCGTTTCTCTCAAAAGTCATAGAAGCCATTGTATATAAACAACTGTCCACCTTCATTTTCTCCAATAATCTTATCAGTGAGTTTCAATCTGGTTTCCGTCCTGCTCATAGCACTACCACGGCTCTTCTAAAAGTCACCGAGGACATTAGAGCTGGACTAGAAGACACTAAAATAACTGTTCTCATACTCATTGATTTTTCTAATGCTTTTAATGCTGTTGACCATGACATTCTTCTCGCCATCCTCTTCTATTTGCGTATCTCAACACCGGCACTGGAATGGTTCTCGTCTTATCTTCGCGATCGTAAGCAAGCTATCCGCTTTGACCAGAGTATTTCCCAATGGTGTGACCTTGTTGCAGGGGTGCCACAAGGGGGTATACTCTCGCCTCTACTTTTCTCGGTCTTTATCAATTTCATTACTCATGACCTGGAAAGTTGCTTTTATGATCTTTACGCTGATGATTTGCAACTTTACTCCCACACTGATGCTGACAACTTTAACTCGACCATTGAGGTCATGAATAAAAACCTCAAGTCTATATCCGACTGGTCTAGTAGGTACGGCATCTCAGTTAATCCCTCCAAATGCCAGGCTCTTCTTATTGGCAACCCGTACCAACTGGGGAAAATCAGTGAACCAATGGCAGCATTACTCTATAACGATTGCACCATACCCTATAGCTGTCACGTCAAAAATTTGGGACTGATGATGGACAGCTCATTCTCTTGGGCTAAGCAGATCGCGGAGACCAGTAGAAAAGTCACGTACTCACTTCGAACTCTCTACCGTTTCCGGAACTTTCTTCCAGTGAGTACCAAAATTCTGCTGATCCAGGCATTGGTGCTGCCTGTCATGGATTACGCTGATGTGTGCTGTACGAATCTATCCCAAAACTTTTTGAACAAACTTGATCGTCTCCTTAATAACTGCATTCGCTTCATTTTTGGTGTACGGAAGTACGACCATATATCTCCATACCGGTCTAAATTAAATTGGCTCAATATTCGACAGCGTAGAAATCTTCGAATCCTCTGCACTCTGTTCAATATTCTTTGTAATCCAAATTCTCCCAATTATCTTAAATGTAATTTTAAATTTATGAGTGACATCAGTTCTCGGACCCTCCGTACTAGTAATGCCCTGCAGCTGTTCACACCTAAGCATAAGACTGCTTATGTCTCCAACTCTTTTACCCTCAGAGCCATCAGACTTTGGAACTCCCTCCCAGATACGATCAAGACATCAACATCAAAATATGTGTACAAAAAGTCTCTACGCAATCTTCTTCTCAATGAGAATAAATAACATGATATCTGTTCAGCGTGAAGTATGGATTTTATTGTATTTATGTATGTTTATTTAGGTTTATTTAAAAAGCGTTTATGTAAGTATATGTAATTCATTCATTTTGTTAGTTTTTTTTGTTATTTTACGCCGCCTCAACTGTTTCTGTCTCACCCAATGGTTGACTGGTAGAGAATGCTTTAAAGCATTAAGTCCGCCATTTGTACTTCATTTTGTTTGTGCAATAAAGAATATATAAATAAATAAAAATTAAGATACTAGTACGAAAACACTAAACTTGCCTTTTAAATTCCAGGTTTTCCCCCGATTGCACCAAGATTCCGTTATCAGATCCCGACTTGACAACAGTGAGACCAACTAGAAGGTATAAATTCTAGGTAGGCGAGTTTTTAAATCGGTTGACAAATGATTGTGATATAAGTTAACATAGACACAAAAAACATACTGTCAAATTGATAGCCTCCTCCTTTTTTGAAGTCTTTGAAAAGTACAGGCTAGCACAGCTTATCTAAAAGCGAGGCGATAATATACAAAAAATACTGTACGGCTTTGACGACTTCAGTGTAAAAGTGCTCTAAGTAAGTTAAACATTTTATTTTGCGAACGGTTGCGGGCTCCATTATAAATCCATTAGCCTTAAAAGAAACATACGAGATCATCATACAAAGGAAAGGTAGATAATTTTATTTTGGTATAAGGGGATTCTTATTCGAATCCTGGATAAAAACAGATCAACAAACCTCAATTATTGAGGACCTGATATTGGTTTTTGCAACACACTAGGTTATTGAACTAAAATTGGATTTTAAGATTGGATTGCTCGGGTTTGGGTTACAAAGGTTCAATCAAATCTACTATATAAAATCAAGTCGGGTTTTCCTTCCTGACGCTATAACTCCAGAACGCACGAACCGATTTCTACGGTTTTGCATTCGTTGGAAAGGTCTTGAGCTCCGTGAGGTTTATAGCAAAGAAAATTCAAATATAAAACAACAAAAAAATCTTCTTCTTTTAATCACCAAACGAAATGTTACATAAAACGAAGCCATCTGGCGGTGAAACGGAGTTCGCGGAGTTTGCTAGTGATATTATAGTTAAATCATAATAAAAAAACTATCAGTTTCTTGAATTTTGACAAAAAAATAACTAGAATGACGTAGTAGTACGAGTAAGTGGGCCTAACCTGATTACCAACGCATTCGCATGTTTATTTACAAACCGATATTAAGCAAAACAGCATTAATCCTTACCCAATGAAGTAGCCTAAATATATTATGCATCTTATGTAGATAAATATGGCTTTTTAGAACATGTCATTAAAATTAATATTTTTGAAGATATAACAGATTTACAATACAGGGACAGCGATTGCGGCTTTGTACAGGCCGGGGCCGGGGGCTTGGATTAGAATGTTGCATGCTTTTCACATGGCCAATTATGTATAGCTCTTTCAAAAGTAACATGTAAAGAAAATTTATTTAATTGTCTAATCACAAAAAATCTGAGCGTTGTATAAAGACAGCATTACCAGAATTTTCAGCATTGCCCCTGTGCGAAGTCGGGGCGGTTAGCTAGTAAAAAATATAATTCACAGAGACTTGAATTATGTACTGAATTTTCTAGAAGGTGACAGACGTCGGCAGTTCCCCAACAATGTCTTTTTTTGGCCACTACGAGCGCTGTTATGGATTCGGGTTCCCTCACCACCTACTTCGCAAACAGCGAATACTTAGCCTTTTAAAAATAGTTAGTAAACGAAGAAATAACATGAAAATATTGAAAATAATAAAAAATAAAAACCGGGTACGTGCGAGTCGGACTCGCGCACTGAGGGTTCCGTGCCAACTTTAACTGAATTAGGGAATCCACTTACTTTCACTTAGTAAAATACCACAATATTTGTTGACAGCAAATATAACTTTGTTTTTCATAGTGTTTGTATGAAGTACAAAGTTATGTTTGCGGTTGTTGAAAATGTGTTATATCTCAAAAACTTCTCGTTCGATCCCGCCCGAACCATTTTCGTTGAAAGTATTTGTTAAGATCTTGGATGAATTAACCACTGGATATGAAACGCAAGAGCGAATGTATGAAAACATCATTAGCCAATTTCTGCGGGGCGGGGGGAGCTTGTCGTGTCAATTTTTGACATTCAGTGCGTGTAAGTGTCGATATTTTTTTATCGATATATTCGGAACGAATGAATGAACGAATCTTTTGTAATAAGATATATAATTTTTATCACTAAAATAATAAATTACATTATGGACATGTTTAATGCACAAACCATCGAATGAACAACTAAAACATAGAACGTTTATATGAACGGTCTGGCAAGTAACACTAACTAGAACTTCCTGAGACATTGTGAAACCGCCCATAAGTACATACAGCCCAGCACCATTTAAATCCTCCTATGGGATAATTAAGCAGTAGATTTTTGCGTTGGCATTAAATCACACTGGTGTTAAATGGATACCACATATTCGGTGATGTTTTGTGGGGATCCATTTTGTCTCCCTTCGACCCACTTTATATTACTTAATGGATCCACAAAAAATCTGAAATTATGTTTTAAAGATGTATTGTCATAAAAAATTAAGTTTAAAATTTTAAAGCAAACTGTTGTATTTTTAAGATTACCTTAATCTAATCGAGTGAAACTTTTTACAGATATATCATTTTATTTTAAAAGAATTTATATTAAAAATTTTATAAATGTTTATCGATACGATTTATCGACAATTATCAGGCACAATTAAAATTAAACTGACAAGAGAACGAATGATAAACATACGACAATCCTACCGTATAAAGTATACGTTATCTTGTTGATTTTGTAGTAACTGACCACCACTTTTTTAAATGGCAATGATACTTTTCGCTTTTTTGGGATAAAACGTTACTTACGGATGAAAATGAATATTTTTTGTCTTGCCGCTATAATTTTTACCCAAAAATAAGCCACTTTTACCCATTTTTTCCGTCAATGTTTCTCACTGAGCTCTATCACCGTACTGACAAGATGTCATCTGTAAGTGAGGCCAAAAAGCCCACATCGTGGCTAAGGGGGCACAAGCGAAATTGCCCGTCATTGCGCGTCCAGTGGTTTATTCGCCCAAGGTTAAGATCTACAATACATATTTTTTTCATAATTTACACTCGCTTAGTTTAGAAGTTAAATGGGGGGGATGGCTATTTTACCACTTTGAAAGCGTCTAGCTATGAATCGTTAGACTTTAAAAGAAAATAGTTTTAGGGACCTCTATGTCATTTTAAAAGACCTATCCATAGACACGCATAGGTTTGAGTAAAAATTGATTTTGTTGGTTTTAGTTTCATGTATGGGAGCCCCCCCTTAAATGACATTATTTTTTAATTTTTGTATGACAATTGTAAAGCGATTAACAGGATACATCTTTCTACTAAATTTTAACACTGTGATGCTTATAGTTACAGAATAAACTGGCTGTGACCTACGGACGGACAGACAGACAGACTTGACGAAACTATAAGGGTTCCGTTTTTTGCCATTCGGCTACGGAACTCTAAAAATAGATATGAGACCCACTTATGTATGAGACATGAGTAGTGAGTGAAGACCTCCGTGGTGTAGTAGCTAATCACGCTGGTTTCAAGGCGTCGCCGCTCCGAGGTACCGGGTTCGATTCCCGGTTCAATAAAAAAATCAAAATTTTCTTTATTTTCTCGGGTCTGGGTATTGTGGTACCACCTTTGTGTCTGATTTCCATAACACAAGTGCATTAGCTACTTACTTTGGGATCAGAGCAATGTATGTGATTGGTGTCTAATATTCCTTTATTCCTTTCTATATGAGTGGTAACTCCCAACAATACACAAAGACACACTGCGACTTTTAGCAGCGATGCAGTCGCATAATGTCAACCTTAAAACACTGCGCTACTTTTAGCATCGATGCAGTCGCGATGCTAAAGCGCGTTAGCATCGATACAGTCGCGATGCAGAAGCTGGCGAAAGAATTTTAAATTTATGTACTGAATTTTGGCGACTGCATTGATACTAATGCGCGTTAGCGTCGATGTTTAATTAGATCGGTTTATTGCGTGAGTCGCGATGCTGAAGCGCATTTTCAAAACGCGCGACTGCATCAATGCTAAAAGTCGCAGTGTGTAAGGGGCCAAAGACCCTCGTAATACTGTTGTCTGTATACCCAGACACGAGAAAATATAGAAAATTTTAATTTCTGTATTGACTTGACCGGGAATCTAACCTGGGACCTCGGAGTGGCGACGCCTTGAAACCCAACGTGCTTAGCCACTTCAGCACGGTAGTCGTCAAAAAATAAAACGTTACTCTATCAAAAAGTGTTTTTTTTTGCTCACAGTAATGTCATTTGACCCAAAGTATCCATTGTACCTATTCAACGTTTAATCTTATTTTAATTGGACAAATTATCTGTTACTTATTTTCTCATAATACAAATAGTAAGATTGTTTCAGTATGAAACGCCTACTTACGATTTCGCCGAAAGATCAAAGATCAGTGAAAGATCATAATGACTGATTTTAAAATGACATTTACATAAATGATTGTTCTTGAATTAGGCGTATTGTTATGTGACGATACCTTATCTGATGTTCTTAAAATCAGGCCCAAGTTACGCATTCAAAATATAAGAAGTATTAAGTTGAATGACTTTATAACCGTCAACGACGTTTTGGGCTCCTCCGATAACAGATGAATCCAGCGGGTTAAAATGTTTGTTTCTTCCACATTATCCAGCCAGCTACATCCTTTATGTGCAAGCCTTCCTTTTCTAAAAGTCTGGAGATGTTAACGCATGCGCAATAAACACAAATCACACGGTCCATTCAGTTGTTTCGTCACCTTTCGTGAGCGCGTACCTTTGCTGGTACACCTTCAAAAGTTACACGAAGTTTTAATTGTGGAAGAATACTCAAATTATTAATGAATACAGGGCATGTGTGTGTTAATATTCAATAAAGTGTCAGTGTCAGTGTTAGTGTAATAATTATGTTTTAAGTGTTAGAAAATAGTGACTTATTTGTAATGCTGTTGCTTCGTGCTAAAGTTTTCAAGAAGTAAGTTTCAAGATAATTTTTTTAACAATTTATTTTTATGAAACAAATGTACAAAACAGGTAACAAACAATTTTATAATTTGCAAAAAAAGGGTTTAACATACTTTACTATAAATTTACAACCCCTAGTGTGAACAAACGATAGTAAATAATTTTAACAAACAAGACTAAGTAAATATGACACAATACAAAAATGTGAAACTGAAGCTTGTAAGTAGGTGTTTTAACTGAATTATTGCGATTTTTGTTATCTTTTGCGATTCCATTTGTGCTTTTTTGATGCAGATAGGGTTAATTATTTAAAATAAAATGAGGAAATGATCAATACGCGAACGTGACGTATATAGGTGATAACTATTTAAGTGGATACATTTTTTTTTGTAATAGATTTTGATATTATATTAAATTATTTTTTTTCTTATTCGTTTATAATTTGATTTCTTGATTATTATTATGAAAACCCGAAAGTATTAAGTTTTGAATAGACAAGTACCGAAATGAAAACTGTACGATGCTATAAATGTTAAAAAAATATAAACAGTAAATTGCAATACAAAAAAATATTTATGTTTGTTGCCCATCCACTTTCTTTTCTGAATCCCTTTACTAAGTCAACGTCACGTTTATTAATAACCCAAATGACAAAGTGTTGTAATAAATTACAGCCGGATTCGAGTCAAAATGGCCGACTACTGTCAATTAATTCTACCTATTTATGACTATAAGTATAAGAATATAGGTGTTTAGGTATGAATATAATAATTTGCGAGATGAAAACATAAAAATGTGCTTTACATATAATTTTAATTGAGTGAAATGAGTACACAGAATACTAGAAAAATTATTTTCATAGAAAACTATATTAATTTATTTCCTGTCGCGCCCATACAGAGATTTCAGTTTTTTTTAACTTAGGTTTTATTATACAAAACTTGTCCTAAAAATTACAATTACATAGAAAAAGAAAAAAAATACTAGTTTAATTTGGTGCAGTCGTGCGATTTATATTACAAAAATAAAAAATGTCTAAAATATGATTAGACGTATTTATTTTGATTAAATTTCAACTAAATAATATAACCTACGATAACTAAAATGAAAATACGTGTAATTCGCTTCTATCTCTTACTCGTAGAATGATTGGTTTTTTTTTTTTGTGGTAGTGTACGAACCGCGTTTCGTTTTATATTTTGTTAGCTAATAATATGATCTACCTAAAACTCTGACCCAGAAGTCTTGTGATCAGTTCGACTGTCTGTATCGGCAAGACTATTAATAATGCACAGATTATGTTACGGCGACGCCTTTATATCGGTCACTAGTAGTCCCCCGCGACTTCGTCCGCGCGTTTTTAGATTTTTTCTCGCCTTTTAAACCTTCCTTAGACCTCCACGAATATTTCAAGACTAAGATAAGATAAATCCGTTCAGCCGTTCTCGAGTTTTAGTGAGACTAACGAACAGCAATTCATTTTTAGGGTTCCGTAGCCGAATGGCAAAAACGGAACCCTTATAGTTTCGTCAAGTCTGTCTGTCTGTCTGTCTGTCTGTCCGTATGTCACACCAATTTTATTCTGTAACTATAAGCATTACACAATTGAAATGTGGTAGGAAGATGCATCTTGTTAACCGCTTACCGATTCTCATAAAGAAAATAAAAAATAATGACAGTTAAGGGGGGGCTCTCATACATGAAACTAAAACCAACAAAAAAAAATTGACAAACCTATGCGTGTGGGGTGTCTATGGATAGGTCTTTTAAAATAACAAAGAGGTTCCTAAAACTATTTTATTTTAAAGTCAAACGTTTCATAGCTAGACGCTTCCAAAGTGGTAAAATGCCCCCCCCCCCCCCCCCCATCTAATTTCTAAACCAAGCAAGTATAAATTTTGAAAAAAATATATGATGTAGATCTTAATAAATACTTTCAACGAAAATTGGTTCGAACGAGATCGAACGAGTAGTTTTTGAGATATATCACATTTTCGACAACCGCAAACATAACTTTGTACTTCATACAAACACTATGAAAAACAAAGTTATATTTGTAGTCAACAAAATATTGTGGTATTTTACTAAGTAGAAGTAAATGGATTCCCTAATTCAGTTAAAGTTTGCACGTAACCCTCAGTGCGTGAGTCCGACTCGCACTTGGCCGGTTTTTATATATGTATATAGACAGATTATACGCGGTTTCAACCCGTATGCTCACCGGTCTAGCAACGCAGCATGTTAGCACTGGAAAAATACACCCTGTGCATCTAGAGGACAAAGTGTCATAGTTTTCAATACAAAGAAATATTTTTTGCCGATTACGCTCCTAGCACAGTCATTGTATCGTGGCACGGTCACGGCTTGGTCCGTTGCAGTGGGAAAAAACATTTATTCGGATTTGCGCATTGTTTTGAATTAAGTAATTAATTTTCCTCACGTACCGTTTTCCAGTCGCAATTCAGGGTTTGCCATATAATATAAGAGCTTTGGCAGTCAACATCAAAGTTCCAAAAATTCTGCACTATTATGTTATGCTGATATGGGAATCAACCTCCAAAAAATCCGTAATGTTTAATTAAACTATCTACAGTAGATAGGTAATAACCTACACATACGTACATGCACAAACTGGATTGACTGAATCGCGAATTCACCATAGACTTTTTTATTTGCAACAAACTCACTGCCCGCATAAGTTTTCACACAGAAATATTATTAAAACCCGAAAACTTTTATAGTCGGAGTGAACAGGCTTCTTCTGGGATAAGTTTGCTTTATCGTCGACTTTGTCTAAGCCCAATCAGGTCTAGGCTAGAGTCAAAAGCAAATCTTTTTCGAACAAAACAATAAAAAAACATAAATCAAAAAGTTTTCGTAAATAGTCAACAATCATTTGAATAAGGTGTACCTACTTAGAATTTTTTTAAATGAAATTGGGAATGTTTGAGAAATTGAAATTGTTTTGATTATTAATATTGAGTTGACTTGTTACGGGATACCTCGCTTCATCGTCAACCGACGTCAATCGTGATAAATAGGTAGGTTTGAAATAAATAAAATGTATAAAACCCTGGCTCTCGAACTGTATGATTTGTGTTATATTTGGAAACCATTATCTTCCTAAAGACCCTATGCCCACTGCGACCTTTAGAAGCGATGCATTCGCGATGCAGTTGCAAAGCAGCATCAATACCTACAGTCGTAAATTGTCAATCTATAGACCCCTTACACACTGTGGCTTTTAGCATCGATGCAGTCGCGTTTGAAAACGCGCGACAGCGTCGCGAATTCGCGATTCACGCGATGAACAGATTTTATTTGGCATCGATGCTAACGCATATAAGTATCAATCATAAAATTAATATTCCTATCAGAATAGAAGGACAAGTAAAAGCTGTCAAACGAAACCGATTTAAGATGTCAGTAACTAACATAAGTAAGTAACATTTGTAGCTTTAAATGAGTTAAACTTTCGATCAGGTGATTTATAACGATGTTCCTAAGTTAAATATAGTAGTTTACTGCATGATAAACAGTCGACACAAAATATTGAACATGCAGCTCTAGTGTAAAACTAAATATTATTTCATTATACAAAATATTCGTCGATATACATTCCCTGTGTTATTCTGTCTTTATTTTTTACGTAAATTAACGTTTGTAGAATAGAAAAATCAAACTGCGTACTTTAAATTTGAAGCGCATTGGTAAATATAAGTCGTATATTAAGAGGCTTCGATTTGGACTAATCTACCTGTTAAATGATTATTTGTTGGGGTTATGCCGCTGTAATGCATAACAATCAATCACCGATCAAGTCACCATGTTTCAGACGCATTATTTCTCCAAAATATACACAATTTCACTTTTAAATATAAAAAATCAAATGCACGTAATTTTCAGCGAGCTTCTGCAGGGCGGTCAACTGTTTGACATCTGCCAAAAATGGTTCTGCTACCCATCTCTTTTTATCACACAGTTTGTTGCTAGTGACATCTCGCTTTTGTCGTTCTATTCCAAAGGGATAATAATTTTATGGTATCAATGCAGTCGCCAATATACAGTACATTATTTGACAATGACAGCTTCTGCGTCAGTTAATTCTGTTCATTGCGTGAGTCGCGATGCTGTCGCACGCTTCTAACGTTGCTAAAAGTCGCAGTGGAAACGGGGTCAAAAGGCTTAAAAATTTGATTGGTACAATATTAAAAATACAAAATTATATCCACATTGTAATTTAAAATGGCTGAAAATCTGGCTATTGCAGGAAAAGCGAACTAAGTTATAGAGGTACGATAACAAAGAAATAATTGCACGTAAAAATATACAATATCCAAAAAAAACATCAGTGTTTTCACTGTAGTGTTAAACCTTCTTAAAACAAATGCCGATACGTCAGAACTACTTATAATTATCTTATCACTGGCCGCGACTTATAACTCTTGCAAATTAATTATTACGCCCCGTGAGAAAGCTTGCACACTGTGCATTTACAGTGTAAAATTATGGACTATAAATACGACAACAGTGAAGTAACAGAGATTGCATAATTTTAATGGTGCAGTAGTGTAAATGTGAATGGTTTGGTTTGGTTATCTGATTTTCATGCCAGCTTCTGGTGAATTATGCGAACTTCCACTTTGATTGTATGTACCACTATTATGTACTATAATCCAAGCAAATAAATGAAACTGAACAAAAATCGGAATCTGAATCCAAATTGGAATCTGAATATGAATCTGAATCTGTTAAAATAAGACTCTGTTTTATCTTATAATTCTTAAAATTGTTATTGGTGAACTCGCTTACTAATTGTCATTAATAATAATAAATATTATTTATTGCACAAGAAAGGACACAAGAAACAAAAACTTTACAAAAAATCATAAATAAGTTCCTATAAGCTCATTACTTCTCACTACCCAAAAATTTTCTGGAAGAGATCGCTTAAGACTATAAGACCGTCTAAATTGCACATTTTTCTTAAAATGAATTTGTTACTAACCTTTCTGGTGTGCAAAAAAGAGTTATCTTATCTTAAGTACAATATTGGCGGTCATATCGCTGGCAGCGGTCTCTTCCAGACAACCATTGCATTAAGGAAACAACGTTTATTAGAAAGGTAGAAAGCGGTGTGCAAAAGTATAGCTTAGACTGTAATATTACACTTTAAAAGATAGAAATTACAGCTATCTATAATATAAAAATGAATCGCAAAATGTGTTGATAAACGCATAACTCAACAACGCCTAGACCAATTTAGCCAATTCTTTTTTTTTCAATCAAATCAAATAATTGCCGGAAAAACCATAAAAACAGCCCTTTTCTTTTTCCCATACAAATGTTTTCTAACTAAAACATAGTCAATTTGAGCTTTATTGGTGTTGTATAAAGTTCATATTAGATTACAAGCACTTACTGTCACCAGCATGACAGAGTTGTTTAGGAGAATTTTTAGCCACGACTATTAAAAAACGTAGGAACAAAAAACTGCCACATTACAAATCTTTATGACAGGACGAAGTCTGTCGGGTCCGCTAGTAATAAAATAAAATAAAATTGATACACGTAATATCACAATTAAAATAAAACAAATGAATAAATACATAACAAATTAATAAATTCATATTATATACGTCAAACACAGTCGTCGGAGACAGACGTGTCGCCTGTTGCTCCGTAAATTCACTTTCCTATCTCACGCGAAAAACGTATTTGCGCTAATTACCATAACTATCTGAATCCCGTGCGTGAACAAGTGCAAAACCTTTATTACGTCCGGAACTCGGGTGGACTCGTGTACTCGATTCGCTGACGTTCGGCGCTGTGCTCGCGCGCACTCTTATCTCAAGGGTACGCATACTCAGTGTGCAAGCAAAGGACAGCCTACGGTCACAAAACTGCTACCTTCACAACAACACAATGAAGACGTGCGCCGCTTGTAATGACACAGCTATAGATAACGATCATTTGGAATGCACAAGATGCGCTGAGGTATTTCACTTATTATGCCTTAATTACTCGGCTGAAGATTTAAAATGCATAGATGGCGATACGTTGATGTCATGGTTATGCCCTAACTGTAAAAACAAACAACCGAAAGGGGATAACTCAAACGTTTCGGTACGCCCTTCTACACCAACTGGTATGGCTGAAGTCACCTTTAATGTAACACGCCGTAAGTTGCAAAACAAGCCTAACCCGGTTCAGCCATCTACAAGCGCTACAAAAGATTTCGTCACACGCAGCGATATTCAACTTATCATACGCGAGGAGATGCGCTCAGTGATGAAGGAGTTTGCGGTTGAACTTAATGGTACCTTAAATAAAAGATTGCGAGAAATAAATGATCAAATCAGCGACTTTAAAACAACTTTGAATTTTTTATCTGAGCAATTTGATGGGTTAAAAGCGGACATAGACACACATGACTCACAATTAAAGCAAATGAAAACTGAAAATGAGGCTTTACGGTCGGAAATGCTTAACCTCTCGAGCAGAATGCGACTGATGGATCAAATGTCCAGGGCTACCAATCTAGAAATTCAATGCGTGCCGGAACACAGATCAGAAAATGTGATCACTATCATTAAACAACTTGGACGCGCGATTAATTGTCCTATTGATGACTGTGACATAACCTACTGCTCCCGTATTGCAAAATCAAACCCCAATTCAATGAGACCTCGATCTATATTGGCTAAGTTTTCAACCCCACGTATCAGGGACTCCGTGCTGGCTGCCACAATTCAATATAACAAGCTTCACCAGAACGAAAAATTGAACACTAGTATTCTGGGCATTGATGACAAAAAGACACCGTTATACGTAGTGGAAAACCTTACCATCGAAAACAAAAACCTTCATGCGGCGGCTAGACTTCGCGCGAAGCAACTGAATTACAAATATGTGTGGGTGCGAGGCGGGCGTGTGTACGTGCGCAAATCAGACAATTCGGAAGCTGTTTTCATTCGGAACTTAGATACCGTGAATAATCTTAAATGAGCAATAATTTGTTTACATACTTAACTTTTTTTTAAAGATAATAATAGTGTCAGTATTTTTTCTTAATTACGTTCGATTCACAAATAAAGATATATTTTCAAAACGTTAGAGGTTTACGCACTAAAACTAATGAATTTTACCTAAACATGTTAACGGGTGAGTATGACATAATAGTGCTCTGCGAAACGTGGCTAGCAAGTGACGTACTGGATTCTGAATTGTTCTGCAATCGTTATGTAGTTTATAGGCGAGATCAGGAATCGACCGGTTTTCATAACAATAAGTCAGGTGGAGGGGTCTTGATAGCGGTATCAAAACATTTAAATTCACGCAGATTTCCACAATATGAAAGTAAGTGCGAAGATATCTGGATTTGTTTAGACGTATGTGTAAATAAAGAAATTAAAAAGCTTTTTATCTGTGTAGTATATCTTCCGCCACCAATACAAAAACATATAATTGAGGAATTTTTTAATAGTGTTAATAGAATACCTGATATCTTCACTAATAAATTAATAGTAGGAGACTTTAATTTGGGAAACGTTAAGTGGGACGGGTTACCCGGTTCGCCACTCGTGGCGTCAATTAATCAAGGAAGCATGTATGAGCAAATGCTCTCAGATTTTGTAGCCTATCACAATTTGAACCAATATAACTGGGTCAAAAATTACAAAAACAGAATACTGGATTTAGTTCTTTCTAACATGGTGGTGTCCGGGCTGCGACAAAGTACGACTCCTCTTATTAAAGTTGACACGAATCACCCCCCACTGGAATGCAAGCTGCAATGCAGCCCTTCACATAGCATTTTGATCAACACAGAACCTAGATATAAATTTTTTAAAGCTGATTATATTAAAATATGTACTGATTTAGAGGGTTTTCGATGGCCTGAGATTTTTTCGCAATGCTCTGACGTTGACGCAATGGTAAATGAATTTTACAAAGTTATAAATGGTTCGATAAAAAAACACGTACCCATGTCAAAACCTGCCAATAAGAAATATCCTGTATGGTATAGTAGGAGTCTTATTAAAGTTTTGCGAGAAAAAAATAAGTATCGTAAACTTTTTCATAAGTATCATAATCCATTGGATGGCGTGACGTATCGTTTGCTTAAAGAGAGGTGCATAACACTTATACGCGATAACTACAAAAGCTACATTTCTTCAATAGAATCTTCTATAACCTCAAACCCCAAACTATTTTGGTCTTACTTAAAACAAAAGCGCAACGGTGATAGCTCCTATCCATCTGATATGTACCTTAACGACAAAACTTCATCTGATAGATTAGAAATATGTAGTTTTTTCGCTTCTAACTTTTCCTCTGTTTATGACAGTCCTTTAACACCTTCAGCGAAGTCCATCACTATCGCACCAACCATTTCTGACCAATCTAATTCACATAATTTAAGCAGCATGGCATTTACGAAGGAAATGGTTGAAAAAGCCTTAAAGAGACTTGATCTTGGTAAGGGAGCAGGGTCAGACGGAATACCGCCGGTATTTGCTATTAAATGTAGTGCATTTATAGCTGAAGCTCTAGCTTTAATATTTAACCATTCTTTACTAACAGGACGTTTCCCGTCTGTTTGGAAAGAGGCTTTAATTGTACCAATTCATAAATCGGGCGACAAGAGATCTGTACACAATTATAGACCTGTCTCAATTTTACCAGTATTCGGCAAGGTTTTTGAGACTCTCATTTACCCTGTTCTGTCCTGGCATGTGAAACAAATACTTTTACCACAACAGCATGGCTTTATTAAAGCCAGATCAACCGCAACAAACCTGGCGTGTTTCATGTCCGAGGTGGTCGGGGCAGTAGATCGTGGGACTCCTGTGGATGTCATATACACAGATTTCAGCAAGGCCTTCGACAAGGTTGACCATCAAATACTTGTTAATAAACTGTTCCAATGTGGTATCTCGGGAAACCTTTTGAACTGGTGTGCATCCTACCTCGTTGAAAGATCCTCAAAGGTTGTACTTGATGGGCGAATTTCTAACCCAATTATGGCATCCTCAGGAGTTCCACAGGGCTCCCATTTAGGACCGTTATTTTTTAATATATTTATCAACGACGCTAACTCATGCTTCATTAATTCTAAAATATTTCTATACGCCGATGATCTTAAAATTACAAGGCGCATAAATAAAGAAAATGACTTACAACTACTTCAGGATGATCTAAATCGATTCGCAAATTGGTGTGAGACTAATAAAATAAAATTAAATGTAGACAAATGTAACTTTATACACTTTTCTCGCAAAAAAAGTCCATATTTTAACACCTATTTTCTTAATAGCCGTGTGATACGTGAAGTGGAAGTGATTCGCGACCTTGGGGTTTACATAGATAACAAACTTCGTTTCCATATCCAAATAGGCAACATAGCTTCAAGAGGTTTAAAATTGCTGGGCTTTATTATGCGCACTTGTCGAGATTTTAAACAGGCTTCAAGTAAAATAGCTGTTTTTAATTCATTAGTTAGGTCAGGTTTGGAATATTGTAGTGTTATCTGGACTCCCTTATATGCGATCCATAAGCGGCGGTTAGAATCTATTCAAAAGAGATTTCTTTGGCATCTGTCCTATCAATGCAAATTGGCCAAACGGCTTCCTTCTTACAACTCACGATTAGAATACTTTAAAGTCACCACGCTGGAAAACCGTAGGAATAATTTGGATATTATGTTTTTGTACAAAACAATTAACGGTCATATTGATTGCTCCGATCTCCTAGCACAGATAAACTACAATGTACCGTACAAGTTGGCTCGGCTATCCAGATATTTGCCGTTTAAAGCAAATAGTTTTAGGACTAACCTAGGTCATTTTTCAACTATGAACAGGATCCAGTCTTATTACAGTAAACTATCTCGCCTAAATGCCACAGAGATTGACATGTCATACTCACTACGTAAATTTAAATCGATTGTTCCGTAATTATTTGCTTAAGTTTTAAGAAATCATAATATAGTGCAACTACAGTCTGTCTCAGACTACAATGTTTATTACGCATGTCGTGGCAGCCTTTAATTAAGGCAACACTGTAACTTTGTTGTCTTTTCTTGTATTTTGTGATTGTGAAGTGTATGCTTTGTTGGTTGTCCTTAAATAAAAAATAATAATAAATAATACGTACATAATGTAGTATATATATTAAAGTCAATTCTATTTCTTGGCTAAGTCTAGAATCAACAGGAAAATGAACAAAATGAAACTTGATTGTAAGATAAGAAATAATGAAATCAAAATATTCGATTTCGTCAATCAAGCTGTCAGTTATTATATTCGGAGCTAATGTTTATTCATGATTTTACTAAAATAAGAGTTTTGCTTCCCAATAGCTAGTAAAACCCACACGGGTAATAAAATATAAGTAAGTGCGATTGAAATGCTTTCAGGCTTTATAATAAGTAATAAATGAATAAACGATATCAATGATTGGATTAAATCACGAAACACTTCGAATAAAGATTGACATTTCAGTTTTGTTTTATTTTTTGGTCGTTGTTTCTGTATGCTTTCTTTTCCTTTTGTTTCTTACTTACTTGATTTTTGATGTGTTTGTAATGTATTTACTTCTATCTTTGTATTTCACCTAAGAACTTTGCGACACGTGTAAAGTAAGTTCGTTATATCTTTGACTCAAAAGTTAGAAGTTGATGAAAAGAGTAATTGAATAGTGATAACAAGGAGTAAACACGTTTACAAAATTAATGAAATAAAAAAATAAATTAATGCAAAGCTGCTTTTTCGATGTTACTAGTGTCACAAAATTTTAAGATTAATGTGATATATGTATGTATTACATGTGATAACTTATGTTTCTTTATAAAAATCAACGCAGTGAGTAATATTGATAGTTTCGTTAAGTTAGGATATTTAAGTAATAATCTTTCTTTAATGAAGATGAAAAATTGCGTTACTGATAAGATGCTCTTCTAATCTGTACATAAAATGATTGTTCAAAAGCCAAGTTGTATTGTATTTTTATTATTATTCCAATATTGTAAGGAGTCAGAACTAAATAGCCTTCAGTGTAAGACTTACACTGAAGTCAAATTAAACAATGGTTACTTTGATGAAAAAAAAAAACGCTAAGTGCTCATGCATGCAAAATGCCTTACGTCCTACAGAGATGAAACGTAACTTAAAAAAAACCGGCCAAGTGCGAGTCGGACTCGCGCACTGAGGGTTCCGTGCCAATTTTAACTGAATTAGAGAATCCACTTAGTAAAATGCACAATATTTTGTTGACAGCAAATATAACTTTGTTTTTCATAGTGTTTGTATGAAGAACAAAGTTATGTTTGCGGTTGTTGAAAATGTGTTATATAAACTTCTCGTTCGATTCCATCCGAACCAATTTTCGTTGAAAGTATTTGTTAAGATCTACATTATACATTTTTTTCAAAATTGACACTAATTATTTTAGAAGTTAGATGGGTGGGGACGCCCATTTTACCTCTTTGGAAGCGTCTAGCTATGAAACGTTAGACTTTAAAAGAAAATGGTTTTAGGAACCTCAGTGTCTTTTTAAAAGACCTATCTATAAACACCCCACACGTATAGGTTTAACTATATTTTTTTTTTGGTTTTAGTTTCATGTATAATTTAAATGTCATATTTTTTATTTTTTGTATGAGAATCGTAAAGCGGTTAACAGGTTAATAAAGATGTGTATACATACTGCGAGTGTTAAGACATTCTAAACCATAAAATGAAGCATATTTAAAACCATAATTTTTACGGTCTAACATGAAAAAAATGCTATGAAATTCATTTTAGGGCTCGTACAAAAATATAAAAAATATTTAGGTTCGTAACCTCGTTTTAAGTGATTGTATTTAAAGGGCCAATACATCACGTTTTTTTTTTTTTTGAGAAAACACTTTGGGTTTTTATACGCTAGTTTTTTAAAAGAATAATTTTAGATTGAGGTGATTATATTTTTTTTTAGATTTTTATCTTTTATTATTTAGGTTTAGATTAGACAAAAAAAAGGATAAGGCATTGCATTGAGAGAGTCGATGCCGATGACAAAAATAGCTTTTAAAATCCACAGGGGACTTTTTAAAATAAATATATTTTCTTTGTTAGAGATAATTCAAATCAATAAAATCTCGATTTTCCAAATAATTATGATAGTATCCAGTTTCTATGATGTCTACAAAAACACAATTAAAATATTATGTTTTAAATTGATTTGACCTTATATAAAACAACCTATTTATCGTGATTTAACGTTAACTTCTGATATAAGAGCTTTTTAAGTTAAATTACCAATCCAGATTAAGTTATAGAATCTAATAAAATATTGGTTAAATATTTATCGCTGATTGAAATTTGAAGCAAATTTCAAATGTAAATTGACACTCAGAGATTTTTGAAAGAAAATTCACGCAGCAAATTTTAAGTCCTTTGATTCATCAATAACTTATGACAAGTCATTATAAGTTAGAAATAGTTCGGAGGAGCAACCAAAACTATACTATTCACATTGAAATTGCTTGATGGCATGATGGTTTAAAGCTACGAAGTAAGCGCTTTCTCTAGTATTTGGTAGTCATGTTTTATAATCTGCTTGTACAGTCGCCGTCAGATATATTGGAGCAGACAAAGTGACCAAATACTTCTGAACAGTTTAAAGTGTCAAAAAGTTCCATACTCATTAATATCTGAACAGATGTTAATCAATAACTTCTATTCACACAACCAACCAATAATATCTGAACACTCACTTGCCTGAATTTATTTATTGCATGACACTTTCATGACAGTGATGACAATACTGAAAACTACAAAGCGATACAAACTGCCAGCGTCGTGTCTATTTTAAAATAGGAACTCTTTTTATATAAACTATAAAAAGAGTTCTTCACTTCCTTTTGCAATTTTCCTCGATTGCACAGATATTTAAGACCGACTGCGTAGATAAATTTGACGTTATGAGTGTTCAGATATTATTGGTTAGTTGTGTGTATAGAAGCTATTGACTAGCATCTGCTCAGATATTAATAAAGTTATGAATGTTCTGATATTAATGGTAACTTGTAGTGTATGGAACTTATTGAGATTTTAAACTGTTCAGAAGTATTTGGTCACTTTGACTGCTCCAATATATCTGACGGCGACTGTACAAGTCATCGTTACTATCATGTTCGACAATTCGATGTATTGACATTAGACTCTTTGCATACTGCAACTTTTAGCAGCGATGCAGTCGTGGTGCGGTCGCGACGCAACTTCGATGTAGTCTTAAATTGTCAATCTTTACACACTTTACTTAACAAACTAAACCGAACCGCATTTATTGCAAACTAATGTATCCAGTCATGGAATTTGACATTTTCGTTAACAACAATGAGTTAGCGATTTTATATACATTGATTAGAAATTATATTTTTGGATTACTATATCTCAGAATTAAAGCATAACAGAACTCAATGACCAGCGGGCGAAGTCTGATGCAAAATTTTTGAACTTTTGCGTCGACAATTTCAATTTTATGATTTTCTTATTCATCAAATATCATTTTAACTCATGTAACTTGTATATTTAATAAATCTTAAAAAATATTTGTAATTTTTAAGCTTCATTGGAAAATTCTTCTCAAACAATAAATACACGAAAACACTAATTTTGTTTTAGCATTTATCGAGTGCCACCTGGTGGTTTCACATGGAACTATGTCGAGACTTCCGACACTGGTCAACGTAACTAACTACGTTTATTCTGTAGAATTATTGATTAAAACGTTTGCTCCTATTACAGGCCACACCTTGTATGAGTTTTAAAGCAATTTTGATTCTACCACTGCTGTTACTGGCTTTTGAAGCAATTTCATATTGCATTAACGAAGTCACTTTTTGTTTGTTATTGAAAATATCACGTTTTTTTTGTTTTTCTTCAAGGTCGCGTCTTATTTTACAAGCTTTTTTAGGGTTCCGTAGCCGAATGGCAAAAAACGGAACCCTTATAGTTTTGTCAAGTCTGTCTGTCTGTCTGTCCGTCCGTATATCACAGCCATTTTATTCTGTAACTATAAGCATCACACTGTTGAAATTTAGTAGGAAGATGTATCCTGTTAACCGCTTTATGATTCTTATACAAAAAATAAAATATTCAAGGGGGGTCATCGAACGCTTGACGGGGCCCAGCCTAGCCGGCATAAAAGTATCCTATGTCATTTTCCTGGTACTAAGCTACCTCCCCCATTTTCAGCAAAATCAGTTCAGCCGCTCTTGAGTTATAAATAGTGTAACTGACACGACTTAATTTTATAAACATACTGATAACTTTATCTTGTCTCCAGACTAGACCGACGCAATTTAGATTATTTTGAGAATTCAGTAAAAATATGTTTTAATAATATTTGTTCTTTTCTTCCACAGCTAAAGAAAAATGGACGGCAACATGACGGCGATCTTCAACACATCCTTGCTCAGAATGCGCGAGACAACCACGTTTCCAACCATGATAGCCATACGAAACACGACCGTAAGAGCGGTGAATAACGCCTACGAATGGAGGTTTATTCTGCCGCCATACTTCCTGATATTTGTGCTATCAATATGCGGAAACTGTTTGGTGATAGCAACTCTAACCAGTAACAGAAGAATGAGAACGATAACTAATGTATACCTATTGAATCTGGTAAGTTTCTGTGTCGATTGTGTTGTAGTCTGATTTGCGCTTTTATTTTTAGGTACAGACCACAACTAG
This sequence comes from Pyrausta purpuralis, assembly GCA_963924145.1. Taxonomy (NCBI): domain Eukaryota; kingdom Metazoa; phylum Arthropoda; class Insecta; order Lepidoptera; family Crambidae; genus Pyrausta; species Pyrausta purpuralis. Next base: position 23,141,270 of record OZ001645.1, on the reverse strand, counting down.
AGTGCCAAATCCTTATGTTCAAAAAGTTCTGATTAGCGTTATCCAATACTTCATACGTAATGAAATTCCGTATTTGAATAGTTGGTTAGTGCACATTTATCAATAGAGAAACAAGGGGTTTGTTGAACCTTAGCCATTTAAAACAATTATTATTTATATGAAAGGGGATTTAATCATCAAGTTTGACTAACGAAGGCCTGATTTTACCAAATTTGAATAAGAAATATTCTTCGTATAAAACTCAATGTACCTAATTAGAAAACGTCACTTATTTGTCAGTAATCATTAATGTAAATGTCATTTTAAAATTGTTTTTTTTTATATTCATTAAGTGTCAATTTTACCAACCTCAAATAAATTCGTCAAATAATACTACTTTATACATAATACTTAAATAAAAAACCTTTAGATGTTTGAATTGGATAGGGTTCAAATCCCCTCCATATGATCGCTATTAGTGGAACACAAAATTGCAGGTTAACTCTTGGCTTCAAAGAACTTCAGAAGACAATCCTTGGGTCTCGATAAACAAAGTATAAATATAAGCTTCTGCACGTGTACAAAATAGTAATTATAATAAATGGTTCGCACGACTGCTCAACTTTTCAATTAACGTTTGTAACATCCTGTAAATACGCCGATCTCGTGTGGGTGTGTGTTCACTTCACTAATTAGCGACTGTATCTGAAGATTATCCCTGTTTCTTACAAAATAACTTTATTTTGTGATAATAATTATTACTGTTTCTATGTGTAGGATTGAGGAAAATAAATATAAGCAAAGATTTCGGCATGTAAATAACGAAATGCGTTATCAGGAATAATAATAATAAATAATAATTCAGATGATTTTAAGCTTTGAGTAGACAGAAACTAAAACTTTAATTATTCTTAACTGTCCCTTGGTGTATAAATTATCAAATCCAGTAGAGATACTCATATTAATAAATTGATTAGGTGTTATTATTCAGAGGAAGTTATAGTGGCAAATTCATAGCTCAAAAACTCTAATTAGTTTGTTAACATACTGACTATAGAAACTTTTGCAGGTTATTGACTCCCTCTTATATTTGATGATTAAAAAATATAAGTTCGGTCATTTGGATCTCAGAATAAGTAAACTGATAGATAAAGCATTTTTAAAGTGGCATCGCCTTTGTATACAGATAGTATAAAATGACATTGTTTTAACGTGCGGACGAGGTTTCTCACACCTTACCACTTTTCAACGAAAACCGCTTACACACATGACACACAAACGGGCTTCACCTCAAACTTTGACTGCAAATATTGTCAATAATATCGGCTACACTTAGAAACGTCATTTCACGTGATATTCATAAACAATTTTAAAATATTCGATAACCTTTTTTACATAAGACCCGTTACACACTGCGACTTTTAGCATCGATGCAGTTGCGATGCAGCATCGATGCAGTCGCAAACGGTTAACCTGTACACACTGCGCTACTTTTAGCATTGATGCAGTCGCAATACTAATGCGCGTTAGCATCGATGCAGTCGCGAAGGAGAAATTGGAACTTGACAAATTATGTACTGTATTTGGGCGAATGCATCGATACCAACGTGCCTTAGCATTGATGCAGACGAATTCCGGCTTCGATGCTAATGCGCGATAGCATCAACGCTAAATACAATCTGTTCATTGCGTGAGTCGCGATATTGAAGCGCGTTTTCAAAACGCACGACTACATCGATGCTAAAAGTCGCAGTGTATAAGGGGTCGGAGAGTCACAAGTTTTTCCAAAATACCAATCAATCAATCATTTATTTGCGAGAATACAAAAAATATGCAAATTACAAACTGCAGATCTATTAAAGTTTGTTTGTAACAAAAACAATTTGCGTTCATCATTTTCATTTAATTAAATAACTCGAATTGACACTGATAAATGAGAGAAAAGCAACGAACCTTGGGCATTCAGTTAACGATTTTTAAACTGGGAATTTAGGAATTTTCGGGTCCAAATACTTAAGTATTACGAAAATTCCTTAATAAGTCATTTTTTTATTTGTTTCAGGCCATTTCAGACTTCCTACTTGGCGTGTTTTGTCTGCCTTTCACGCTAGTTGGTCAAATCTACAGGAGATTCTTCTTTGGAGCAATCCTCTGCAAATTAATACCATTTCTACAAGGTAAGCACGATTTTTTCTCAATTCATTTAACAGAATGTTAAGAGCAATGTATGTGATTGGTGTCCAATATTAATATTATTATTAATTTAATTTAATTTAATTGAAATATACTCACCACCATCATCATAATTATCAGCCAAAGGACGTCCACTACTGAACATAGGCCTCCCCCACGGCTTTCCACAGCGACCGATCACTAGCAGTCTGCATCCAGTTTGATCCTGCGATATTTACAAGGTCGTCTGTCCATCTTATTGGTGGACGTCCTACGCTGCGTCTTTGACCGATGAGTCTCCAATCTAGAACTTTCCTACCCCAACGGCCATCAGTTCTTCGCGCTAGTGTCCTGCCCATTGCCACTTGAGCTTACTGATTCTCAAGGCTATGACCTTTGTTAAATATACTACAACGCGTCTATTGATATCATTAATGGAGACCAACAAGAGGACGGACACGCGTGCAGGAAATATAAAGTGGACAGGTATGAGTGCAATACACACAGGGTCACTGTCAGTTAATCCTCGTAATTTGTAGACACGGCAATCCACTATGGTTAGAGAGAAATCTGGTGCAGAATCAACAGCTATGCTTTCCAAGGTCTTGAATTCTCTTTCTAGTTACGCATATTTGACGACCTCCTTGGTGTGGTGGCTAAGCACGCTGGATTTAAAGGCGTCGCCGCTCTGAGGTCCCGGGTTCGTTTTTCGTCTATATTGTCTCGAGTCTGAGTGTTGTGGTACCACCGTAGTGTCTGATTTCCATAAGTGCAGTAGCTACTTAGTTTGGAATCAGAGCAATGTATGTGATTGGTGTTCAATATTTACCACTTTTAATGACTTGATCAAATCATGGAAACAGAATAAAATATTGGTACTTTTAGCTATTCAATCGCAACGGTAAGTCGATCTTTAAACTCATATTCCAAAACAAGGACACATACAAGTGTATGATCTTACGCTTACGCTCACGGATCAAAAGACCGCCGGCGATCGCATAAACAAAAACATGTAAGACTGTTGATAAACACATCCGAAAAGAAACTCCTTAAATACTTTTAGTAACTCTATGGAACAGAATAAAAAAATTAAACTTTTTTCCTATTTTAATCGCAATAGTAAATAAATATTCATCAAACACATACACCAAAACTATACAATAAAAAGGCGAAGACTCTCGTAAGCATTATGCGAGAATCTTTATTATTTTCAAAGTTTCTTTCATGTAATTTTCCGTTTCACCGGGCGATAACTTTGATATGCGAGCGACATTGGAAATGTGGATTGGTTTTCGCAGTTAATCTCTAAGTGTGAAAGTTATTTGACTTTAACGTTGGTTCCGTACATAAAGTTCAGACCCGATAGTGTGGCCAGTTTAACTTGACTTTTACTATGTAGATGGTGCTTGAAAACGCTGAGATAAAGTCGTGTTTTCATATTGATTGTGTACCAGCGAGTGTATCTTATAGAAAATATAAAAAAAATATTATTAATCATATATATTGGTATACATTAGTTTAAAAGAATTAACTGGGTTAAAGAAAATACAAAAAATGGAATTACTTTACTTTTATTTAAAGCTTTACGTAAGTTATAAAAAAACAGAATTTCGACAAAACTTTATTTTGAAAAGACCTACCACGTATAAAACCACATTCTTTACACTTAAAGTGACAGTGAACGACCATAGCCATAAAACAATAAATGTGCTATTGTGTCTGGGAGACTGTGCTGAAAAGTGTTAATTGAAAATGTTTTTTTCTTTTTAATACTCTGTTCTAAAGTGAATACCGATACCACTTATCTAAGAAGTTCAAAACCAAGGTCGGCCGTCACTTGCCTTGAAACAACATTACTTTTTACAGTAGGAAGTATTTCTAATTTATTATTTGAAACTTAAAGTAGAACCACGGGGTCTCATTCGGTACATAAGTTACATAGCCTTTAAAATTTCTCAATAGATGGCGACACGTGTATAGCTAGCGCAATTACTGTTTATTAGATAGACTAAAATCCTAAGATACGTGAAGATAATACCCGAAAAATATGTTAATAAACATTTTCAGTTGTTTAAAAGAGAAAAAAACTCAATACCATTGTTTTTTTCCATAATTGGCAAAAATAGTGTAAAAAGCATAAAAGCATGCTTTTACTACCCTCTAACCCTCTGTCGGCATACGACAAAACTATGTGGCATGGTGGAAAATTGACAACAAACTAGTATAGATGGCGCATTACTATGAATGCGTTTCATTTGACCAGTGATGCCAGACGGTAATTTCAAGTAGACTTGTGTAGCTCGCGAGAGAAAGATAAAAAACCTCTCTCACCCAAACGGCTCATATATCCGTAGCTCACTTGTGTTTCAAATAAATCTCTATATCCGAGAGATAAAGTTGAATTTTCAGATATACTAACTGAGTCGAAGCCGGTGATAAAGAAAGACGGCTTCATTTCATTTCTAGAGCGAAAGAAAGAGAAGGGAAGATACGTTCGCAGTGTGCGTAGGTATTATGACCGAACCGTGGCTCGGTAAAACGGTAGAATCTGTATGTTCTCGTAGTATTAACAAAGTAAAGTTCAATTTGCATTGCGTGCGGTTCTATAAATATTTGCTGGTTGAATGTTTGTTGACGTTTTTTTAGTTTCTTTTGTGATTAGAGCCGGCGCACTTCGGCTGTCGGAATAATAGCAAGTTTTTGGACTACTGAATGCGACAACTTGATTTTATTAGTAAACAAACATTGAGATAGTTACTTTTCAGGTGTTTTAAATTCAAAAACTGTCATTAACATTTTTTATCTAGGTTGACAGTCCTAAGCCTGCTTAGTATGAAGGAAAATCAAATGGTTATTATTTTCTTTATCTATACTATAATATTATAAAGCTGAAGAGTTTGTTTGTTTGTTTGTTTGTTTGAACGCGCTAATCTCAAAAACTACTGGCCCGATTTGAAAAATTATTTTTACGTTGGATAGTCCATTTATCGAGGAAGGCTTTAGGCTATATAACATAAATATACGACTCATAAGACCACAGCAGAAATGAAAAATGTTGCGAAAACGGGAGAAAGATATTCCTTTTGAGAGCTTCCGCTGCATACGCTGCGGAAACCGCTTAAGTTACACAATAATCGTGTATGACAGGATTGTTCAACATTAAGTGTTCTATAATAAAGTCCGCAACAGCATATGTCTATCTTTTATGGTTGACTTACTACAACCTTTTTTATGTTAATAAATTTGTAAAAAAATAATGCATTATTTTTAGAGGTGTATTATACACACAGGTATTTATTCTTATCAAAATAAATACATTCATCATCACGAGCATTTCATTTAGAACCAAGTTGCCCTTTATATCATTTGATTTCAATAAATATCTTAGGAGCTATCACAGTTTTAACATAACTCCGCACCAAAATAATGTTCGCAGCTTAAGTTCAACGTGCGCTTGCGCTAATATATTATAAAGCTGAAGAGTTTGTTTGTTTGAACGCGCTTATCTCAGGAACTGCTGGACCAATTTGAAAAATATTTCTGTGTTGGATAGCTTATTTATCGAGAAAGGCTTTAGGATATAAAATATGACGCTGCGGCGGGAGGGGAAGGAGCAAACTCAAAACGCGCGGACGAAGTCGCGGGGGACCGCTAGTAAAGTAATCTATACTAATATTATAAAGCTGAAGGGTTTGTTTGTTTGTTTGTTTGTTTGTTTGAACGCGCTAATCTTAAAAACTACTGGCCCGATTTGAAAAAATATTTTTACGTTGGATAGTCCATTTATCGAGGAAGGCTTTAGGCTATATAACATAAAGATACGACTCAAAAGACCAAAGCAGAAATGAAAAATGTTGCGAAAACGGGAGAAAGATATTCCTTTTGAGAGCTTCCGCTGCATACGCTGCGGAAACCGCTTAAGTTACACAAAAAACATGTATAACAGGATTGTTCAGCATTAAGAGTTCTATAATAAAGTCCGCGACAGCATATGTCTATCTTTTATGGTTGACTTACTACAACCTTTTTTATGTTCATAAATTTGTAAAAAAATAATGCATTATTTTTAGAGGTGTATTATACACACAGGTATTTATTCTTATCAAAATAAATACATTCATCATCACGAGCATTTCATTTAGAACCAAGTTGCCCTTTATATTATTTGATTTCAATAAATATTTTAGCAGCTATCACAGTTTTAACATAACTCCGCACCAAAATAATGTTCGCAGCTTAAGTACAACGTGCGCTTGCGCTAATCTATACTAATATTATAAAGCTGAAGAGTTTGTTTGTTTGTTTGAACGCGCTAATCTTAAAAACTACTGGCCCTTTTTGAAAAAATATTTTTACGTTGGATAGTCCATTTATCGAGGAAGGTTTTAGGCTATCTATACTAATATTATAAAGCTGAAGAGTTTGTTTGTTTGTTTGTTTGTTTGTTTGTTTGTTTGTTTGTTTGTTTGAACGCGCTAATCTCAGAAACTACTGGCCCGATTTGAACAATTATTTTAACGTTGGATAGTCCATCTATCGGGGAAGGCTTTAGGCTATATAACATAAAGATTCGACTCATAAGACCACAGCAGCGATGAAAAATGTTGCGAAAACGGGAGAAAGATATTCCTTTTGAGAGCTTCCGCTGCGTACGCTGCGGAAACCGCTTAAGTTACACAAAAATCATGTATGACAGGATTGTTCAGCAATAAGAGTTCTATAATAAAGTCCGCAACAGCATATGTCTATCTTTTATGGTTGACTTACTACAACCTTTTTTATGTTCATAAATTTGTAAAAAAAAATGCATTATTTTTAGATGTGTATTATACACACAGGTATTTATTCTTATAAAAATTAATAGATTCATCATCCCGAGCATTTCATTTAGACAAAGTTGCCCTTTATATCATTTGATTTCAATAAATATCTTAGGAGCTATCACAGTTTTAACATAATTCCGCAACAAAATAATGTTCGCAGCTTAAGTACAACGTGTGCTTGCGCTAATTGCTATGGTTGCTGGCTTCTTAGTTACAATAAAACTGCGTATGTTTTGCGTTAAAATATTTTACTATTTTTATTTGATCATTATTTTCGAAGGTGTTTTATACACACGGGTATTGATTCTTATCTATACTTGTATTATAAAGCTAAAGATTTTTTTTTGTTTGAACGCGCTAATCTCAGGAACTATTGGACCGATTTGAAAAAATATTTTCGTGTTGGATAGCTTATTTATCGAGGAAGGCGTTAGGCCATAAAAAAATTACGCTGCAACGGGAGGGGAGGGAGGAAACTCAAACTGCGCGGACGAAGTCGCGGGGACCGCTAGTATAAATAATTAACGTACGTAATAAGTATTAAACGTACAAAAAACTGTGAGCTTCTTATTAGTAGTTACGAGTATGTATTGTATGACAACAAACAATAGCATATCCTTATTAAAGGGTTTTTGTTTATATATATCATCATTCGCATCAACGTAAGTAGCTCTTTACTCATTCGGCTCTCTCTGATATAACGGCTCATTTTGATCTCTCGATATAAAGTTACGTAAAGATCGTTCGCTTCATCACCGAGTTAGTGAGATAAGGATATAATGACGACCCGTCTGGTGTAGTGGTCGAGAAATCGCCTACGACGCAGCGGGTGCGGGTTCGATCCCCGCACAATACAAACATTTGTGTGCATGAACATGTCTGTTTGTATTGGTCTGGGTGTTTTCTATGTATATCATGTATGTATTTACAAACAAAAAGTATTTAAGTATTATATCCGTTGTCTGGCACCCATAACACAAGCTTTGAGTAGCTTACTTTGGGGCTAGATGGCGATGTGTGGGAATGTCCAAAGGATATAAAGGAAAGGAAAGGATATATCTTTTGCTCTTCTAAGCCGTAGCGTGATTTTTTATAGCCCAAAACCTTCGTCGATTAATAATATATCCGACACATTTTTTTATCGGTTCAGTAGTTTCTGAGATTAGCGCGTTCAAACAAACTAGATTTCAGCTTTATAATATTAGTTATAGTAGTACAAATAAATAAAAAACTCATTGTATGGCCAGAATTAAATTCTAACTCCTTAACGATAGAGACTAAACACGATGTTAGGAGATTTTGTCACATTATTAGGTACACATATTGATAGGCAACCAACGCTAAGAGCGTGTGCAAAATTTTGGTTGTTCGAGTAGGTTCTTGCCGTTTAAGGACTTTGAATAATTCAAAAATATCTCTTGTCTGCATTGCTCATATCATTTGATAAGTATTAATTACTCAAAAAATGATTTTCTGGATACAAAATCTGATTTTGTTTTATTTATGACCAGTTTTTGGCCGTGCTGACTTGCAACCGAATTTTGTACTATAACTATTTTTTACATAAATAAATGTATCCTAACAATGGAGACTTTAAACTATAATCAAAAAACGAACAGACTGCGCGGGACATATTATAGTGCACAAGTGTGTGCGCAAACCTGTGGACCTCTGGTGCAGCCGTCACTTTAAAGTGCGACCTTCTAACCGCTGCGCTACCGAGGCAGTTTAAACGATTAGACCATGAACGAATGATGACAAACCTCAATATAATTAAAATCGACTTTGGAATTTATTTTAATATTTATATTTAGCTTTTCTTACTACGCACACCTAATAAAGTGCAATAGGCTGGGTTAAATCTTGCACCTGACAAATTATGTGTTTTCTTAAAATTTTAAATAAGTGGATATGTGTATTTGTAAAAAAAACTTGGCAAGAAAAATTAGGTTGCCTCTCCTACATAAGATTCGCATTGGGGAAAAATCAACATGTATCTTGACGGTGGCTGAATTATCACACACACTGATTGATATCCGATGAATTAGTCAATGTATTAAAAATGCTGGATAATCTTGATATTGTGCTGTTAACGTTGACCGAGCCTCTCATCTCAACAGATATTGAAATGTACAGGGACAAGAAGAAAATATTGTCGAACACTCATATAATACTTACTCCAGTATCTATTGGAAAATGAACTCTTGAATTGCGTATTAAGCGGTAATTATTTGGATTTTTAATCCTCAACGTGAAATAGGAACTTCAAACGGATGCAACACATGATTTCCAACTATGGGCTTCATAAAAGAGCTAAGTTTTCTTCGATCTCGAAATGAAGGGATGCGTAAAGCAAAAGTATGTAACTAACATAACCCTACGAAACAGTGAGCTGAAGTGGCAATAGGCAAGGCCCATAGCGCAAATGATGATGGCCGTTGGGGCAGAAAAAAATCTACATTGGAGCATCAAAAGTCAAGTGAAGATGTCTACAAGCATACGACTTTGTATAGATTAAAGGATCACCATACATGAATACCACCGTTTAAAGGTTTCATGGAGGGGGTTTATGTACAGTGTCCATCCTAGGGCTATTAAAAATGATTATAATACTCAAAACCGCGTGCTTGTAAGTTACTAGTTTGCGCAAGCGGTGCAAATCCCTGGTGCGCAGGGTGAGGGCCAGTCGCAATAGAGTACCTACCGTAGGCATTCGCACAGCGATTTGACTGAAGTTACCAGAACCATTGTGATATGATTCATGCGCAGTCAATTTACTATTTTTTTTGAAGTTATAATATTTAATATTTATTAAATTTTATTGTAATTTTATTTAATAATGATGCTTTTGATGATTGAATTAATTTCATAATTTATTTAAATCTTTTTTAACAGCTAACATAGTTATTCAACCCACAATCGAAATATTTTCATTCATTGGCTCCTAGGCCAGTGACCTCAAAATATTAAAATACTTAACTATAATTAGAAAATGATAACAATTCCATTGCAGTTGTTAGCCACCCCAATAATTCTGTTTTGTATGAATTATCAAACAAAATGAAGTAGTATATTATTCATTTAATTTCTGTTAACATGCAGTAAAGTTACAAATAAAACCATTGATGTGTGTGATGACATTCAGTGATCAACACCATTTTCCGAAAATTCAAAAACGATATCTTAAACGGCTAACGGCCGGTTGCTAATAAATATCCTTTGGACATTCCCACACATCACCATCTAGTCCCAAAGTAAGCTACTCAAAGCTTGTGTTATGGGTGCCAGACAACGGATGTAATACTTAAATACTTTTTTGTTTGTAAATACATACATGATATACATAGAAAACACCCGTAACATTATGCGGAGATCGAACCCGCAACCCGCTGCGTAGTAAGCGATTTCTCGACCACGGTTGCTAAGTAATTAATTATTTTTAATTACTATTATTATTACTATTTATAATATCAATCACAAATAATAGTATTTCGTTGGTTAAACCTAAACATTAGAGAATTGTTGCCAGGTGGCCATGAACTGCCGGATGCCAGAAAATGTACGAGTTACCCTATTTTTGTTTATGTTTTGTCGCAAACATAATTTTGTAAATGCGACTTGTAAAGGCAACTGTGGTAGGCAAGGAAAAGAGGTTATCCCGATTTTCCACACTTGTGTGAAAAAATTGACGTCTATTCATCCCATAATTTTTGCGGTGTGTTCAAACTGTTAATTATTTTACTTTTTTACTTAAAGCCGATTTTACCAACGTCAAATAAGAAATATTCGTCAAATATGGTAAAAAACGCCTAATTTGAAAACGCCACATATTTGGCAGCAGTCATAAAATTAATCTACCCTGAGACAGCTTGGTGTAAAAAAAATTACAAGTTAATGTTCCACTTTTCCAGAATGTTTTTCTTTTATTTGATAAAACGTTTATTTATGTAAAGGTAAGTGATTTAGTTAAATCACGGCATGCTTTTCACAATTATAAGTTATTTTTTTGATTCTGAAGTGACTATAATTCTTACTCATTGCTTTGATCATGGTCACTCTATAGGTATTTTGCGCTGGTGTCAAGATTCAACGGAATTCTATACGGTTTTTAAATTTTATTAGATAAAGACGCATAACTGGTTTCAATGAATAATTAATAGTATACTAACTTGCGCTTATGCGTTAAATTGTAGACTAACAAAATGCATCGTAGCAGTAATATCTTACGATTTAAGCATAGAATAGATTAACGTCTATTGTTTTTAGTGTTTTTTTTCTTCATTTTTATGTTTTTGTAATACAAATCATCATATCATAATATAATCATAAATCTTAATGCACATAAAAAGGAAGAACGAAAAAAACACTAAAAATTCTGTAACTCAACTACGATCAATATCGTTGGAGGAGGAAAGTGAAGCAATGTTAAGACAAGTTATATATCAAGGTCAGGCTGGGTACGCACAGTGTCATTAATTGTATTGTATCATTGTATTTTGTAGTAATCGATAAATTTGTAGAGCCAGTAAGTTAAAGTACTAAAAATGAAAATAAGTATTGAATTGATTGCAAACTCAATTATCTTAAATAATGTTTTTCCATAAAAATAACTAAACGTCCTGATAAAACATACTGAAAACTGCATCGAAACTCGCGGACAAATACCTACCTAGTACAGCAGAGAATCTCCTTTTTTGAACTCGGTTGAAAACTCAATGAAATAAGTTGTGTGCTTAAACATAATACCGGAATAACCCATCCATTAACCACAATGTGTGATTTTTTAATCAAGTATTTTAGCTTATAAATAGACAATTGATTCCGAGAAACTTAATGTCCAGCAGACGCTACGAGTGGGCATAGGTCGTACTTGCTAATTCAAGTACCAGGTCTTAAAAGTGCTGCGCAAGCGTATCGCCTCGCTGATGATCCGTGCGCGCGGGAGCCCTAACACCATCCTGAATGTCCTCAGCCAGAAGCCAGACTGCCCTCTTCTGCAGCACTGGACGAAAGTACATACAAGTGTGCCTGGTGCTCCAGAGAGTGGCCGATATTTAAATTAAATAATAATAATTATAATAGAACAATGAATAACTTTATTTATTATAATTTAATTTATTTTGTAATTGACATATTTTTAGTATTTGTATTTGATTCGACTAATTTTAATTTTAATTTAATTGCAATTTACTATAATTATTTTCTAAATTTAAAATTATTTTGTGTTTTGATATAATTTTATACTTTATGGACATCGTCTGAAATAAATGGATTTTATTTTATTTATTTATTTTTATTTTAAATGTACGTACCATAAATCAGCACCAGGGCTCAAAACCAGGTATCAAAGTAAACATACCGGTTCACCGGCCACTACCCCTTTTCGGCCACTTCGCACATTATTTTGAATAATAAACAGTGTATAGGCAGCTTCTTTCCAATTTCACGTCATTCGACTCGGACGACGTTCACGGTTCATAATCCAACGGCTTAACCTGGAAATTTGCAATCTGAGCCCTCACGCGCCATTTCAAAATTTGGTGTCTGGAGGCGTGGCAAATTTAGCCAAAAAAAAAGCAGGTGGGTTGATTTTCAAAGGTGAGTTTTTGAGTGTTACGATTGTACGAACACATAAACCAATTCATTCACCTATGTGAATATATCATAACATAAACCAATTCATTCACCTATGTGAATGAATTGGTTTATGTGTATGAAGCATGTGTTAATTCAATATTAAAGTGCCCAAACTGACCAAACTTTTCATAATATGTACATAGTATTTTTGATGGTCGGACAATAAGTTATCGTTTAGTTTAAAAATCCTCTTTCCGACCGGGTGGTCGGGAAACCAGTTTACTTACGTCATTTTTCTTTGCTAATATTGCGGAAACCTTATATTTACAAACAGAGATCCTATTATAATAGTAAACAGCTTTAATTTTGTAAAGAGAAAACTAGATTCCGGCCGCCCGTTTACCTGATAGTTCCAAAGATATGACCTTTAAAAATACCAAAAGTGTGACGGCCGATAGCTAGTCTTCACAAAACTTATTTCCGGCCGTATTTATTAAAAGGCGTGACATTTTTTTTATTACATTGACAGAAAATAAAACAATACCTTCTATAGAATTTTCGAATAATGGAACGGGAACTGCAAGTTTTAGATCCAGACCTACTAGCCACTGTTAGAGTTTTCTTCTGTTTTTTTCTTATTTATTATTTGTTTTACTTTCATTCTATTATGAGCCCTATGTGCTATTGAATAACACGAATTTTCCTACCGTGCATTAGGTGGCCGATAACCAGTGCATTGGTGGACGATAACTGAGTAAAAAGGCCGATAACCGGTATATTTGCTATATTTACAAATAGTTTTTTTTTTAAATCATGTATCACTACTACGTCTATTAACGTTAGGTATTATGAAACTAGACTATTGTAAGTCCAAATGTTTTATTTTTTTAAAGTCTTGACGTTCAGCATTATGACAGAAATCAACTCTGAAGTCAACAAGTCGCTTAAACGGCCGATAACCGGTATGTTTACCCTACTTAGATTTTGTTCGTGTGATAGTTTTTTTATGTGTAGATATTTTACTAGATTTTTTCGGTAAATAAACACACGAAAAAAGTTCGATTGTCGCGAGAATCGCCCTCCTGGTTGGGAGGTAAATACCTACCAATTTTGCTGCATATAGAAGACAATGTACAAAACGAAATACCTACTTTAAGGAAATACTTTTCGTTTGAGCCTTTGAGTTTCTTATCGGCGCCCAGGAGCCCTATTTTTGAATCACTCGCTTCGAAATGGCGAGTGATTTTCGTTCGACAACGAGTTTTTTCTATGGATTTTAATTCATCTTCGAACGAAAATCACTCGCCATCTTGAAGCGAGTAATTCAAAAATAGAGCTCCTGTGCCTCTATTTTTGAATCTCTCGCTTGGATATGGCGTGTGATTTGCGTTCGAAAACGAACAAATAATCAACGAAAATACCGTGAATAAGGACGTGAGTAGGTATTCACAAAATTTAGATATATTTATTCAAATCCCTTCTGAATGGATTTCAACTGGTTTTCATTCCAAAATTGGAGTATAATCAATGCATCCATATTTCGATACGCATAAGGCGCAAAATCGCATTAGCAAGAAAAATACTTGAGTATTTTTCGCAATTTTTGACCTCTTTTTATGAGCGCAAGGTTTAATTTCACTAAAACCCCAGATAATATAATACTACTAGTACTAAAACGGTCTTCTTATTATTTAGTATTTCGGGGAAGCCGGTACCGCTTGCAGCTAATTAAAATACTTTCATGCTCTTGATAAACTATATTCGTAGTATGAAGGTAATGTTACATTCTTTAGACATTAAGGATTATTGATACGACCGAAATTACAGCATGTCAAAGATACGGGATCTTTTACGAGCGCGTATTTTTGATTCTGGCTTAACTGCTGGCAAATAAATTCAAAATGTTACTAGGTACAAACGTATTGATATAAATGAATATATATCTATGTACAAATGCTTAAGGCCAGATATGCTTATTAATTATGGCAGTATGGCTCAGAGCTTATCCCATTCCTTGCAGAATCAGAAAGAATCGAAAATCCAGGTAGGTAGGTACCTACTCTTCATTCTTCATCTATCTCTCTTTTACCTAAGATACATAATTCACACATCAAAAAAGATTGCGATCACTTTGAAAAATCTAAATCTTTTTTGTTGGGGTTAATGATTTATTACATATTATTATTACACAGGACTTTTATACAGACAGGGTCTAACAAAACCAATGATCGACCGCCAAAGTGCGGTATATATACATCATACAGATTACGCTCACCAAATTTGAGAAAAAAAATCAGGCTAGTTTCAGAGATCAAAAAAGTAGAACTTTTAAATGTGTAAAAAAACGGCCAAGTGCGAGTCGGACTCGCGCACCGAGGGTTCCGTACAAACCTGCAAGGTTTACAAAGTTCGTTCATTACGACAATCGGTATCAATGGTTGTACTTTTGCGTTTTGCGTTTTTTGTTCTTAGTTTTTTTTTCACGGGTTAAAGGCAATTAGATCTAAGTATTTGATAAGAATTTCAACTTGATAGCTCTACGCGTTCATGAAGAAAAAAGTAATAAGTTTATATTTATTAAAAAATATATATTTTGTAATGTAACTAAAAATTTAAGGTTTTCGGAATTTTTCCTTTATGTGTGCTATAAAACGTTGCTTCATGCCAAATTTCAAGATTCTAGGTCGACTGGAAGTACCCTTTAGGTTTTGATTCCCTTGCGAGTACTTGCGAGTTTCAAAATATGCAGCTTAAATTGCTGTTTCTTTTGATTGCGTTGACATAGAAGTTTGATTTTGTTACAGCTTAAAGGTATTATAGACCTGAGTATTTGGTATGAATTTCAATTTAATACCTTTACGCGTTTACTTATGAGGAAATGGGTAGTAAGTTAAAAATTATTAAAAATATATATATTATGTGATGTAACTAAAAATTTATAGTTTTCGTAATTTTTCCTTTATCAATGCTATAAGACGTTGCTTCGTACCAAATTTCAAGATTCTGAGTTCACGGGAAGCACCCTGTAGGTTTTGATTCCCTTGCAAGTGTCGAAAATTTGCGGCATAAACGGCTGTATCTTTTGATTGCGTTGGCTTAGAAGTTTGATTTTTTCACAGCTTCAAGGGACAGTAGACCTGAGTAATTGATATAAATTTCAGCTTCATACCTCCACGCGTTCCTGAGAAAAAGGGTCTTGACAGACGGACGGACAGACGGACATCAAAGTGATCCTATAAGGGTTCCGTTTTTTCCTTTTTGAGGTACGGAACCCTAAAAAACACACTATTTGCACCTGTTTACTATACAACACTGTCAAATGCGCACGCACACCAACCGCGCCGCGGCAGACGCAAACAAAGGAGCGGTACCATTTGTGTCTGGGCGGGTGGCGGCGTTCTTCTTTCGCCGTCCACACGCGCGCGTGTGACTTTTATTGCATCCATCAGTCGCAAAATCATTTTGCCACGTAAAGGACGTCGACTGAATTTGATATTCACTTATTGCAAGTAGTCAAGAACGGCCTGAACAGTAAACAACAACAGTCTTCCTGAAGCGGCTAGACGGGTGGACTTGAGAGGTCTGGCGGGTGTTCCTCTACAGCACGGACATCTTGGCCTCCGTGTATTCTTCCTTCGGGTTCGGCCGTCGTGGTTCAGGGTGGACCCGGTGCCCTGGCTGGCGCGGCGCCCCACCTATCACCTCTTCATGCCTTACCTATCTACCTACGTGAAGAACATGACATTGTTTATACCTACGTACGTGAAGGACATGGCATTGTTTATGAAGAGATGACTGTGATTTTGTTAAGTGCGTGATTACGTAGAATTGTACCAGTTTTACGCAGAAGTTATAAAAACATTCTAAATCGTGTAACAAGTGATACGTGATGATATGTATCGAAACCTTAGACATTTAGTGTTATATTACCTACCGTTAATCCTTAACTAACATTCCCGTAAATAGGTAACTTTTTTATGAATTAGCTAAGACGCCATGGAATAATTTTTGTTTTAGAAGGCTAAAATAATTGTTTATTAATAACAACATTATCCACGAGTATTTTACGTTTCAAAATAAATTGTTGCATCAATGTCGTATTTTCTTTATGCTTATCTATATCCTTAGCCTGCTTATACCAAAGGAATCATTTGCTTATGTCTCTTTTGAGGTTTAGGTAGGTAGGAGACTTAATTTTTTGCATAATAGAATCAGTTAACTGTTTAGGTAGGTAAACACTACAACGCCTTTGTCTTACAATTTCTTGCCTGGCTGATTATTTATTTTGGTTAGGCAACGTTAATTAACATTATTGATAAGGTTGTGTCTGTTATTATTTTAGTAGTAGGAGTAAAAAGGAAAGACTGCAACTATAAAGTAAGTATGCAAATCTGCCACTAACTCCGTAAACCCCCAGATTATTCATTTAATTTACACAGCTTGTTTGAAAGTTTCTTTCATTCATAAGTCTCTAATGAGTAGGTAGACAAAACTGGGGGCCTACTCTGTAAGAAGTTGCACGTTATTTCGTCTAAAGCCATCTTGCTTGCTCCCATGTTATCCTGGTACGGGTGACTGAGATGACTAGAGTAGAAAGCATGAACATTTGACTTACAGAGCAGATACCTTTGGTTCGTATGTGTGTATAGGTATATAGGTAGAAGTATAGCAGGTTTCCTTATATAGAAGTGAATTAGTATGTTAGAAAACATAACTTTGAAAAAACTCTATAAAACTAGTTTTGTTACACTCTGTATTATAAGAAAACAAACAACAAATAGGGTTTCTGCTTCAACGCCCAAGCGGTCGCATGAGACCGCATAACAATGGAATTTCTATTGTGTATCGTTCAAATACGCTTGAGGGATAAATACAATAACATCTTTAAAAAAATAAATTACCTTATGCGAGTGATCACATTCTTTATTTATTTGTGTAGGTACCTACCCAAATCTGGATGCAATCGTATCGACAGCCGAAGCTGAAATCTACTGGTCGCACACGAAAATAAATTTAGCGCCATCTATTGATGAAGTTAATACGTGGACTGCAGTGAGTTTAGCGCCATCTATTGAGGAAGTAAAAACGTGGACTGTATTGCGAGCAACCGATGTGCTTTTATATCGGCAAGTCCAGTCTACTCCAGTAGCTCCATCTAGTCCGTATTGTAGTCTTCCCAATCGCCCGTTACTATCACCCGTTTTGGCGGAACCGTTTTCTTGTATGAGATGAGGTATCTGTACTAGTAGTATTATATTATCTGGGGTAGAACGCAAAACTGGCAATTGCAGCCGCGCCATATTTTCTTTGTTTTGCAAATGTTAAAAAGGTGGAAACGTATTAACATTTGGTCGGGGGATTTGAGAAAAGTTATTACATTATATTGTCAATTAAAAAAAAAACTTTAAACGTCGCAAGTTATCTTTTTTTTTATAAATTCGTTTATTATTTTGCCCTTTTTCAATAATTTTCCGTATCAAAATCTGAAAAATGTTGACAGCAGATCCCTTTGGCGTTTTTAATACTGTATTATAATTATGTCCAAGAAATGTCGTTGGTGAATATTTAAGTACCTCATCATTACTGAAAGCCGCATCAAAAACAGCCTAACCATCCTAGAGATCAACCCGAAAATATGTAACTTTAAGCAACATCCCCTGATGGAAGAATACTTTAAAGCCTATCTTAAACCATCGCCGATAAATTACATATCCACTGCAGAAAACGGAATGATTCGATCAAGTAGTTCCGGAGATAAATTGGAACATTCGACAGTCAATTTACGAATGAAAGAAAAGGTAACTACAGCGTCCCCTGGCGGGTAAATACTGCCTATTTATGAACCATTACCGAAAAAATAAAAATCGTCTGCAGAAAATTTGCATGTCAAACGGTCAAGCCGTTCTTCCGATACATGGAAACAAATATGTTCTTACCGCAAACACATACAATTCTACGTTATGTCGCGGGTAAAAAGGAATTTTCATGCAATAAAAAGATATAAATATTGAGTTGTCATAAACTTATCGCGGCGTAATGTCAAAATTAACTGCTTCAGTAGGCTTAACATGCACGCCTCGATACCGTTTATCGCGTTGATAAAATAATTTCCTTAACAACAGTTTTTCCACCTTGTTTTCACTTGTAAGGCAATCCAGCGGGCCTAAGATGCGCGCCTATTTGTCATTTATCGATAAATTTCAAACGTCTTTTTTATCATTTTAAAAAAGGTTTTTAGTTATTTTGTTGTATTTATTAGTTTTAAAAAGCAAAAAGGATTGATATACAAGTGAAAAATATGTGTCAAAACATGTTCTTTAGGAAATAAAAATATTTTATCGACGCGATAAACGGTATCGGGGCGTGCATGTTAGTCTGCGTTTCCACCAGGTGAGCAGCTCCAGATTCAATTAAATGTATATTAATCATTTAGTTACAGGTTCAAAACAATTGTAAATACAAGGTTTTCGTTTTGTAATGCGATTGAATGAAAGATATTTAGTTAAATGTGTGCTCACTCAGTCCTCACAAACGGTCAGCCATATCTTCATACTGAAATAAGTTGGTCGAGTCATTGAGTGTTCTTTTTTTTGTTACACCTGTATTTAATTGGAGTCTGTAATTTCAGATTGTCAAGTTTCGTATTAAAACATTTACTTTTAATTTATTGTGCTCACTCAATCCACACGCTATTGTATCTCTATGAACCAACTATGAATGAATGAATGAATCTTTATTTCGGACAATAACATCCATATCATAATAACAAACAATAAAATACAAATTGAAAATAAAAATAAGAATAAAAAAAATACAAAATTACTATTGATAAATAAAAGTAGAAATGATAATAATAGTTGAAAAAATAATAAATTTAAAATTAATTGTCTTGGTATTTAAATTCTAAGTTTGACTTATTCTAGCGATATGTCGTATAATGGGGCAGTCATATTTTTGGGTAATTGCATTTAAAATACTGTTGGTACTCCCCCGTAATCTGCTCAAGCAGGACGCTGCCTTTTTGCGCATAATGGCACCAAAACCCTCTGTACGTGCTTCGCAAAACATACTTGAGGCGCTGCAGAAACGTGGGAACCCCAACAGTATTCTAAAGGCATTATTGTATTGCACTTTAAGTGCCTTTAGCGCCTTTTGCGTGCAACTGACCCAGAGGGAGCACGAGTAGAACGACTGGCAGTATGCTTTGAAGAGAGTTAACTTAACTTCATTACTACATCGGGCAAACCTCTGGGCCAGCATATTACTCCGGATTGCCAGGGCTCTCCTTTCCCTCTCTATATCCAAGTCGTCTTTTAGATCATCAGTTACATAATGCCCTAGGTACTCAAAGTGTGTGACCCTCGTCAGAGGGGTGTTATAGAGTTTAACAGGTGGAATAAAGCTTGGACATTTATTTGATGCCTTAAATAACACCAACTCACTCTTCTTAACGTTATAGATAAGACCATGTGCACTGGCGTAGTCCTCACAAATTCCCAATAGCTTCCTCATGGCACTGACCGAGGGACTCAGCAGCACCATGTCGTCCGCATAACTGAGGTTGTTTACACATTACACACTATAGATTCGCATTCCATCGTTTACATTGTATGAATTGGATAGAAATAGGACTATTCAACATAAAAACAAACCACTTTTACTGTGCGTTCATGAGTAAAACGGATGCCTGGTGCTCACTCCGTCCGCCATCGCTAAATACTTAAATATTTTTTGCTAAGTCAACTTAAAAGAAAGAGTGAACATATGATTTTTTTGTGCAAAAATACTTTAAAATATTCGGCGTTACCCAGTTTGATATTTCTTTTTACTTTTAGAGTTACATAAAGTTTCATATTTTGTATGAAGGGCATGGAATAGGGTGTCTACACGTGATAAAATAGCAGGACTTGGCTGACTTAACTTCACGTGCTCACGCTAGCTGCGTGTCATATTCGCTTACTTACCTGAAGGAAAAGGTTTTGTTCTTAATAGGTACTTTGTTTGGGCTGGGGTGTGGGTTTAGTTTAAATTTTGAGGTTTTGTGTACTAAATGTAAAATGAATATATCGGACCGGTCACATTTGTCAGAAACCATACATGACCGGTCAAATACGGTCAATATCAATCAATTTGACCGTATGTGATGAACCGTAAATATAATTTCCTGACTCAGTTTTCGCAAGAAAAACACATTTTGTGTCGTTGTGTGAATGAGTTTTGATTTCTTATTATGACTTTTGATTGTTTTTTGTAAATATGGTTGAAATCAGATGTAAAGAACGGTGTTTCACGCACCTGAGCGAAAGTCCTACCGAATTCGACCAATCGCGTACCCACAACCGAAAAAGTAATAAAATATTACTGAATCAATATAAATTACCATTTATGACAGTTAATGACCGTTTTTGACTATTTTTTAGTCATTTTCAACACTAGCTCTATAGCCGAATGGTAAAATACGGACATTAGGAAAGAACTAGAACAGAAAATAAGTTAATAATAAGACCGTGTGTGACACTGACTGCCATTTAAGTTTTAACTGACAAGTGATTTTCGGTCAATGTACGTGATTCTTATCGGTTATGGCTAAACGAAGATTTTGTGGAGATTTTGTTTTTTTAATTGGAATTACAAAATAAATGTTAATTTCTTGCGGGACTTTGTGAAATAAGGAAAATAATCATGTGGGGAACATATGACCTTAGCCCGTTGGAGCTAAACGTTTTGTGGGAACTATACGTCTTTTGCCTGTTTATTTTATGTCAACATTAAATAACTTTCTTTTGAATACTATGTATTTTTCCTGACATTTCTATGTATTGCATACTTATAACACTTCAGCAAAATAACCTCGTTATTTTGAATTCGGTATAAATAAACAAAATTTAAATTAATTTACAAGAATTATATGTAGCGACAAAAAAAGGTAGTCCTTACCCAGGCACAGGAATTATTTCCCACATTTATTTTTCACGGTTATAAGTATTTTTTCTGGTCTATGTTGATGAGGAATGAAACAAGGTATTATCCAAAACCAAAATCTTTATGCAACTCTAAATTTCTTCCAGCAGTTTTCCGCGGCCTGGAGGTCGAGTCTTGTGGCAATTGAACTTTTTTCGTGTGGTACTTCGATTGCAAGTTTAACTTATTTACCTAAAAATCAAATCAAGAATGTAGATACATGTAAAAAACTATCGCACGACCAAAAACTAATTATATAGAAATCGTGACTATGACAAATTTAAAAATATTTTTTCTTTGACAAAGAAAATTTGATCGGTGAACTTTTTCGTATACGAATTGCGTGAAAAATGGTTAAGGATTAAACCGTCTCATTTTTCAGTCTTACTTTATGTCCTCTTATTATTTTCACGTGGAGACACCCCATTATATGTATATTATATGTCATTTAAACCAAAAATTTAGTTTTGTATATCTATAAAAGTAAAAAGAAATATCAAACTGGGTAACGCCGAATATTTTATAGTATTTTCCACAAAAAAATCATATGTTCACTCTTTCTTTTAAGTTAACTTATCAAAAAATATTTAAGTATTTAGCGATGGCGGACGGAGTGAGCACCAGGCATACGTTTTACTCATGAACGCACAGTAAAAGTGGTTTGTTTTTATGTTGAATAGTCCTATTTCTAGCCAATTCATACAATGTAAACGATGGAATAAGTCGGCCAGCCTCTGTCCCCTGGCTTTCTTTTGCCCGTATCCAAAAGGTCCCACCTTCAACTCATTCTCGCCTCGCTTGCCCAGTTTTGCGTTGAAGTCCCCCATTACAACAGTAAAATAGGTTTTGGAAGTATGTATGGCTCTACTTACGTCCTCATACATTTCCTCCACCTCTTCATCCGGGTGTTTCGAGGTCGGTGCATATACCTGTATGACCTTCAGCGAATACCTCTTGGATATTCTGAGTATAAGGTATATCACCCTGCTCGACACACTCTCGATGGTCTCGATATTGTTGACGAGGGACTTGTGAACGAGGAACCCGACACCACCTTGGGACTTTCGTTGGTTGCCTTCCCGGTAGTAGAGCAGGTTTCCGGACTGCAGGGTTATCGTGTCCTCGCCCTCTCTACGGACTTCTGATAAACCCATTATGTCCCAGTGTAACCTGCTCATTTCTTCCTCCAGCTCGAGCAACTTCTCATCTGTCCTCAGTGTACACGTGTTGTACGTTACCAGGGCCAGTTGTCGTCGGGGGTGGCAGCGCGATCGCCTCCGGGGATTCTTAGCACCCCCTGCCCCGCCGTTACCGTGACCGCTACCAAAGTCAGGAATAGCGGGGCTGCCGGAGATTGGGGGCCTGGTTTTTTTGTGTACTAACATATGAGGGGATATTGCCAATACTCGCCACGCTTGGCAGGCGGGTTGGCGAGCGCAGAGGCGCAGCCCCTTGCAGCTGTGACGCTGCTGCCCGTCACAGTCTAACATTTAGCTGCGCCTTACATTGGATGGTTATACCGCCATCGGTCGGTCGCCAGAGCCTCGTCTGTATAAACAGGACGCACCACGTGAAGGTGAGGTTGGCTTGGAGCTTATGGTCTTGGTCAAGCTCCCTTACGTCCCTTACTTGGCAAAGTTTAGAATACATGAAAAATATAACAAACTTACCTTTAGTGAAGTTCGATCCAAATCTGGGCCCACGAGAGTAGGCCCCCCAAAACCAAGACAGGCGAAGTGCAAAGGTGCACTGCACTACCTACCGTTTCTCTAAGTGTTTCGGCGTTTTTTTGAGCGCTAATAACTTCGATCCATCTGACAAACTAAACTTGCTGGATATAATCTTCAAAGTTTACTTTTTTAACGGGCAAAGTTTCAACTACATAATATATATTAAACTTAAGTTTCTATTGACGTATTATTAAATCCGATTTTTTCGACTCTGACTGATGATCATCAAAATAATAAGCAACTTCAAACTTGCATCGCCTCCAATATTACGCTCCATGCACTCAGTCTTGTTACGACGGATGATGATGATGATGATGTCCTTCCAGACGTATGCTTCGACGACGGTAATGCATTGTCTTGTAATCATTGTAAATCATACTGCCCATGGTTCTTGTGTTTCCTTTGTTATGTAGTCTAAGCAGAAAATGAACAACAGTAGACTTGTGGTGATAAGGGGTTTCCTAAAAGTCTACATCTTCAGAAAATAAAACTGTACGTGGTATGGAATCTACCAAATCACGCCACAGGCTGCCCTTCGCGTAGCTTCGTAAATAAGCGTGATATTTTAAAACTAAGAGTCCTTCTTAGGCTATTATTAGAATCTTTCGAGGGCAAATATGACGATATTTGCCCGAAAGCAAAAAGTCACCAAGTCGGCTTTTGGTCAAAACTGACTTCAAAATGTCGAGGCAATTCGCATCGCATCATGGGCCGTCGCGTTGGCATAGGTAGGGCACGCCGGGGTGCTTGTTAGGGACGCATGAGTGCGGACGAGGGCTGCTTCACACTGAGAGGCTCTGGTGAAGCGTCATCAGCGCTACTGAGCATTATTCATTAATGCCTTTGGCTGTTAGTTAACATTACAGCACAACGTAACTTCACTTTTTTTGTTTAATCAAACAGACTGAAAATGTGGGTAGGTTATTGGAAGCAACGCATACAAAAAGTCTCAGATAAGATCTAGAATTATCTAGATAATTAGGACTGACTGGCATCGCGTGCCAGCTCTGCCAATAATTGAATGATTTTCAAAGGACTTTATTTTTATAAATAATTACAGTCGTTTTGATAGACACCCGTCTTTCAAAATGACAACGAGGTTTCTGAAACCATTTTCTCTAAAAGTCTAACATTTGAGAGATAGACGCTTCCAAAGTAGTAAAATGGGCGTGTCCCCCCCCCCCCATCTAACTTTTAAACTAAGTGAGAATAATTTTTAAAAAAAAACTGATGTAGATCTTGACAAAGACTTTCAACGAAAAATGGTTTGCACGAGATCGAACTGGTAGTTTTTTTAGATAGAGCACATTTTCAATAACCGCGAACATAACCTTGTTATTTATTAAAAAAACTATGAAAATAAAATTATATTTGTTGTCAATAAAATATTGTGGTATTTTGGCTAAGTGAAAGTAAGTGGACTTTAGTAGGTACTAAAAACCGGCCAAACCGGTTGTTTTCTTTTGGTTTTTAGTACTAAAGTGGATATAGATCGTCATAAAAATAAACTTGTTTTTCGGTATCAAATACAGTTGAGTGTGAAACCGTCTAAGTTTGTATTCTCGAACAAATAAAATTATCATAGGGTGTTTGAAAATTTGGTAAATAACAAAAAAGTTTTCTGTTTATAAGAAAAACGTCTGGAGATTCTTTTCGTTAACAATAAATAATTTTCGATTCTTTTGCAAAGACATCTACACCGGAAATTATTTTAGCTCGTTATCTTAACTGTCGTTTGTTTGCTGTTTATAAACGACTTCAAAAAGGAGTAGGTAATCAATTCGACCTTTTTAGGGTTCCGTAGCCGAATGGTAAAAAACCTAACCCTTATAGTTTCGTCAAGTCTGTCTGTCTGTCTGTCTGTGCGTCCGTCCGTATGTCACAGCCATTTTATTCTGTAACTATTAGCATTACACTGTTGAAACTTGGTAAGAAGATGTATCCTGTTAACCGCTTTACGATTCTCATACAAAAAATAAAAATAAAACTAAAACAAAAAAAATATAGTTTTGACAATTCTATGGATAGGTCTTTAAATATGACATATATGTTTTTAAAAATATTTTCTTTTAAAGTCTAAAGTTTCATAGCTAGTTGCTTCCAAAGTCGTAAAATGGGCGCCCCCCCCCCCCCCCATCTAACTTCTAAAATAACACTATGAAAAACAAAGTTATATTTGCTGTCAGTTTTTAATTTCTCAATCAATTTTACTAAGTAGATTCCCTTAATCAGTTAAAGTTGGCACGAAACCTTCAGTGCGCGAGTCCGACTCGCACTTGGCCGGTTTTTTTGAATACAAAGAGTGGTAAAACAGTGACCGCCCAAACTTTTTTTTGGATTCTTTACACCCAGGGTTATCCAAATATACTTTATTTATGATAGGCAATTTTTTGTAGTTTTCGATGTATGATAACGTCTGATACTATCTGATCACCATTTGCTGGAGCTGAGCTAATACCTACTAAGGTAAAATTATTACGCCAGAATGTCTGTAAAGTACTTTGTAGCTTACTAAGATATAGACTCAAAATGTGCAATCCCACACACCGATTCTTATACATCACAAAAAATATATACAAAATTCACTTAAAACTAAAAGTCTTAAATAAACTCTTGAAAGGACTCCATTTTAGGCAAACCATTTCTTTTTGGAGTCGGTGCCATTGCTTTCGCCATTTCAAACATCATCATTCACCAGGGCACCGATTCCAACCGATAAAATCAAAAGGTGACTCGCTTGAAATTCGGGAGTATAAACAATTTTTGATAATCAGAAACGTTACATCGAAACCATCTATTGACACGTAATAGAGAGTGGATATTTTGTAAATTCCCAGGCTTTTCAAATCACAATAATTCGCCGAAATGTTTCGAACTGGCCAAGAGCCCTTTAAAATTATTTACTCGGTTTCATACAAAGGTTTAAACTAAATTATTGCAGTAAGTATTGAACCGCAAGTTTCTAGACTTTTCTGTCTTGAAATAATTTAAAAAACAGCTAGCTACTTTTTATTCTCAATGAAAAAAAATAATTAAATCCGGCCAAGTGCGAGTCGGACTCGCGCACGGAGGGTTCTGTACCATTGATTAAAAAACAAATGATATCGAGCAAAAAAGGGCAACAAATCGCATATGTTGTGTGGGATATTAATAATTTATTAAATATTTACTTCATTTTGTGGCAACAGAAATACTTAATTTGTGGAAGTTGTCTAGCTATCGCGATTCTTGGGAAACAGCCTGGTGAGTGATAGAAGGATGAATGGATGGAAAGATGGACGGACGGACGGATAGACGACCGGACAGACAGTGAATTCTTAGTAGTAGGATCCCTTTGTTTCCCTTTGGGCACGGATTTCTTAAAAATGGATGAGGTCCCAAGAAAAAGTGATGTTACAGTGAGATCTAACTTTTCTTTTTGTTCCAGCGGTCTCAGTGTCAGTGGACGTGTGGACCCTAGTTGCGATATCCTTGGAGCGATACTTCGCGATCTGCCGACCTCTCAAGTCGAGGAAATGGCAGACGCAGTGTCACGCTTACAAGATGATAGCAATGGTGTGGATGCTGTCCATCGCACTCAACTCACCGATACTGATAGTGTCTACACTGCAGCCTATGAAAGGGAACGGTGAGTTCTTTAGTTATTTTTTTATACTTCCATCCTTTTATTTACAAAAGGTGGACTTGACACCAAATGATGATCTACAAGTCAGAGCAGGCTGAGCAGAAATATTTGTTGGTGGTGCGACAAAGAAATAAAATGCATTATTAAAAAGTTTGTTTTTAATAAGATAGTCACTTTACTATCACTATAACTACTTAGTATAAAATTAATTTTATATAAAACTCTCTGTATGTATGTATGCTTAAATCTTTAATACTACGCAACGGATTTTTTTATTCTACACCAACCCACTGCTGGGCAAAGGTCTCCCCTAAATTCCTCCATCTATCTCTTTCCATGGCCAACGACTCCCATTCCTTACAAAAACTGACCAAATCGTCACACCAACGCTTTCTGGGTCTGCCTCTGCAGCGATAACCATCTACTGGTATCCATCGCGTGACGATTTGGGTCTATCTATCCGGGTGCATCCTACATATGTGTCCCGACCACCCCCCCCTTTAGCCTCGCTGTCCTCTCGCCTATATCCACTATACCAGTTTTGGAGTGTGGTACATATTACGGACCTTATCCATTCTGTTAATACCCAACACGCTCCTCTCCATAGCTCT
The DNA here is from genome assembly GCA_963924145.1 of Pyrausta purpuralis. Classification (NCBI taxonomy): domain Eukaryota; kingdom Metazoa; phylum Arthropoda; class Insecta; order Lepidoptera; family Crambidae; genus Pyrausta; species Pyrausta purpuralis. The sequence continues at coordinate 23,113,792 of OZ001645.1, read as the reverse complement.
TTAGCAAACCCTGAGCCTGGATTTTTGACTTTTGGTCAGTGACCACGTCTGTGCTGCATACGTAAGAACGGGCAGGATACAAGGTCGACGAGTTTGCATTGAGTTTGCGTTTCAACGAGATATATTATGACAATATTGTTCTTTTTGCCAACACATCATCTGAGCTTGCAACTATGTTTGCACAGCTGAGCGAGGCAAGCCTTGAGGTTGGATTAATGATGAATACGTCCAAGACCAAAATCATGACCAACGCCGCAGAACACGACATAGTGGTGTATGGGCAGAGAATGAAGTATGTCGACGCGTGTATGTATATACCTGGGCCAGATAGTATCCTTCGAAAACAGGCAGGACAAAGAAATCGGACGAAGCATCGATAACGCCCGGAAGAGCTTCTGATCCATGAAAGCGTATATGAAGGGAGACTGATAGTCCGGTCAAATTAGACATAAAAATAGGGGTAAGGTTACAAAAATTCCCACCTAGCTGAAAATTGGTAGGATTGTTTAAAACACCATCATAAATGAAATGTAGAAAGTCCCCATCGATCCGATACCTGGAAAAAAAGTTACTCGGGGTCAAATGTCACAAAAACGGGTTTTTCGCGATTTTCAGCAAAACGGTAAGTTTTATCATAAAATTAGCCAGACAAAAATTGTAGAGCAGATAAATATCTACAAAAAATGTCTTCATACTTTTCTTCCTAAGAGGCACCGTTTTTGACATATAACGATCCAAAAAGTTGAAAAAGTTGTAATCGTCATAATATGTATAAATACACCACGTATATACATCGCTGAAGCTGTAATACAAGTAAAAATATTATTCTATCGGTCAGTGTATCTTACACATATAAAATATTATAATTATGAGAATGTCGGGTAACTCAAGAAGAAGTTATCACCAACGGAATTTGGTGTCTTCTCTCTATGTATGGAGCTCCTTAAAAAACTACGTGCTTAGATAAGTTGCGATATGCATGTTTCGTTAAAAATACCCGAAATAAAAAACAAGTGCAGTTAGCTTGTCTTCTTCCAACCTCAGCGGCTGCTCATCAACATCTTTTTCGGGTATATTACCAAGTTCAAGTGTGGCTTGGTTATTAGCTAGACCCAAAAGAGTGGGGTTGGAAGTTGGTCGACAATACATCAGAACCAGTTCAAATTTTACTCCCACCTGCGCCGGAAAAACTGTTAAATACAATTTTTCCAACTGTAAAAAGGGATGTAGTGCTAAATGTGGTTGCAAAAAAGTTGACCTGTTTTGTTCTGTAGCATGTACTCATTGTCAAGACCGGTCGTGCTCCAATGTTGAATCACCAACAATTTAGGATTCATTTGATGTTAACGAGGCGACATGCGATTTGTCATTATTGGAGCAATTTACTTGCAGCGAGGATGAAGAAGAAGAACAAGGAGAAGAAGAAGCAGAAGTATTAGAGAATTATGAGTCAGATGGATAAATATCCGCATTTTTTTTTAAACTTACACCGCTTTTATCACTTTTATCATTTTCAACCGTTGCCAATAACTTTTATTATTCAATAGTTTCAACTTTTTGGATCGTTATATGTCAAAAACGGTGGCTCTTAGGAAGCAAAATATAAAGACATTTTTTGTAGATATTTATCTGCTCTACAATTTTTGTCGTGCCTAATTTTATGATAATATTACCGTTTTGCTGAAAATCGCGAAAAACCCGTTTTTGTGACTTTTGACCCCGAGTAACTTTTTTTCCAGGTATCGGATCGATGGGGACTTTCTACATTTCATTTATGATGGTGTTTTAAGCAATCCTACCAATTTTCAGCTAGGGGGGAGTTTTTGTAACCTTGGATGTCTAATTTGACCGGACTATGAAGCGTGTGAATGAAACGAGGATTGGATGACAACTGACTTTATTATTTGAGGCGTACCCTTTAATACTATAATAAGTTAACCCACAACAGAGACCTTCCAGTCTTGCACCGGAATATAATGCAGTTTTTTTCAATAGATAGAGTGATTCAATAGGAAGGTTTATATGTATGATAAATGCATAATGTAGTATAGATTTCTAAGCGCAGTCGTTAATAAACTTTTTTTTAACGCTTACATTGCAAACGCTGGCTGAACCCTACGAGATGGATCAAAATAATGTACTACAGTATTGTACACCTTAAAAAGGTTTACAAAAAATGTCGCGGTGGTATATGCCTATCTATTAGGGATAACCCAAAAAAACAATTTTTATTCTACTTTCTCCAAAAAATAATGGTTTGTTTACAACCCGATTTTAGGCCATACAGCATTTATTCTTATTCAAATAAGTACCTTAAAATTATTATGCATTTAATATGGATCAATATGGTCATGTACAACATGTCATCAAAATGAATATTTACGAAGATATAAAAGATTTTAAATACAGGGACAGCGGTTGCAACCTTACGGCGGTACAGGCCAGGCCGGGGCTTTGATTTAAACGTTGAGTGCTTTTTACGAGGCCAATTATATATTGCTCTTTTAAGAGTAGCAAGTAAAGAAAATTCAGTTGTATTTGTCTAATCACAAAAAAAACTGAACTTTGCATAAAGACAACATTAGCAGCATTATGAGCATTGCACCCGTGCGAAGCCCGGGCGGGTCGCTAGTATACAATAAAAACACAATTGATTATAAAAACAAACCTAATACTACATAAACATAGCACATGCGATAAAATAAATACTATTTAAATATAATATATAGCGTTACAAAATATTTACTAAACTAGTAAGCCAAGTATTCATTCAGACAGACTAGTATTCATTAACCGGTACGACTAGTAGCCTCAAACGGCGCGGCGCTAACAAGAAGGAACCCGCTATAGTAATAGTAAACACTCGCTTCTTCTGCGGTCATAAATAATTCATGCACTAAAGAGTGCGCCGTGCTGCTTTGCAGTTTGCAGTACAACACTACGCCTCCCCATAACGCTTCTGAGTGTAAAAAAGAGATGGGTATGCTGCGGCAGTCCCACGTTTTATTGCCGCAGAGGAACTAAGTGTTTAATATTACTGTAGTGCTGTAACAGTCCTTTGTTACAGGTGATGTAGTCAATGAGAACATACCTATACTGCAAATTAAGTGTAACTAAATCAATGCAACTGTGATTTGTACTACTCTGTTTGTTCAAAACAGATATGTAATAAAAAATAATTTTTTTGGTCCCTCTTAGTACTTTTAAATATTCCGCCACTGATTTAACTCTCTGCATTTCCCAAGCGGTTGACTGGTAGAGAATGCCATAAGGCATTAAGTCCGCCAATTTTACCATTAACAGTGCAATAAAGTTTAAATAAATAAATAAAATTTCCGAATACCGATCACGTTCCTGAATACCGCTCTCGGCTCAAGTGGCTTCCAATTAGACTTCGGCGAAATTACCATATTCTATGATTATTGTATTCCATACTTTTCAATCCAAAATTCCCACCTTATCTCAAGGAACGCTTCCACTTCTTGCAGCCGTTGCGCGGTCTTGACATGCGGTCATCGAGGAAACTCCACCTTGAATCGCCTTGTCAAACAACAAGCTATTATTCAAACTCTCTCACTGTCCAATCAGTACGCTTGTGGAACTCCTTACCCCTTACCATCAAGCAATCAAAACCTATCACTATTTTCAAAAACTGCTTAAAGAACATCTACTCTCTTCAAAATAATTCTATCTACTTTTATGTCTCAGTTTATTTACTTTCATTTCATATTGGTTTGTGTATATATTATTATGTATGATTACCGATACTGATACCGTGTTGGTATATATACATTAATCTGTTAAATTTTTTAAAGATGTATATTATTTATTAATATTATTCTTTTTTCGTTTTTATTTTTATTTAAGTAATTATTTTTATTATACAGATATATTTCTATTCCACTTAATTAGCTTCTCATTTTCTTTTTCTTTTCTTTTCATGCACCAAATACCCCTTCCTATAAAACTCATAATTTCTTTACCCAAAGGTTGTCTGGAAGAGATCGCTTATAGCGATAAGACCGCCTAAATTGTACATTTCCCTAAAACGAAATTGTAAATCACTTTATGTAATGTGCAATAAAGAGTTATCTATCTATCTATCTAAAATGTATCTAAAAGGGCCTTGGGTTAGGAGCCTAAAAAACTTGGTATTTTGTTTTAATTTTTAAGACTGATGACGCCGACGACTAAAACCTCTAAAAATCGATATATCACGTCATAAATATAAATTGAAAATATTCTTTGGTCAAATTTCGTAAGTGTCAGGTTTCCGAATAATCCGTTAAAGATGTAAACGAAAATTCAATTATCCCTTACAGTTTATTTATGGCTAAACGTGACGTTTTAGGAGATTTTTTAATATAATATTTTTTAAGTAAAATAATGTAAGGAATCAATTTTAAAGTGTCAGCCAAATGTTCAATACGCCTATACAAGAACTAATTTGAAGTAAATAAAATAATCACGCAGTATATTTTTAGCCTGCAAGCTATATTTATTAATGAGGTTCAACCTGCCAGCATGCAATTTATCCTGCTAATTTATCATTAGAAATCATTAATATTTCTTCATTATGCCGACATGAAACATTTATTATGACAAGCGGTAGAGTGACAATCTTCAGCAGCCTTGAGGTTCACATACGCAGATCAAAGTTAACAAACTGTCCAGTAATTACATTTTGAACTCTTTTTTTTAAATTCCAAAAAAAAATATAACAGGATGAGTGCTGTATTTAACTAGGGTACAAGATGAACCTATGTAACCCTAAATAATGCTAGTGCAAACATACCTATTCTGTCAGTATGTGTAAAAAGGATTATTTCAATAACAAATTAAACGCCTCCTAAAAGCCATTAACACCTTACGTACAGCACAACAGTCTATACTCAGCATGCACTGGCTCCAAATGAAATTGTTTCTCTTAAATAGGAAACAAATGCTTTATCCTATGCTTTTTAGTGTCTTTTAATTTTTGATATTTAGTTTATCATAAAGTATTTTAAACCGATTTTGATGAACTCTCTAAGTAAGTAAATATATACTACTCAAAACAAAATAATAGCCGCGAGGTATTTGGTCTGTACCATGAAAAAAATAAAACGAATATATTTTTTTTGTCTCCATAACGAAAACTAATGTTTTTTTTTACCGTGTAGACCAATAGATTTATTCCAATAATAATTATTAAAAAGTTTATTTGCTTTTGAAAGAAAAAACACATTAAGGGTAAAAATAAAAACAATGTAAAGTTACTGAAAACAAAAGAAAATACTCCATGCTCATCTTTTAGTAACGGGTATGCCCCCCTTGTTTCGCTACGCACTCCTGAAGCCTGGAGTGCATGCTCTCAATCAAATGCCTGACATTTTCCATTGGAATCTCTTCCCAGGCCCTTTTAACACCGTTGATGAGTTGCTGTTGGTTGTGGATTACCTGATCACCGTCTCTAACTCTTCTTTTCAATTGATCCCACATGTGCTCTATTGGATTTAAGTCCGGACTGTTTGCCGGCCACGGCAAGACATGAATTTGAGAGGCTTCCAGTACAAACCGAGTCGCTTGAGCCGTGTGTGCACGAGCATTGTCTTGTATCAAGATGAATCCAGGTCCCGCTCGCAAATGGGATCACATGTGGTCTGACAACTTCCTCAATATACCGCTGAGCAGTAACAGTACCCTTATTTAAAATAGCAAGCTCAGTTTTGCCGTGTAAGCTTATCCCGCCCCAAATCATTACGTTTGGACCACCAAAACGATCGACTTCATGGATGTAGGGTTCTGAAAATCTCTCGCCGCGTCTTCTCCATACTCTAATACGCCGATCGTCGTTTAAAAAATTAACTTTGCATTCGTCTGTGAAGAGCACCATGCCCCATTGGTTTATGTCCCAGTCCAAATGTTGACGGGAAAATCTTAAACGATTTGCACGATGATTTCTGGTTAATGGAACACGAACAACTCGCCTTCTTGATGCCTGCTGGTCTTCATGCAATCGATTACGAATAGTTTGGTCAGTGGCACGAGTACCCGTTGTGAGCCGTAAACGATTTTGCAGCTCGCGGGCCGTTGTTGTGCGATCTCGGCGCGCACTTAATCGAATGTAACGATCCTCTTGATCTGTTGTAATGCGAACTCTGCCCGAACCAGGTCTTCATCTAACACTGCAGGTCTCTTGGAAACGATTCCATAGATTTTGAATAGCTATTCGAGAAAATCCCAATTGCAAACCCACAGAACCCTGCAAATGACCTTCTTCAATCATTGTAACGGCTCTGGTTGCTGTCAGCGAGTCCATATGACGCCTGCGTGCTTGTGGTATATTGCAAAAGATGTTTCTGACTCGAGATATCAATGAACTCTGATAATTTCTTATAAACCAAGAAGCTAAGAAAAGCAAAACGTCAAAGAAAATGGAATCAAAATTTTCAAAAAGAATAATTTTAAATCAAATTTTATTTAAAATTGTTGCCAGCATTAGATGAATACTACAATAATAAAAAGTTTAGGTATCAAAGAGTTTGTATACTCAATATTTTACTACTTTCAATTTGTAAATGTTTAATAATTTACACCAAAATTAAAAAATACCTCGTGGCCCTTATTTTGTTTTGACAAGTATATATGGCTGAACTGAAAAAAGTCTTTAACACTTGTCGCTTTCGAGAAATCTGTGGATAAACAAACAAACAGGTGTATATGCATATTGTCACTTTGATGTAAGAGTCTTCCACCAGCCAGTAGACGTCCATTGGCTGTTTACGATGATGATGTCCTATAGTACACGCCAAGAAATTAGGCAAGCACATCCAGTTTGATCACCAAGTCACTTAGAAGCGAGAAATATTATTTCAATTATACAATCCGGGCCGGGATTTTATTACAAGAAGTGGCAATCCTCTAAGCAGGTACATTTATGTACGAAGTAAGAAAAACAACTTCTTGAGATTTTCATACCTGTGTCGGAAGTCTCGACATAGTTCCCTGTAAAACTACCAGGTGGCGCTCGAAAAATGCCGTAACAAAATTAGTGTTTTCTTGTATTTATTAATCGAGAAGAATTTTCGAATGAAGCTTAAATATTAAAAATATTTTTCAAGATTTATGAAACACACAAGCTACATAAGTTAAAATGATATTTAATGAATTAGAAAATCATAAAATTGAAATTGTCTACGCGAAATGTCAAAAATGTTGCATCAGACTGCCAGTACTGAATCTTTTGTTTTGGAATTTCCTCGTAAACTGTGCAGCACATGGTTAATTGTCTTATCTCGTTAGATAGCTGAAAATGCGTAGATTTTTTGAAAATATTTAGCTGGTTGAATCCTATTGCATTATTATTTTGTGAAAACATTTATGTGTTTGAAATTCGTTTGGCAAAAATATCAAATTTCGTATACTATAGTCGTGTAATTTTATAATGGATACAATTTGTTCTGATTTTATTATTGGATGTTAAGAACTAGAATGTATACTCCTAAAAGAAATTAAGAAAAATAAGAGATTGGGCATCAGTTTTTTTTTCAATGATTTTTCTGAGTTTTAACATTTAAAAAAAAAGTCAAGCTCTAAAATGGTTGAATTTTGGATAGTACATTATAGAGAAATTGTCCCAAATAAGCTCCTCCATTGCCTTTAAGCTTCGGTTGAATAACCCATAATACTAGATATTTTTATTCCGTATCTCGGAAACGGATCTCGGATGTTATTAGCGTATTTCCAAGTACTGAAATAGGGTTAAAAGGCCATTAGATTAAGAAAGTAAATTGCGCCACACTATGCTCGGCGGTCTCGGAACGCAGACGACCGTACAAAATCTCAGTACCAGTACAAAAGCGTCTTATTTAAATTGTATTTCAGTGTTTTTAACCTTTTATTTTTCATAAAAATACCGAGCAATGCTTGATCACCCAGATATAAAACATCTATTGTCCACAAAGTTGATAGGGTTCAATGTTCAATATAATTTTACCAAACGTGGGTGTCAGAATAGTCTATGACTTTATCAGAAGTATAAAAGAAACTATTTTTACTTTCTTATGAATATGAATACAATGGAATCAGTGGGAGAAGCATTAAATCCATTACGTCTAAGTTCACACAAAGATTATGACTTATTTATTTCCAGTGTCTAGCATATTTCAATAAACTTGGAACTGTTAAAGAAATTAGATATTCAAATACTTTGTTTCATTATTATTTATTTAAAGAGGTGAAAAGTGATAAAATTTTCATGTTTTAATAAAGTTACTTAATGTTTAAAGTTATTGTATTAGAAATCGAGATTGCCTCTTCTCGACACAGACTTCAATTTTAGACTTAAGTCTACGATCAATGAAACTTTTAACAATGAGCTTAGTACAATATAGTATTAAAACTCCAAAATGATAAAAGGGACTTGTTTAATTGAAGATTAAAGTTTCAAACTCTGATTTATAAGAATATTTTAAATGGATTACGGAGAAAACAATAATAAAAATAAGATAATCAGGGAACCCGTTATAAACGTTGTAATTATCCCACAAAACAAATGGAATGTGTCCATCCGAAAATTAGGCCTAAAACAACTCCTGGCCCGCCCGCGTCAAATTCGTTGTCTGGTGTTCGTAGCACAAGGAAGAAAATTTCTTAGTTTATATCCAAGATAATCCAAGTATTTTAATTAAATTTTTATCAAGTAACAGTAAAATTTTAAATAATATTGGATAAATGTCCTTACATAAACGCGATGGAGAATTATCCAACGCGCTTTCATAGTAAAGGACTGATTTGTTCAACATAAGTATCAAATCAAAGCTTAACATTAACATGAACTAGGAGTTCACAACGGATGGATATGTCTTGGAAGCACAACGTCATCATCATAGTGAAAATAAAAACTTTTTACTCTGGCGAGTTACATACTACACATTATGACAGATTTTTTGTCTCAACTCCATGTGACAAACCCCGGCTAGTCAGCTGTTATCACAGAAGTGGGTCAATGAAACCACGAATAATTTTAAAACTAGGTTTATTATCTATCTTGTTCCTCACACGTTAGTCGTACGAGATAATGAGTATGATGAGGGAGAACACTGGCCTGAGGGTAGTAGAACGGAGCCTTGCTTGCTGGTACAAATTAAGGGCAGCCTCGAGAAATGATGCCGTAGAGGGAATCCTTATTTGAGAAGGTAGGTCCACCAAGTAGGTACTTCACAGTCGCCGCCGTTCCTCGTACGGGTGGCAATATAAGCCCCCTGGTATAGTCCAGGATCCCCAGCGGGATCCGTAATAATAACGTAGATACTTGAAAAACACTTCAATGTTCAAATTTAAAATATGTAACGAGATACGATGTAACGGTTTTCTTTAGAAGGACGACACAGGTGTCGCGTAGTATAGCATAATTCGATCTCCGGCAAGAAAACCGAGCGGCCGCAGTATCCCGTGATCGGCTGTCTTCGGAAATCTTCGGCACCGCCGCGCAAGGTTGCCGCTCATTTTAGGGATGCGTACGCACTGCACGCTGAATACAAAAACCGAACGCGCTTAAAGTTTTATTCTAGGATTACTTGTATGATTCATAAAGATGAAATAAGAAACCAAAAATTTGCGCACGGGCGGGACTTGAACCAGCAACCTTTTGGCAAACCGGGCCAAACGCTCTTACCAATTGAGCTACCGTGCTGTTAGTCCGACCCTGCGAAATTTGTGGTCTCCTATGTAAACGTCAGTTGCGTGACGCTTAGCGCCATCTAGCCGTCTGTTTATGAAACAGATGGCCCAAGCAGTTATTCTTTACAGAATAAATTCAACTTGGAAATTGATGTCGCTTCGCTATCTAATGCTTTAGAATGTTTTTGCCAATGCTTTTTTTGCTTTAGAATGGTTTGCCAAAAGGTTGCTGGTTCAAGTCCCGCCCGTGCGCAAATTTTTGGTTTCTTATTTCATCTTTATGAATATAAAATATGACACTGTGAGTGTTAAAAACATTCTAAAGCATTACTTGTACGAGTTTGATTTATAATTTAAAAGAATGTTTATTATGCACTTAGTGCTTTTAAATATAATGCTTATTTAAGTTTTACGTTAGGACACCAAGTCGTAACGTCACAGTACTCCGCCGCGAACGGAAGGATTTGGCGTGCCTACTACACGAAAAATCCGTCTAACTGTAACTGTTGCTTAGTGATAACCTGTTTCAAATTACTATTGAGCATAATTTATTAATTTTAAATCTTTTATGTGCCAACTTCCTATATTATTACCGGCTTCATCGGACAATTCATAGACAAGGGGGGACCTTTTACCTATAATTTTACATTTTATAAATTTTGGTGCTAATTTCTTACAGAATCGTTTGTCTTTATCACTTTGGTAAAAAGTCCTCTTCCACACTACGTCTCCCACATTAAATTCGGCAGGTCGACGACGTAAATTATATGTTTTACTATTTCTAGAATGCGCTTGCAGTAATAAAGATTGAACCTTGTTGAATATAGTCGAGAGGCAGCCTAAATTCTCTGCATATAAGTCGCGTGGTTGGTAAACTATTTCGTCGCATTCGGCATCAATGTAGTGTGACCCGCATGTGACTAATTCCGTGCACGAGAAATGATGGAGTATAGCCTGTTACTTCATTTACTGAGCTGTTTATTGCAAACTGAATTTGGGGTATCATCTGATCCCATCCGCGATGATCATTATTGTCAACGAACGTTGATACAGCAGTTATTATGGTTTTGTTGTATCGCTCAACGGTATTGACGTGTGGGGAATATTTTGGTGTGGAATGTAGATTGGGTACTTTGTATTTATTAAGCATGTTTTCAAAGTTACGCTAATAAATTGTTTACCGTTATCTGCAATAACAGTAGATGGAATGCCATGTACTAAGAAAACATTCTCTTTTAGTAATTTTGTAATTATTTCAGATGAAGCTCGCCTGACAAAACATACTTAACGACGTCGGGGTGCATTCCCGGCCAATAATAACGAAGCGTTAGTCGTTTGTACGTTTTATATATGCCTAAGTGACCTGCTGTAGGTTCAGCGTGATTTTTACTAATAACTAATAGTCTGTTTTCTGTAGGGACTACCTCCTTCCACTCAAACTCCTTCATTAACGAGCATTTATTTTTCATCAGTCTATAGAGGGTTTTGTTTTTATTAGGAAGTTAGGGCATGAAGCAAGGGATGCTTGGCAATTCTTATAGATGTTCAGATACCATTGGTCGGCAGTTTGGGGAAGACAGAGATCGTCACTGTTGTTTTCAATTGCTGAGACTGGACAAGCTCTAGACAATGCGTCAGTCACGACATTATCAGCACCACGGCGATGCTTTATCTCGAAATTGTAGGCTGATAGACGAACACCCCAGCGAGCCAGACGTCCAGTAGGGTTGTTTAAGTTTAGGAACCACTTTAAAGCCGCGTGATCAGTATAGACTGTGAATTTAAGGCCATTGTCCAAATAGCATCTCCAATATTCAACGGCAGCAAGAACTGCTAAAGCCTCTCTCTCGGTTATAGCGTAATTTCTTTCCGCTGCAGATAACGACCTACTCATATATGCTATAGGATGTTCCACACCATCCAGGGTTTGAGTGAGCATGCCTCCTATACCATAATCACTCGCATCGGTGTGGACTTCAAACGGTTTTTCGAAGTTCGGACAAGCTAATGTCGGAGCAGATATGACACATTCTTTTAATTTATTGAATTCGTCTTCAGCTTCCTTTGACCAAACAAAGGAGACAGCTTTCTTTTTACTTGTAGAAGTTAGCTTATTTAAGGGATCAGCAATGGAACTAAAGTTAGGAACAAATCTCCGGTACCACGAAGCGGTACTGACGAATCTTTTAACCTCCTTTTTGTTAGTTGGAGTTGGAAAGTTAAGTATAGCGTCAACCTTGCCAGGGTCAACATGTAATCCTTTTGAATTTACTACATATCCCAAGTATTTTAATTCATCTCGAAAAAATACGGACTTTTCTAGATTTATAGTCAAGTTGGCAGATTTCAGTTTTTCGTATACCTTTTAAGTAGTGATATATGGGTTTTGAAATCATTCGAAACCAAAATAATATCGTCGAGGAATGCAAAGACAGAGTTTTCAAATTCAGGCCCATAAAATAATTTATCCACTTATCTTTGCTGCGTAGCAGGTGCATTAGTCAACCCAAATGGCATAGTAATAAATCTAAAGGTGCCTCGGGTAGGTACGTAAAATGCGGTCTTGTCTCGGTCACTTTCAGCTATAGGTGTTTGCCAGAAAGCTTTAGAAAGGTCGATACTGCTTAGATATTTAGCATTTTTTAAGTTATCTAATATTTCTGATATGTATGGTAATTTGTACGCATCTTTCCTGGTCACAGAGTTGAGCTTACGACTATCGAGGCAAAACCGCAATTTCCCGTCTTTTTTTTGTGTTAGTAAGACTGGTGATGACCAGGGACTCTCACATGGTTCAACAACGCCCAGTTGTATCATTTCATCCAGTTCTTGACATATTATACGTAATTTATTTGGGGGTAATCTGTAATATCGTTGACGTATAGGCGGTGAGTCACCCGTATCAATACGGTGTTCCGTTAGATGCGTCCGACCCAAACCAGCTACCTCTGAGGATATTGACTTGTACTGGTCGATGACGTCATTCGCTATGTTCTTTTCTTGGATGGAAAGTTCATTGAATGAATGAAGCATTACAGTTGAATTTTCAACACTTGATACTATTAGGAGGGTAGAATTAGATAAGGAGATAGATTTGGAAAATTTAGAAAGTAGGTGAAATTTCTTCCAAAAATCTACGCCTAGAATTAATGGCGACGTCACCGAAGGCATAATATACATTTTCAATGTAAGAACTTGGTCCTCAAAAGATATCGGTAGGTTGATATAACCTGTAGTGATCAGTTTATGGCCACCAGCCGTTACGAATGATGTATCGACACACGTGTGAATAGGCAAACCAGTAGACGCAATTACGCTCAAATGGGAGTTGTTTCCTAGTAAAGACACAGCTGACCCCGAATTTAATAAGCCACAAAGGTCCAAAGAGCCTACTTTTACAGTGACATAGGGACGAAGGTCTCCTTCAGGTTTTATTAAAGATTGCTGCAACGGAATAACTATCAAAATACGTTTTAATTGTACTTAACCAATTAAGCCAGTCATTTTTATCAAAGTTACTATGATAGCTACCCCTGGTGCAACAATCTTCACTTACTAGTTTTTTGTCGTATGGTTAGGATGGCAGTTTGTACAATTTGGGAAGATTACATCCTTAAGGCCACATTTAAAACAGATAGGGTATCGTTCTCTCTTGCACCGACGCAGTGAGTGATCATTACTCCGGCAGCGCGGACAGAACACGTGTTTATTTACAGCATCTACAGGTGTAGATTCCACAGCTGCGACTGATCCATTATTAGAAAAACTATTCATTGACCCGTCATTCATTTTGACCCGTCTGGTGTAGTGGTCAAGAAATCGCCTACTACGCAGCGGGTGCGGGTTCGATCCCCGCACAATACAAACATTTGTGTGCATGAACATGTCTGTTTGTATTGGTCTGGGTGTTTTCTATGTATATCATGTATGTATTTACAAACAAAAAGTATTTAAGTATTATATCCGTTGTCTGGCACCCATAACACAAGCTTTGAGTAGCTTACTTTGGGACTAGATGGCGATGTGTGGGAATGTCCAAAGGATATTTATTTATTATTTATTATCATTTGTTTACTTGTGTTAGGATAATTATACGTTTTTTGGTAGTTTCCGTAATTTTTGTAGTGTTGCGGCTTATATTCAGTTCTAACATAAGCAAGGTCAGGTGCTAAGGTGCCATTATTTATTTTAGGAGGCTCACGAAACTGTGAAGAAAGGCATTGTATTTTTTCATAATTAAGGCAAAGTTTGCGAAGCATAGAAATAGATTCTACACCAGTGATACAAGATGCTAGGACCGTTGAATAGCATGGGCGGATATTATGCAAAAGTATTTCTAGGCGGTCTTGTTCACTTAATTCTTTTGTGAGCCGCGAAAAGAGTTCAGACATAATAGCCAAATAAATAGTAATATTTTCCTGATCACCCTGTGTCCTATTACTTATTTCTGACATAAGCCTATAGTCGTAATCGACGGGACTGAAGTCTTCAATGAGTTGGGCTATCAACTCATCCCAACTTCCAACCAAGTCACGCACACTACGATACCAGTGAAGTGCATTTCCGGTAAAAATGTCAGCTGCGTTCACTAACAATTTGTTTGAGGGTATGTTGCGAACAGTCTTAAACTCCTTCATTCTCTGCACGAAAGCGTGAACACAACTGTTACCGTCGTATTTTATTTAAAGCTCAGTGTTATTTGAATGATCACATTGTACAGTAATTGCAGGCAAGCTATCTGTAGGTGTAGAATTTACTTCTGAGGTAACACCTTGAGGTGCAGGTTGCTTACTTATAATCATTAGTTTTGAGGATAATGAATTGAATTTTTCAAACAAGGATTTTATGTTTGGTGCGAAAGAAGCATCCGATGTATCAAGTCGTTTTAGCCGGTAGTAAATATGATTGTGCAAGGCCATAGTTCTTTGAAACAAATTAGCATCATTTTGATCATTTAAGCCATTAATTTTCGTAGTTAGTTCCGTTATAGAAATATGGACTCCCGCGATATCCTCAGAAATTTCTATGCCTGAATCTATTATTTCGTCTTCAGGCACCGCTAATATAATTTTATTAATTTGTTTACGCAACCCTAGAACATTATTTGCCGGTTCTTCGCCGCGTATGAGTACCTCATATGACAATTCATTTTTATTTAATAGAAAATATTTGATAGGGTGAGTTCCCATTATGATTTATTTTTATTTAAATTTTTAGAATGAAAGCGTAGGGATTGGTTTACAAAATACTTTTACCGCACCCAAAGCTGCTACTTATTAAAGTTACAAATAACAACTCAATACTGCAAGGTTTCTAGGTATTACGATTCGGTTATCTACCAATTACATACTACAGCATAAATAAAAATAAAAGCGCTAAAAAAAAACTACAAATAAAATGCAAAATCAACTGTTATTTTAATTGCGAACTGTTACGTACTCACTTTACAAAATAAAAAAATCTATTCTAAATTATACATATACTATACAACATGTTTTTATTTTATTCTATTCAATTAACGACCTATTTATTTATTTTATTGACAAGTTTTCTTATACGTAACAGTTAACATGATCATTGTAAGCAGAAATAACAAAAGAAGGTAGTATTAAAAAATGAGACGTACCAGTTCAGCGCTGTAGACACCTCCTCGTTCACAAAATGGATGCTGCAACCTAGGACTGCTATCAACTAACGTACTCGGAACAAGATAAACCACGTAAAAAGGCGCCACTGTGACAAACCCCGGCTAGTCAGCTGTTATCACAGAAGTGGGTCAATGAAACCACGAATAATTTTAAAACTAGGTTTATTATCTATCTTGTTCCTCACACGTTAGTCGTACGAGATAATGAGTATGATGAGGGAGAACACTGGCCTGAGGGTAGTAGAACGGAGCCTTGCTTGCTGGTACAAATTAAGGGCAGCCTCGAGAAATGATGCCGTAGAGGGAATCCTTATTTGAGAAGGTAGGTCCACCAAGTAGGTACTTCACAGTCGCCGCCGTTCCTCGTACGGGTGGCAATATAAGCCCCCTGGTATAGTCCAGGATCCCCAGCGGGATCCGTAATAATAACGTAGATACTTGAAAAATACTTCAATGTTCAAATTTAAAATATGTAACGAGATACGATGTAACGGTTTTCTTTAGAAGGACGACACAGGTGTCGCGTAGTATAGCATAATTCGATCTCCGGCAAGAAAACCGAGCGGCCGCAGTATCCCGCGATCGGTTGTCTTCGGAAATCTTCGGCACCGCCGCGCAAGGTTGCCGCTCATTTTAGGGATGCACTAGCGGTCCCCCGCGACTTCGTCCGCGCGTTTTGAGTTTGCTCCCTCCCCTCCCGTCGCAGCGTCATGTTTTATATCCTAAAGGCTTTCTCGATAAATAAGCTATCCAACACAGAAATATTTTTTCAAATCGGTCCAGCAGTTCCTGAGATAAGCGCATTCAAACAAACAAACTCTTCGGCTTAATATATTAGCGCAAGCGCACGTTGTACTTAAGCTGCGAACATTATTTTGGTGCGAAGTTATGTTAAAACTGTGATAGCTCCTAAGATATTTATTGAAATCAAATGATATAAATGACAACTTGGTTCTAAATGAAATGCTCGTGATGATGAATATATTTATTTTGATAAGAATAAATACCTGTGTGTATAATACACCTCTAAAAATAATGCATTATTTTTTTACAAATTTATTAACATAAAAAAGGTTGTAGTAAGTCAACCATAAAAGATAGACTTATGCTGTTGCGGACTTTATTATAGAACTTTTAATGCTGAACAATCTTGTCATACATGATTTTTGTGTAACTTTAGCGGTTTCCGCAGCGTACGCAGCGGAAGCTCTCAACAGGAATATCTTTCTCCCGTTTTCGCAACATTTTTCATTGCTGCTGTGGTCTTGTGAGTCGTATCTTTATGTTATATAGCTTAAAGCCTTCCTCGATAAATTGACTATCCAACATAAAAATATTTTTTTAAATCGGGCCAGTAGTTTCTGAGATTAAAGCGTTCAAACAAACAAACAAACAAAGAAACAAACAAACAAACAAACAAACTCTTCAGCTTTATAATATTAAGTATAGATACGCACTGCGCGCTGAATACAAAAACCGAACGCGCTTAAAGTTTTATTCTAGGATTACTTGTACGAGTTTGATTTATAATTTAAAAGAATGTTTATTATGCACTTAGTGCTTTTAAATATAATGCTTATTTAAGTTTTACGTTAGGACACCAAGTCGTAACGTCACATCCAAGACGGCAAGATCCTGCGACTTTTAGCAGCGATGCAGTCGTGCTTCTGCATCGATGCTAAATTAAATCTGTTTAAAGTGGGGAAAAACTGCTAGCAACCATTAAAAGTGGAGGCGCCGGGTGCAAAAAATAAAGTTTCCGTATTCGAAGTGCAACGAAAATCCGATCTAGATTTCAAACATGATGCTCTTCACGCTAGACCTCCAGCGGAAGTTGTTTATAGCTATGGCAACGCAATAATTTAATAATAATAATATAAAAAAGGTAATTAATTCAAATGTAAACAAAAATGACTAAAACCTGTGTATTTGTTTAAATATTTGCATGCTATTCGTTAGTAGCTAAATGGGCTGAACATAAAATGTATTTATAATCCTGTGTATCCCAATTAATGGCAAATAAATGATTCTTCTTCTTCTTCTTCTTCTTCTTCTTCTTCTTCTTCTTCTTCTTCTACAACGGTTACTTAACGAATCTGCAATGTTCGCGCACGTTTGCAAATAAGATTGGCTACTGTAGCCAAATAAGGGCACATGACAGGGAAGATCAACGTAGCCCTCGTATTGTAGAGTAAGGGGAAACACGGGAACGCGTAGCTCGTATCTACGAAATACTACGCCGTAGCTAGTAAGCTACGAAGAGGCGACCTGCCCCCCGATTCCGCAATTTACAACATGAGTCGTTCGTCTTTAGCTTTAGCAGTAGTGGTGCGTTTGTAGTTACACTCTTTAATATGACACTAAACAGTATTCTGCTATTCATTTTACTAAACTTAAGCTGAAACACAACGTAAACAAACAGGCAAGAAAGCACAGATTAAATAAGAGTATGTCTAAAGACAAGGAAGGAAGGGAGATGTTACCATAGACAAAAAATAACGCTCCTGTGCTACCAGTACACAACTTGGTCGTGACTCGGGATATTATTTTTTATCTGTGTAACTCGATTCCCGATGTGACGACCGAGAAGAGGGTCCGAGGGTCAATTTAACTAATGTCACAAGCTTGTAACGAGAAGAGATGTTTAAAAAAAATGTAGTATTTTGTTTTATAGGTACTCGTATATCACACCGTCCGGCGGTTTGTGCCGGCAGCCGTTTCGGCCATGCCGCTCATGCCGCAGTGACATTTTCCATATTATCTGACAGTTAATTAACGTATGCCGCCGGCAAAGCAGCCGGGTGGTGTGGATACACCATTATGGGTGGTTAGGTTAGTTAGAATCGTTTAAAAACAAGAAATGCTGAATATTCATGGTTGTATTAATAAATTTGAGTTTTATGTTTTTTGGGCACTTTATATACGACTCCTAAATTTTATAGCTAAAACATTTGTGTATCATTTTTGAGTATTAGTATTACATATCGATAAATGCATAACACGAGATTTTCGTAAGATTCGTTACTCAATGTTTTTTTTTTTTTATTATTTAACATAATATAATAATAAGTGTACAATGTTTAGCTTTCTGCCAAACTGTGCAACAGTTTGTCGGCAGTAGTTCACGTGGCTAGTTATAGTTTTTAACAAATGCTACACTTATACAGGACTTAGAAATAAACAGTTAATAAGTTACCAAACTCAGTTAATAACATTCATCCTTTTTTAAAAAATAAATTTATATCTAAACATATACCTACATATACTCCCTCACCAATGAAAACAACAGACTACAACCGATGGGGTTAATCAACCAAGCAATTATAACTATTTAACGTGACATTTCATTAAACAAATTGTGTTTATGGTTGCGATAAAACTTTTCTTGTTGGTTGTTTATACTCCACACACGGCCCATGTACGTAGGTACATGTTATTAGTAAGGGGTACCGTGGAAAAAGTATAATTATATTAGCCTAGGTATATATTATGAGCCTTTAATCATGTCTATGGACATAAAGACAGGTAGTGTCTTCTTAGCAAAGCCTTCAGGTGTTTCTTACTTTGCACTGTATGCAGCAAATCGTGTGGTAACTCATTACTATAGACTGGAGTCAGCCAGCGCCTAGTGCGCTTACCATAATAGTTTTTGGTCTTAGGGACGATCAACTTTGGCTGTTTGGATGCGCGTGTCTGATGGGCATATTTCCTTTCATGTCTATGGTCAGTTTTGCCAAACTGTTCCATTAGGATGGCCATTCTTAATTTATATTCTACTGGGAGCACTTTACATACCTTAAATAGTTTTTCATAGTCGCCTCCTAAAGATTTTTTAACGTTATAGTCTGCGAGCAGTTTAAGAATTCTAATTTGTAGTGACTTAATTTTATTTAAATGTACAGGAAAGGTTAAACCGTACGCTCCTAGTCCATACGATATGACCGCATCAGCCAACGAGTGATAAACTAGATACATAGTTCCTTTTGTAGCTACATATTTTAAATAGTGCAATTTCCCGAGGATTGATCTTAGCTTGCTACAAACAGAGTCTACATGGGGAATCCAGCTAAATCGGTCATCTACTGTCAATCCTAGATATTTATAAGATTGTACCATTTTAATATGCACACAGTTACAGTTTGCGTGGGCTCTGTGTAAGCAGTCATAAGAGTGACCCTTAATTTTAATATTAATAATTTTATCTTTGTTATATGGTGAAAGAATAGGCATACACTTAGTCTTATCAATATTAATAAGTATTCCGTTGTCGTGGGCCCAGCGCACAACATTGTCAAAATCCTCCTGCATTGCCTCCTGAATTCTGTCCTGGGCCGTGCCACTGTAAACAATGCACGTGTCATCGGCGTACATATAGGACTTACATTTTTTAATAACATTGGGCATGCTATTTACATGCATTATATACCCGACAGGGCCGTAGACAGAACCAGTAGGGACTCCATATTTAATTTTGCCTTTTTTACTTTTAGTTCCACAAACACTGACAGCAAGCTGCCTGCCTAGAAGGTACTCTCTAAACCACGTATTAATTGGTCCCCTTAAGCCACATTCCATCATGGACTGGAGCAAGCCGTCGTGATCAAGTTTGATAGTCTAGTCCGTTGTTGTTCAAGGAATTGTAAAAAAATGTTACAGACTTAGCGCAGCGACATATCCACAATTCCAGGTAGATTAAAAGATAAAGGGCAAGACATATTATTCTAAATAAACAGGTAAAAAATAAAAGCGTTATTGGTTGCGACCAGCGGCACGGTAATATTATGTCTACAGTATTGTAACTGGCCCGTGTCCTTGAAATAAGTACCTACAGCAGCACAGTACGTTAGCATGCGATAGGGCTGTCGCCCACCTACAGCGTTTATTTTATTGCATCTGCCTACTTTGAGTTTCCATCTAGTTTTGAGATTGTAGATTGTAAATTTATTACTTTTTATTTATTTATCTATTAGTACAGATACTCATAGAGAAATAAATAAAAATAATATTAAATATTAATATGATAACATAAAATACTTCGTGAATTGAATAGAAAGTGTTCAATAAAAATACAAGTTGTAAATACAAAATTATTTAAATGATCATAGCACAAAAACTACTAAATTAATTTTGATGAAACTTACACTTTTTTCTAAATTCAACGATGCACAAGTAGACAAAAAAAATGATCGCAATCAACCTTCTAGTTTTCGAGAAACTCGAGACAAACATACATATATACATTCATACATACAAATATTACATACGTACAAACATGAATAATATTTGGCACACTTGTTCAGAAAGTAGTATAGATTAACATACGCAAAAATGGTACAATTCCAACAATATTACATACATACTGTTAGCCATGTAAGGCAAAATTAATTTGTAAATTAAAGTAAAAGCAAATATTGTTCCAATATTGTAGCATGTAACGATAAAATATGTCCTTGTGTTCTAGCTTTAAAAAACATTAATACGTTTTGTTCATTCTATCATTTTTTAAAAACTTGTACTGTATTGTTTTGAAAGGCTTAAATAAAATACATCTAACTCAGGCGCCGGAACCGAACGCAGGACGGCGGTGAGGAAGGGAGCGGCGAGGGGGCGGTAGGTCCGGCCGCGCTGGTCGGCTCCGCCATTTTTTGTTTTAGTAGTCACACGCGACGGCAAAAGTTCATACGTACGTTCCGCGCGCTCCCGCGGGTCAAACTCCCGCGCCTGGGCTAGGTTTTTTCTCAACCAACTCTGCTGTTCTCATTTACGGCCACGGCCTGCGACCCTCACCCGTTACATGTGTGGTCTTCGAGCGGATCGGTGATGATACGCACCCCGCGTGGCAAAATGGTGAACACTCGGAGCACCTCACGGAGAAAAGGCAAAATGGCGGACGAAACCACGTGTCTCGAAGAGAGTAAAATAACAACCGGCATGGAATTGCCAGAACCTACCGGCATAGAATTACCTGGGCCAAATGACACGATGTTGCCTGGACCGAGTGATGTCAAGGAGGAAGGCAAATTTCCAGTGCAACACAGCGTAAGATCAAATACGAGAACAAAAAAGACGACCTCGTCGACCGCAATGATTGCACAGAAAAAGAGACTCGAGCTGGAGGCAGCGCAAGAAAGAGCGCGTATTCAGATGGATTTAATCCAGAAGAAGCTAGAAGCCGATCTTGCCGCAGTCGAGGAACAGTATAGTCAAAATTCATCAAAGTGTGACAGTGACAGTCGTTATGATAGCCGAAGTATTGAAAAGTGGATGGAGCGCAGCCAGCATGAGCTGGAGAAGCTGAAGGCTAACCATGAAGAGAACAATGGGTACCAGTTCCCGCCGCCAAGAGTTGACGCCACGGAAGGTCCTGTTCAGCAGTTAGCGGACGCACTGAAGGGCTTGATCACTACGTCTTCATCTGCTACTCATAATGCGAATCTGCTCAGCAGAATAAGTACGCCCAAGGAATTACCCATATTTACTGGAGATGTTATGGAGTGGCTATCATTTAAGAATGCTTATGAAGAGTCTACACACTTATGCAATTTCACAGACAAAGAAAATTTATGGCGCCTAAGGAAATGCCTGCGCGGCCCAGCCAAGGAAGCGGTCACAGCCTTATTAATTAGCTCAACTACACCTGCTAAAATTATGTCAACATTAGAACTACAGTTTGGAAACCCAGAACTAATTGCCTCAAAAATAAAACAAGATATCAAAAAACTTAACGCTTTACCGCAAGTTTATTATAAGGACATAGTGTCATTTTCAATTAAAATACAAAACTTTGTAGTGTCAGTAAAGGAACTTAAACGCGAGGAATATTTACATGGACCCGAAGTAGTAAACTCCATACTTTCTAAATTACCTAGTGTGTTATTGTCAAAGTGGACGGACTATAGTTACCCAATTCTAAGTGAATCTAAACAGTCAAAGCTGGACATCTTATCAGAATTTCTGAGTTTAGAAGCCGTCAAAACATCTATGTGTAGTGCGAACCTTATAAACAGTGTAAACACCTACCGCTGGGACAAACGTAAATATAGTGAAAGTCAGACTGTCATGTTGACAAAAAGTGCAAACAATGAATGTGACGAACCGCAGTGTGGTTTCTGTCGTGATCCCATGAAACACACATTACTATCCTGCCATAAATTCAAAAAAGCTATGCGCAGAGTGCGTTGGGCCTACGTGAAGCGTGCCAGGTTGTGCTATAAGTGCCTAAAATCTAATAACCACAACAGTCGCCAGTGCACCGCACCTGCCTGTGACGTCGACGGGTGTGGACTGCCCCATCATCGGCTCCTGCATTGGACGAGGGTTGGCGGTCAACGGTCGCCAGCAGCGCAAGCAGCGCTGACTTCAGCCGACGAAGAGACGGAGTCTAGCGAAGCCATCAACACCACCGTACTACATCAACGCCACGAAAAAACGCCCATAGTGTTGTTGAAAACAGTGCCCATCACAGTGCATGGGCCGAAAGGTAGCATGCATACACACGCCTTGCTAGACGACGGGTCCACAGTCACGTTGATATCAGCCGATTTCGCGAATAAGGTGGGTCTTCACGGCGAGCGTTTCACTATGCGAGCCGCCGGCGCATGGAACACGGAACTGGTATGTGAAACCGAAATAGTTAACTTTGATGTGTTTAATAACAATAATGAGCGATTTAATTTATCTGCTAGAAAGATTAATAAACTTAATTTACCTATACAAACTGTAGTTGATATAAATGTAAGTAAATATAAACATATAAATGTCGATTTGAATTTATGCAAGTGTAATTGCCAACCGATGTTATTAATTGGCCAGGATAATTATGATTTAATTGCTCCTGCTATGTGCATTAAAGGAAAAACGGGTAAACCATATATAACAAAAACTGTATTGGGTTGGTGTATACATGGCACTATTGGTAGTAATAATAACGCTTGTTGTAAAACCGTGTCATCTGGTTGCTTCAACATTAATTTAGCCCGCGCTATATGTGACCCCAGCCTTACATTGCCTGACCGTGACCGTGAGCGCAGCGAGTACAAACGCAGCTCGACTCCCGAGCCGGCCGTCATTCCCACTCTCGCTGGAGATTGTTTGCCGTCTCGCTCGCCAGCCGAACAGGTCGCTATCGCGCCCTCTCTGTCGCACATACACGATTCGTTTCCTACAGGTGAGTTTGATAATCATGTTGTTAACAATACGTGTGATGCTATTTATAGTAATTCGATGCCGAGTAAGTACTGTTAAACGAGGATATATAAGGCTCTCAATAAAATAGTCTTCTTGTTCGGCAATCACAATATATTAATTTTCTTTATACTTAGTAAATTCTCATTACAGTCTAGTTATTGCGTCATTCGCTTAATCGGTTTACATGGAACAGTAATAAGGTGTTTGAATCATACACACTACGACCACAAGAGATCTCACTGAAAGCTAACGTTCGAATGCCCGTCTTGGACTCCGTTTCCGCCGCGCGCCGCGTATGCTGGCGCATCAAAAATCCTAAATCGCTGAGCTATCAGTTAAATAACTTTGAGTTGCTAACAGACGGCCGTCCTGATTACGGAATGTCCCTATTCCGTTTCGGCCATTCGAACGTTAATTGTATGTCCTCATACATTCATGAAATTTTACATAGTACATGAACATGGTTATTAACAAAACCGTAAGAAATTGTAGTGCGGCCCACAGCACGACAAGGAAAACACAACGGTATTGTACTATGGGCTAGTTTACAACAAGAGTGGGTAACCTGATGTGATGGCTACTGTATAATAGGACATGAAGTCTATAATTTAAGAAAATAACCTAGTAAGAAAGCAATTCCAATATAAAGCTAGTTATGCATAAGACTTCAATATTTTTTCAGCAAATGGTGTGGGTATCTGAGTGTTAAATAAAATTGACTTATTATGTTACATTACTTACTGCATACATACACAAGATTTACTGAAGTTAAAACAAATTACAATACTGGATTCGAAACACTTGAGATCAAGGAAACTACCAGTTTTTACTTTTTGGTAACAGTGTCCTGTGCACTTATTTAGAATACTAATACATGTATGGCTACTGTCTTATAGCTATAAAAGCTACAAAGGTTCACGATTTCAGTTACATATTATTATTATTTTTACCATAATTAAACACTTTGAATACGTATCCCGATGGAAGTTCAAATTAGGCCTGACAATCAGTATTACAGGAGTTTTTAAACAGTGTTCAAACAACTTCTTAGATCAACATCTAGAGATAATTTGTTCTAATCAAGACATGCGAGTGAGAATGTTAACAACATAACATATTATGGAAAATTCATAAACATTAATGTACATAAATACCTTAATTTGAATTAATATTGAATCTTTTCCCAATAAACTAACAAGAGACTATGAGTATGATGGAAAATAATTTTGCTAGACATCATAATGATTTTAGTACCTATATAATATAAATGTATCTCAATGTTATAGATCATAAATTGCAGTTATTAAGTTACTTTGATAATATTTTAACCAAAGTTCTAAATAAAGAAAACTAATCTGCAACTTAATCTCAAACTATGACGATATTATAACAGCATTTTACTTATTATAACTACACTAGCAATACGTAGGTACATTATTTTTGTTAGAACGTCAAGTCCTTAAATTATAATTGTGTATATCATTACACGTAATTTAATTATGAGTTCTATATATATTCATGAGGCTTACTTTTTTGCAGGTCAAACTTATAATACAGATGTTATTTCTTGCTTTAAAAATGTAAGTCGGATTTTCACGTTGAGCCAAAGTACCTTCTCGGTTACATAAGTGCGAGAGAATAGTTTCATCGGTGATTCAACGCCAATTCTTGGTCTCCCTGAAGCTCCAATTTGGTGAGTCCATTGTCTTGAATATCGCCACTCAACCGGGCAGATGCGATGCGCCTGGTCTAGCGTTTGCTCTACCGCGCGGTACCGCCGGGAAGGCATTCCATCGAGTATCCTATTGGAATACTGCGACTGTTTATGCATATCTTCAGGTAGTAGTCTGTGAGAAACAAAACAAACGATGAATATTTAATATATTGTAGATTTTAGGCTTTTGTCATAATATGTGCTGTTTTGATTTTCGTATTTTTTTAAATGGGAATACTATATAATAATAATAATTTAGAAATACTGTATTTTACAAATTAATTTCATTAATTTAATCATGATCAGCAAAGCAAAACAAAATTATTAATTCCTTTAAGGTTCGTGTAAATGAGCTGATAAAACATAATAGCTGACATTTAGAAGCCCACAAAATTGATTCTCAACTATCTCAGTAACTCATAGATCAATTAAAAGGTATAACAAGGTACCGTGGCATTTGCACTTCGGTCTGCCTGTTACCATTTATAAGCATTTTATGTAATTATTGTTCGTAATTGATAATATTGGCAAGTATCGCTCGTGATACGACCTCCCAGCCACCTAAGTGAGTGGGTACCGTATGCACGTCGGATTACTCTACCTTCATAAAATAATCATAGTGTAATTGGGTAAGTACACGTCCGTGACACGGCCTCCCAGCCACTGACGTGAGTGGGTACCGTTTGCACGTCGGCCTCCTCTCCCTTCATATAAAAGTTTTCGTTTTCTTGTAATCCGGCATCTTTAAGCAACAGATTGACATCCGCTTCATGTGCTTCGGCCTTAATGTCTAGTCCATGTAAGCACCGTTTGCACAGCGGCACATCTGCAAGATTAAATGTACGAATCCTTTACAATATAATTCAGTTATGACAACAATATAGGTTGATAGGAGGAGGTACACAAAAGTTATATGTAAGCAATATAAGTTTTAGTTTAAGCAATAATGTAATAATTATCCATAATTGATTTTATTCACAATACTTGCTCTAAGCATATTAATTTTCCCCTTCTTGTATGTCAATGCACATCAAACTCGTCATGCTTTGTTTTATAGAAAACAAAGTAAAACTAACATTTTCATAATACGAATTCGTCACCACTAGGTACTTCTGCATACAAAAGTTTTCTCAAAATAAGTACAAGTGCAAATAAATGGATTTTGGGATATAACACCACCATATCACCATATCTATTCTGGATCGGATGTGCGCCAATCAGCCCTTCAATTTTTATTGTTAAAGGATTACAAAATGAAATAAGCATACTTATTAATGCTTAATATTTAAGTAAATTTAAGCGCACGTAAAGTTTCTATTACTAAACAGATATTAGACCACAATCATACGTTATTCCTTTTCATTATTAATGTTCATTCCGAGAAGTCAAAAAGAGTTCGACTTCACATTATTATTTATTTCGCGATGTTCTTACAAACTAGCGATGTCATATATATAAAATATAAATTGGTGAATCAACGTAAAACAAATCCTGACTTACAATATAAGTATAGAAGGTATACTAATGTATAAGCAATATTAAATTGATGATGACGATGTTCAGCATCGGATGTGCGCTGCTACAGCCCTTATTTTGAATGAAATAAGCATATTCATTAATGCTTAATATATAATTTAAGCTTCCGTAAAGTTTCTATTACTAAACAGATATACGACCACAGTCATACCTTAATCCATTTTATTATTAAGGTGAATGCATATTCCGATAAGTCAAAAAGGTTCAAATTATTTAATCCTCGATGTGTTCAGACAATCTAACGATGTCATATACTCGTACATGAAAAGTAAATTAGTGAATCAACGTAAAACAAATCCTGATGTTCAATATAAGTATAATAGGTATACTTATGTATAAGCAATATTGGATTGATAATGATGATGCAGTCTCATTAATGGTACCAATGTGACGATCTCCGTGACCAATCCGGATCAATAGTGATGTTGCCCGATATTGTATAGTTTTAAGAATCGGATAAAACAAGCATTTTCGATAGATCCTAATAATATTTTGAATGGAAGTAGGTGTAATATAGACACCATCAGTGATCCCTAAATATCAGTGTTTTCGGTTCTGTTTTATGAAGATGTTCTCCTGCGCACATCTTTGTATACTTTATCAACTGATCGTTTAAGCTAATGGATATTTATTCCGTGGTTGTTGGTAGAAAATTAGCGTTTACAACTTCAACATAATAAAGAAGTTGATAAAAATATTATTATTAAGTTGGTATAATGCGCTTAGATCTGTGAACAGCCGAGTACCTGACAGAGCTCTCGATTGTTTGGTTTGTTACTCTGATATATGTCCAAGGTCCCCCTTTTTTTATCAAGTCAGATTTACGACGAAATCCAGATCGTTGTAAGAATATTCAATTTCATACTTTCTACTACTTAAAATGTAGAAATGGATGCAGTTACCTCGATGATTTATGGAGTGGACTATACTTCGGATAAACTATAGCGGTTTCTTCCTTAGATTTATTTAATTTTAAATTCGATTTAGAACCAATAGTTAATAAAACATTAACTATTTACTAGCCATAAAAAATATGCTTTGTTTTCAAACTCACCATAACCATCAAAAGAGCGCAATGGCGATTTAACTGCCAATTCCATATTCAAAAACCAGTCGTAATATCATCTGAGTTTTTTCTTTCGACACTTTTTTTTTTCCTCATACTTATTTTTGATTATTATTAGAAAAATAGATATAAAATGTAGTATGTTTTACCGGAAAACAGAAATATGTTAATTATCTAATATATTCTATATGTTTTCGATTTATGGTCACGTCTACTTGGGATCCAAAACCTGAGACCAGCCATACATTATACAATGTATACTGAGTACATAGCTCTTCAGTAACTACTGATCAAATAACTGGGTAACGACAGCACACGAAGTCAAAAGAGATAACTGAAGTAGACTTAAATATGTGGTTCATAACATTAGCTTATCGTCCTATGCCATACTCACTACATATTTTAATATTTAAAATATTATCTCTTCAGTAACTACTGATCAAATTACTGAGTAACGGCAACACAAGAAGTCAAAAGAGATAACTGAAGTAAAAGAGTAAAGTAATGTCATATTCATTACATATTTTAATATTTAGGATATTATGTTACTACAATCTTTGAGCAAAAGTGCAATTATTCATTAATGTCAATAAAATAAACAAAACCAACGACTACCATTACAGGCGATTAAAACCGATACGAGATTCGTTAGGTACATGCCATCGTCATTAGGGCAGGTGTGGTACATATTACATTTTAAAAGAATAAACTAATCATTATTTATATTAATTGAAAAGATCCAAAGTGGTGTGCCTTATTTCAGAATCGATAAATAATTTAGCAGAAAAGTCACTGGTCAAGCTTAGTTTCCGTGAATACATGTACATACTTAAGGAACTAAAACGTTTTGTGATGGAACGAAGATAACTAATATAGTATGTTCATTGCTAAAAAGATTAGTACATTTGTCTTTTAATTGCTACTGCTCTTCTTTTTTTCTAAGTCAAATCCTATAAAAGCCTGATTACTTAGTCAGTCTTAATTATTACTGAAAAATAATTTGTTGAACAGAAACTTGACTGTTGTGTGGTACTTACCACTGGTCAAATTTATTATTGGGAAAGAACTGACCCTTATTTAAATATTTTCTGTTAAGTTGATAGTTGCATTTTTGTATTATGAATGACATCAGTTTACAATTACCACGATCAATAATAATCAACTACATGTAATTGAATGAGTCTCTGCTTTCGTTTTATTTGAGATATGAGTATAAATTGCTCGCTTTTTCTTCTTTGCCTAATTTCTTAGGTCGTTTATTTAATTTGGAAATCAATATGTTTAAAGTCAGTTTTTTTTTTATCTGGTTGTGTTCAACCAACTTTATTTTATCAAAGCAATGCTAGATAAACTCAGTCAAAGTTTTTTTTTAATTTAAGGGCCTGTTAGTAACGACATTTTAATATAATAATTAATTACTTAATTATGAAGACTTACAGAATACAAGATCATTTAATGCAACCACATTTCATGTAAGCTCGTATTGACTTATCTAAATATCGCTTAAATTGATGAAGTTCTAAAGTTTTATTTATTTATTTACAAATGGTTTATTTTCTTACCCTTTCATTTTTTAATATAACTTATTACAAATTATTTGATTTAGTTTTGATTTAAACAAGACATTACACAACAAACAATTTGTGCACAGTAATTTTGAGCTACTAGAGTACATATCTAACTATCATCAGTAATAATGGCTTGTTTAATATTGACTACGGGCCTAAAGTTTTACACATAGTATTAATACAAGTATAAAATATACAAATAAATGCTACTAAACATAAAAAATAAACCTCGTTTACCTTTTATCCTTCTCACAAAACTTGAATAAACTCCTGACTGAGTAGGTTTATCGGACAATGTAACATAAACAGAGGAACATGGTTTACGTTCATCAATAGGGCCTGCCCGTAATTTCATATCATGTTTTTACATACATCATGTTATAAAAATTCAAAATTATTTTATAAGTGTGTAAGATTATAATAGTAATAATATTTTTGACCGATTTTAAAAGAGAAGAAGAATTGCAATAAACCATAACGTTCATAAGACGTATTTTTCAAATATACTTTTTATAGTATGTTTAAGGTATCTCAGTGCATCATTAGAATAAATGAATAATACATGTTAAAACATTACTCTTCTTCCGACGTTGTCGGGTAAAGATAATATCGTGAAGGAGTAAGTAAGTTGTAATGTTAAAACTGACTTATTTACTAGGAAGTTGGTAATTCTTTAACAGCAAGCTGTTGTGATTTGGTCTGATTAGGTATAATCCATACGAGCAAGCATTTTAGTCAGCGACTGTACACTGCGAGCAGAGATATTATTATCTGTGACTGCGAGTAAGTACCTAGCTTAATGATGTTAATGTAAACACCATTGTCTGACCTTGGTAATGGTTCCTTTGGGTATTGTTACAATCAAAATTATTTCGTAGGCTCTGTCAGTACCTGAACGAATTTTTTATTGTATTCGAACTTGTTTCGAATGTGTTGGCAACCGAGTCAGCGTGTACGCGTTGACGAAGGGACAACGGCGAGCTTTGTTCTGCGACGGACCTTTTTAATGAGAACTGTAAACGATAAGATAGGCATAGGGTTTCGGGTTCTACGTATCGCACTATAATTATTGTAGGACGCTTTGTTTCATTGAGTATTTGTTCATACTAAAAGTTACTTGGCTCTGTGTGTGAGTTCTAATATTTCCGTTGCTGAATAATGTCTTTGTGGAATCGTAAGAAATACCTTTTAGTGGTTGGGATCACGGGGCAGAGCGACTCGAGCCTTTGTTGGGAACGGCACTTGCTAAAGTATTGTAAACTTGCTTGTTACGCGTGTGAATAAATCTAAGACTCTTTTTATTGGACTTAAGTTAAATGATATTTTGGTGATAGTTAAGTTATAGTTTAATAAATTGTGTAAAGAGGACTATAGTGTTTCATTAAGATTACATCCGAAGTGGAAATGGACTAACGCCCGTTACGAAGATGGGTAAATATAAAAAAAAACGTGCGCGATCGGTTTCGAGTGATAGCAGCAGTGACAGTATTCGAACACCATCATCCGTACCTCCCAGAAAACGCAAGAGGGTATACGGTAAATATGAAGCGGAAACTGTGAGTACCTTACACAATATGATCCCAGAATTTTATCCACTTGTTGACAACGTTGTATCGTGGCTTAATGTGATTGAATCTTATTCTAGTACCTTTTCATGGAACGACAATACAACTCGCTACCAAGCACTAAATAAATTAAAAGGGTCAGCGAAGATTTGGTACGACTCACTGTTAATTAGTGATTGCATGTGGACCACTTGGCTGTGGAAAGATTGGAAAGAAAAAATATTGTCAAATTTTCAAGTGAAACGTAACATGTTTGAGTTATTAAAAGAAATCATTTCAAAAAAACCTGGTGACAACCAATCGTTATATACATTTTTTTTCGAGCAGAAAGCAAGAATAGATGCTTTGAAGTTAAACTTTTCACAGTGTGATATAGTTTCAATTATTTTGGGAAATATTGCCGATGATAATATTAGTGCCTCAGTTGAGGCTAGTAATTTTAAAACGTGTGAAAATTTGGCCGCCTTTTTGCATAGCCGTGTGTATAAAACACACGCGTCTACGATGCTTAAATCTAATGACAGCAGTCAATCAGTATTTCGTGAAAAAAGGAAACACACGATAACACCATCGGCACATTCATTGAGTTATCAAGCAGCAAATAGTACCCAAACAAGAGCTCCTTTAGTTCCAAATGTAAACAATCAACCTTTAAATCGTACTGGTAGTCACATAGAATGTTTTAATTATGGTGGTAATCACAAAAGGGTAAATTGCCCAATTAAATGTACATTTTGTGGAAAGCCAGGCCATGTTGAAAATGCGTGTTTTAAAAAAAATGAGCACTAAAATTGATCATGGTGAAAAAGTAAATAGACAGGAGACCAAATGTATTCAAACTACAAACTCTGTAGATAAATTTAATAAAAACATTCATGTTAACAACTTTGTTCATGCCGCTTTTATTGATACAGGGAGTAGCTGTTCGATTATTTCGGAGCGGCTAGCTAAGAAATATTTATTACCAATGACTTTGTTAGATACTCCAGTAACATTGCAGGGATTTTCAAACGATAACAAGAAAATAGTATCAGAAGCAGTGAAAGTAAATATTCAAATCGATTCAGTGTTGATTGAAAATGTGGACATGTTCATTCTTAGTGACTTATCTGGGTGCGATATATTAATCGGACGCAACGTAACTGAACGTAATGACATCATGTACACCCGAGTGGGTAATACTCTTACATTTAGTCAAGTCCAGCCTTTTCACAATTTATGCAATTTTATCACGGAAAATAATTTCTTGATTGATACGGATTCAAATCATGATCTGATAGCTTCCTTGTGTTTAAAATATAGAAAGTGCATTGCATTCAATGTAAAAGAACTGGGCGAGGTCAGTAATCACGAAATGGTTATTGAATTAAATGATTCCAAACCGGTTTACTGTAGGCCATATAGAACATCTCAATCAGATCGGCAAATAATTCGTGAAATGGTTACAGAACTCTTAGAAAACGGAATTATACGTGAAAGTAACTCTGCTTTTGCGAGCCCAGCATTACTTGTTAATAAAAAAAAATGGCGAGAAGCGACTTTGCGTTGATTACAGGGCTTTGAATAAGATAACAGTGAAAGATAAATATCCTATGCCGCGAATTGAAGATCCAATTGACAGGTTGCAGGGATGTAAATATTTTACAAGTTTAGACTTCAAAAATGGCTACTATCAAATAAAAATGAGCGATGACTCAATTCATAAAACTGCATTCATTACTGAAGATGGACATTACGAATTTTTAAGACTACCGTTTGGGCTTGCAAATGCGCCGTCTTGTTTTCAAAAAATGATGAATAAAGTCATCGGAAACCATCGTTTTGGCAGGGTAGTTCTATATTTAGATGATGTGTTATTATGTAGTAATACAATTGAAGAGAATTTAAATTTACTCGAAAAAATATTACAAATATTTCGAGAGAATGGCTTAACAATTAATTTAAAAAAATGCCACTTTCTGAAAACAGATTTAGAGTTCCTCGGATATCACATTAAGGAAGGTTGTCTTATGCCTAGTGAGGTCAAAGTTAAGGCGGTGAAGGATTTCCCCGTTCCAAAAACTGTACATCAACTTCGCCAGTTTCTTGGTCTAATTGGCTATTTTAGGAAATTTATTCGGAACTGTGCTATGATAACGAGCCCACTAACTAAATTATTAAAAAAAGATGCATCGTGGACATGGACCGACGAACACAACAAGATTTTTGATCTTCTCAAAGCTAAGCTGACTTCAGATAGCATTTTATCAATTTATGATCCTAATAAAGAATGTGTGTTGTACACTGATGCTAGCAGAGAGGGAATAGCTGGTATATTAATGCAGGTAACCGAGGAAGGAGAGAAACCTATTCATTACTATAGTCGTCAAACATCTGAGGATGAAAAAAAGTTTCATTCGTTTGAGTTAGAGTTGTTAGCTATAGTAGCATCTCTACAAAAATTTCGAATTTATTTACTTGGCAGTGTTTTTAAAATTGTAACGGACTGTAATGCGGTTAGGTTCGCTTTAACAAAAAAATAAATTATTCCGCGGATTGCTAGGTGGGTACTCTTAACACAAGAGTTCTCATTTGATATTGTACACAGGGAAGGCACTAGAATGCAACATGTAGACGCTCTTAGTCGTAACCCACTCCAATCAGGCGAGAAATCGGAATCGGAGATAGTCCTTTCAATTACAGAGGCTGACTGGCTTAATTCAGTTCAGCAACAAGATATAGAGCTAGTAAAAATAAAGAATATTTTAGAAACTGGAGATGACAGTAATAATAAAGTCATATTTAATAATTACGAGCTTTTGGGTAACAAAGTATATCGCAGGACCACCCAAGGGCGTCGCTGGGTGGTACCAAAAAAATGCATTTGGCAAGTTATCAGAAACAATCATGATGATATAGGGCATTTTGCTACTGATAAAACGTTTGAAAGGATTTCACGTCTTTATTGGTTTCCTAAAATGCGCCGTATTGTAACTAAATACATTAAAAACTGCTTAAACTGCATTTATTACAAAAACAAAGGTGGAGCTAAAGAGGGTGAATTATATCCCGTACCTAAATTTGCGCGACCATTTCACACACTTCATGTGGACCATCTAGGTCCGTTCGTTAAGACAAAAAAAAAGAATAAATATTTGCTGGTGGTAGTAGATGCTTTCACCAAATTTGTATTTATTTCTGCTGTTAAAAAGGCCGATAGTAACGGTGTAATAAATGAATTGAATAATATTTCAAAGACTTTTGGTAATCCTCGTAGGATTATCTCAGATGCCGGAACTGCATTCACATCTAATTCATTTAAAGCATACTGTTCGAATAAGAATATTAGACTTCACACAATCGCGACTGGCATGCCTAGATCTAATGGGCAAGTTGAAAGATATAATAAGACAATTTTAGAAGCTATGAGAACCATGGGAGCAGACATGGCTGAAGACAGATCGGATTTATGTATCAAACTTTTACAACAGTCCCTGAATAGCACATTCCACAAAACAATCAAAGCTGTACCTAGTGAGGTGCTACTCGGGTACAGGCTGAAGACCGACAGCGACTTTATTGCGCCGGACGATACCGAAGACACTGTGGTTGATGTTACCCAATTAAGAGTGCAGGTAGACAAAAAATTAAAACAGATGCCGCTTCACAAAAGCAAAGATTCGATAAGTCACGTACAAAAGCAAAAAAATACCAAGAGGGTGACCTAGTCCTGGTGAAAATTCCAAGTCAATCTAATGAAGGGCAAAGTCGAAAATTATTGTCAGTTTTTAAAGGACCGTTTCAAATAAAGAAGGTTCTGGGTCAAGATAGGTACGAAGTTTCAGATTTAAGGGGTAGCGAAAGAAGCACAAAAAAATATTCAGGGCAAACTGCTGCTGAAAATATGAAACCCTGGATTAATATCGACAGCTGGGATTTGGATGACATAAATTATCTGAAATGAATAATGGAACGTGTTGGCAAGGTTTGTAAAAAAAAAAATATGTATTGAAAAATAATGTAATTAAAAAAAAAGTAGTAGTTAAAAAAAGTTGGTATCGATGATAACACGAGTAATGGTACTGAATTATTAAGTATTTTCAAATTTGTGAAGAGATTACAAGACAATTTGGTATCACCATGATGTTCTGGGTTTTTCGTAATTGTTTTAATTGTTTTGCTGTAGATCATTATGTTGATGAATGCTGTGTAAATATCTTAGTCAGATGGTTGCAACAGTCACGGGAGCAGAGACTGTTATAAGCGCCAAGGTCTAAGATATGTTGAGTTATATTTGCGACTGAATTGTGGCCGGCTGGATAGCAAGAGGGTCTCCATGTGAGCCGGGAGTGACTGCTAGATGCACTAGAGTCTGTGATACGCGTCGTATGTGACGGTGGTATTGCAGTCGGCTAGCTGTAAGAGGGTCATCTTGGGCGAAGCGGGAGTGACTGCTAGATACACTAGAGTCTGTGATATGCGTTGTGTGTGATGGCGCTATTGCATTCGGCTAGCTGTAAGAGGGTCATCTTAAGCCAAGGAGACTGCTATAAGCACCAGGGGCTATGATGCGTGTTGCATTTGTTAGAAGAAGAGTTTTCTTGTTTTGATGGCAGATGTGTTTGAGACAAAAGATAAAATTTTAAAACAAACCGCTAAATCTGGAACATCATGATGGGCCGAGCGTATTTTGTAAATGTTCTGGTACTAAGCCGAATTTTTGTGTTGCCTTATAGACTGCCAAGAACCACCGACGGTGTGCCTGGATCTGCAACCTGATCGGGTGCAATCATTGCAATTCCTGGATCAAGCACGCAGAAGCCGGGAGTGGTGGTGCGTCCGCGGAAGTGCCTGAGGGCAGGCACTCTGCAGCATGGCCGTGTTGGCAACCGAGTCAGCGTGTACGCGTTGACGAAGGGACAACGGCGAGCTTTGTTCTGCGACGGACCTTTTTAATGAGAACTGTAAACGATAAGATAGGCATAGGGTTTCGGGTTCTACGTATCGCACTATAATTATTGTAGGACGCTTTGTTTCATTGAGTATTTGTTCATACTAAAAGTTACTTGGCTCTGTGTGTGAGTTCTAATATTTCCGTTGCTGAATAATGTCTTTGTGGAATCGTAAGAAATACCTTTTAGTGGTTGGGATCACGGGGCAGAGCGACTCGAGCCTTTGTTGGGAACGGCACTTGCTAAAGTATTGTAAACTTGCTTGTTACGCGTGTGAATAAATCTAAGACTCTTTTTATTGGACTTAAGTTAAATGATATTTTGGTGATAGTTAAGTTATAGTTTAATAAATTGTGTAAAGAGGACTATAGTGTTTCATTAAGATTACAGAGTCAGCGTGTACGCGTTGACGAAGGGACAACGGCGAGCTTTGTTCTGCGACGGACCTTTTTAATGAGAACTGTAAACGATAAGATAGGCATAGGGTTTCGGGTTCTACGTATCGCACTATAATTATTGTAGGACGCTTTGTTTCATTGAGTATTTGTTCATACTAAAAGTTACTTGGCTCTGTGTGTGAGTTCTAATATTTCCGTTGCTGAATAATGTCTTTGTGGAATCGTAAGAAATACCTTTTAGTGGTTGGGATCACGGGGCAGAGCGACTCGAGCCTTTGTTGGGAACGGCACTTGCTAAAGTATTGTAAACTTGCTTGTTACGCGTGTGAATAAATCTAAGACTCTTTTTATTGGACTTAAGTTAAATGATATTTTGGTGATAGTTAAGTTATAGTTTAATAAATTGTGTAAAGAGGACTATAGTGTTTCATTAAGATTACAAATGTTACTTTAATCCCTCAAGCGTATGTGAACGAGACACAATAGGTATTCTATTGTTATGCGGTCGCATGCGACCGCTCGGGTGTTGAGGTATAAGTAATACCATTGCGTAGTGAACTTCTTAAATCATGCGATCAAATAAGAGAACAACAAATCGGTGAAAATATTAATTAAGAAAACTTACCATGTTTTGTTGTCATGAACCCAATAATGTTAATGATACCTCCTTATGCTGCTCAGTACTTAGTTGGGTCGAACCACTGCCTCACCACCATTGCGTGAATCCATTAGGTATGTGGTACACGAGGTTAAAACACTTAAAACCTGCACTTAGGTATTGGGTTAACATCATAATTTATAATATGTAGCATGCTACGTATTGTACATTTTTTTTTTGATGTCACATCTTGCTATAGTTTGAATTTACTTGATAATGATTCACGAGTAATTTCAATATCATTAATTACAATAACATTTATATAATTTCAATCACACAAAACTTGAAAGTTCTTAAATGGGGTTATTTCTATGGTCTTCCATAATATGTAAGTAGTTTATAATATAATAATCAATTATTAATCTGAGAGCACTTAATCCATAAATTGAGGTTGTACCGTATCAAGAATTGAACTGAATTGACTACATTTTTATGAAAATATATCGTAGGATACATACCAGAGTAGGCGCGTCGATACCGATACTCACTTCTGAACTGTTAAACGAGGATATATAAGGCTCTCAATAAAATAGTCTTCTTGTTCGGCAATCACAATATATTAATTTTCTTTATACTTAGTAAATTCTCATTACAGTCTAGTTATTGCGTCATTCGCTTAATCGGTTTACATGGAACAGTAATAAGGTGTTTGAATCATACACACTACGACCACAAGAGATCTCACTGAAAGCTAACGTTCGAATGCCCGTCTTGGACTCCGTTTCCGCCGCGCGCCGCGTATGCTGGCGCATCAAAAATCCTAAATCGCTGAGCTATCAGTTAAATAACTTTGAGTTGCTAACAGTACGAACGAGATCTATTGGAGTTAAGAGAATTAATCCGTGCGTATTTTTCTATCGAATCTTTAGGTATTTGTAGCAAGCCGCGTAAAAGCGCATCTGAGATACGGGCAATTGAGATCTTAGATAACAATAGTTACTTTAGTGACGGTAAGTGGGTTGTAGGCTTACCATGGAAAAGTTTTGATTCCGTTTTACCTGATTCTTATAACACTGCTTTGATCCGTTTAAAGTGCATAATACGTAAAATGTCTGCAAATGAATCTTTCGCGTCTCGGTACCAAGATAGAATAGATCACCTATTCGCGAATGATTACGCTAGGGCCTTGACTGTTGATGAAGAAAATAGTTACAAGGTAGGTATTTCGAGAGTTTGGTATTTGCCACATTTCGCCGTAGATAACCCAAATAAAAACAAGTTGCGGTTGGTTTTTGATGCCGCCGCCAAACCTGGAGGCTTTTCACTTAATGATTTTCTCCTGCAGGGTCCCGATTTGCTTAATTCACTATATGGAATTATGTTTAGGTTCAGAGAAAACCCCATCGCTGTGATAGGAGACATAAAAGATATGTTCTTATGCATAAAAATTAAGACAGAGGACCAACATGCGTTGCGATTCTTGTGGTTAAATGAACAGAAAGAAATTAAAGCTTTCTTGATGTCGTCACTCATTTTTGGGGCGAATTGTTCACCCTTTGTGGCCCAATTTATAAATAGAAAAAATGCGTTACGCTTTCAGGACTGCATGCCGAGTGCTGTTCACGCTATCCATCATAATCAATGTATGGACGATTACATTGATAGCTTCGAGGATGTTGATAGCGCCAGGAAGACAGTACGAGACGTGTCAGACATCCATCAGCAGGGAGGCTTCCAAATGCGCAACTGGATGAGCAATTACACGCAAGTACTCGCAGATATTCCTAAGGAAAATGTAAGTCAGAACATTGAGAAAAATATTTTACATGATGACACACCAGAACGCACATTAGGATTGTTATGGTACCCCGCCACAGACATGCTGTCTTTTGATTTGTCTTTGAAGCGCATACCTAAAGAGATTCTAGATTTAACGAGAAAGCCCACGAAACGCGAAATACTTAAAATAGTTATGTCTATTTTCGATATCCATGGATTTCTTTGCCCCGTTACTATAAATGGAAAAATACTAATGCGTCAAACTTGGAAATTAAATATGAAATGGGACGAAGAAGTTAAAGATGATTTATTTATATGTTTTAAAAACTGGATAAATCAATTACAATCTGTAAAAAACTTACGCATTCCTCGCTGGTACTTTCAGATGGATAATAACCGCGAGCTACGAACCGCTACGGAGCCCGCTGCTACGACGGACTATGACTCCGCCCCTTTTGCTACGAGACGTGCTACGGAAACAGCCGCACCGGCGTGCGATAGAAGTGACGTGGGCGAATCCACAAGCGCAAGCGAGATAGAAGAGCTAGAACTTCACGTTTTTTGCGATGCGTCACCACTCGCTTATGCAGCCGTAGCATACTGGCGAAAGAAATGCAGCGATAAACGGTTTGTTGTTTCTTTTATTGGCAGTAAAAGCAGAGTAACACCGCCATCGAAGCCTGTCACAATTCCTAAGTTAGAACTACAAGGCGCTGTGTTAGCTTGTCGTTTAGCAGAAAGCATTCGAAAGGAACATCGAATGACCCCAAGCGCTACTTATTATTGGACTGACTCGACAACGGTGCTGCATTGGATACGAAACGAAGAGAGGAATCATAAAGTGTTTATCGCAAACAGACTTGGAGAGATTGACGAACTTAGTAGAGTATGTGAGTGGCGTTATGTACCCTCGGAGTTGAACGCGGCTGACTTCGTGACGAAGAACAACACGAAGTATGACATCAGTGGATGCGACGTGTGGCTCACCGGTCCTAAGTTCCTGAAAGAAAAGAAGAGTTACTGGCCTGTAGAACCTGAAAGAAAAACAAAGATTAGTGACACAGTTATAGAAAAAGTACAAATCGTATATGAGCAAAATAAAACACAACACTTACCTGTTCCGGATCCCGAGCGCTTCTCCAGCTGGCTGCGATTGGTCCGTGCTACCGCCACCGTATTGATGTTCGTCGAGAAGTGTAGAGGCAGAGGTGCCGATGGAATCACGACCGCGCTGTTAGACAAGGCTGAAAAACTTTTGCTGCGTCATGCACAAGCTGAAAGTTTTGAAGAGGAAATAAAACAGCTGCGACAAAACAAAGACTTACGAGCTGACAGTAGACTGCGAGATTTGACGCCCGTGCTCGATGCTGAGGGCCTTTTGAGAGTGCGTGGTCGAATAGACGTAGCAAAGGACGTAAGTCAGCAAGTAAAGTCTCCGATTATACTCGATGGACGCCACCAAGTAGCAAGATTGATTGTGAAAGATTACCATTTACGGGCTGCGCACTCTTGTAATGAGCTCGTCGTAAATGAGCTACGCCAAAAGTACTGGTTGATTCGATTGAGACCTACTGTCCGCACAGTGGCATCACAATGCTCAGAATGCCGCATAAGAAAAGCGACGCCAAGGCCGGCGAGACTCGGAGACTTACCTGATGCAAGGCTGTTCCACCATCATCGCCCTTTCACTATGTGTGGCGTCGACTTATTTGGTCCGATAGAGGTCACTGTCGGGAGACGTCATGAACGGCGATACGGCGTGCTTTTTACATGTTTGACAGTTAGAGCTGTCCATGTCGAGATAGTGTATTCCCTGACAGCTGATGCTTTGATAATGGCTTTGCGCAGAATGGCTTCGCGAAGAGGATGGCCGAAGATTATATATTCAGACAATGGCACGAATATGCGAGGTGCTGATACTGAACTCAAAAAAGCATTTCAAGAGTTAGATACAGATGCTATTGCACAGCAAGCTGTAAACCGAGGGGTAACTTGGAACTTCATAGCTCCCGTGAGCCCCCATATGGGTGGGGCGTGGGAACGATTAATACGTAGCGTTAAGAATACACTCAGAGTAGTCCTTAAAGAAAGATCACCGAAAGAAGAAGTTCTCATTACATTTATGGCTGAAGTCGAAAACCTCATAAATAGTCGTCCGCTTACTCATGTGTCGGTAGATCCGCGAAGTCAAGAGACGCTAACCCCCAATCATTTTTTGATAGGTTCGTCCTCAAACTTACCTTTACCTGGAGTTTTTAACGATCACGACTTACAGTTGAGGAAGCAGTGGCGGACAGCGCAACGCCTAACTGACCTTTTTTGGAGCCGTTGGATGAAGGAGGTGCTGCCTACTCTCATCCCGCGCCACAAATGGCATCGCGAAGGCGTTCAGTTTAAGGTAGGTGACGTAGTTATAGTAGTCGATCCAGCTTCTCCCAGAAATTGTTGGCCGAAAGGTATTGTGATGACCGTGTACCCAGGGCGTGACGGCCGAGTTAGGGTCGTGGATATAAAGACTAAATCCGGATTGATGAAGCGACCAGTGACACGCGTTGCTCTCTTATTCAGTGGTAATGAGTGTCGAGATTTCGACACTAGGGGGGAGGATGTTAGCCATGTAAGGCAAAATTAATTTGTAAATTAAAGTAAAAGCAAATATTGTTCCAATATTGTAGCATGTAACGATAAAATATGTGTGTGTTCTAGCTTTAAAAAACATTAATACGTTTTGTTCATTCTATCATTTTTTAAAAAC
Organism: Pyrausta purpuralis; assembly: GCA_963924145.1. Classification (NCBI taxonomy): domain Eukaryota; kingdom Metazoa; phylum Arthropoda; class Insecta; order Lepidoptera; family Crambidae; genus Pyrausta; species Pyrausta purpuralis. The sequence goes on along the minus strand of OZ001645.1, from coordinate 23,072,385 downwards.
TTGTACTGTATTGTTTTGAAAGGCTTAAATAAAATACATCTAACTCAGGCGCCGGAACCGAACGCAGGACGGCGGTGAGGAAGGGAGCGGCGAGGGGGCGGTAGGTCCGGCCGCGCTGCCCCCCGATTCTGCAATTTACAACATGAGTCGTTCGTCTTTAGCTTTAGCAGTGGTGCGTGTGTAGTTACACTCGAAAATATGACACTAAACGGTATTCTGCTATTCATTTTACCAAACTTAAGCTGAAACACAACGTAAACAAACAGGCAAGGAATCACAGATTAATAAGAGTACGAGTATGTCTAAAGACAAGGATGAAAGGGAGATGTTACCATGGACAAAAAATTACGCTCCTGTGCTTCTAGTACACAACTTGGTGGTGACTCGGGATATTATTTTTTATCTGTGTAACTCGATTCTCGATGTGACGACCGAGAGAAGGGTCCGAGGGTCGATTTAACTAATGTCACAAGCTTGTAACAAGAAGAGATGTTTTAAAAAATATTTGTAGTATTTTGTTTCATAGGTACTCGTATATCACACCGTCCGGCGGTATGTGCCGGCAGCCGTGCCGGCCATGTCGCTCATGCCGCAGTGACATTTTCCATATTATCTGACAGTTAATTAACGTATGCCGCCGGCAAAGCAGCCGGGTGGTGTGGATACACCATAATGGGTGGTTAGGTTAGTTAGAATCGTTTAAAAACAAGAAACGCTGAATATTCATGGTTGCATTAATAAATTTGAGTTTTATGTTTTTTTGGGCACTTTATAATACGAATCCTAAATTTCATAGCTAAAACATTTGTGTCTCATTTTTGAGTTTTAGTATTATATATCGATAAATGCATAATACGAGATTTTCGTAAGATTCGTTACTCAATGTTTGAAAGTCTAGTCCGTTGTTGTTCAAGGAATTGTAAAAAAATGTTACAGACTTAGCGCAGCGACAGATCTGCGCACGTGGCAATTCCAGGTAGATCAAAAGATAAAGGGCAAGACATATTTTTATAAATAAACTGGTAAAAAATAAAAGCGTTATCGGTTACGACCAGCGGATCAGATAGTCACTTGGAGAGAATAAAGAAGTATTTATTATTTTTTACTTGTCTTGTTTATGATCTTTCTAATTTGTAAAATACGTAGTAGTCACAGAATTACTCGTTAACGTGACGTTTCGTAAAATGCTGTAAGGTTTACACAATGATATTATATTGGTTTAGGTACACGTCGAGTACTCTAGGTGGCACTATTTAGTAGTTAATGTGTCGATAAGGTTTCTTAAATTTCAACTACAATATATAATTTACATTATAATTGAGACAACTCTTCATAAAATTTTAAATGTCTGTAGGTTCGTACTTATTTCGAAGATCCACAAATACGCACAATGTACTGCATTGAAAAAAAGTTGTCCTGTAACACTTTACCCAGTCTCGTTCTGGGATTGCCTACATGCAGGTATGTACTGTGTTTGCGACTAAATGAATAATCATATTTATAGTAAATTAGAATAATCATATTTATAGTAAAGTATTATAAACTACCTAAAAATATATTAAATAGCACCAGAAAATGTATAACTTCAAAAAAGATGTATCACTTATTTTTTTAAACAGGCCTCGAGTGTCAGTGTTTTTTTTTCTAGCGCTACGATCACTCAATGGCCATATTGGCAGTATCCCACTAGCGATAAGTACGCAAATAAAAACAATACCTTTCCACTCGTTCCCGTTATCTTTTGGGATTGCCACGTGCACAGCGCCAGCGCCGTTTGCTATACCTGATTGTTTTGTATGAAATGTCACTATTTGTAGTAACTGTTTTTTAACAATTCCTCGACCAACGACGTATTTGCGGTAGACTTATAAACAATGCGTAACGAATCTTAGCAAAATCGCGTAGTGTGCATTATTTGTTATGTAATACTAAATAAAAGAATATTTTAGCCACTAGATTTAGGATATATATACTGTTGGATAAGTGCCCAAAATAAAGCTACCAAGTATTCCGTCATCAAGTGAAATATTGCAAAGTCGAGATAACTCATTTTGTCTGTCTTAAAAAGTTGCAGTTGCAGCCCAAAACTTAATATTGATCCTAAACGCTCCAAGAGCTTTCCAATCTATCTGTCACATATCTATGGCTGCGGTTTGGTCGACGTCAACGTCAAACTCAAAACATTAGTAGAATACGAATCGGCTAATCTTCGATCGAACGATAAAGTTGAACTAAACCACAGCTGCAACGCAACCATTTGGATGGGAAACACTGAAAAAGTTGATAATCGTCACCAATGCAGTTGACGTTTAGTTGTATTTTGACAAGAGAATTGCCCCCCTGGTCGGCTCCGCCATTTTTTGTTTTAGTAGTCACACGCGACGGCAAAAGTTCATACGTACGTTCCGCGCGCTCCCGCGGGTCAAACTCCCGCGCCTGGGCTAGGTTTTTTCTCAACCAACTCTGCTGTTCTCATTTACGGCCACGGCCTGCGACCCTCACCCGTTACACATACATTGAATTGATAACGTCCTTTTTTTGAAGTCGGTTAAAAAGGAAATACCAATCCATTAAGACACAAGACACAAATTACGTAGTAGGTAGGTACCTACTTACCTAATAGTAAGTCTTATTATTTTATAGTCTTACCTTTCGGAGTTTCCAGGTAATCGAAAAAAAGTTATCTCTGGGTGCGTTATTGAAGAATTCATGCAACCAAAAACAGCACAATATATTCTATTTGCCATATTAAATAGCTACTTGTACTTATTTCTAGTAAAAATTCGCGCGGTTACTGATTAAATACCAACACACCGTCCGGTCGTCACTGCGGCACGTCCGCGACTGTAGCATGCCGAGCGCATGCCAACATCCGAGCGAGTAGGTATAGCTCGCGCGTCGTCCGTTTGTATGAAGTTACATTACTGTAGACATAATATTACCGTGCCAGCGGATCAGATAGTCACTTGGAGAGAAAATAGAAGTATTTATTAATTATTACTTGTTTTGTTTATTATCTTTCTAATTTGTAAAATACTTTCGTGGTATTCACAGAATAACTCGTTAACGTGACGTTTCATAAAATGCTCTAAGGTTTACACAATGATATTATATTGGTTTAGGTACACGTCGAGTACCTACTCTAGGTGGCACTATTTAGTAGTTAATTTGTCAATAAGGTTTCTTAAATTTCAACTACAATATATAATTTACATAATAATTGAGACAACTCTTCATAAAACTTTAAATGCCTGTAGGTTCATACTTATTTCTAAGATCCACAAATACGCACAATGTACTCTGTGTTTGCGACTAAATGACAGTGTTTTTTAGAATAACCATATTTATAGTTTAGTATTATTAAAGACCTAAAAATACATTAAATGGCACCAGAAAATGTATAACTTCAAAAGTGGTATATTACTTATTTTTTTTAAACAGGCCTCGAGTGTTAGTGTATTTTTATTCTAGCGCTACGATCACTCAATGGCCATATTGGCAGTATCCCACAAGCGATATGTACGCAAATAAAAACAATACCTTTCCACTCCTTCCCGTTATGTTTTGGGATTGCCACGTGCACAGCGCCAGTGCCGTTTACTATACATGTTTGTTTTGTATGAAATGTCACTACGCGTAGTCTTTGTAATAACTATTTTTTAATAATTCCTCGACCAACGCCGAATTTGCGGTAGACTTTCAAACAATGAGTAACGAATCTTAGCATAATCGCGTAGTGTGCATTATTTGTTATGTTATACTAAATAAAAGAATATTTAAGCCACAAGATTTAGGATATATATACTGTTGTATAGGTGCTCAAAATAAAGCTACCAAGTATTCCGTCATCATGTGAAATATTGCAAAGTCGAGATAACTCATTTTGTCTGTCTTAATAGGTTGCAGTTGCAGCCCCAAACTTAATATGGATCCTAAACGCTCCAAGAGCTTTCCAATCTATCTATCATATATCTATGGCTGCGGTTTGGTTGATGTCAACGTCAAAACATTAGTAGAATACGAATCGGCTAATCTTCGATCAAACGATAAAGTTGAGCTAAACCACAGCTGCAACGCAACTATTTGGATTGGAAAAACTGAAAAAGTTGATAATCGTCACCAATGCAGTTGACGTTTAGATGTATTTTGACAAGGGAATTGCCCCCCTGGCGTTGGTAGTTTTGACACGCTCGCTTGTATCGCAACAGTTTTAATAGATTTTGTGAGTTATATACATTAAAAAAATAATTTTGTTAATATATATTTTTTGGCATCAGTATCGTTTGTACAACCAACCCAGAGACAATCATCGATAACCAAAACAACACCTTGTTTTCATAATATTATAAGCACAATCTGGCATTATTAATAATTTGAGTTAAAATAACAACACGTCTTTCAGCATCTGAGACTGTCAAAGACAATCAGCATCGTATTCACTTATTTTCAGTTAGTATGTAGGCTTAAATACCATTTAGTGAACTAAAGTTCATGCTAATCTTCCCCAACAAAAGTTAAAGCTAGATAAAACCACCAATCCTATATAGAACGTATAATGTCAAAGTTCAGGTCCGTATACCTACGTACATCGTTTGGTGGGTAACAAGTTCAGAATTAATTCGTAGCCGATCATCGTCCGAAGCAAGCGAGCATATGTCTAGCCAGAACGTAGCGTTTTTCATCGAAATTAACAAATTATACACTCAAAAGAATATTCATGGGGCGGGAAAGCGAAGCGAATAGGTTAATATGCTAATAATGTCAAATATAAATTAAGCAGATGCATTTGTTCCACAAGAAACTTTTTAAAATGGCGATATATACATATCGCCATTTATTAAGGTTTTATCTACACTTACAAAATGTAGTACACCTATTTTTACTCATTAAGTAATCATATTGTCTAAAAAGATTCTTACCGGCCAGTCTCCTATATAAAAACGTTTTTTTCGCAATACCTTTGAGTGGCCTGGTATTAATAATCTTTTTTTATTTTATTTATTATATTTCATCGGAACACTCTAGCAGCGGAACCAGGCTCGCCAGTGTGGTGTCCTAGAGCTACCGAATGAGACACCACAGTGATTGGTTGCGTTGTGCCACCGTGGTGTCCTGATGAATTATAGCCCTAAAGGTAGCGGTACCAGACTTGAGGGAAAGCTGCTTTTCCTACTGCGTTTAGAAGATAACGTTGTAACATATTTTATCTGTACTTCTACATAAATATAAATATTGGACACCAATCACATACATTGCTCTGATCCCAAAGTAAATAGCTAATTGCACTTGTGTTATGGAAATCAGACACAACGGTGGTACCACAACACCCAGTCCCGAGACAATATAAATCATTTTGATTTCTATATTGACCCGACCGGGAATCGAACTCGGAACCTCGGAGTGGCGACGCCTTGAAACCAGCGTGCTTAGCCACTACACCACGGAGGTCATCATAACATTACATATTCTAATATTATACAGCTGAAGAGATTTTAGTATGTTTAACGCGATTATCAGAAAATATTAAAGGTTCAGATAGACAAAACATGTTTTTATTAGATAGCTTGTTAATCTGGGAAGGCTTTATGTGTATGGGCGATAAAACATTATGCTTAGATAGCTATGGAACGGAGTTAAACCAAAACGCGCGAATGAAGTCGCGGGTGGCCGCTAGTTGAGGTATAAAAAATGATTAATCTTTCTTTAGTCTTTGAATTAACATTTGCGAAATGATTATTTTGACTTGTAATAAAAGCTAACTGTTACACCCTACAATTAATAATATGATCTGGTTTAAATGATAAACTTACTAGTTTGTGTAGGATTATTCTAAAGTCAGATAAGGCATATTCGTCGAAAAAAATACAATACGCCTAATTTGAAAACGTCACTTATTCGTCAGGAATCATAATGTAAATGTAATTTTAAAATCGATCGTTTTATACTTATTCGGTAGGTCCTCTCTGACGTTGGAAAATCGAGTCTCAGTCTGATAAGTCTTATCTAATTTTGGAAAATCGACCCTTAGTTAGCTACATACTCTCTTTCTTTTGAATTACTTAAGCGTATCTTAAAACACACGAATGTCAAAAATAGCGAAAAATGACATTTTACCCTGAATTTCGCTAAAATACTTTTAAAATTTAAATGTAATTTTTACCCTGAATTGTGTTAAAATACTATTTAAAAAAACGTGAGAACATCTCTGAGGATATTTATATTCATTTCGAGTAAACAAAAATAGTAACAATTTTGGGATTTGTTTTATCGCTTTCCGTGGCTTGACCAAGAATGGTCATTTCCTTTAAACGTAAGACGGGAGAAAAGGTATCTAAATATTTTTTCAAAGATATCATTGTTGTGAAGGAGAGTAGAAACTGCGGGGAGTGATCGTATTACTTAGCACACAATCTTTCTCATAATGTCAAATATGTTAATTCAATCTGTTCCTCTACTCGCACGACTGATCTCGACACCCAGTCACATAATTTGATTGAATTTAAATAATGTGTATGCCATTTTCAGTCTGCTGGCTACAGTTTGCCTCTTGTGGCATAAATACATGTTTTAGAATGTGTTTAACACCCACAATGTTATATTTTATACATACATGAAGATGAAATAAAAAAAAACGGCTAAGTGCGAGTCGGACTCGCCCACTGAGGGTTCCGTGCCAACTTAAACTGAATTAGGGATCCACTTACTTCCACTAAGCTAAAGTACCACAATATTTGTTGACAGCAAATATAACTTTGTTTTTCATAGTGTTTGTATAAAAAACAAAGTTATGTTTGCGGTTGTTGAAAATGTGCTTTATCTCAAAAACTACTAGTTTGATCCCGTCCAAACTATTTTTTGTTGAAAGTATTTGTTAAGGTATGCATTATATATTTTTTTCAAAATTTACACTTGCTTAGTTTAGAAGTTAAAGGGGGGGGGGACGCCAATTTTACCACTTTAGAAGCGTATATATCGCAAACGTCAACGTTTTATCATTATCAACTACAACAATGTCTGTTAATTAAAAATATGTAATTTTAAATTAATTCAAGTTTAATTTACATGTACTATATAGTTATCATTTATTTTTTCATTGATATTTAGCATGAGCATTCGCTTTGCCAGTTTTTGGTAATAATTCATCTTTCGTTTGGCTTATAACTTTTAATGTGGTTTTAAATAAAAACTCGCCAAGTCTTGCGTAATTTCCCAAACACTGCCCAGTCGAGTTAGATTCGTCAATTGACCTCTTTCTCAAAGTTGGACCTACTTAATTGGATTACCTGTCCAAAGTCGTCGTCAACTTCGAGAATTGAGTTCCCAACGGATACTTGAGTAAGTTAACAAGGGAACTTGACATGTTTTTTGTTTATTATTTTTTTATTTTAAGACCTACTTGTCGGTCAATGTCGCGTGACGTTGATGTCGAATCCTTCCCATTCCAAAAGCTTGAAGGATTCTTCCAATGCAGCTGTAAACAGTTTCGAAGATATAACGTCTCTCTGGCTTACACTAGCGGTGGCGTTATTGGTTGAAAAAAAATATTCGTTAAAAGTTAATGATTAAATAAAAATATCGATATTTTTAATGGTTGAAAATATCACTTAATATTTTTATGCCGATACATTATTTTGATATTTTTAACTGTAGTTAAATATGGTTGAAAATATTAGTCAATATATTTATGCAGATACATTTTTGATATTTTTCACCGTAGTTGAATAAAGTAATTACTTACACGTTTTTTTAATGTGTTTTGAGATTACTGGTTGTACCTTTATGATAAGTTTTTTGTGCAATACTTGCAAATAGCCACTTTTTCACTCCCTGTACACTTTTCAAAATGGTCCTAAATTTCCACATTACGCTTTGGCATGTTGTAATTTTTAGTCCTCACAATTAAAATGTCACACAAACTATTCTAAATCAATGACCTAAATAGTATTTAATCACAACAGTTCTCAATTCACTCTTTAATCATAACGATTATTAAAACAAATTCGCGGCACGTTCGCGGCATCGCACGTCACAGCCAGAGGATCACAACAAAACACAAATTAAGTAAACAAAACATTGCAAGCGAATCCAACGTTCATCGGTAAATTTAATAATATGTACCTTATTTTGCACGCGTCAGAGCCTAAAGTCGAAAATTGTATCCACATAAATATCAGACTCAATTAAATATATCGAAAAGAAAGCTGTTCCATACGCCGAGTAACAATATTCTTCCTTAAGCTAACGAAATAAAGTTTAATTTCAATTCAACTTATTCTATTTGTTTGACTCGCACATTTTATCGCATTACACCTCGTCTCACTGAGGCGCCACTCGCGTCCTAAAAAATGCATTCAAATTTAGGCTCTAATCTGTTTGGCTAAGGCTTAAGTTAACTAACTCTATAAACTAATAAATTTATCGGAAAGATTGAATACGATATTTTTATTCTTTGCGGACTTACGTTAAAAATATTCATTAGGTAATTTTATCAATCGGTAAGATTTATCTATATGAATAAAACTTTTAGTTGCGTTTAATTATCTACGACTCGAATAAATATTTTTATTCGATATGGTTAATAATATTTATTGAATAAAAGTGATATTTTTTTTACTAGTTAATTTTAACTGATAATAGATATAAGTATTCACCATCTCTAGCTTACACCTCTTCACAGTGGACCGTAGCCTACCAAAACGTATGGAATCCTACCGGTAGGATACGCAATACTACGGCATACTACTTAACTTTCGTAGACACATTTTATTAAGGAGTTTGCATAATATCTCAAGAAATCATGGTAAAAGCACGATTTTCAAAAAAGCAAATTTTGCATCCTAGAAAATAAAAGTTACTATTTTAGTAAAGAGACTGATGTTTTTTTAAAATTCAGATTCAAGAAAAAAATAAAACTAATCATGCAACATAAAAAAAATCTTAAAATCTACCAATTCAAAAACGAAACCATTTCCTTGCGGCTATGATGCTGTGTTGCCGCGTTGGATAGCTATGGTAATCCTTTGAGCTAGGATTCAACCAGCTTTATTATTGGCTGTTACTGAATTTAATTTTGGCGCAATTTTTTAAACAGCAATTTATCAAATTCAAGAACATTTATTTCTTACCAAAATAGCTATTCTACGGTACTGAATGGAAGGGTTCTGAAGTCTACCGGAATACTACTGCATACATTGGTTGGTCTCGTTGGCTGCCATTATATTGTTCGAGGATATTAAAATCCCGATGAAAATATAAGCGTGTAGTTCTTTACTCTATTTTTGAATTGGAAAGACCAAAATGCACATTAGGCGGTGCCACTTTTTCGTTATTCAAAAATAGCGTTGTTCCTAAATAATCGACAATATGTAAGTAAATTGTTGTTTTGAATAATTGAATAGCTATAGTTTAAATTTGTGTTGCGCAAAAGTTTATTAAAATGAAATAAAACAGTGTTATTTCAAAAAATCTACAAAACTATAATTCGTTTTACAAATTTGTTACAAATAGAATCGCTCATAAACTAGATCTACACCAACCCCCTGAGCAGACTGGTTTCCGCTCACATTTTTCTACCATTGACCACTTGCATGCAGTGAACCAAATAATAGAGAAGTCCAAAGAGTTCAACAAGACACTCTACATAGGGTTTGTCGATTAGGTACTCCAAGGCGTTTGACAGCCTTAAACACGAACCCATATTTGCTGCACTAGAAAAACAAGATATTGAGCCTGCCTACATACAACTTCTACGGCTTATTTACCAAAGAAGCACGGCAGATATAAAATTACACACACATGGACCACCATTTTCTATACTAAAGGTTGTAAAACAAGGAGATCCGCTTTCCCCTAAACTGTTTACGAGCGCCTTACAAGAAGTGTTCAAGTAGCTGGACGGTCCATGGAAAACGAAAGGCATTAATATCGGGACAAAAAAGCTAACAAACCATCGCTTTGCGGATGATATTGTTCTTTTTGCCAACACATCATCTGAGCTTGCAACTATGCTTGATCAGCTGAGCGAGGCAAGCCTTGAGGTTGGATTAATGATGAATAGGTCCAAGACCAAAATATAGTATAGTGGATGTAGGCGAGAGGACAGCGAGGCTAAAGTGGGAGTGGGCGGGACAAATATGTAGGATGCACCCGGATAGATGGACCCAAATCGTCACGCGATGGAAACCAGCAGATGGTTATCGCCGCAGAGGTTGACCCAGAAAGCGCTGGTGTGACGATTTGGTCAGTTTTGTAAGGATTGGGAGTCGTTGGCAAAGCTAGAGATAGATGGCGGAGTTTGGGACCTTTGCCCAGCAGTGGGATGGTGTAGGTTAAAAAGAAAAAAAAAAGAAAAAACAAATGTGTTTCCTACAAATGCCATCGTAAATTATAATAAGGTATTAATATATAGACAAGACACATAAATATTACCTTTATCATTTTCTTTTAGCTGAAAATAAACCGGAGAATTTCGGATGATTTTTTATTTTAAGTCAATCAAAATCATACAAGAAAATCTTATACATATTTGATAGTATCATGTACGTACGCAAAAAAATACATTTTTTATGAAAAAAGTGACATTCGTATAACACACGAAATAAAAACAAACTTGTCATTCCAAACTTCAGGTTAGCCAAAACAATGAATTCATCCCTGGGAAATTGTGTCAAATTTTTCCACAATATACCTAATAATGTTATCGAACTACCTATTCATAAATTTAAGTTACATGTCAAAACTACCATAATGTCAAAGGGGTATTATAAAATTCAAGACTATCTTAATGACGAAAATGTATGGACAGTCCAGCCTGCACTAAACTGATTTACCTACCTGTTTATTTTGATTTGTATCATTTTTGAGGCAGCTAGTGGTGACTGAGTTTGTTCCGGCGTTTCTTCTCAGCACTTGCTAATTGTCTGTGTCTTGTTTGATAGTAGGGCCCAAAAGATAAAGAGACATGTTCTAGCCCCTTACGGGCCATAATTGATTGATATTACACTAATTATTGACGTTATAAGTGGCATTTTGTGTCCTAAATTGAATAAATTATTTTTGACTTTGACTTTGACTTTATAATATTTTACAGGACATATTATTAGGGCAATAAGATACGGAACCTTCCGGGCGCGAGTCCAATTTGCACTTGGCTGGTTTTGAATAACATGCAAATGCGATCCGACAGGGCATCGCATCGCAGATCGCACTTTAAAGGAACGCATTTGCACAATAAAAGAAAATGACAATGAAGTTACACAAAACGCTGAAGGGCTAGTAACTCGATTGCTTTCATACAATTTCATTCCAGTATTTGTAATTGTGTAACTCCAAACCAAGACAAGCATTTTACAGCACTGATGCTAATCTGGTCGGACTCGCTTTGCGATCTCTTCGTATTTTTTCTCCGTGTTTTTTTTTCAGTTCATTTGGAGCCAACCACCCATATTTTTGCTGAGATTAAAAAAGATTTAAATTCAAGTTACGATGCATTTTGACATTGACCTACAAACGTATTCAGTAAGCCTTAACGCCTCGACACCGTTTATCGCGTCGATAAAATTTATTATTTCATAAAAAAAATTTATTTCATAAAAAACCTGTTTTGCCAAATATTTTCTACTTCTGAATCAATCCTAATTGCTTCTAAAAACAAATGCAAAGGCGCAAGGCGCGCCTACGCGGTTAGTAAAAACCTTTTTAACATGTTAAAAACGACGTTTAAAATTTATCGATTGTCGCGATAAATGAAAAATGGGCGCGCATCTTAGACCCTGAGGCCATTCTTCTGAAGTCCTAGAAAGGTGGATATTGGTATCAATAAATACAAATAAATACCCCTATTATACTAAATTTGCCGTAAAGAAGAAGTGTTCAAAATGCCAGTAAATGTCGTGTCGATTCTGGCGTTATATTGTTGTGGACCAGAACTCGGAGACAGGCAGAGCTTTATCAGTAGCGTTGTACCGCACGTGTGCCGGTTTAGGAACACGTGTAGGGCAAGACAATAGGTGTGTCATCTGTGGAGAGACACACACAAGCATGCACGCGAAATAACCCCATCTGTACATGTCCTTGCTTCGGCCAACTTGTGCACAAGATGGCAGTCTATTTAAGGACTTCCAAGTTTGCCAAGGTAGTTTTTACTGGTGCTGCAACTCTAGGAAGATCGTTTAACTTGATTTCTCAGCAAGTTATACATAATGGCTTATACAATCAAATATTATAATATAAAAGTACATATATTAAGTATTTGAATAGTTTCCCGCGGCTTTACCCGATTTTTATATTTTATAATATTTTACAAATACAGCACATAGCTATATTTGTATGAATAAGCTGTTATATCATAATGTTTAATTTTGTATAATTTTGTATACATCATCGTCATCATCATTATCAGCCAAAGGACGTCCACTGCTGAACATAGGCCTCCCCCACGGCTTTCCACAGCGACCGATCACTAGCGGTCTGCATCCAGTTTGATCCTGCGATCTTTATAAGGTCGTCTGTCCATCTTGTTGGTGGACGTCCCACGCTGCGTCTCTGGTCGAAGGGTCTCCAGTCTAGAACTTTCCTGCCCCAACGGCCATCAGTTCTTTGCGCTATGTGCCCTGCCCATTGCCACTTGAGCTTACTGATTCTCAAGGCTATGTCCGTTACTTTTGTTCTTCTACGTATCTCCTCATTTCTGATTCGATCCCGTAGAGAAACACCCAGCATAGCCCTTTCCATCGCTCGTTGTGTGATTTTGAGCTTCATTATAAGGCCCATAGTAAGAGACTTTAGGATAGAAAGGTATGCTGCTTGGTATGTGTAGTGTAGGCTAGTCGGTAGTTGGTACTTAGCTGCAGGTACGGCGAAGAATAACGTAGACAGTTCAAAGTTCCACAGGTTTATTCCACACACAAAAGTACAAGAGATATCACACACACAAGTCAATAGCACAGAAAGAAGAAGGAGAAGCGATAGAAGCGAGGATATAGCGAATAGACAGAAATTAGTTAACGCGCACAACACGACGGATTGGTAGGTAGTTCGAAGCGAAGCCGGGGAGCGCAAGCGACGTGCGTTCCGTGTCGGATAAAGATTCTGACTGGCGGGGGGTGGCACCAATGCGCCTACGCCGCGCGGTGTTCGCTATGCGTATAGATAAGTGTACGTTTGCGCGTTTCCATTCTACTTGACGGCGGCCAGCTGATTCTCGGCATATGACGGTACGGTAAGTATGCATGTTGTGTAAATGTAGATAATGAGTAAATGTTAGTGTATTTAGTATGATAGATAAGTAGTTACTTATATGTATTATTTATTGTTATATACTTTTGTATTTAATTTGATATGTATCATTTATATACTACGTATTTAAGTAAGTTTATGTAATCTGTGTGTGTATTTATTATTATATGACATATTATGTAAATAGTATGTAGTATGTGGGGGAAGCCCACATCACTCCCCTCCAGAGACCTGGTTAGGGTCGATAGAAATCAGGAAAATGGACTTGTCGTCCGTACCTAGTTTTCTTAGGCAGTTCAACTGGTGCGTTGGGTAATTGCGGAATGACAACATCATCAGACGGACTGTCCTTTAATACATAGGCTGGTTTAATTCGGTCCACTGAGACATTTACTGGCTTACCTTTTATAAGTAGTTTAAAAACTTTGTCTCCTCTTTCTATAACTTTGTGGGGGCCTGTATAAGCTGGTTGGAAAGGTGCGCGCGTAGCGTCTTCTCGAAGAAAGACGTGCTCCGTGGTCGCTAATTCCTTAAATACAAATACTTTGTGGCTGCCATGCCGAGACGCTGAGGCAGGTTTCAGGGTTTCTGCGAAAAATCGCAATCGAGCCGCGAAGTCTGATAGGTCTGTTGTACCTGGGATACCTGGGTCGAAGAACTCTCCGGGAAGTCGCAGTGGCTCGCCATATAAGAGTTCTGCTGACGACGCTTGGAGGTCCTCTTTAAAGGCGCTTCTGATTCCTAGAAGTACAAGGGGCAAGACTTCTGACCAATTGCTATCGGCGTGGCACGTGATTGATGCCTTGAGCTGCCTGTGAAAACGCTCTATTAGCCCATTACATGAAGGGTGGTAAGCAGTGGTACGCTTATGTTGGAAACCAGCGGTTTTTGCCAAATATTGAAACAGCGCGGACTCAAATTGTCGGCCGCGGTCAGTAACAATATCTGTTGGGCATCCGAATCTGGAAATCCATCCGGAGATCAATGCTTTGGCCACTGTTTCGGCGGTGATGTCAGGAATAGGCATGACTTCTGGCCAACGGGTGAAGCGGTCTATGGCCGTTAAACAATACCTGAACCCTTGAGAGATCGGTAGGGGTCCTATTAGGTCGATATGCACGTGTTTAAAGCGAGCGCGGGGTAAGTCGAAAGTGCCTATAGGAGCGGACACGTGTCGACTGACCTTTGCCCGTTGACATACCAAACACGTTCTGGCCCATTCCCTACAGTTTTTCCTCATCTCGGGCCATACGAATCTGGCACCAACTAATTTTGCCGTCGCGACGGGGCCTGGGTGGCTTAGCGAGTGTAGGCATTGGAAAACTTGCTTCCTAAAGTTTTTAGTGACGAATGGTCTGGGAGTAGGTGTGCTGATGTCACAGTACAACGGAAATTTACTCCCAGAATATTCCATCTTTTTTAGACGAAGAGAGGAATCATTTTGGGTCAGATATTGTCTTAATTCTTCGTCGACTTCTTGGTTTTGAGCTAAGTTGTCCAAGTCGATGGGGGCTGCTAGTTCCTCAATCCGTGACAGAGTATCCGCAACGACATTGTTTTTACCAGAAATATGTCTGATATCGGTCGTAAACTGGGAAATGTAGTCCAAATGTCGGAACTGGCGCGGTGAACAGTTGAGCTTTCGTTCATGAAAGGCAAAACATATAGGTTCATGATCCGTGTATACGGAGAAGTGTCGTGCCTCAACCATATGCCGGAAGTATTTTATGGCTTCGTAAATCGCGAGCAGCTCGCGGTCATATGGTGAGTAATTTCGCTGGCAAGGGCTAAGCTTGCGCGAAAAATAGGCTAACGGCTCCCATACGTCATCTCGCAGTTGTTGTAAGACGGCTCCAATTGCCACATCTGATGCATCTGTAACTAATGCTAGCTTGGCTTGGCAATCTGGGTGTGCAAGCAAAGCTGCGTTAGAAAGGCTTTCTTTTGTCTCTGAGAAAGCCTTCAGAGCATCGCCTTCGAGGTTAATGGGTGTGGAGCCCTTGACCGCTCCAGTCAAAAGTGCATTTAGCGGTGCTTGGGTTTGGGCAGCATTGGGCAAGAACCTTCTGTAGAAGTTTGCTAAGCCCAAAAATCGCCTTAGAGCTCTGACGTCCTTGGGTGGGGGGAAATTGCGTATGGCATGTACTTTCTCCTCAAGTGGTTTGGTTCCGCTCTCCGAAATTCGATAACCCAAGAAGGTTACCTCGGGAGCACCGAAAACACACTTGGACACGTTTATAACCATGCCATAGTCCCGTAACCGTGAAAATACTTGCCTTAGGTGTTCTTTGTGCTGAGAGTGGCTTCGGCTGAAAACCAGGAAATCGTCGAGATAACAATATACAAAGTCCAGCCCGCGCGTTATCTCGTCCACAAAACGTTGAAATGTTTGGCCGGCATTTCGCAGACCAAACGGCATAAATGGGAATTCGAACAAACCAAAGGGTGTGGTGGTCGCTGTCTTTGGTATGTCCTCCTCGCAGACAGGTATCTGGTTGTATGCTTTTACAAGGTCTAGGGTGCTGAAGACGCTGCAACCTGAAATATTGTGTGCAAAGTCGTGTATGTGGCGTATAGGATACCTGTCAGGAATTGTGCGTGCGTTGAGCTGCCGATAGTCGCCACATGGTCGCCAGCCGTTGTCCTTTTTTGGAGCTAGGTGCAAGGGTGAAGACCATGGGCTCTCGGAGGGTCTTATTGTTCCGTCTGCTAGCATGTTCTCGAATTCCTGCTTAGCTATTTTCAGTTTGTCAGGAGCTAAACGCCTAGGAGAACAAGAAACTGGGGGACCCGGTGTGGTGCGAATATGGTGTTTTGTGTTGTGTAAGATCTTACGTTGAGTACCAGCTGGTCGCGTAATTTCGGGAAATTCCCGTGTTAATAGGAGATGGTACGGTGAGTCACCAGTCGGAACCTTTACAGACAGAATGTAATTACAGTTTTTAGCCAGTGAAGCTGGGGTTGACAATGTTGTGGTATTATCAATAAGTTTTTTATTTTTACAATCTACAACAAGGTTATAATGGCACAAAAAATCTACCCCTATTATAGGCTTAGTAACGTCTGCTACCACGAATGTCCATGGGTAACGACGACGGAGTGAGAGATCCAAGTTGAGGTGCGCGTAGCCGTATGTGTCGATGGTCGTCCCGTTGGCTGCGGTAAGTTTGTATCCAGTAGATGTACGACGCTCATGCAGTTGTGAACGCGGGAAAACGCAGAGGTCGCTGCCGGTGTCGACCAAAAACTGAACGTTCGTATTTCGGTCTGTCACGAAAAGGCGACCTGGAGATGTGGGGCAGTCTTCTGTCGCCATTACAGACCGCCCTTGTCGTTTCCCGCTTTGTAGTCGCAAGGTGGCTGGCACTTATGCGCCTGTGAACCAAACTTCCAGTGGTACCAGCAAACTGGGTGCCGTTTGTAGCTGGAAGCTGATCGAGATCGGCTTCTTGGAGATGACCGCCGCTGCTGAGATCTGGACCGATTATTGGAGCGTGACGTTCTTGTATGTTGATCGAGTTTTGCCTCCAGGCGTTCAACCATCTTTCTCAATTCTGCTATCTCGCATGTTTGCGTGCTTGTCCCAGGGATGGGGGCAGAAGCAGCTGCTACGTTAGGTCCTGATCCGGTTATTTCTTGGATGCGGTCTGCCAATTCTGCTAGCTGTTCCAAGGAGTGGGTAGGCTGCGTCGTTAACACCGTCTGAATATGTTTAGGCAGTCGGTTCGTCCAAATTGTTCTGATGAACTCCTGTGGTACGTTTGGGCCTGCCAGGTCTTGTAGATGGCGTAGAAATTGTGAAGCTGTTCGATCTCCAAGTTCTTCATAAGTAAGAAGCTGTTTAACTTTTTTCTCGTGAGATGCTGTGAGTCGCTTGATTAGCTCCGACTTGATTTTTCTGTAGCGGTTTTCATTCGGCGGCTTCACAATAATGTCTTTTACCGCCTTAGCGTGATGTAAGTCTAAGTTTGTAATGACGCTGTTGAATTTTGCGAAATCGTCAGTAATTCCGTAATTGTTGAATTGTCCCTCCAGCAGCGCGAACCATATTTCAGGATCATCCGGACTGAACGGCGGAACCTTCAGGCTCATTCGTAAATAGTCGTCCGATTTTTTCTCGGATGAGATTGTGGAAACTGGATTTGGTTTTTTCCGTTCCGTAACACCACCAGGTTGTGACTCTTCTGCCTGTGTATCCTCGTAGTCGCTCATCGTGTAATTCAAAGAGGGTCACCAGTTTAGGATAGTAAGGTATGCTGCTTGGTATGTGTAGTGTAGGCTAGTCGGTAGTTGGTACTTAGCTGCAGGTACGGCGAAGAATAACGTAGACAGTTCAAAGTTCCACAGGTTTATTCCACACACAAAAGTACAAGAGATATCACACACACAAGTCAATAGCACAGAAAGAAGAAGGAGAAGCGATAGTAGCGAGGATATAGCGAATAGACAGAAATTAGTTAACGCGCACAACACGACGGATTGGTAGGTAGTTCGAAGCGAAGCCGGGGAGCGCAAGCGACGTGCGTTCCGTGTCGGATAAAGATTCTGACTGGCAGGGGGTGGCACCGATGCGCCTACGCCGCGCGGTGTTCGCTATGCGTATAGATAAGTGTACGTTTGCGCGTTTCCATTCTACTTGACGGCGGCCAGCTGATTCTCGGCATATGACGGTACGGTAAGTATGCATGTTGTGTAAATGTAGATAATGAGTAAATGTTAGTGTATTTAGTATGATAGATAAGTAGTTACTTATATGTATTATTTATTGTTATATACTTTTGTATTTAATTTGATATGTATCATTTATATACTACGTATTTAAGTAAGTTTATGTAATCTGTGTGTGTATTTATTATTATATGACATATTATGTAAATAGTATGTAGTATGTGGGGGAAGCCCACAAGACCATGTTTCGGATCCGTATGTCATCACTGGTAACACACACTGGTTGAAGACTTTCGTCTTTAGACACTGAGGTAGATGAGATGAGAAGACACACTTGCGTAATTTCCCGAACGCTGCCCAGCCGAGTTGGATTCGTCGATTTTTGTATACGTTAAGTAGCAATTTGTGAAGTAACAATCTTCCATCCTCACAAATTCGTGTGTAAGAAATTATAGTTCGTAAGAGTTGAATTTGCGAAACGATGTAACTCATTCTTTACATTCCTGAAGCACATGTTTTGGCTTACAGTTTAGCATAATACTTATTAAAATATAAAATTTGTTTCTCCTCAACTGTAAACTGTTTTGTGTTTTAATAAAATAAAATAAAATAGTCCACTCAAAAAATGGGCTAAAGCCATCTTAGGCTAAAGCCCAGCATTAGAGACAACTTGAACTACCAATTTTTTATTTATGCTTAAAAAATATAAATTTATAAAAACGTGTTTAATGCTTTTTATACTATCAATTGAATTATACAAAGAGATCGTTGCTGAAGGCATACTATTTTTTGGCAATATATTACATAAAAATGTTTTGGTAGGTTCATTTAATTTTATAATTTCTTGGTTCTGAGTGTCATGATTCCACCTTTATTTCTGATTTCATTAACACAAGTGCTTTAGTTATTCCTTGATTGCAAGATGAAAGCGGTATGTTATGTTGTCCTATATTTATTTGTTTTATTTTTTCACCAGCATTCAAGTGTCGTGAAGTGTGGAGTAGCCTCGAGTTGGAGAGGACGTTCAACCTTGGTCTGGATGCTGGCTTGCTTCTCATACCCTTCTTCATCATGTCTTTCGCTTACTCACTCATCGTGACGAAGCTCTGGAGGGGGATGAGACATGAGATCCAGCACAACTTCAATTGGCAGAAACATCGTAAGTCACTTTAACTTTTATTTTTACAATTACACTAAATTTGCTCCATTAAACACCTTCGTAGAAAAAAAAGGGCCCATTGCGAGTCGGACTCGTACACTAAGGGTTCCGTGCCAAATTTAACTGAATTTAAGATCCACTTACTTTCATTTAGCCAAAATACCACAATAATTTGTTGACAGTAAATATAACTTTGTTTTTCATAGTATTTGTATGAATAACAAAGTTATGTTTGCGGTTATATAGGGTCTAACAAAACTAATGATCGACCGTCAACGGGGGGTATCTATACATCATATTGATCACGCTCACCAAATTTGAGAAAAAAATTCAGGCTAGTTTCAGAGATAATCAACAAAACAGTAGCACTTCTAAAATGTGTAAAAACACACCATTTACAGCTGTTTACTATACTACGATGTCAAATGCGGACGCACACCAAAAAAGCTAGCCGACATGTCGGTGCGCCGCGCCGCGGCAGACGTAAACAAAGGAGCGGCATCCTTTGTGTCGGGGCGGCATTCTTCTTTCGGCGTCTGCGGCGCGTGTTTGTATTGATTTTTATTTCGTCAGTCGCGAACTCACTTCGCCACGGAAAGGACGTCGACTGAATTAGATTATTACTTTCTGCAACCCAAGTAGTCAAGTACGAGTCACTTCCGAGAGGCCTGGTGAGTGTTCCTCTACACCACGTACATTTTCGGCGCGAAATGGAGCCCCCTGCCAAGTGTGGTGTGATTGGCCTCCGTGTCTTCTTTCTTCGGGCTCAGCCGTCAGTGGATCGGGCGCAATGGGCCCGGCGCCATGGCGCCCCTGACCGGCGCGTCGCCCGACCGATCACTACTCCATGCCTACCTACCGACGTGAAGGACACGACAGTGTTTATTACTTACCTACGAAATGTGGGGTTGTTACGTGCGTGATTGATAAGAAATGTACCTACCAATTTACGTAAAAGTGATAAAAAACATTCTAAATCGTGTTATAAGTGAGACGTGATGATGTGCATTGAAGCTCTTAGACATTCTGTGTTAGACAACGTTAGATTACCTACAGTAAGTCCTTATTAACTAACACCAAAATTCCTGTGAATAGGTAACTTTTTTATGAAAGAGCTAAAACGCCATGTCAGTACTTTTGTTTCAGAGGGCTAAAATAATTGTTTGTTTATTAACTACGAGTATTTAAAATTAAATTACGAGTTATAAACCTGAAAAATTGTGATAAGTATGCGTTTTAAAATAAATTGTTGCATCAAAGTCGTATTTTCTTTATGCTTATCTACTTCCAAAGCCTGCTTATACCAAAGGAGACTTTAACTTATTGTCTCCTTTGAGGTTTAGGTAGGAGAAAAGACACATTTTTTTTACATAATAAAATCTGTTACTGTTTAGGTAGGTACACACTACCACGCCTTTGTTTTACAAATTTTTGCCCTGCTGGTTATTCATTTTGGTTAGGCAACGTTTATTATCATTTTTGATAAGGTTGTGTCTGTTATTATTTTGGTAGTAGGAGTAAAAAGGAATGACTACAACTTTAAAGTAGGTAAGTATGCAAATCTGCCATTAACTGCGTAAACCCCAGGTTATTCATTTATTTTGCACAGCTTGTTTGAAAGTTTCTTTTAATCATCATAAGGTTATGATAGACTAAACACAATTAGGTAACTACTAGACTAGCTGGTGCGCGTGTCCAATGAGTAGGTAAAGTCTGTTTTTCTTGGCTTGTCAAATATTGTAAACAATCTTAACATTCCTTTTTTGATAAACTGTCAATTTTAAAATAAAATAAAGATATAACTCTCTACTCATGTAGGTAATTTATCCTTGAATACTTAGATCTTTTTAAATCATATGGTTACTTAAATTTAATTGCTGAAAAAAAGATATAAAAGTTATAAAAAGATTGTTTACATTATTGGACTATCAAAGATAAACAGACTTTAGACGAGTCTGGGGGCCTACCCTGTAAGTAAGACGTTGCACGTAAATATCGGCTATAGCCATCTTGCTTGCTCCCATGTTATCCTGGCATGGGTGACTGAGACGACTTGAGTAGAAAGCATGAACATTCGACGTACAGAGCAGGTACCTTCGGTTCGTATGTGTGTGCATGACACAGATAAAAGTACAGCAGGTTTCCTTATTTAATTGAATTATTATGTTAGAAAACATAACTTTGAAAAATCACTATAAAACATGTGTCAATATTTTGTCATCGTATTCAGTATGATTTATAGATACCCCCCGTTGGCGATCGATCACTAGTTTTGATAGACCCTATAGATAAAGTTTACTGTCTTTAAAACTACTAGTTCGATCTCATTCATTGACGTTCATAAGCGGCATTTTGTGTCCTAAATTGAATAAAATATTTTTTACTTTGACAAACCAATTTTCGTTAACAGACTTTCATGCAATTTTTTCAAAATTCACACTAGCTTAGGTTTGAAACTAAGATGGGGGGGGGGGGGGCTATTTTATCAATTTGGAAGCGTCTGTCTCTCAAACGTTAAACTTTCAGAGAAAATGGTTTTAGGAACCTGGATGTCTCTTTTTAAGGCTTATCCATAGGCACCCTACACGCATAGGTTTTAGTTTCATGTATGGGAGGTTCCCTTTAAATATGTTTTTTTTTTATTTTTTGTAAAAGAATCGTAAAGCGGTTAATAGGATACTTCTACATACTAAGTTTTAATTGTGTAATACTAATAATTTCAGAATAAAGTGGTTGTGACATACGGACGGACAAACAGATAGACAGACTTGACGAAACCATAAGGGTTCCGTTTTTTGCCATTCGGCTACGGAACCCTAAAAACGACTTAATAATAGATTTTCGCAAAGTAACGCCTGAATCTATTAATTAGTAAACGAAACCCTACGTATAACGAAATAAAATATTTACGAGACAGTACTAAACAATAACGGTTGATAAGCAATCTCTCCGCCCATTTGGTGCTCCAATTTATAAGGAAGCCTTTCCCTTTTTCATTAGGGAACATATCAAAATTGAAATTGAACAGTCTTCCGACAAACTTTTTCAAATTAATCTTCATATTGCTTTTTCTACTATACGTTTCCGCGATCTACACACTTTTGGCGATTCCTAAAGTCTTCTGTATAAAATCGACACCCTTCTAAATAACACACTGAACAACATTCTAAATTGTGACTTTGTAGATTCTTCTAGGACTCAAGCCACACTTACCATTCGTTTTGGTAGTTTAGGTACAAGGAGGCCCTGGCAATGCTAGAGATAAGCATTGCCCTGCCAGGTTTTTGTTTCTTGTGCTCACAGTACGTCCGACCTCTTCAATTAAATAATCTATCCTTCTTTAGACGTAGTATACCTATACTTACTTACTTGACAGGCAAGAAAAGTATTTGCTTGCCCGAAATCTATCCTCCCAACGTATCTTTCCTCCAATATAAATAAGACGCTCTGTTTGTGTGTTCAAAATGAGCTTTTAGATCAAGCAGTTTCAACATATGAAACCAAAATTGTTCTTAAATAATAGTTATGTTTTTTTTTTTGAGATGTATAATTTAGTATTTTGTGAAGAGGTTTTCTTTTATAAGACTAGTTTTTTTTTTTGGAATAAGCATTACAACTTATATTATCATTCCTGAGTTGGGTGTCACTGGCCAAACCAACACTTTGAATAAACATACATAACCACTAACTAAATTAAGCACTCGTCTTTGGGAGCTCAAATTCTAATGACATATACACATTGAATTGATTATCTCTTCTCATATCTCAGGAATTTGTCTAGCGATTCGAAAAAAAAAATCACCTACCTAGAGGGTATGCCTTCAAATTGGCCTCATTTTTACCAATTCGGGATCTGATGAATAAGATCTTGGTGAAATGGAGGGAAAGCCTCAAATTTTGAAGAAACATATAGAGTTTTTTTACTAGAATATTAATGTGGACGTGTTGTTACGTCTGATATTGAACATCTTGTGAAGCAGAGCTGATGGTGGAACTCCTTAACGCTTAGGAGTTTAGTAATTATAATGACAGAACATTATGATACGTAATTTGTAGCTTTTTAAAGAACAGAGTCGTTAGGTGCAAGTTCCCTCCCCCCAACCCTCTTCTGTAATCACTAATAATGAAGAAATAAAATTACCCTAAAGAGAAAGTTAAAACCGACTTCAAAACCAAAATGCAAAAAATAAAGCGCCACTGACAGCAAATTGACAAGTAGACCATCAAACAGTCATTCGTTAGAGTATAATAAATAACCCCGAATTAAAAGCTTCTTTTATTCAGGGTTTGTGTAACGTTGCAATGATTTCCCTGTCCCATTTAATACTTTAACTCTCTTTTATCGTCAGTTTCATCCTATATTACGTGTCTTCCTATCGCATTTTATTTGTTCAAAGACAGATTTATTATTTACTACTGGCCCCCGCGGTGTCTCCCGCGTAAATTTCAGATGTCCCGTAAAATATTTCAACGCCAAACACATATTTAACAACACACACAAACACAATGGAAATTGTAAGCAAGAGGCCAGCAACCATAGCGGTTAGCGCAAGTGCGCGATGAACTTAAGTAGCAAACATTATTTTGGTGCGGAGTTATGTAAAAAAGTCGTTAATATTATAATTTTGATAATAATAAATACCAGTGTGCATCAAAACCTTTGAAAACAGTACATTTTATTTTATTAAATTTATGAACATAAAAAAGTTTGTATAGTGAGTATACCAAATAAAATAGACTTATAGGATAGACTTTATTATATTAGTATAGATTTTAGATTTTCAATGTTAAATTGTTACTAGATCGAAAGAAAATTTTATCGTGCTTGTTTACACTAGTAGTTCTAAGTTGCACCGAGAGATGGCGCTGTACTGAGATAACTCGCGGTGGTGTTTGGATTTTGTTATTGCTTATAGGCATTCGGTGCCAATGTATGTTCGTTCGCTTTGCAAATAAACCCTGTTGTTATTTAGCAAGCATTGGTTTTATTTAGTAGATTTGGGCCTGTATTTTACACAGAGGTATTACTTTAAATCGTAAAGGTACGAAATTAGCTCGCTCTTTCTCACTCTCTCTTTCTCTCTCTCTGTCTCTGTATCTTGCAATCAAGACTACATGAACGATGATGACTTTATTTACTATTTATTTATTTTAAACTACACGCACAATCAGACGGTACTTACGGTACGATGGAATATAGTGAAGGATAACATAAAAACAACAGCGAATAAATATGGGTATTTAGGAAACCAAAAGATCGCACCCCGGAAAAAAATGTTTACAACAGAAATTATGGATATAATGATAAAAAGAATAAAACTCACAAAATAAACTGATGATAAAAGCATTGAAAATATAAAGGATTAACAAACGTTATTATAACTAAGAAGTGTCGACGACCTTCGTGGTGTAATGGCTAAGCACGCTGGTTTCAAGGCGTCGCCGCTCCGAGGGGTTTGATTCCCGGTCGTCTCAATATAGAATTCTAAATTTTCTATGTCGAAGGTCTGGGTGTTGTGGTACCACCGTTATGTCTGATTTCCATAACACAAGTGCATTAGCTACTTACTTTGGGATCAGAGCAATGTATGTGATTGGTGTCCAATATTTTTTAAGTGTAGAGTCTGTAAAGAAAAAGAAATGGACGAGACGTTGCGAAATAATAGAAAACCTTTTTCAACGAAGCTATATAGGCAAAGCGTCCAAGTTAATAAAGGAATGCAATCGAAAACACAAGACTAAAATTACATCTCTAAAAGATGAAGTAGTAAAAATGCTTATTAAATACTAAGAGATGAAAGAGGTTTACAGAAGCATTATATGAAGGAAGAAGTTTAAATGAGAATGTTATAGAAATAGAAGAACAGGTAGACGAAGGCGCGTTAGGCCCAGAAATAATTAGAGAAGAATTTGATAAAGAATGTAAGATCATACTAAATGGAATAAGCAGTAGGATTAGATAAAATACATATGTATAGACCTCATTAAGTATGCAAACTGTGAACCTGTTTTTGAGGAAATATACAACATAATAAAGCAAATACATAAGACATGAATAGTGCCACGACATTTTCAAATCAGTAAACTAGTAACGCTGCCAAAAAAGCTTCATACCCAGAAATTCCAAATTAATCGTGGCCAAATGTCTGGCTATCTAGATAATTTTTTTTAATGCGAAGAACAAAGTACACTCAGTCTTATTTCATATGTATCCTTAATACTAAAATTCTACAAAATAGATTTAAACATATCACAGAAAGTGTATTAGGAGACGATCAATATTGATTCCGTGAGAAAAAAGGAATGAAAAAAGCAATTCTAGCACTAATATTGTTAATTGTTAGGCGCATGAATGTAGGTTTAGACACATTTATTTTGTTTGACGACCTGAAAAAAAGCGTTCGACAAAATAGATTGGGAAAAGATAATAAAAAAGGTAATGAAAAAGCAGGATAAGACTACAGAGACAGGAGCATTATATACCAACTAGCAGCTTCCCGCGACATCGTTCGCACGTTTTGGTATTACTCCCTTCCCATAGATAAAAGCGTTATGTTTTATCGCCTATATACATTAAACTACTCCTAAAGCATTTCCCGTTAAAAAACCATCTAATACAAATATGTTTTTTCTAATTGAACAAGTAGTAGTTTCTGATAAGCGCGTTTAATCAAATACAAATCTCCTCAGCTGTATAATTTTAGAATATAAAGCTTTTTTCCGCGGCTTCCCATGCGTAGACTACACATATTCTCTTCCCCAACCTGGGCGCGTATTGCTATGCAGTTTTGATACATAAGCGGCTCACCTTTATTTCAAATTAGCAATTCGTATTCACATAATATTGATAATTTACACTGAGTCAAAATTAAACTGCCTGGATATTGAACAGCTAAAGTAGGATCGCAATATGCCCCCTGTTCAGATACGATGGAATAAATCAAAATAATCAATGCATATTTTTCGGTTCGTTATACCCTTATACTAAGCACTCGATTAGATCTTCCTACTCTACACACCTTGATGATGTAAATTTAAATAAAAACCTAAACTTTTGCTGGTATCTGCAATTGCCGAAATATGAATGGATTAGAAGGTACCGTGATAGTTGGCTACTAACGTGAATATTGAGCCTTTTTATTCAATTGAAAGACATCCCCCAGCTGCAACAATAAAAATAAAAAATAAATTACTTTGGTACAAGATAGTTTTTTTGTATAGGTACTTATTTAGATAGGTACTTAGTTTGAATTTTAATCATTGTCATAATTGTACAAAGTTCGTACTTATTTAATTGTAATTTATTGAAGTTATTAAGTCTGATTATAACTTACGATCTTTTGCATGTTTTCTTGTTAGACCATAGAAAATCCAGGTGCACTGCTCAAGTGCACCGTTCCCGTTTGACTGAACTTGACAGACAGTCCTGTGCGTATCATATCCAAGTCCTTATAATATAGTAAATATGTTATATGAATACCTACTTCTTAAAGTTATGTAACTCGTAATGGAAATGTGTAGGCGCTTGTTATCTTAAGTTTGCTACACTGCAGTACATCCTAGATGTTCGAGCAACACATGTATAATTACTATATCTTCCTTCCCTTTCCTTCCCCCCTCCCCCTCCTCACCTATTATTTCATGATTATTAGCCTATATACGAAATTTCAAGATCGTATCTTTGAAACTGACGGACTTTTACAAACTTTCAACCCTCATTTCACCCCTTAATTTTCAAAAATTCGACAACGACGGCCAGTCACAACGACTAAGCGACTGCGCGGGACATATTATAGTGCACAAGTTTGTGCGCAAACACAGGTGCACTGTCTATTCCTCTTACTCTCAGAGCCCGATGGGACAGAAATCTGACACGATCGGAGAGATCTCAGGCACAGGACCAACGGCTTTTCGTGCTTTCTAAGGCACGGGGGTGAAACACCGCCAATTTCCAAACTCCGGGCTACACTTTGAATTTCTAAACAGAAACCAGGTAAATATTTTTGACCCGACCAGGTACTTATTTTTTATATAATATACAGACTATTTAAGGAACAAGAAACAGTGACAGAAATTAGAGACGAGGAATTAAGAGCAAAGATTAACCAAGGAGTCAGGCAGGGATGTCCAGTCTCGCCAATGATTTTTAATATATTTATAAAAAGCTCGATTAGAAAAATGGCAGATTCAAAGAAGGGTGGAACAAAAATAATCGGAAAAAGAGTTCAGTTTATAAGGTTTGCATATGATATTGCAGCCGTAGCAGAAAGTCGAGATCTGTTACAAAACTTAGTAGAAGAAATGGATTCAGTATCCAAATAATTTGGTTTAAGCATTAACTACAGTAAAACAAAAACAATGTGTGCATCAGAAACCAACCCACATAATATAATATGTAATAACACAGGACAGGACTCCAGGTTTACTCCAGATGTAGTTTCTAGAATTGCTATGGCCAAAAAAACTTTTAATAGCAAAAATCATTTACTTAGATCTCACATCTCCAAAACAAACAAAAAAAAAATATTAAAACTTACATCTGGGGTGTAGCTTTATACGGAAGAAAAACGTGGACATTGACCCAAAGAATCTGAAAAAGGTTGGAAGCATTACCGCAATATATTAACAAACAAGAAAAAATTAAACTAAGACATACAACATAAAAAAAATACTTAATATCTACCTATTCAAAAACGAAACCATTTCCTTGCGGCAAGGAGGCTATGATGCTGGCTGCGTTGCCGCGTTGGATAGCTATGCTGATCCTTTGAGCTAAGAACCAGCCAGCTTTATTATTGGCTGTTAAAGAATTTAATTTTGGCGCAATTTTTCTAAACAGCAATTTAGCAGAACCACGGCCCAAATGTTTCAACGCCAAACGGCGCAAACACATAATCACTTGCAAGTGAAACGTACTTGCGACGCTTGGCGTTTTCAGCCAACTCCGCTGCTGCTCCAGCTTTAAGGGCTGATTCTCTGAGATGGGAAGGGGCCAAAGTATCGACACAAGTTGCATCCCAAACTAAGGCCCGACCCCGTTCCCAGGGAATAAGCGGTAGGCCATCGGGTCTCTTGCCATAATCACGGACCAAACCACGTGGTTCCAACGTGGAAGGAACATTAATGGTCGCAAGAGCTCTTCTGATGGCGTCATTAAGGGTAGCGTGACGGGCGAGACGCCCAGCGCTTTGCTAGCAACAAAGGCAGTGGAGACCAAATTTATCAACCTCTTTGCCACATGGACACGTAAAAATTTCACATATAGGGGTACCAAGGCGGAGGCCCACACACACCCGGAAAAACTCACTATCGAAAAGAGTGCCCAAATTTTTCGACGGTAAAGCATGAAGCCAATGACCAGAATCTTTGCAGGAAACTGCCAAGAGCCTTGCGCGACCACTGTCACTGACGGAATTTTGAAGTAAATAATTGAAGGTCTCTCTCGCAAGAGGGACATCCCAAAGTTTTTGCTGGTGACGTTCCTTTGGGATGTTTTCTCTAGGACAGAGGCCTTGCCAAAACTCCTCCGCCTCTCTCACCTCAGAAAGTTGGCGAGGATGTTCAAAGATTTTTCCGGCTAAAACGGAAGTGCTATGCAAAGAGGAGAGAAAAGCGGGGAGGGCTATACTATAAATTTGGCAAATTCCGATACCACCAAAACGAATAGGAAGCGAAGCCTGAGCCCAAGAATTATTATCGAAATGTATTTTTTTTTCCAAACTGTTTTTGGGTGGTGTCAAATAGTTTTAAATATTTTTTTTTCCAGATAGGACTAGCACGTAAGAAATATGTAAATTTAGGCACAAAAAGACACGATTTAAGTATAGTAAATGCAATGTGTGAATTTAGGTGTTCTAATCTGGGGGCTGAAAGGGTGAAATCATTCAATTTTTTATCAAGAAAAGGTTCGATGCTGGGATCAAGAAGAGGGTCGAAACGTGATCATTAATAAAAAGTTCACATTTTGAAAGGTTCAGTTCCAAGCCTAATTTCTTAAATCCTTCTATAATCAGGACAAGGTCTTGGAAAACAACATCTGCTTTGCCTCCAAAGGAGCCGTCATCCAGATACCAGGCATTGAATTTAGAATTTAAGGATGAAATGACAGGATGGATGCCTAAACTAAAAAGGGCTGGCCCTAAAGGGTCGCCTTGCTGAACACCGACTGCAGAAACAATTGAATGTTCATTGTAAAGTAATTTTGATTGATTATGCTAACACTGAAAAACAAAGGGATAAATCTGTGGATTGTGAGTCTGAACTTCATTCAGCAAGGCAGACCTGTCAAGAGAATTGAAAGCAATCTTAACATCAACTTTCAAAAAAACTTCAGATTCGTCACAGGAGAGGAAATTGCGAGCGGAATGAACCACGGCCTCGCAACCTCTCTTACTGCCGGAACCAAGATGAATGGGTTGAAAATACTCTTTCAAAGGAGAAAAAAGATCACGACAGGCTAATTTGGCTGCAAGACGACGAAACGTTGAGCCAATAGCAATAGGGCGAATGCCACCATCTTTTTTTCGAAAGGCACAAAGTCTAGCACCAATTAAAAATGGGACAAAACTTTCAGTTACCTTGCCAGATAAGAGAAAGTTGCACAATTTCGTAATGTTGGAAAGCAAAATTCTACCGGCGTCAGCAGCGGAAGCACTCACCAAGTCCTTAAGGTGTTAGGGAGTGATGCCGTCGATGCCGCCAGCAGAACCAGCCGGAAATGACATGATGGCAGCAAACGTGTCGCCGTCATCAAGTATCTGTAAGGGTTTGAAGCATTTGAGATATGATGTTAGAGAAGAATAGTAAGAATCATTTGGACGGACAAAAAAGTGTTAAAGATTGAACATGAGGAAAGAAATATCTTAAAAATAATAGAAAATAGATGAGGCATAATGATAGGACACCTGATGCGACATGACAGGTTCTAAGAAAGAATAATGGAAGGAATTGTAGAAGGTAAGCGGGGAAGAGGAAGACCTAGTAGAAGTTATTTCGACCAAGTTAAGGAAAAAGTAAATGTCATATCATACCAGCCCCCTTACTCTGGACACAAAACCCGATCAAATGAATATAGCCATCCCTGTCACACGCGTACACGGCCTGATATGAGTGACAGGGATGGGTATACTCATTGGATCGGGTTTTGTGTCCAGAGTAAGGCCTCAGGAGATAAAGAAAAAGGCAAACAAAAGAAAAGAACGGCTATTAATTCACTGACAAGAGCGAAGCTCTTATGTTTAAGAAGAGAAGTGCTCAAAATCATTCTGCTTTTATTTGACAAAATTAATACGTAGAAATTTTCACATGTATACCATTAGTATTATTATTATGTGTATGGACTATGTGTATGTTTATTATTTCATAATTATGTATTAATGAATACGGTATTTATGTACGAAGTAGTTTGTTTGTTTATTTTTTGGTTTAAATACCTATTGTAGTTTTAATCAAGCTCTCTCTTTTGTCCTTTTTATCACTTCCTTCGCATCGCCAGCATTTTCTCTGTATAGACCTATGGTTGACTAGTAGAGAGTGCTTTTAGCTTTAAGTCCGCCATATGTACCTTATGTTTGTGCATGAAATGTTTTAAAATAAATAATGCTTGGTACTAAACGAACTGTTTTGCATTGGGGCTCGTATAATATACGGACAGATATAATTCTGAACAGTCATTAGATAGACCAAATTATTAGGTACAAAGTAAACAGTTATTAGGAAGGATCAAATACCCGTACAAACTAAAATAATCAATTTGGATTACACGTGCTTACTCAAATAACAAACTAATTAAGTCGTTAAAATTATACTCAATACGGCTTCAAATAATGGTATAATTAAGTTGTACAAAAATAGACATTTAAATATTCCAGTACAAAGTGCTGTGTATAAATATTCTTCATCTATTTTAGGGTTTCGTAGCCAAATGGAACCCTTTTAGTTTCGTCAAGTCTGTCTGTTTGTCTGTCCATCCGTATGTCCCAGCCAATTTTTTATAAAGCTATTAGCATTACACAGTTTAAGATTGGTCGGTCGGTAGGTAGATATATCTTCATATCCGTAAAAATAAGATTATCACACAAAAAAGAAAAATAATGAAATTTTAGGAACATACATGAAAACAAAAACAGTCAATTTTTTGAAACATAAACCTATGCGTGTTATAAACGTAGATAGGTCTCTTAAAATGACGAAAATGTTAATAAAATGATTTTTTCCAAAATCAAACATTTTTAAAATAGACTCGTCTAAAGAGGTAAAATAGGCGTCTCACTATTAAACAAAGCAAGTGATAATGTTGGAAAATATATAAAATGTAGATTAAATAAAAACATTTAATCTAAAATTGGTTTGAACGAGATCAAACTGGTACTTTTTAGGGTTCCGTAGCCGAATGGCAAAAAACGGAACCCTTATAGTTTCGTCAAGTCTGTCTGTCTGTCTGTCTGTCCGTCCGTATGTCACAGCCATTTTATTCTGTAACTATAAGCATCACACTGTTGAAATTTGGTAGAAGTATGTATCCCGTTAACCGCTTTACGATTCTCATACAAAAAATAAAAAACATGTCATTTAAGGGGGGCTCCGATACATGAAACTAAAACCAAAAAAAATTTTTTAGCCAAACCTATACGTGTCTATAGATAGGTCTTTTAAAATGACACCAAAGTTCCTAAAACCATTTTCTTTTGAAGTCTAACGTTTCATAGCTAGACGCTTCCAAAGTGGTAAAATGGGCGTCCCCCCATCTAACTTCTAAACTAATCGAGTGTAAATTTTGCAAAAAATATATGATGTAGATCTTAACAAATACTTTCAACGTAAATTAGTTCGGACGAAATCGAACAAGAAGTTTTTGAGATATAGCACATTTTCGACAACCGCAAACATAACTTTGTACTTTATACAAACACTATGAAAAACAAAGTTATATTTGCTGTCAACAAAATATTGTGGATTTTACTAAGTGGAAGTAAGTGGATTCTCAAATTCAGTTAAAGTTGGCACGGAACCCTCAGTGCGCGAGTCCGACTCGCACTTGGCCGGTTTTTGATATATAGCACATTTTCAACAACCGCAAATATTGCGTCCTTCATACAAATACTATAAAAATAAAGTATTTATGCTGTAAACAAAATATTGTAGCAATTTCAAAGTTATTTTTGCTGTGAACAATATGTTGTGGTTATGTGACTAAGTAGAAGTAAATGAACCCCTAATTCACTTTAAGTTGACACGAAACCCTCAGTGCGCGAGTCCGACCCGCACTTGGCCGGGCTCTCTAAGCTTTTATTTTTTGCGGAGGGTTTTTTATATAAATGTTATAATTTTAAGTTGAGAAGTAAACTTTGTAGAGTCTGTTCTCCTTAGCTTGTCAAATATTGTAAACAATCTTGACATTCTTTTTTAAAGAAAGAATTCATTTTAAAATAAGATAAACACAATTATCACAACCCACATAGGTAATTTATCGTTGAACACTGAAATCTTTTTATATCAAATAGAAAAATAATTTTAATTACTTATATTATTTTAAAAGTAATGAAAAGATTGTTTACCTTATAAGACTAGCAAAGAAAAACGGACTTTAGATAAATCATTACTGCATTAGTAGTTATCAACTTTGCCAGAATACTACCTAAAAGACAATTCATCAAATATTTTATCGTCCCAGTCGTATGGAACACTAACAACAAGAAAACAAAATAGTGCGTTCTTAAGAGTAAGGTTTTTAACATAAGTATTCTTTAACTCTCTTTAGCGCTCCAGCATTCTATTCTGTTGAAGTTTTTTTTATTATTTGGGAATGCATTAATTATTTGTTATTATGATCAAAACAATACTGTACTTTTGATGCATTTAATTATGTGTATCTTTTACAGTTACTCGGCAAGGCAGCTGTAAGACTGCCCACTTACTACCAACCACTCCAACACTGCAAGGCAATTCTACTGAATTGTGTTGTAAAAACAACTGGGCAACGGAAAAGGTAAGTGGAATACTTAGTTGAGCACTTTAACATTAACCTACTCAGAAAGAACGGAATCCTTGGGATCTTTAGCGCTTTGATGTAAACGTAGTTTTCTTAGAGGAAGGTGGATTCGACCAAACGAGAACAAATGTTTACCTGAAATTAAATCTGTAGCTATCTGAAAGTAACTCAATTTTGCATTGAACCAAATATAAATTTAGAATAGCACGCTTATATTTTTCTTATGCTCACCGTGTTGCGTATTATGTAAATCCAAGATTTATCTAATGGCTTTCGCTGACTATATGATTTATGTAATAAATGACAGAAAATGTTGTCAAGCTCAATACTTAGACAGCTTGCGCCCTAGCGTAGCTAGCGTAACCTATGCTTTGGTTACACAATTGAAAAACTATTAACAACCTCGAGCTCCTGTTGTTTACTTAGAACTTTGTTGTTAAATCATTTACAACATTTGTATTCAATTTAATTTTTCTGACCTAGTATTTTTAAAGTACTTAATATTTTAACTCTTTATTAATAACAAATAAGAAAAAATAAAACTAAGACAACATAAAAAGATAACTTAAAATCTACCCATTCAAAAACAAAACCATTTCCTTGCGGCAAGGACGGTATGTGCTTGTTCACGTAGGTACGCGCGGGCGCGGGGGCGGGTGCGGGCGCGGGAAACGTTGCGAGCTCGTGTTCACATTAACCGCCAGGCGTTGCCGCTAGCGACAAGTTCAAACTGGTTGAACTTACCTGACGTCGCGAGTGAAACGCGCGCGCCGCCGCTAGTTTGACATGAACACACACAAACAGCTTCACGCGTTGAAATTACCGCGAGCGCTCCGCGCGCACCAGTCGCTAGCTTGCCCACTAGTTATACCGCACGTGCGTTTCGTACGTGAACACTTGGAATCACTACATATGTTTGATATTTCGTCACCGCGCCCGCCACCGCGCCCGCGAGTCAACGTGAACAAGCACTATGATGCTGGCTGAGTTGCCGCGTTGGATAGCTATGCTAATCCTTTGAGCTAGGAGCCAGCCAGATTTATTATTGGCTGTTACAAAATTTAATTTTGGTGCAATTTTTCTAAACATCAATTTAACAGAGGGTCGCCACGGCCCAAATGTTTCAACGCCAAACGGCGCAAACATTTTACTTATCGTACTACTTAACTTTGTTCAGTTCAGTAGTACCTACTACTAAAATCATTTACATCATTTGTCCACTAACATCTAATTGTAAACGAAAGTTACAAAATTACAGTTTCGCGTATTTGTCTATTATTGTTAACACAAGCGAAATAAATAAATACACACATCAAAAGTGTCTAGGGATCAAGCATTTTTATGCGGATTTCTTGAGATTGAAATGTGACTTTGTAATAAATTTATGATTTTATAAATTTATATGCATCCTTTTTGGTGCATTTCATAATTTGAAACAGGAACTGTCAATCAAATTCGAGTAAAAGATGAAAATCAGCTGTCAATATTTTCCCTATAAAAACATACAACGCATTGAAGACATTATTAGTGCTACTGTTTACCTACTACTATGGAGCGGCGACGTCATTTAAGCAGGGAAGAAATGCTCAGAGCCGTGGGAATGATAGAAGCTGGTTCCCGGCAACGTTCTGTGGCTTTAGCTCTGAATACAAGTCAGAGTGTTATCAGTCGACTTTGGACACGTTACCGAAGCACTGGTACCGTGGCTGAGCGCCATGGAGGACTGTATCGCTGCACCACACGGAGACAAGACCGATACATTCAAATCACAGCTCGAAGAGCTCCAACAATAACCGCCATGATGTTAGCCGTGAGGCTTCATCACTCTTCAGGGAACTTAATTAGCGACCAAACAGTCAAAAACCGCTTGCATGAAGTGAACCTTCATTCCCGAAGACCGCTACGGGTACCACCTATAGCAATGCACAATCGTAGGATTCGATATCAATGGGCTCTTGAACACAGAAATTGGGCAGAAGAACAATGGCGTTTCGTGTGCTTTTCTGATGAGTCTCGTTTTGGTATGAGACCGGATACAAGACGTATACGACACTGGAGAACCCCTGGACGCCAACAGCGATTAAAATCCTGCCCGGAAGTCCATCCTTATAGTGGTGGAACCATCATGGTATGGGCGGGTATTTGGATCGGCGGAAGAACTGATTTGATTCGGATCAGAGGCAACCTCAACGCTCAAATTTATGCTGAGACGATTGTATCAGACGTCATCGTTCCTCTACAAGTGCAAATCGGTCCCTTATTTCAGTTAATGCATGATAATGCACGACCGCACACCGCAAGAGTTGTAAGACAGACTCTCGCCGCAGCTAAAATCAATGTTCTGCCCTGGCCTGCTCAGTCGCCAGACTTGAACCCGATTGAGCATGCATGGAATATGCTACAGAGAAGAGCTCTGCCGAATATGGAGGGTATCCAGTCGCTAGAAGTCCTTTTTTTGTTGTTGCAACGAACATGGGCGGCCATTCCACAGCGTGATTTGGATGAACTCATTTTGAGTATGCCAAACCGATGTTCTTGTGTTGTTAGTGTTCGCGGTAGAGACACGAATTATTAATTGTTTAAGTTACCCAAGAAAATTTTAAAGAAAACTGTTATTTCAGTCTTTTTTTCTAACTTTAATGTTAGTGGTTCAAATGTAAAAAATCCCTTTATTAGGAAAATGCCAAATTTCTTTATTAATGCAAAGGTGACTGTTACTGCAGACAAACGAAAACACTTTATTTGATGAATCCTTAAAGAAAATTTTAATTAATATCAATCAGGAGAAAAGTTATTGCAAAAATATATGTTGATCCCTAGACACTTTTGATGTGTGTATCTAGAATGTTTGTAGTTCAAACTCATGTTTAATAACTGCCATTAATTCTTATGTCTTCAAAATGACATTACTTGCTATGAATGTACAACGTTCAGACAGAAAGAGACATAATTATGTTATTAGGATAAGGGTATCGGTAGAGCACATTTATCTTCTAGACCGATATGTAATTTCTTTCTGACAGGATTTTCACTTTCACACCATACTCTTTTGGTGTGACACTGTTTTGCAGTATAATCAAGAACTCATAGCTCAATCATTCATTCTTTTAAATGAGTTTCGTTTATCCAAGTATAGTTACACTTTATTGCGTCTGAAAACGAGTTTATGGTACTTTTGAGGATTAAACCGTGCAATAAAATTATTCTTCGTATTGTTACTCGCGTGTGAAACATTGAACTGAAATAGATCTATATGTATATCAATAAATAATTAATATTCAAATTCATCAATGTGATTTCTCAAATGATTTCCAATTAATTTACTGTCAGAATGAGATGATGAATGAATGAACTTAAAAGCTCAGTTATTTAGTTATTTTTGTTGTTGATACAAAAAACACCCTAATTTCCTAAAATAGGGTGGGCCCAAACAATTATTTTCCGTTTATTTATTTTTAAATCTACACTAGTTAAGTAATATTAAGCACTCGCTTCCTCAACGGCAAAAAATCATTCAGAAAAAGCATGCATTCACAAATCAATATCTCATTTTCCTACATAAAATTGTCGCAGTCACTCCCGGCTAGTGTGGACAAAGGGTGTTTAAAAGGTACTAATATTCGAATGAAATAAAGAGATCCGGGTATAGCATTTGGCAACAAAAGTTTATTCAAATTTGCTATTTCACAATTACCTTTTAACACCTTCAAGAAAATCAAATACAAAAACTTAATAGCTCAGAATTCAGGAGAGACTAGGTTAGGTTCCAATTTAGTTATCTATATCTATACTATTACAAAACTTCATGTTCACAAATTTCTAATTAAATAAAGATAAACCACCAATTTAAGTTTTTAATTTCCTAATTGATTCCAAAATTTATCCTCAAAGGGATTCCTAAATTATAGCTAAATTAATAGCTAAATTATCCCACTTTTCACTAAAATGAAAGTAAATACAAGGAAAACCAACCTTGGATTTCAACGCAGGTTACTATTTCAAATCTTTGTTGCATCAAACTACAAACAACTCTGCAACGTTACCCCAAAATTTCACCGATACCGATCCATCCTCAAAACAGCAGACAAGAAGCAAATCAATCCATAAGGAAGTTCTGACTTCAAAAATAATCCAAATGAGGTCTAAGTAAGGTCTAAGTAAGGTCACTGAAAAGAATTTACAAAATGTTAATTCAACGCACAAACCAAAGTAAAAGTTAAAAAAACACTAACTTTTCATAATAAATATTTACCTGAGGTTACAACATGATCACCAAATTGTGACTGTTCAACTTGCAGACACATATCAAAAGCGAAACCTAGAAATAAAAGAAAGTTCTAGTTAACAACCAATTTTTTTTTTAGTGAGGGTGGGTATACTTTTCATCACCCTATTTATGAAATCTTTAATAAACCAATTTAATACCTGCAACAGCTGGCTCGCCATATAATTTCTGAATTAATTACTAAACATTTATGCTACTTTTTCTATTTGAGACCTGAAATGATAAAAATTACAACTCTCAATACAATATGCCCAGATGTAGGTAGGCTACATTTTCTTTACAAGGATTTCCAAAGGAGTTTCCCAAAATACTTACCATTTTCCAGTCTTTTATATCAAATCATTTTCGAAATTAATCCATCCAAATCACAGAACTATATCCAAATTGACATGTTGGCGGCGTCTGAAACGATAAAAAGAACCATGTGCTCAGACTCTAATTAATGTCTCGCAACAAACAAAAATCAACGCCAACCTTTCTGCAGATACTTACCAGGAATACTATCAAACTACAAAATAAATGGGACGTGCCCAGTGATAAAAAATCTTTCATTTTAACACACGTTCCACTCCGACGCACGACCAACAGTGGCGGAACCGCAAAAAACAGCAGTCACACTTGACAAATGTCAGTGTCAGCATCCATTATATCTATGCCAAAATATGGACTGGAGTCCTACATCCATTTAGCTTTTCGTTTCACGCGAACTTAGACAAAAATATACAACGTTACAAAATATATCACATGATATTTGGCCAATCAGCAGATCTTACTAAGGTTCAACATTTTAACGAAAGTCAATTAACATAAATATGTACATTGAATGCACGATCAAAATACATTATTCTGCTTCTATTTCATTAATTTAATATTTATTATTATTATTAATTATTATTAATTGTAGATCACACTAGCAGCTATTCAGCTGATGCGTGTGCGTCTTGGGGTTCGGAGATATTATATTTACTTCATAAATTTTCTCAAATTTTTCAAAACTGTAAAGGTATATCGTGTTAGCATTAGGAACTACTTACACTAGTGCTATTAATTTGTTATACTTGGTGACTTTTTGAATAATAAATTACCGTAATATATTTTTCGCAATATCATAAATAGAGACTCTAAATACAGTAGATATTTTTTATTCTTAACCTACCTTTCAAGGCACGTACCTACGCATGCACGACTCGACCCAACGTTCGAGGGGTGTGTAATATATGATGTAACAACATACTCTTATCTTATAAAGTTCAAAACATATACAGTCACATGATATTGATTTGTTTAATATAAAACTTTTTTAATATAATGATGGAATGATATCATTTTAAATTATATAATTTTGAAACGTATAACAAACGATTGACCTAAAATCAGTTGATACAACAATATTAAAAAAAACATTAACATGATATAATAAATAAAGCAAATAACGTTTATTTAGTATATCATTAATCAACGATAACACTCATTTTATACATATAATATTAAAAACACATAATGATAATTTTATATAAACTCCAATTTATAAAACATCATAATATGATATTAAAAAAAATAATTAAATGTAGCTGCTGGGTTTCGCATCGATTTTTTAAGTGTTCTAACCTAATAGAACCTCGATGACACCAACAAAGAGGGGCAGGCAGTATGCAAGCAAGCATACAGAATGCAAGCAGGTATTCAGCATGCAAGCAAGCATGCAAGCAGGCATGCAGCATGCATGCAGGCATGCAGCATGCATGCAGGCATGCAGCATGCATTCAAGCAAGCATACATGCATTATTTCCACGTCTCCGGTGCTGCGGGAAGTGCAGCCTCTTCGCCCTTACGCAACAAGATGCAGTCACCCATGCTCACCTCTGCAGCTTCGGCTTTTTGGTCGCCAAAGGGTGCCTCAGATTTCTAAATTACACTCTAGTATCGGACAGAGAAGTACCACGGCGAAGTGACCTCGGCGAGTCGGGTTTAAAATAATTATATGTTTGATAAGCATATTTTTTAAATGTATGTCAATTGAAATTATGCCAAAACAAGTTATACCAAGTGAAGGTTACATAAACGGATGATTACCTATTTCTTTTAATCATTATTTGAAACGTATATTATCTTAAAAACAGTTATATGAAATAATGTGTATGTCAAAAAAATATACAAATGAGCGATATATTAAATGACTTTTATTTCAAACGGTGTTATAAGATATGAAAGTTATACTAAATGGTATTATATAAAATGAATATTATGTTAAGTAAACGTTGTAATAAACAAAATTATATTATGTTTTGCTATAACAAATGATTCTAATGTAAAGTGATCGTTATTTAAGTTTCATTATATCAAATGAGACGCACCCACGTTCGAGTCCGCTCTTAGGGGATCAAACTATCTTATATCAGTCTTTGCGGACTCTTTAGCCTAAAGATATTTTACGTGTAATCTGTCTTAAACGAACGAAATTATTTCGCTAGGGAAAATTTAAGGCACTTTTTGGTATTCTAGAATGGTTCTAGGAGCTATACAGATAGTCTTTAATAAGCACTAGTTATTTTTTTCTATATGCAAGTTTCAAATGTTTGATTAACTTTTGTGCTTTTATTTAGAGACTAGATTAAGATACTGTATACTTTATTATTAAACTAGCGGTTCACCGCGACTGCGTCCGCGCGTATTGAGTTTGCTCCCTCTCCGCCCGTTGTAGCGTAATGTTAGCTATCCAACACAAAAATATTTTTTCAAATCGGTCCAGCACTTCCTGAGATAAACGTGTTCAAACAAACAAGCAAACAATCTCTTCAGCTTCATAATATTGGTAGTGGTATAGATGCTAGCATATGTACTACTCTTGATCGCAGTTATATATTTTTATTGAAAATGTGTATGGTCTGGATAGCCACTCGATAGGTTCAAATCCGTGTATAAATAAGTTTTTTTTTAAATTGCAACAATAAGTATAACGCGTTCGTTGAGTAAAATTGGAACTGAATCAGAAATAGCACTACCCCGTGATAGATTGCAGCATCCAATCGTATGCAGTTAGATCACGTTCACGTTCTAAAATAGCCTTCGTGGTTTGATGAAAACGTACTTATTTGCTAACCCTTACTATCCTTAGTTTGGTACGAATTTGGAGCAAGCTTACACAAACATTCATTATTGTTTGAATATTCATTTGTTGAAACTTTTTCGCACTATAAGTTGTACAATTGGCGGACTCAAGGCTTTATGGCATTCCCAGTCAATCGCTTGGGAATACAGAGAGTTTAATCAGTGGCGGAATGTTTAAAAGTACTGAGAGGGTAAAAAAAATGTGAAATGCAATGAGGTACATAAACATACATACTAATATAAAATAGATTTAAAAACATAAGATATGCAATCAAGAGACTAATGAAAATACAAATAATACATATCTATAAACATAAAATAGTGTTCGTTACACCACTTATAACCCGAAGACGGGTGGACCGATTGTCATGACTTTTACTTGGTTGGATTTTTCTTGGCCCGGAATAGGATAATAACCATAAAACGGGGCCGAGACGGGACGAAACCGAGCGTAATGAAGTTCGCTGTGACCACTAGTATTTAAAATACGAAATCACAACTAAGGAAAGTGGAGAAATTGATGACATCTATAAAGATAATAACAACATCATTAAAATAAAATGGCAGTTGAACTGAGCCAAGGTTAAAATAGAGAGAGAGAGAGAGGTGCGGAGAGACTTCTTAAAGTAAGTTTTTTGGAGGAAGTTTTGATTTTAATTTCATGGGGAGAAAATTCCAAAGGTGGAGCGAAAATCGTTTTTTTTTTTAAATAAGCCTTACTCATATCATCCCTGAGTTGGATGTCACTGACTAAAACAACGCCCTGTTTATAGCATGAGAAGTAGTTAGAACTATAACGTGAACTTTCCATAAAATATAATTGTTTTTAGAGTATAGCTTTGACTATGATGACTGGTTACATTCTCTCATTGCTCTCAGACAAACAAACAAAATATTTTTTTTTCTCGCGACCCGAACAACACGGTCGTGTCAAATGCGTGACAAATTTGTGACTATCAAGTGACAAAATGGGAATTGGCGATCCCTTGCACATAATCGAAAGCAGATCGCATATTTCGACCATTGAAAAAAGTTTTTGGTTACGCTAAAGGTATGGTAGTTCTTTAACTTTTAAAAAATCAGGATACTTTTTTCGATCGGTAGTGTTATTATTATTGTACGTCGTGTATCAATTTCAATTGTTATTAATAAAGAATAGAGTAAATTTGCTTAAGCAATGTACCGAAAAATGACCTAATAAAAATATTTTTTTGTGAGAATGACCTTGAATTTAAGATTAAGTCCAGTGCTTTTACTGTACTTTGTACTATGTACTTATCCAGATATTTTTTATCATCTTTTACCTCCTTACCTCATATTCATGCCACAAATGTTATGTATGTATAATGACACCGTTATACTGTAATTCCGTTGGGGCTGCCATTGCCATCTCTCCGTTCCATTTCAAATATAAGTAATGAGAATAAGAATTATTCTACTTGAAAAAAATGGTTATTACATGGCAGCCCCGACGGAATTACTTGGTCTTGTAATAATTTATAAATAGGAAGATAAATATTTTAGTACGTTTATGCATTTTAGTCGGGGGATTTGATAAATTTTATTGATTGTTTTTCGATGACGAACTTCATTTTTCACGTCGTAGGTTTTAGCAAAATTCTTCCTTTTGCTTTTTTTTTATTTTTTTTCAATGTTTCTTTGTTCTCTTAACGCATACTTTATAACTCAATTTTTGCTTGTTATTCAAATATTTTGTTAAATAAATTTGTACATATATTTACATCGTAAGCAGTAGGCTATTAAATTTTATGTATATTATATATTCGGTTATTATTGTTATCATTATATCCGAAGCAGGGGCGCAAAGTTATTTTCAATCTACCTGACCCTGTAGCAACGACCCCTGGCGGATTAATACTATTATGACTATCTTAGAACCATTGCCGGTAAATAAATCCATTGCAAAAAAACTGCAAGTTAATCGTTTAACATATTCTGGAGATAAATGGGAACACTATATAGTTATTTTACGAGCAAAAGCTCTGGAGACGTCAGCGCCCCCTGGTGGATAGCTACTATAATTACTATCTAAGAACCAGCACAGTTTTATGACAAATCCACTGCAGAAAACTGTATGTTAAGCGGTTAAGACGTTTTGGAGATACATGCAAACATTCAATAGCCATTTTACAAAAGAAAGAAATGGCAACTGCGGCGCTCTCTGGTGGATTAATACTTTAATACCTATCTAAAAACCATTGCAAATACATTACAAATCCATTGCAGAGAACTGCATGTCAATCAGTCAAGCCGTTCTTGAGATTTATTTCACACTCACAAACTTCCTCTCACCCTAAACGCATATACGTTCTCCGTTCCGTCGCTGGTAAAAATCGCGTGATTACAATCTGACGGTTTTAAATACATAAGGTTGTAATCAGTCGATTTATTGTGAACTGTACCGAACTTCATACACAATCTATACTAATATTATAAAGCTGAAGAGTTTGTTTGTTTGTTTGTTTGAACGCGCTAATCTCAAAAACTACTGGCCCGATTTGAAAAAATATTTTTACGTTGGATAGTCCATTCATCGAGGAAGGCTTTAGGCTATATACCATAAAGATACGACTCATAAGACCACAGCAGAAATGAAAAATGTTGCGAAAACGGGAGAAAGACATTCCTTTTGAGAGCTTCCGCTGCATACGCTGCGGAAACCGCTTAAGTAACACAAAAATCATGTATGACAGGATTGTTCAGCATTAAAAGTTCTATAATAAAGTCCGCGACAGCATATGTCTATCTTTTATGGTTGACTTACTACAACCTTTTTTATGTTAATAAATTTGTAAAAAAATAATGCATTATTTTTAGAGGTGTATTATACACACAGGTATTAATTCTTATCAAAATAAATACATTTATCATCACGAGCATTTCATTTAGAACCAAGTTGCCCTGTATATCATTTGATTTCAATAAATATGTTAGGAGCTATCACAGTTTTAACATAACTCCGCACCAAAATAATGTTCGCAGCTTAAGTACAACGTGCGCTTGCGCTAATATATTATAAAGCTGAAGAGTTTGTTTGTTTGAACGCGCTTATCTCAGGAACTGCTGGACCGATTTGAGAAAATATTTCTGTGGTGGATAGCTTATTTATCGAGAAAGGCTTTAGGATATAAAACATGACGCTGCGACGGGAGAGGAGAGGGAGCAAACTCAAAACGCGCGGACGAAGTCGCGGGGGACCGCTAGTAACAAATAAAAATGCCAATTCACTGGGAAAAATGGTGGGTCGCAGGTAAGGACCGTTTATCGTTCGTGTTAGGTTGACATGTAAGTACCAAAAAATTTTATAAATGCTAAACCTTGTCAAGCTTGTTCATAATAAAACGACAAACTACAATCTGGCGGATGTAAAACCGTTAGATTATAATTTTGCGGTTTTAACAATATTACGTTGACACATACCCTAGACCTCATACACACTGCGTCTTTTAGCATCGATGCAGTCGCGCGTTTTGAAAGCGCGCTTCAGCATTGCAACTCACGCAATGAACAGATTTGATCTAGCATCGATGCAGTCGCCAAAAATCAGAACATAAATTGTCAATTTCCTAAAAGTAGCGCAGTGAGTAAAGGTTGATATTTTGCGACTGCATCGATGCTGCATTGCGACTTCACCGCGACTGCATCGCTGTGTGTAAAGGGTCTTAAACGCTCACGGATCAAAAGGTTACCTGCGGTCACATAAACAAAAGCAGAACAAAAGACTGTTGATAAACACATCCGTGAGGAATTAAACCATAGTAATTGAATCCCTCGTACACGAAATTGATAAGTACCAATCACAGCGC
The DNA here is from genome assembly GCA_963924145.1 of Pyrausta purpuralis. Classification (NCBI taxonomy): domain Eukaryota; kingdom Metazoa; phylum Arthropoda; class Insecta; order Lepidoptera; family Crambidae; genus Pyrausta; species Pyrausta purpuralis. The sequence continues at coordinate 23,028,112 of OZ001645.1, read as the reverse complement.
TTCTGAAAGGCTGCAATTTGTCAGTTTGCGGTTACTATTAATTGACATTACAGTATCGTGGTAACGCATTTCAGTGACATGGAGGTATTACGATATAAATGAAGTACCCGTGAGAGAATTTAACCATTTTATGTGTTCTGTTTTACAAACAACATTGAATGACGTATTTGAATGAAACAAATCATGCATTTTACTGCACATAATTTTCACAATAGGTATTTTCTCACCTGTGAGGCAAAATATTTATGGAACCCGTCAATGAGGTCAAGTTTGTTATGATAACCTAAAATTGGGTACTCAACGTCAAGAATAATATACTCGGATCGGTATTAATTGACTATTATTATCAGCGATATATAATGGTATTAAAATAACACCATACCTTCTGAAGAAAAGTTTCTCAATAAATAGTAGAAATTAGTTCAGATTCAGTTTCATCTTAATTGCATACTATATTGTGGTACACATAGTAGAGATAAGGTACAAGGTCTTATTAATAAGATGTAGCATCCCGTAAGGGCACAGCAATTACATAATTATTATAGAAATATTTGCACCAATTTAACATTAAAATATCCGATTATTTTCCAATTATATGCACTCACTATTCAATTAACTAAGAATACAATATCAGCTAATTAATTAATTAGATAGCACGCCATGTCAACATTATTACATTTAGTTTCATACTCTATAAGTATCATATCCCAAATAAGGTATCTATAAAAAGCAATAAATTATAATATTATAATAAATGCGCCTCATAACAGCAATTACATAATTATTAGTACAATATTTGCAGCAATTAAACAATAAAGAAACCGGTTTTTTTTTTTAAATATGCACTGACTATTCAATTTAATAAGAATACAATATCAGAAAAATAATTAATTAGATAGCACGCCATGTCAACATTATTACATTTAGTTTCATACTCTATAAGTATCATATCGTAAATAAGGTATCTTTAAAAACTAATAAATAATAATATGATAATAAATAAAAATGTGCCAGACGAAATATTTACTGTCGTGGTTTTGTGGTAAGGAATTTTCTTCCTTGTGTTACGAATACCAGACAACAATTATGACAGGGCGCGTTTCTCATAAATATTTTAAATATAACTTGCATGACTTAGGAAGAAATGTTCGTACTCATCACACAAACATTTGCCTTAGGCAAAGGCGTAGATAAATTATAAAATGAGATATTGTTCATTAATTGGTTTCATTCATTGCGACGCTTTTGGTGTAGCTTTTGGTGGTTAGCCTGATTTCTATGCCAGCCGTCGTGGATTCGAATCCCGAAAGAGGCAAATGTTTGTGTAAAAAGCACGAACATTTTAACCTAAGCCATGGACGTTCATATGAAGTTAATTATGGGAGACGCCCCCGTCATAATCGTTGCCTGGGAATTGTAACACAAGAAAAAAATCATTACTTCGACAGATCATTTGGTGTGTTATCTTTGTTATGTTATGTTAGCATAAATATAATATACTAAAAACTTTTTCAGTTTTGTTTAAAATGAACTGCTTAAATAACTTTTTTCACTTGACATAGTACCTACTTGATGAATTGCTTGATATATTTTTCTCTTAGAAATATGTTAATCATTCTTCGTGAAGGGCTTACCTGAAGCTCAGTAATACTTATACAAAATACAAAAGTTTTATACCAATCCATCATACCTTAATTCGCTAGAATAAAAAAGTAATTTTTCATAGCTTTGCATGAACTAACTTTTACAAATAGAACGTCAAAAACCACTGAGGCAAAGGTATAGAGTTTTCTAAAGTTAACGTTTGTTGAGTTAGTATTAGTAGCTTCATTCTACATTAGATGTTTTGGAAGTGCTAGCCATATTATGTCCACTTAGACAGGGTTCACACGGCATTGTTCTGCATGTTTATTTGCAGTATACGTCTTAACGATTAAATAGTGGCACATGTATTGTAGAAAGACCCATTCACATGGCGTTTGTATTGCAAAATATCATAAACAGTTTGTACGTTCAAACGAATACTCAACAGACCCGTCAATCAAATCGAATAAACTTTAACGTATTCGCTTTGCCGTGACACAATAGTACATTATGATACAAGTGTGCTAAGTTGACCATTATATACAAGGCGATATTTTGTACGCACGAGCGAAAGCGAGTGCGCCATAAGAAAGCCGCGTATATAATGGTCACAGGCACACGTGTTTCATACGACGTTTTTCAACACACTTGCCATTAATCCAAACTTCGTCACACCACAGCCGCCAACTATTTACGAAAAATGGCGCGTTGTTTTTTTTTCTTGCCGCGAAACTTATGCGCGCGCAAGGTTAAGGCGCGAACTAGATCGGCCAACAGCTAAGATTAAAAATGTAATAATTCGTTTTTGAGTTATTTTTAGTAATAAAGCTGGATTTACCATTTATTGAAATAAATATGTACATACTGTTATTTTTCGCATAAATACTGTTTGTTGTGTAAGTTATAACCCGACTAAATTATATCGCTTCATCTTCTTACTTACTACTTGGTACTAGGGTACAAATGTAAATTGATCGGGTTAATAAACAAAAGGCACTAGTGCAATAATATACAGAAAAAGCACGCGTGTTTAATATCTATGATTATGTGCCAAAAACCGGTGGAATAAAAACGTCATTTTGAGCAAGTGTGTTGAAAAACATATTATTATTTTACATGCTTTTCGTATTTTACACGAGTGAAAATCATATGAAATTAATGAAAAAAAGTACGTTAAAAAACGAATATAGAGCAAACGTAGAGGACAAATGTCGTGTGAACCCTGCCTTGGGGTTTGTGGAATTAACAGCTTGGTTCTACACGATATTTGATATTTTTTGAAAGAGCCATTAGTTGCCTTGTCAAAATTTCACATGAAAATGATTTGGTGGGGTTATTTTACAATATACGTATATTTAAAGACTGTATTAATATAATTACTTCACATATGCGATTTATTTTTATTTAAACAGCGTAATCCCAAAAACCATTAAATAAATTTGACTTTATCGTTTACTACTGAAAGAGCCACAGTCAATTCCCTCCGCATTGCGATTGAGAGCTAAATATGCGCATAACGGTTCACTAAGTGAAATGAGTAATATAGTTCAGTGGAAGCCAATGATTTCACAATATCATGCACTACGTCACATTTACTTAACTCAATTGTCAATGTATCGTATACAGTTCTGTTCATAAGAATAAAAATTAACACTTTTATAAGATATCGGCAGTCTAGAGTTACGATTATACAACAGCAGTCTGTAATTACAACAAAAATAATTGAACATTACTCTCAAAATCAACTCAATTATCAATCTATCAAGCAATACTAAATTTAAAGTCTTATTGCAAAAAAATTAAAGATAATTTCTGCTTGCACTATCAAAAACGTTAATTTGACGAGAAACTCACGTGAGCCAAGCAAAACAACTGTCTCGCTCTTGCAGTAACTAACCGATATATTCTTCTTCCCTATCAATAAGCTACTGAAGGACTGCACTACTGAACCGTATTGGACGATTGTGAACGAGTGAGTGTAGGAACAAGATTACTGAAGCACTTCAATTGAAGCATTCATTTAGGAACTACCCAACTCTACTAGGAGCCAGTATAGAACACTATAAATCCGCTTGTTAGCGTATCGAATCAAGCGACAACAGTAGTGCTTCAACATCCCTGTAGATTAATTATATAGCTCGAATAGCGCAGTCGGATAAAATAGACACAATCCTGACCTAATAATATTCTCGTCTAAACTCAAAGCCCTCGACGCGAATTAAGTACCTATTACGAGAAAAACGAAAACGCAACTTTCGATAAAGCAAACCATCTGTCAACCGCATTCATGCACGTACCAAATCGCGCGTTTAAGAAACGCGTGGCAGCATCGCGACTCACGCAATGAACTGATTAAATTTGGCATCGATGCAGTTGCACGTTAATATTGCAGAAGAGCGACTGCATCGATGCTAACGTGTGTTCGCATCGCGACTATCCATGCTAAAAGTACCTAGCGCAAGTTTATTTATTTTATTTATTTAAAAACTTTATTGCACAAATAACAGTGTAAAAAAGGTGGACTTAATGCTAAAAGCATTCTTTCTCAGTCGTACCCTTAGGTCATGCCGAATGATTTTGGAGGGTGCAGGAGAACGTAGAAAGATATCACTTCGAAAACAATAAAAACGCAACAATATAATATGATAAAAATACAATAATATGATATACATACCATTATTAACATTGAGGATTATAAACTAAATAAACATAAGTATAATATATATTATATCCATAACAACCAAAAACATAACTAACTTAAAAATATACATACTTATATACTTTACAAGTTTCGCAATTATCAGCCAGAATCTTACGCAGTTTGTTCTTGAAAGACAATTTCGTCTCTGACCTCCTAAGTTTGTAAGGAATGACATTTTGCGACTGCTAAAATGCTAAAAGTTGCAGTGTGCATAGAATCTATGTTGTAGTAATATCTACACCGGCTTAACATTTATTTATCTCAATAAGTTTTGTCCTAGAAAAAACATGCCGTTTTCACACTAAAAGTAGATTAGGTACCTCATAAATCAATACGGATCAATCGGTAAGAAAAATTGTGATTGATTGCCTGGCATTTTGAGTGTGATGGTGAGATATGCTTATGACATAATAATAACACTAACACACGAAAATAGATCGTACTTTAACCTAGTAACATAGAAAACTATTTTAGTTACGTAATAAAAATCTTACTATCGGATTAAAAAATACAGAGTCTACAGATTATAAAGGGTATGAATATGCGATTTCTCGACCACTACACCAGACGGGTCGTCACCCGTCTGGTGTAGTGGTCGAGAAATCGCCTACTACGCAGCGGGTGCGGGTTCGATCCCCGCACAATACAAACATTTGTGTACATGAACATGTCTGTTTGTATTGGTCTGGGTGTTTTCTATGTATATCATGTATGTATTTACAAACAAAAAGTATTTAAGTATTATATCCGTTGTCTGGCAGCCATAACACAAGCTTTGAGTACTTTGGGGCTAGATGACGATGTGTGGGAATGTCCAAAGGATATTTATTTATTTATTTATTTATATGTAAAAAATCCTTCCAAACTTAAACAAAACAATCTGATAGTTATCAAGCATGAAGGACAAAACCACCAGTAACTATTGTACTAGTTTTCAACCAGCTGCATTGCATGAAGTTAAATTGAAAGTGACGTAAAAACAACTCAAAAATGTATAAAGGTCAGAGCATTAACACGTATGAAACCTAAAGGTTAAACGCATTTATCAACCATACGGAAAAAAGTTTTATTTTATTATTATTTTAACTTTATTGCACTGTTAATAGTACTATTGGCAGACTTAATGCCTTATGGCATTCTCTACCAGTCAACCGTCAAAAGTTACGTAACGGGAACAGCAACACCTCAGCATAGGATCGGCACCGGATGCCGAAAGCCTCGTCTCGGTTCGTGCTCACTACAACTATAGTTTGCATCGATACTAACGCGCAACAGAATCGATGCCAAATTAAATCTGCTCATTGCGTGATTCGCGATGCGGTCGCACCTGTAAAATCACAGTGTGTAAGTGGTCTAAGACTTCATTTTCACTTAGGAATGTCGTAAATAATTCGTTTTACATGTTTAAGGACGATCCGCAAAGAACAGTGCCGACACGTGGCGATCAAAAAATATGTTGTAGCACACATCTTTTACGACGCAATCCGCACTCGTCAGTTACAGTTATCACTGAACGTCACTATCACTGACGAGTGTAAGTGAATGTATGCTAAAATATTTTTTTCACTGACACTGCTGGATACGTTACTGATCGGCACGTGTCGGCACTGTGCCGGCACTATAAAACTGGCGTAAAAGCGCACGAAATTTTCCTAATTTAAGTGCCGGCTGCACACTAGTAATTTGTGATTCGAGTACTTTACATTTTTAATGGTTGTAACAGAAGTTGTATTTTTAAAAATAATAAAGTATTTTTTTCATACTATTATGCGCGTAGAGGCCTTTATCCTAATAATTTTGACACTTAAATACGTAATAGTATTCACAAAAATTTAACGAGAAACCAAAAATTTGCGCACGGGCGGGACACGAAAATATGACACTGAGTGTTAAAAACATTCTAAACCATACGTAATAGTACGAGTATTTACATAACTAAAGTAACAAGTTAGCGTCTAAAACAGACTCATTAAAAATTTCTGTTCGTTATAATTATTAGAATATTACCTTTGTAAACGTTGTTGTCAAATACCTACGCATATTCTGAACTCTGAAACTCAGAATATGTATTTTCTTAGGATAAGAAGACCTCAAAGGCAAATTTTCTTAAGAATGTTGTATTATTATGTAGTGTCTTACTCTAAAATATTTTAAGCGTAGGAACTGATGTGACTACTGGGTGAGTGGTTTGAAAATTGGTTTTAATAAATTTAACATAGATTAGCAATGTTTACCTTATATTTTTTATATGTATACTAGCGGACCCGACAGACGTTGTCTTGTCTACACGTCTTTAATTTGAAAATTTAAAAAAAGTGAATCTAAACCATTCCCAGATCCCCTTTAACACACAAAAAACTTCATCAAAATCGGTCCAGTCGTTTGAGAGAAGTTCAGTGACATACACACTCACAGAAAAATTATATATATAAAGATTTAAGTACTTTACTCTGATTTGTAATAAGATAGACCAAAATGACATTTGGTGAGTGGCCAGTTTTGCGTAATTCAAAAATAGTGATGTTCCTGAAATAATCTAAGATTTCAATTTATTCAATCTTTGTTTTTGTATGATTGAAGGATAAAATAGTTATATTTTGAATTGTGTTGTGCCAAAATACTATTAACTAATATTCAAAATTTTCTTAAAAAATGTAATCTGTTAAATATCATGTTTCTGACAAGTATCATCAATAACAATTATATATTATTTATAGAAAGAGGTAAAATGTCGAAATAGGTACAATCATACAGTAATATTTCTATTGCAAGAGAAACAATAGGTTTTTTACTCATTAGAACAATTGTTATATAAATTTCGTTTGTTTATAACTATTTTCACCGTCTGATGATTATAAATTCATATCACAAGTTCAATTATTCGCACACAATAGAATTTTCAAAACACTATTGCACTACGCTTGCAACATTAAAAAATCAAAAGTAATTAAAAACCAGAGTATAGTCTTATGTACTGAGTTGCAACTTCGTCTACGAAAAGGTGTGATTTTCTGAAAAAAAATTTCTAATATTTTTCATATTGGAATATAGCTCACATTTTCAGGCTGATACCAAAAAAGGTGATGTTTTTGAAATCTTATTTAAGTGCAATTATCCAGAAAAAGTTGCGTGTATAAATAATTTAGTGCTCTATATATTTTTTTCACCATAACCAGTCGCACAAGTCCACTGCTAAACACAGCTTTTCCACAGCTGAAAACCGGTTGCAAGCAGTCTCCTCCTGTGTGACCTTGTGATCTTTACAAAAAGACTTCTGTTCATATTACCAGTGCTTATCTTATTGACCGAGGGATCTCTTTCCAATAAATTCTTCGCCTCTATTTACCGTAGATTAATTTAATTTAAATTCAAATATTTTATTTCAGAATAAAATTCCATACAAATTGTTAGTAATTCTTACGGTTATGTTAGTAGCATTAAAATAAATAAATAATAAAAAAAAAACAATTTCAAATAATAATTAAAACACACATGTCAATTATCAATGTTAATTATAATTATTATATTATACGTTATATATATTAAATGCAGAAATATGTGAAATTAATTATTATTTTTTGATTAATTGGATTCACTACTTCTTTGCTCCGATCAAAAGGGCCCTCTAATGACCAGCGTTAGGACACTCGGGATAGCCCACTAACCTCAAAATGGCATTGGAGCTGCCGCACACTCTGCTCATCAGCGAGACCACTTTTTGCGAATGATCGCGTAAAATCCGTCAGTGCGTGCCTCGGCAAACATACCCGACGCACTGCAAAGCGCGGCAACCCCAACAACATCCGGAAAACATTGTTGTATTGGACCCGCAAGGCGCTGTAAGCCTTCTGCGTATATTTCACCCATAGGCAGCTCGTATAACCGACGACCCGTCTGGTGTAGTGGTCGAGAAATTGCCTACTACGCAGCGGGTTGCGGGTTCGATCCCCGCACAATATAAACATGTGTGTGCATGAACATGTCTGTTTGTATTGGTCTGGGTGTTTCCTATGCATATCATGTATGTATTTACGAACAATAAAACCGGCCAAGTGCGAGTCGAACTCGCGCACTGCGCCCAAATTTAACTGAATTAGGGAAACCACTTACTTCTACTAAGTAAAATACCACAATATTTTGTCGACTGCAAATATAACTTTGTTTTTCATAGTGTTTGTATGAAGTACAAAGTTATGTTTGCGGATGTAGAAAATGTGCTATATCTCTCTACTTTCGTCCGGTTTCGTTCGATCCCGTCTCAACCAATTTTCGTTGAAAGTATTTATTAAGATCTACATTACATATTTTTTTCAAAATTTACACTTGCTTGGTTTAAAAGTTAGATGGGGGGACGCCCATTTTACCACTTTGGAAGCGTCTAGCTATGAAACGTTAGACTTTAAAAGAAAACGGTTCAAGAAAGCTCTTTGTCATTTTAAAAGACCTATCGATAGATACCCCACACGCATGGGTTTGACAAAAAAATTTCTTTGGTTTTAGTTTCATGTATGGGAGCCCCCCCTAAAATGTCATTATTTTTTTATTTTTTGTATGAGAATCGGTAAGCGGTTAACAGGATACATCTTCCTACCAAATTTCAACAGTGTAATGCTTATAGTTACAGAATAAAATGGCTGTTACATACGGACGGACAGACAGACAGACAGACAGACTTGACAAAATATAAGGGTTCCGTTTTTTGCCATTCGGCTACGGAACCCTAAAAAGTAATTAAGTATTATATCCGTTGTCTGGCACCCATAACACAAGCTTTGAGTAGCTTACTTTGGGACTAGATGGCGATGTGTGGGAATGTCCAAAGGATATTTATAAAATGATTGACAGAACGCCTTAAACAGGGTAATTTTTACTTCTTCCGTACAACGAGCAAACCTACGGACCAGCATATTGCTTCTAATCGCCAACGCTCTGCGTTCCCGCTCTATGTCGATATCATCCTGCAGGTCTTCTGTTTCGACGTGCCCAAGGTATTTGAACTGTTTGACTCTCGTCAAGACAGTTCAAGACAATGTGACAGGCGAAACGACTTGTGGAGATCTGCTGCCAGCGGCGAAGATCAGGAGCTTACTCATTTTTGTGTTGTATCACAACCCGTGAGATTCAGCATAGGCCTCACACGTTTGCACCAGCCTTCTGAGCGCGCCGATCGAAAGGGCCAGCAGCACCATATCATCGGCGTAGCTGATGTTGTTTATGTTTACACCATCTATAAAACATCCCGCGTGCATGCTGCTGAACCCGCGGACCAGCTGATCGATATACAAGTTGAAAAGCTTCGGAGACGTCAACCCCTCCTGTCTCACGCCGCATTCCAACCGATGTACTCGTCCGAGTGCCCATCCGCCTATCGTAGCCTATCGTAATTAACCTGGTTGCCGTACCAGCGCCTGAAAATCTCTATGACCTCCGGCGGAAGACAAATGCCCTTCATCTTATTCCACAGCAACGGGTAGGACACCAAGTCGAAGGTTTTTGACAGATCTAAGAAGCATGCGTATACGGGGGTTCTTCTGACGGTTTTAAGATTAAATATACGCTTGCGACGTAATCTTCACATTCTTTCTCTGTTGTACAATGTTCTTTTCAATTCACAATCTCCCCCCTAACTCAAGGAACGTTTTCACTTTCTACAATCCGCCAACGACCAGGTTAAGATGCGTTCTTGCCGTCGACTACACCTTTCCTTTCCCCCTTTCTCCTCCCAATGCTACTCACAGTCGTTTACTGTTCAGTCCGTTCGACTGTGGAATTCTCTTCCCCTGCGTATCCGACAATCTCAGTCCCTTCCAGTGTTTAAAGCTAGGGTAAAAACGCACTTCCTTTCACTTCAAAAAAACTGACGGAATTTTCTGAAATGGATCTAGTATATGTACGTATATTATATGTATTTATTAATTTGTTTTATTGTATTTGTAATATAACGTGTATTATTTATATGGTTATTATATTATATTTTTATTATGTATATGTTATTAAAGTGTAATATTAAAATATTAGCTATATTTTTGCACACCGCTTTCTACCTCACAAATAAACGTTGTTTCCTCTATCCAATGGCTGTCTGGAAGAGATCGCTTCCAGCGATAAGACCGCCAATATTGTACAAATGATTTGTCTGTAATTTTATTGTTTCTTGTGTCCTTACTTGTGTTATAAAGAATATTTATTTTTTATTATGAAATATTAACGTTTTATTTATTTGTCGACAGGAATCGCAAGCCGAAACGAAGAGCACGCAGTCTTACTGCATGCATACTGTCGATCATGAGTTTCGACACGCTATACGCTCGACACATATTGACAAGAGCATCGAGGCTAAACGAAAAGTAAGTCACATACTGTATAATTATGTAATGTTGTTTTCAATTTAATGTATAAAGTTTGAAGCAGATCTAACCACACGTATTAGAAAGCACCGTATTGTCATCAACCAGGCGTCAATCATACGGAACCACTTCACGTATAGGGATCAGCAGCGCCGCGGCATGAGATAGGCTTCGAATAGCTAACGCTTTGTTTTGGATCACGTTTGCTACAACTTATGACAGTTCTTCTTGTGATTGACAGCCCGTTTGACAAGGTGGACAGATAGTTGATGAACATCGGCCAACTAGGTCTAAGCGCGTGGCAACGCATGCGCCGCTGGTCGAGAGTGGCCCTGAGTTGATCTCAATCCGCGTGGAGACGCTACGATTTTGATAGATGTACGTTGGAGTGTTGAGTTTTACTTACTTTTTGGCTGCTTCGCTGAATATCTGTAAAGCACTCATTTGGAACGAAATTTACGGTTGCATTATGTTTGTGGTACGAGTAACGATAAAAAATTATCGCTGCAAAAAAATGATTTGAGTGTGAACGACAGAGTTAATACTTTTAGTACTTACAACGAATAACAGTACTTTCAGAAGCTTGCAAATAAAGTTATCGCGCTCAGTTAAAAGTATTCATAGATAGCACCAGTGTGACATGGCAGTGTAGCGGACACTCTGATCATATTAAAAACAGATTGCGTAATGGTTTCTAAAAGCCTTCCACCTTAAAACTTTTCAGGGTAGTATCCCAGACACAATATATTTCTTATTGTTTTACGGCTATAGCCGTTCACTATCACGAAAAGTGTTAACGAATGAAATCACTAAAAACACTAGGTAAATATTGTTCAGCGTATATTCGACGGGCATGTGAACAACAGTGCCACGACTTTTTGTTGATAAATTACTTAAAAAACTGAGCCATAAAGAGATTATATATAGGGATATAATAAATCAATATTATTTAAGATGTATAAGGATACGTCTTAAAAATTTAACATTTATCATATTATATATAAATAGTTCCTGTGAGGACAGGAACTGTAATACTGCGGTGTTAATATGCCAAGCTGTAATTTGAAAACGTCGAATGGAAAAACATTCATCAACCTCCATGTTTATGGTTTGGTTTTTTTGAATTAGTTACATGATTATTATTATATAATAATTAAACATAATTTAGCTTCAGAAGTAGGAATTTATTAAAAAAAAACAAGTTTCTTACAACAAACAAAGGTTTATTTAAATTAAGGAATTAACACGTGAAAAATACGACAAATTATCTAAATTACACAGAATCAGCCTAAAAATGTTACACCAATCTAAACAATTGCAAAATGGAACAATTAACAAAATAATGACACAAAAAGACTTACAAGTCTACAGTACCGAGGAACACGCCGAGAACGAGTACGATCCGAGCGCTAGCAAGCAAATGAGCTACTACCGGTCTGCACGGTCCTTATATAGGGAGTGGCGGGGCGGTAAGACGTCGCCTTTGGCACGCCACGTTGAACCAGGGCTTATTATAATATTTTAAGTAAGTTACATCATTATAATTACAAAAGTAAGTTACTGATACAGCTATACATAATCAACTTATAGAGTACGAGTATATCTTACAAATACAAGAACGCAGAGTTTGTTTTTACACGCAAAACATAACACGATGTCCGTTATTTTTTAATCTATCTGTTTTTGATGGTAATTTCAGTAAAACTAATATAAGAAATAATGTCAAAATGAACCTAGTTTTGGTATATAAAAATTCAGGACATAGTTCAGGACCTTATTAAACATTTACTTACGAGCTTATCTGTTAGTTTACTTTTCCTTTAACTTTTCATTTTGCTTTATTATTATTTTTAAGTACCTTAAGATATCCTTTTTGCTGTCTGAAAAACATCCCACTCCATGCGTGAACTCAAAGGAATACGTAATGATGAGTTATTATTTTATACAACTTCAAATTTCCTTTGTAACAAACACAAGAGTCTCCCTTGTACATGATCGCGTACACTTCAACAAAATCCTTGTGAGATATTGTCAAAGCGAATGGGCAAATCTAGCAGACTTTAACAATTCGCGGTAACCATGGAATTTTTTGGCCGCTTGTTTCTACCAAGAATATCCATTTGCGCGGGATGATTAATTGTTATTGTTAAAGCATGTCATGTCGCAATCAGTCTAATATGCACTCTTTGTTCTTTCACTTTCATATTTACAAGAGATTACCATGGAGTTGACTCCTATTCTCAATTTCGGCGCAAGCATTGAACCTAAAGCAATTTCAAAGTCTGCGGCTAAAAATCTGGGCATCCTTAACAGCTCACGTCCGTTCCTACTTGGAGTATTGCTGTCACTTCTGGGACGGATCAGCTAAGTACCAGCTAGCCGAGTGGAGCGCAGAGCTAGGAGGCTTGTCGGTGATGATACCCTAAGCACCAAACTCCGTAGCTTAGCCCACCGCCGCAAAGTCACCTGCCTGTCAGTTTTTTACAGGCTTTACTTTGGAGAGTGTGCAAAGGAACTCTATGAGACTCTGTGCGATAGAAAAATGGGAGTTGGTAGGGCTCACCCCAGCTCCCATTTTTCTATCGCACAACAACAACAAGATGCACTGCGAATTACCAATTTACCACCCATACGTTGTTAATATTCCACTGACTTGAACATAGCGCTACTTACCAACTTTCCCGACAGTCTACAATCCTATTTAAAATAAAAAAGTCAACAGGCTTCTTCTGGGTGAGCTCGTTTCATCGTTGTCCCTGTCGTATGCCTCGTATGCCTAGTATAGTCTAGAGACAAGAACAAACCCATGTCATATTTAAAAAAAGGTGTAGCAAATTATGAGCCCCTTTGCACACTGCGACTTTGAGCAGCAATACAGTCGCGATGCAGTATCGATGTCGACGCTAAATGTCATTTTTTACACACTTGCACTACTTTTAGCATCGATACAGGCGCGATGCTAACATGCGTCAGTATCGATGCAGTCACAATATAGAAGCTGGACATTGACAAATTGTGAAATGTTTATTGTTGAATGCATCGATTCTAACGCGCGACAGCATCGATGTCAAATTAGGTGCGCCTTCACACTAGAGCAACAGCAGCGCGTCTCTCTAATGTGTAGGGCTTACTGCTGTCATTTAATGTATGAAATTGACGCGACTGCCGCGCGACCGTCGCGCTGCTAAAATCGCCTAAGTGCGCCTTCACATTAAAGCGTCAGCAGCGCTGCAGCAGCGGATGCCTTTACATTAGCAGCGCGACGGTCGCGCGACTGGGTCGGCCTCACTACACCCATTACCCATTTCAGTGCTAATACGGGGATAGTATTACCACTGCAATAGGTAATGGTTATAGTGGGACGGACCCGCGCGACTTACCCGCCGCTGCCGCGCTGCGGCGGGAAATTGACTGAAATCATCGGCATCGCAACTGTCGCGCGTAAGTCGCGCTGCTAAAGTCGCCTAAATGCGAAAGCGCTCTAAGTGTGAAAACGCTCTTAATCTGTTCATTTCATGAGTCGCGATGCTGTCCCGCGATTTGGAAACACGTGACAGCATCGCGACTCACTGATCGATGCTAAAAGTCGCAGTGTGTAAAGGGGTCTGATAACCAAAGCATAGTGTTTCATAGACTCACTTTCTCACTCGTTTAAATTCCACGCTCAAAACCACAGAAGAGAAAATTTCAGTGGCTGAAGTCTGAAGCATAAAAAAATTTAATATTCAAAATATCACATAGAGAATTAAAATTTTCTGATTTTTTGCTGCGTTAAATATCCATTTACTTGCGTAGTTTTATCTTAACTAAATTGTAAATAATATTGGTAAATTTTCAGCTGAGTTTAAAAACATTTCCCGAAAATGAGCCATCGACTTACGGATAATAATAATAATAATAATAAATATCCTTTAGACATTCCCACACATCGCCATCTAGTCCCAAAGTAAGCTACTCAAAGCTTGTGTTATGGGTGCCAGACAACGGATATAATACTTAAATACTTTTTTTTTGTAAATACATACATGATATACATAGAAAACACCCAGACCAATACAAACAGACATGTTCATGCACACAAATGTTTGTATTGTGCGGGGATCGAACCCGCACCCGCTGCGTAGTAGGCGATTTCTTGACCACTACACCAGACGGGTCGTCATATTTAAAATTTAATAATTAATATTAAATATTTAATATAAAAAAAAAAAAAAAACCTATGTAAAAAAAATATAGTAATAAATAAATAAATTTTTTATAGTTTAAAAATTTATTGTAAATTTATTTTGCATATAAATTTTAGTGTTAATTTTTAATTATTTTAAAAATATTTAATTTTTTAAGTAGCAATTAGTATTAAAAATTTAAGAAGGATATCCCTTAGTTGATGACAAATTTTCGGGAAATACTTACGATTTTTAAATAAAATACAGTCTCTTTTTCCTTATAGGTCACACTTCTTAATTGTAACTTTTCCTTCACAGGTAATAAGAATGCTTTTCGTCATAATCCTCGAGTTCTTTGTTTGCTGGACACCTCTACATGTGATAAATACGGTAAGTGTAAAACCACAGCTTTGCGTCTCATTTTATGTCTAGGACGTTTAAAAAAACATGACGTTCAAGAAAAAATCATCATCGTTATTAGCAAAAGGACTTCCACTGCTGAATACAGGCCTATTACGATTTTCCACAGCGACCGGTTTGTGAGCGGACTGCATCCAGTGTGATCCTGAGACCTTTACAAGGTCGTCTGTTTATGTTGTCAGTGGACGTCCGACCGAAGGCGCAGTCTTCGGTCGGAGGGTCTCAAATCTATCTAAAGAAAAAGTGAACTGCACAATTCCATTCTAAACCATCAAGTGCCATTGACGCCAAATGTCTGGCTTTAACAAAAGATTCAAAGAAACGGTACAAGCGGGTTACATATACAAATATAAGTATAAGCGAAATATGGGCAGGTTCATAGATTTGTTATAAGTTATAAAACCTAGTTGCTGTTACTGATAACCTTGGAATTGTTATTATCGGTTATAATGATGATGATAGTAGACTATTGATTTATAATAATACAAAGACTTCAATAGTAACAGGCTTATCGGCCCTTTTAAATGATTCCTTATAACCTGAATAGTTAACTGGCTAGTTTTAATCCATTTGAAAACTTTCCATTATATTTAGATCAGACCTAGATACATTCGGATATAAAACACCATCACCATTTTAAAACTTCGTTTTTTGTTAAAAGACTAAGCAATTATTTCCGATTGTGTTTTCGATTTCGACTTTTTCTGTTCCCAAAAGTTTACCACAAACAACTCTCAGGCCTAGAATGTATGACACCAATGCAATTATTTTGATGTTATTAAGTCCCTCATCTTACATCTACATTTGCTAACGAATCTTGGGGGTGATTTCATTCAAAAACTTTTTCCGTCAAAACATATTTTTTTCATACCTTTGAGGGGTGTTGTTTGAGTGGCGAACGAAATTCTTTACCAAAACTCAACTGCCCTTTATTTTGCCGAAAATATAAAGTTTTCAACAGTCTGCTGTGTGATGTTTTTTGACCAGTTTGAGCGACAAGCAAAGCTACTTTTTGATAACGAAAATTTTACAAACATCGCAATGAACAGATATGTTAATCATATCAATAGTACCTATGTATCGGCTAGAATCAAAAAAGCCAAGTCTGTCTGTATCCACCAAACAATACAACGTAATTCGCTTAATCATACAACGTATCAACAAAAACATTACAATCTACATAATAATAGATAAAATACTATAACGTTAAACCTCTCGTCATAACAGCTTTTATTTGGCCCCTGCAATACAAGCAGTATTGTCAGAGACCACTTAAGCAACATGGCTTGTTATTTTATGGAAATAAATACATTATAATATTCTTATTCCCATAACATGTTCTCATTTTCTTAGGGATTCTGCTTTTCGCGGAAAACTACCAACCAGTATATAAGTCATAATATAGGTATATTCAGTCGTATCCGAAACGCGCGACTGCATCAATGCTAAAAGTTGCAGTGTGTAAGGGGTCCAATGAGAAATGATCATACTTTTGATTTATAGTGTTTTGTCACTACACAAACTTAATAAAATAAAATGCACTTAAAAAAGCAACTGTATCAGACGAGAAATGTCCAATTAGAAAGTGGATTTTTATATTTTGAGTACAAATTTTACAACACGATTATTGTGGTGTGGTGTGTCTGTTATTTATAAGAAACACGCATATTTAGTTGAATACAAACAATGATTATTTGTTTTTTGTGAACAAAAAGAAATATAAACATGTCATTAATATTTTTTAATCATGAAGCCGTTACAATCCGAGAGACAGATAATTTCGTTGATTTAAGAAAAGCTAGAGCCAGATGCTTCCAACGCTGGCATAAACCTTCATTAAAATTTTAGCGTGATAATAAATAATAATAATAATGAAAATTGTACTGCAGAACATTTTTAGTTGGTTTGGTATTTTTAACCGAAGCTTTTTGCAGATATACCTCTTCTACCCTGAGGAGCTATACCAGTACATCGGTTCAAAAGGAGTGGTTCTTCTGCAGTTGTTGGCCTACTGCTCGTCTTGCTGCAACCCCATCACTTACTGCTTCATGAATAGGAAGTTCAGGCAGGCTTTCATCACACTTTTCAAGACCTGCAGGCTGTTCAGGTAATATGCATTATGGTTATCATCATCATTATCAGCCTAAGGACGTCTACTGCCAAACAAACGCCTCCCCCACGGTTTTCCACAGGGACCGATTGCAAGCAGTCTGCATCCAGGTTTGCGTCTGGCGCTTATTTATTTATTAATCTTATGATCTTTACAAGATCGTGTGTCTACCTTGTCGGTGGACGTCCTACGCTGCGTTTATTGTCGAAGGGCCGCCAATCTAGAACTTTTTTGCTCCTACGCCCATCAGTTCCTCGCGCAATGTGCCCTGCCTATTACCATTTGAGCTTACTGATTCCCAAGGCTATTATAGTTATACGCATTAGCAATGTTTTTATTTTATTTTTATTAAAAATGAGCTTGAAGGGCTGGGTGAGCTCGCTCAGTAAAAGACTGTTCAGTATAACTTTAAATATTTTTTGAAAAAATTATGGTTTGAGGAAAAGACGCAAGCTTCATTCTGAATAATATTAAAATAAAACAATTGATGCAAAAATGAAACTCGGAAAAATTTCCTACAATTTACTTTCTGCAATTTTTCCTTGTAAAGTAATAGTTTCGGCGTACAAACGTCGCAACACTGTATTTTGCTAAAAAGTCTTTTGCACACCTACTGCAGTATTTTGTCGACCACAACCTTTTGGATCATCAACAAAGGATGTTGCTTTGCATGCTTTGCTGAGTTAATTAAACCCTGTACTCAAGAGGTGGGAAGGAATCGGCATCAATGTAAATGGCGAGTACATCACACACCTCCGATTTGCCGATGATATAGTTGTTGTGGCAAAGACGCTGGAAGATCTTGGCACTATGTTCGAAGACCTTAACCGAGTCTCCCAACTAGTGGGTCTTGAAATAAACATGGAGAAGATGAAAATTATGTCGAGTTCCCTTGTTGTACCCACTCCAGTATCCATTGGGAACTCAACTCTCGAAGTTGTCGACGAGTACGTCTACCTGGGACAAGTGATCCAATTGGGTAGGTCCAACGAAAAGGCAAAGACGTAATTCGAAAGGAGCACATTAAAATCTTTAAGATAGGCAGCTTATTTGCTAAACCCCCGAAAAACATTCTTGGTCAGCGCAATTTTTCGTACCTATCTAATATACATATATAATTCTCGTGTCACAGTTTTCGTTGCCATACTGCTCCGAAACGGCTTGACCGATTTGATGAAATTTTTTGTGCTTATCCGGTATCTATGAGAATCGGCCAACATCTATTTTCATCTCCCTAAATGTTAGGGGTAGTCCACCCCTAATTTTTTTATTTATTTTTTAGACAATAATTTTAATTTCTATTTTTTTATGATACAACATACAAAAATACATACAATCCTCAATTTTCACTTTTCTACGATCAACCCTTATTTTTTAATAGCCATTTTAGTAATTTAAGGGCGAAACAAAATTCGCTGGGAATGCTTAACTTTTAAAATTACGGGACTCGGCGGTACGGGACTGGGGCGGGACGGGGCGGGCGGGCTGGGGGCGAAACCAAGTTCGCTGGGTCCGCTAGTTTCCTATATATTCATCGAATACAATTCAAAACCTCACCTATTTATCAGCATATGTATTTTTTTTTTAAATAATATTAACTTGTGGTCAATTAAATTCATTTTCTTTCTTTCTTTCAATCACAAACATAAATGTCATTTTAAAATCGCTAGTTTTATACTTGTTTCGTCGGATAGGTCCGTAATAGGTGATGTCTCCAAATTAGGCGTTTAGTATTATATTCCACGAATATTCCTTAACTGACATTGGTCAGTGGCAAATGACTCTTAGGGCTGATTTTTCAATAGTCAGATAAGAAATAT
The DNA here is from genome assembly GCA_963924145.1 of Pyrausta purpuralis. NCBI lineage: Eukaryota > Metazoa > Arthropoda > Insecta > Lepidoptera > Crambidae > Pyrausta > Pyrausta purpuralis. The sequence continues at coordinate 23,008,964 of OZ001645.1, read as the reverse complement.
TCGTCGAACAAAATACAAGATGGCTAATTAGAAAACGTCACCTAATTGTCAGCAATCATAGGTACCTGTCATTTCTTAAAACATGTCGCTTTATAATTTATCAGTCTGATAAGTTTTATCTGACCATTGAAAAATCGGCCCTTAGTTACATAAAAGGTGTCAAAGAAACATGCTAATTTTATAATAATAAGCAATCTACAACCAGTCATACCTACTTCATAAGAGATAACTAGTACAGACTGACCAATTGATGGATTATCACTTTCGTTTTAAGCAAACCTTATACTAAAGCCGGAGAGCATGCTAGTACCTATAAATTATTTACAGGTCACGGCATACGAGTATATGCCCGTAAGATAATACACATATTTTTCTTCGCAATTCCGAAAACTAGGTAAAAGAAAAAATATGTTTATCCGATATTTTATTCCATACTGTTCTGAGAATCGAGACATTAGGTATCGAACATGCTTTGATATTGCATTGCAATGTGGTCATATAGATTGTAAATGCTCCGAAGTTTAGCTCTTACTATTATTTGGTGGCGCTGTCAAATAATCTAGTTGGACAAGCTAAATAATGCGCTTTATTTCACTTGGTAGCGCTTTAGGCGTTTGTTTCGGCTGTGCAAGCTTTAATTACATCGCAATCGAGTCGCTTTCAATTCACAGGATACCCCTCTACGCGGTTCCGTTTTGTTTGGTATTCAAATACCTTCTAAGCTAGAAATATGTTTTATTCATGTAAAATACAAAACACAACCTGAGCGTCATAAAATGGAGTGGTTCATATTACAACTATTTTGAAAATATTGTAAACAATTATTATTTTGCTAGTACAAAACCCACATAGTGTATAATTTTATTTAGGGTTTTTATAATGGTTTGAGAAACTTAATTAGATAAATTGCACTTGTAAAAATGAACTGTGTCAGACAAGCCACACAGTGTATCATTCAAATAGTAGCAAATTCAGAAACAAAGATTGGACTCGTTGTTAATTCTTGTTTAGTTCTTTATTTTCTTTTGTTCCGCTTTTCCCAACGGATCCATAGGCCTTAAATATCATTTATTTATTTATTTATTTGTTGTATGAGAATCGTTAAGCGGTAAACTATAAAATGACAGTGACACTCGTTCTATTTGATGTGAGTTTATGCCAAATGAACAGCATTTCAAATGACACGTGAATTTAATTTCGTAATCCAATTTAAACAAGCCGAAATTCAGATGGGTAGTATTGCAGATTAAATGCGTATCGCATATGCTGTAATGTAATACAAGAAGCTCTTTGAAATACGTGACATCAAAATGTAAACGCGGAATCGCGTTAGTGTTAACTGATGCGGCCACGTGTGATTAGTAAGTTCAAGTAGCAATGAAGGGGGGATTTGGTGGGGTTTATTTTATGTGCTGGTTTACCGAATATTTTTTAAAACCTGTCGTGCATACGAGTAGTATCATTTGAAAGAGTGTTTTAAGGACTCATTATAACACTTCAGCCGTAGCCGAATGGCAAAATTGGGAAACCTTATAGTTTCTTCTAGTCTGTCTGTCTGTCTGTCCGTCCGTATGTCGCAGCCACTTTATTCTGACACTATAAGTATTACACAGTTGAAACTTAGTAGGAACATGTATCCTGTTAATCGCTTTACGATTCCTATACAAAAATTTAAAAATAATGATGTATAAGGGCTCCCATACATGAAACTTAAATCAAAAATTTTTTTTTAGTCAAACCTATGCGTGTGGGATGTCTGAATAGGTCTGTTGAAATGTCATAGAGATTCCAATTCCAATAGATAGATGCTTCCAAATTGGTTAAATGGGCGTCCCCCCCTCTAGTTACAGTGCAGTTGTTGAAAATATGCTACATCTCAATCTCATGCTTTGAGATATAGCACATTTTCAACAACTGCAAACATAACTTTGTTCTTCATATGGACACTATGTACAACAAAGTTATATTTGTTGTCAACAAAAAAAAATTTTTAGCTAAGTGAAAGTAAGTGGATTCCCTAATTCAGTTAAATTTGGTACGGAGCCCTCAGTGCGCGAGTCCGACTCGCATTTGGCCGGTTTTTATTTAAAACGAACCAAAGCATTGTTCGATCGAAGCCGCGTTTTGATTTGGAGACCTCAAGTCAAAGCGGAGCATAAGTTTTTTCGTCCAAGAATTTTCTACCCAGCCACGGAGGTCTTGACCAGTTTTTTTTAGATGAAGGTTAACACTTAACCAAAATACGTATACTTGTTTTTATTAATTAAGAAGAAGTCAATAATAAAACAGACTTCAGAAACACAAAAAGGCTTCCATAAACTCTTAAAAAGACTCCATTTTAGTAAAACCATTTTTTTTTGAGTCGGTGCCCAGACGAATGACGCTTAAGATGGTGCTTGAGATAGCCAATGCCGTGACACCGACTCCAAGAAGAAAGGGTTTGCCTAAAATGGACCCAAATACCCCCCAAAGGAATTTATCGAATTACCGGTAATCCTGTATACTTAACACTTTGCACGCCGTTCACGAGGACCATTCGTTATGCAGTTTTGCCGCCATTTCGCCGGCCATTTAAATAACTGCCACGCGTAATTCGCCGATAACGAATACCACTCGTTACACTTTTTCTCTTAGAGTCGCGGATGACGAATAGTACTCGTGATCAAATTCCATACTGTTTGTATCAAAATAACGAGAACAGTTCGTGATCCGCTTGGTAGCAACGTATAGAGGAACGATTTAGCTACACGCACACATACAATTCATTAACGTATTTGGTTGGAGGTGGCGTGACAATGCGTCGGCCCGCGCTGTCTCGCCAGTGCGCCGCAAAGTTTGTGCTGACACCATAAAGAAGCAAACTGGTAAACGTGGACGCAAAGAAACATTTTTTTATTGTCCTGACTGTTCAGTACCATTATGTAATTACCCTTGCTTCAAAAAATATCACACACAAAAAGATTATACTGTATAAAAGCAAGAGCAAACACATGTTGGAGTTTTTTTTTTTTCAAAAAACGTGTTCACTTTACTATAGTTTCAAAATAAAAATAAATATGTAAGCACATTGTTTTAATTTTACCCTAAAAATATATAAAATCACCTTCCAAATACAAAAAGAATTGTTCCTATATATACGCTAATAATTTTTTTATAAATCTTAAAATATCACCGAAAAACGCCGGCGAACCGCAGATGACGCTTTAAAAAACCCGCGGCGTACTTGGGCGCAAGAGCATCACGAGTGGAGCTCGTGATCGGCTGTCGGAGTGCGGCATTGGATTATAACGTCGGCGTTCAAAGTGTTAAGGGTATATCATCTGTTCAAAACGAGAACTTTAATGGTATTTAGTATTTCAGAGGATGCTTTCCTGAGAAGTCCGAGTGTAAGCAGGCGACACCCCCTCCTTCAAGTCAAGACCTTACAGCCTGTATAGTAAGGGGCAGCCACACCGGACGCACAGGTAAGTTTTTTTTTAATTATTACGTTCTATAAACCTAAGTTTCATCCCAAAATAAAAAAAAAACATTTCTTTTTGTTTCCCCTTTTCAACTGGTCAAGGACCACTGTCTAATCTCTGTCAAAACTAACCATTTTTAAGCAAATAATCGATTTTTCTTTACGTTTTTCTAAGTTTGGCCGGTGTTTTCTTTAGCCAATTGTTCTAGTTTTTCGCCAGTTGACGGTATTGCAGAAAAACTTGACGCTAAAATTGAGTGACGTTTGATATTCTCAAACTCAAATTCTCTTATTCAATGAGAGCTAGCAAGTCCTTCTTTAATTTTTCGATGACTTTTCTTAGCCGACGCTTAACTTTAAGAAATCATTACAACCGCCTAAATTGTACTATTGTACGATTTTATCCTGTACTGTTGTATAATTCAGTTTGTTGTGTAATTCCTTTTTTGTGGAATGCAATAAAGCACATATTTATATATATCTAAAATATTATTAAAGTGAAACAGTTTGTTTGTTTGTTTATTGCCAGTCCAATTGGATAACATATTTTTGTTAGATAGTTTTTTAGATAGTTCATTTGTTGAGGAAGGCTTTAAACTATAAAATATGACAAAATTGGGGGAAATATTCCTTTCGACAACATTCCTTTTGACATTAATTTATCTGTGTACTATATTATGTATATTTAAATGATGTGTATGTTTATATGATAAATACATATTTAATTATTTTTATGTAATCGTATATAGGGTGTTGTGGTCAGTGACATCCAAATCAGGGATGGTAATATGAGTTATGCTTATTCTAAAAAAAATGTTTTTTTTTTACAATTCTGAGCAAGTTTTATACAAGAAAACCTCTTCACAACATTACAAAACGAATGGGAAAACTCGCACCCTGGCGCGTAGCTAGCGCTTATCTACGAAATACTATGTCGTAGCTAGTAAGCTACGAAGAGGCTACCTGGTGTTGGTGGTTTTGACTCGATCGGTGTACGGGATAAAAAAAATGATTTTGTGGGTTTTTCCCATTTAAAAAAAAATATGTATTTTTTATATTTTTTTTGGCATCAGTATCGTTTGTACAGGCACCCCTGAGTCGCTCGTCGCTGACCAAGTCAACACCCTGTATAAGTAATGGGCAGTATGTATGTTTATTATCGTATTATAGTTATCTCTATCGCTATTCTCTTCTCTTTTCTTGCCTCTACAACTTTACTTGCACCGCCTGTATATATATTTTTCTCTGTCCTGACCTTTGGTTGACTGGCAGAGAATGCTTTTGGCATTAAGTCCGCCATGTGTACCATTTTATATTGTGTGCATGAAGTTTTAAATAAATAAATTCGTTGCGTTTAAGATACACAAAAATAATGTGCGACGGTATGGTTCCGCTTTAAAAGTTCTACAATTGAGTCCACGACAACATGTCTATCTTAAGGTTTACTCACTACAAACTTTTTTATTTTTATATATTGGATAAATTAATTATTTTCAAACGTTGTATTATTAATCTTATCAAAATAAACATATTTATCATCACGAGAAATCCGAAATTTACGCAGGCTACGCTGAGGGAGTGCGCTAGTCTATCATATGACGATTTGTCAAAAGTTTGCGTTTCAGTACCTACTTAAAAATACTCGTTCTCCGGGTAACGTCCGGCCATCCGATGTGAAAACATATTATATACCTATTCTTTTAAATACGCCTTTTTGCATGCTCAAAATACCTTTCTTTGCAGCTCTTACCTCAAAAATAGAATACCTTTTTATTTTAGACAACCTGAATAAAATGTAGGTATATTAAGGTGAGATGCCTATGTCGTATTTAGAACTTTGTATTGTTTCTATCTTATCAAGCGTCTTAACTTACTTAAATAGAAATAATTTGTAATCACAAAGAACAGAAATTTTCAGAATCAGCGTTGAATGTACAATTTGTGTTATTTTTGCAGAAATTTTGCAGAGTTACAGTTGTTTCATCGTGATTTTGTTTAAATCTTTTTGAAATGATTGTGCCTACTAAACCAAATTTTAAGGAAAATTAATTAAGTAAGATCTTAAGAGTAATGATGTGTGATATTACTTCACACACAATAAACGATGCTATTGTATTAGTAAATGTTGTCACCCGGCTGCGGTGTAACTCAAAAGGAGTTACATTGAAATGGTAATGTTGCTAAATTGAATTTCGTAGTAGGGATCTAACAGACTTTCTGGGACATAAATACAATTAAAAGTAAATTGATAAACTGCGGACGGCTTCCTAAATTTCGGCTCGCTTCAGGCTCGCTTAAGGTTTTTTAAAACCATCGTTTATTTCAGCGTCAGTGAACCTCCATTTATTGTATTTTATCTTGTTCGTTTAAAAAAGGGATTACTTTATGAATAAAGCTACCAATAAGTTTAATAGGTTTTTACCTGTTGACCTTTAGATAAGTGTAAGTATTAAGAGATGACAGGTGGATAAATCATTACAGTAGTCGTATATTTCATGCAAAGAGATTAATATTTTTAATTTAAACTTGCTCTATTCATATTCATTAAAACATGTCATAGAGTTTCATTTGCGTTTTTATAATGTTTTGTAACTATACAATCTTAATAATATAGGTATAAATAGCACTTGTAAAAATCAGCTGTGTCAGACGAGGAATCGAACCACGTGTCTTACGCTATCCGGGCGCATGTCTATAGCACTCGGCCACCGACACCTTGGCGTTGAAGAAAGCACTTGCAAAATTTAATAGGCTTGCCTAGGTGTTGGAGACCAAGTGGTATAGCGTACGATACGGGGTTCGGTTTCTCGTCTGTCACAGTCGCTTTTTACAAGTGCAGTTTATATATCATGAGGTGGGATTTATGATTATGTTTAGCTTAATTCCCATTTTAAAAGCCATAGCCGTTTTTTTTACATACTGTTGACTTAAACAGTGGTTTGGCCACATCTCGAGACGGCCCCCTGACTGCACAGCCAACAAGGCCTTAAATTTCAACATCCCCGGCCCCCAACGTAGAGGTAGACCGAAAACAAGGTGGTCCGACGTAGTAAAGCGAGACCTCGCTGCCTGCAACGTCGCTGTGAGCGACACATCCGACAGGGGGAGGTGGAGAAGGAAGACGAGAAAGGCAGACCCCACCACCATGTAGGAATAGATAATGCCAGAAAGAGAGAGAGAGAGAGAGTTGACTTAAACGGTATTAAACAGTTTGTGTTACGCGTTTTATGTCAAAATCGATTACAGCTCGCATAGCGATTGCAGTTTGTCGAGTTTATTTGTGGGATTTCAATGTCAATCTTTATTTGCTACTGCGTTACTGCTCGACTATTAACAAGATTATTCCCTAGATTCAACTTATAAAACCCCAGTGCTGCATATGTGTTGTATGTGAAAGTACACTTTCATTTGCTCCCGGTCTCTTTAAATGGAATAGTGCTGTTAATTTTATGATTTTGAACATCAAAGTATTAATAAATATTTCAATTTCACGAGCAGTTTTTTGTAAAATTTCTGTCCGATTCAAGCTTCAATAATTTTTTGAGTCCATTTTGCATAACTGTTTGTGTCTTCAATTTTAAGTAAATGAAAAAAATAATGAGGAACAAAAAATACGTATGATTTTGGCAAAAATAAAAGAAGGCACTCCTCCGTACTGCTTCTTTTAATTAACGGTATCTTTACTTCCTTTAAGGTTTATAAGTTTAATTAGCATTCGCTTTATTAAAGCGCTTTATATCATTTCATGCAAATTCTTTTTCCAATCTCCATTACTTGGCCACAAGCAAATTTATTTAATGACTAGCGGTCCCCCGCGGCGTCTCCCGCGTTATTTTTTTGATTTCCCGTAAAATATCTCGACGCAAAATACATATTTTTATTGAAACCTTAGCGGTTAGCGGAAACGCGTGTTTTTCTTAAGATGCGGACCATTATTTTGAAACTTGGAAGCTACTAAGATATAATATTTTGAAATCAAATGATGGAAAGGGCAATTAAAAAAAATGCTCGTGATGATGATTATGTTTATTTTCATAAGTATAAATAGGTACCTCACCTTAGAAAATAGTACCTAATTATTTTTTTAGTAAATTTATGAACATAAAAAGTAAGTGAGTAAACGAGTAGTAAAGTAAGTCATATCAAAAAGACATAATTATGCTATCGCACACTTTATTGTAGAACTATTATAAAGCAGAACAATCCCGTCATACACGATTTTAATGTATATTGAAAGATGCTAACGCTGCGTACGCAACGGACGCTCTCAAAAGGAATATTTCCTATTCATAAAGATGAAATAAGAAACCAAAAATTTGCGCACGGGCGGGACTTGAACCAGCAACCTTTTGGCAAACCGGGCCAAACGCTCTTACCAATTGAGCTACCGTGCTGTTAGTCCGACCCTGCGAAATTTGTGGTTTCTTATGAAAACGTCAATTGCGTGACGCTTAGCGCCATCTAGCCGTCTGTTTATGAAACAGATGGCCCAAGCAGTTATTCTTTACAGAATAAATTCAACTTAGAAATAGATGTCGCTTCGCTATCTAATGCTTTAGAATGTTTTTAACACTCACAGTGTCATATTTTATATTCATAAAGATGAAATAAGAAACCAAAAATTTGCGCACGGGCGGGACTTGAACCAGCAACCTTTTGGCAAACCGGGCCAAACGCTCTTACCAATTGAGCTACCGTGCTGTTAGTCCGACCCTGCGAAATTTGTGGTTTCTTATGAAAACGTCAATTGCGTGACGCTTAGCGCCATTTAGCCGTCTGTTTATGAAACAGATGGCCCAAGCAGTTATTCTTTACAGAATAAATTCAACTTGGAAATAGATGTCGCTTCGCTATCTAAGCTTTAGAATGTTTTTAACACTCACAGTGTCATATTTTATATTCATAAAGATGAAATAAGAAACGAAAAATTTGCGCACGGGCGGGACTTGAACCAGCAACCTTTTGGCAAACCGGGCCAAACGCTCTTACCAATTGAGCTACCGTGCTGTTAGTCCGACCCTGCGAAATTTGTGGTTTCTTATGAAAACGTCAATTGCGTGACGCTTAGCGCCATCTAGCCGTCTGTTTATGAAACAGATGGCCCAAGCAGTTATTCTTTACAGAATAAATTCAACTTGGAAATAGATGTCGCTTCGCTATCTAATGCTTTAGAATGTTTTTAACACTCACAGTGTCATATTTTATATTCATAAAGATGAAATAAGAAACCAAAAATTTGCGCACGGGCGGGACTTGAACCAGCAACCTTTTGGCAAACCGGGCCAAACGCTCTTACCAATTGAGCTACCGTGCTGTTAGTCCGACCCTGCGAAATTTGTGGTTTCTTATGAAAACGTCAATTGCGTGACGCTTAGCGCCATCTAGCCGTCTGTTTATGAAACAGATGGCCCAAGCAGTTATTCTTTACAGAATAAATTCAACTTGGAAATAGATGTCGCTTCGCTATCTAATGCTTTAGAATGTTTTTAACACTCACAGTGTCATATTTTATATTCATAAAGATGAAATAAGAAACCAAAAATTTGCGCACGGGCGGGACTTGAACCAGCAACCTTTTGGCAAACCGGGCCAAACGCTCTTACCAATTGAGCTACCGTGCTGTTAGTCCGACCCTGCGAAATTTGTGGTTTCTTATGAAAACGTCAATTGCGTGACGCTTAGCGCCATCTAGCCGTAACAGCCGTAACAGACGGCTAGATCTAAGCGTCACGCAATTGACGTTTTCATAAGAAACCACAAATTTCGCAGGGTCGGACTAACAGCACGGTAGCTCAATTGGTAAGAGCGTTTGGCCCGGTTTGCCAAAAGGTTGCTGGTTCAAGTCCCGCCCGTGCGCAAATTTTTGGTTTCTTATTTCATCTTTATGAATATAAAATATGACACTGTGAGTGTTAAAAACATTCTAAAGCATTAGATAGCGAAGCGACATCTATTTCCAAGTTGAATTTATTCTGTAAAGAATAACTGCTTGGGCCATCTGTTTCATAAACAGACGGCTAGATGGCGCTAAGCGTCACGCAATTGACGTTTTCATAAGAAACCACAAATTTCGCAGGGTCGGACTAACAGCACGGTAGCTCAATTGGTAAGAGCATTTGGCCCGGTTTGCCAAAAGGTTGCTGGTTCAAGTCCCGCCCGTGCGCAAATTTTTGGTTTCTTATTTCATCTTTATGAATATAAAATATGACACTGTGAGTGTTAAAAACATTCTAAAGCATTAGATAGCGAAGCGACATCTATTTCCAAGTTGAATTTATTCTGTAAAGAATAACTGCTTGGGCCATCTGTTTCATAAACAGACGGCTAGATGGCGCTAAGCGTCACGCAATTGACGTTTTCATAAGAAACCACAAATTTCGCAGGGTCGGACTAACAGCACGGTAGCTCAATTGGTAAGAGCGTTTGGCCCGGTTTGCCAAAAGGTTGCTGGTTCAAGTCCCGCCCGTGCGCAAATTTTTCGTTTCTTATTTCATCTTTATGAATATAAAATATGACACTGTGAGTGTTAAAAACATTCTAAAGCATAGGAATATTTCCCCCAACATTTTTCATTGTTGCTCTGCTGTTATAAGTCGTAATGTTTAAATCCTTTCTCAAAACTATCTATCAGACAAATATGTTTTTTTAAATCAGTCCAGCAATTTTTGAGATTAGCGCGTTCAAACAAACAGACAAATCTTCAGCTTTATAATATTAGTATGGATGTCTCTATAATTAATACTAGCGGTTCCCCGCGACTTCGTCCACGCGTTTTGATATGCTTCCCTCCTCTCCCGTCGCAACTTGATGTTTTTAACCTAAAGCCTTCCTCGATAAATAAGCTATCCAACACAAATAGTACATTATGATACAAGTGTGCTAAGTTGACCATTATATACAAGGCGATATTGTGTGCGCACGAGCGAAAGCGAGTGCGCCATAAGAAAGCCGCGTATATAATGGTCACAGGCACACGTGTTTCATACGACGTTTTTCAACACACTTGCAAGGAAAAAACAAGACTCTTCATTTATTAAGTTTTTAATTATTAAAACAGTTAGTAAAAATACGTTTCACTCGATTTTGATGGCAAAGACTTTCGCACGCGTTTTTCGCCTCGTTACGTATGTTAATAATAGGTTTTCTTCATTTTCTTCACTTGAAGTAGACATTTTCCTTGAAAATAAACTTCATAATTAATCCAAACTTCATCACAGCCGACAATTATTATTTACGAAAAATGGCGCGTTGTTTTTTTTCTTGCCGCGATACCGATGCGCGCGCAAGGCTTAGGCGCGAACTAAATCGGCGAAAAGCCTAGATTAAAAATGTAATAATTCGTGTTTAAAACACAAATCACAGAAAATGTTAAATGAATTTGAGGTATTTTTAGTAAAAATCTGGATTTACCATTTATTGAAATAAATATGTTGATACTGTTATTTGTCGCATAAATACTGTTTGTTGCTAAAATAAAAGTATTGTATAACCCGACTAAATTATATCGCTTCTTCTTCTTACTTACAATTTGGTACTAGGGTACAAATGTAAATTGGTCGAGTTAATAAAGTAAAAGCACTAGTGCAATAATATACTGAAAAAGCACGCGTGTTTAATCTCTATGATTATGAGCCAAAAAACGGTGGATTAAAAACGTCGTTTTGAGCAAGTGTGTTGAAATATTTTTTTTTAAATCGGTCCAGTAATATCTGAGATCAGCGCGTTCAAATTAGATACTCTTCAGCTTCATAATATTAAGTGTAGATATTTCGTTTTATCCATGACTTTGTGTGAACTATACTTGGATTTGATTTCAGATAGTTGTTTTCTTAAGAATTCTTTTTTTGTTGCAATAGAGCTGGATGGGCTGGAGGGAGAGGATTGTGTTTAGCAGCGGTTCGCAAAGTACTGCTTTGGGAAGCAGCGGGCACCCCGCACTGCCGGCGGCCGTTGTGCTACGCCCCGTCACACAGGTGAGATCACTATCATCATCATCATCATCATCATCATCATCATCATCATCATCATCATCAGCATCATCATCATCATCATCATCATCATCATCATCATTGCCAGCAATATATTTATAATAGTATAACCGTTCAACCATCTATTATAATATAACCATTTTTTTATTGTACGCACGTGACTTATGTGTCAAATAAAATAATTTATATTCTATTCTATTTTATAATCACTATCACAGTGTCAGTATCTAGTAACCACTGTTATCGTCATCATTATCATTGCCAGCAATATCTTTATAATCGCTATCACAGTGTATCTAATATACACTGATGTCATCATCATCATCGTTGCAAACAATATCGTTTATATCACTATCGCTTATCTTATGTCATTTAATGATTGTTACTCTCTTGTGTTTTCTTGAAATAAATAAACTGTGTACGTCGTGCATAGTTTATTTATTTCAAGAAAACACAAGAGAGTATCTAATATCAACTGTTATCATCATCATCATCGTTGCCAACAATATCGTTAATATCACTATCGCTTATCTAATGTCACTTTTAATGATTGTTACTCTCTTGTGTTTTCTTTAAATAAATAATTTATATACGTCGTGCCCAGCATCAAATTTGTCATCATATTATTGCTGAATTTGAAGACGATTGTTATCAACACGAACAATCTTCTTCAAATCCAGCAATTGTTACCGTTAAGGTTATGACACTAGGCTATGTCATCGACATTGTCGTTTCACAATCATTATTATCATGCTACACAACAACAGATTTTTTATCATCATTATCTCTGCTATTTTTACTAGCGTTCCCCTGCAACTTCGTTCGCGCGTTTTGAGTTTGCTCCCTCCCCTACCGTCGCATTAAGATATTTTATTCATTATTATCCTAAAGCCTTCTTTGAGAAATACGCTATCCAAAACAAAAAGAGTTTTTCAAATCGGTCCAGTAGTTTCTGAGATTAGCGCGTTCAAACAAACAAACTGTTCAGTTTTATAATATAGTTCTCTTTCAAGAAGACGCGTGGCTTCGCGTGTCGCGTTCCTGCGTTGCAAAAATTGCCAGTTCACTGCCGCGTCCATCGCGGTTTCGCCCGCTGCTTCATTTACCGCGTCTGACGCAGCGACACTCGCGACATGCCAGGCAAGCTACACCACGCAGATCGCGGCGACATTTCTTTAGTTTGAGTTAGGCCCTTCTCCCATTACGATACGCCCGCGCGACTCTAGTCTCGGAGACTAGTCGCCGCGAAGTATCTCACATACATTTATATGGAGACTTTCAACTACGATATTAGTATTCTACGCGTACGCGACTAATCTCGCGATACCCGCCGTGTTGGTCGGTTGTGCGTCGCGTCTCGCGCGTTTCGACAAGATGGCGGCGGAGCAAGAAACAAATATTAAGTTTGTACAAGAAATTGAAAAACATGCTTGTGCATGTGCACAAGGGTTATCAGAATCCTTTCTTCCCCACTGACACATTCTCTAAATTTAGTATTTCGTTGATGTATAGCTGGTTTTAGTAATGTAACAAGATGCAAGACCTACTTACGACTTTGGACATTCGGTAGAAAGATAAAAAATCCTTATTATTATGTTGTGGTTCTTGTGCGGCTACAAAAACTCTACAATTTATGTTTCTTTCAATATATGGATTAATCCAGTATTTTCTACTCTTGCGTTGACGTCTTTTATTTCTATAAAACAGAAAAACTGCAAGAGCTTCTTCGTCACTGGAGTCGCTCGACATAACGTTCGTCTACAAAAAACGAGTTTGCACAAATGATGAATTAAGTATTTTTTCAGTAGCATAATATGCGAGCGTCGCGTAAGGAACATGTATCCAACTAGTATTATACTCGAGTATCGTACCCTACAAGTATCGTAATGGGAGAAGAACTTTAGCGCGTAAGACGACGCAGGTCGCTTCACGCACCGCCTCTCTTTAAACGGTAGAAACGCCTGACGCACTGCAGGAAGCCACGCCGCCCGCGACGCGCGTAACCACGCCTCTGTTTGAAAGAGGCCTTAGAATATAGGTATAATGATTTCTATAAAAATAGCCATAGGAGTAAGTTTGTCCACGCGGATGGTAAAATCGTCTTATCGCTATCAACAAATGCAAAAAATATATATTTTTAGAATCTACACAATCAATAATAATACTTGTGGGTACTAAGATGTTATGTAAGATTGAAGCGTGCATGATAATTATTTAGCCATCTTATTTTGTTGGTATATTCAGTGAATAGGTTGCAACTAAGTATATACAAAGTAATGCACCATTTTAAGAATCTCATCCACACGTGCAATTGAGGTTAAAAATATCTGCTGAGCCGTTAATTAGTAAATTAAATATTAACATTATATTGATGTTAATTATTTTGATGTAATTACTTACAATTTAAATCAGCTATTGATTATAGCTGATTTCAATCATAGGTAAACATCAAAATAAATATGAATGCAATTCACCACAACTTTATATTCCCTTTGGCAAATGGAATTCAGTTAACGTATTTAAATGCAAGGTAATTATTATTGCATTCTCTTTCACTCATGAATTCTGTTTCAATTAAACCAGAATTACCAAATATTCACAAAACTATCGTATATATTCACCTTAAGGCGGCGCAGTTAATATTGGCAAAAGAAAAATAAAACTCCTTCAGCAGATTAATAGGGCCTATTTATATACCTAGGAGCTTTAACGACGGTAGTCCAACCGGTGCGTTGACATGAGGAATGACTACATTGATATGCGGAGTCTGACATAAATGCGGCACGTGACACTGGCATAGCTATGTTGCAATGTCTCGACAAGGATGCAACTATCAAACTCGTATCTAGTTGAGCGTTAGAGAAGGACAGCATATGCAAAATTCATTACGTATGCCGCTTGCGAATGCGTTTGGCTGACTAGAGCTATTAGAAGCCTACCGACGCGGTAGGAAAAGCCTGCCGGAGCCCATCAAAAAACGAAGTGTCAATTTTACAAACATCAAAAAAGAATTATCCGTCTGAATATGTATAAAACGAACAATTTTAAAATGACTTATACATAAATGATTGCTGACATATAGGAGACATTTGCAAATTAGGCGTATTAGGCGTTTTCGACGAATATTCCTTATCTGACGTTGGTAAGATCGACACTTAAAAATGGTCGTTTTATACTTATTCAGTCTGATAAGTTTTATGTAACGTTGAAAAAATTCGGCCTTAAGTAATACCTACTGCGTGAATATTTATATAATGAAATGTAAATTTTCCCCGGCCAAATTGAATAAGCTCTCTTAACGGTATCAGTTCGATGATTATTGTTTCAGATTTTCGGGTTGATTAACTGAATTCAGTGTTGTGGCGAATTCGTTTTATTTTCGGTGTTTCCTGGCAGTAGCCTAGTCTTATTTCGGTAGCATTTCTGTCACACCGGACTATTGGTTTTTATTGTCACCCTTATTACCTGCTATGGCATTTTAATTTGATTTTGTGTTTACTTTATTTTATTGATTCGTTTTTTTTAGAGTTGTGTTAATTTTAATCTTATTAAATTTAATTTAATTTAAGATTTATGTCAACAGTTTTTTATATGAATCCTGCCTGAAATAAAAGTTTTTTTTATTTTTTTATGGGGAATCAGCGCATCATGTTTTGTCTTTCTTATGGTACTTACGGCGATATGTACCTAGTCTTGCCATAAATATCGTCACAAAGAAAAAAAAATTAATGCAAATAATATTTATTACTTTTACAGTGTGTTAGTTTTATACATAAATATAAAACAATTTAAAATATAAAAATCTGATTCGAAGTGGTCTCCATTGGCTGCAATACAGTCCTTAAAACGTTGAGGCCAGTTATCAATAGAAGCACGCACTCTTTCCATGGGAAAATTCTTCACTGTCATTCGTATGGATCGTTTTAGGGAATCCAAATTATCATGGCATTTAGAGCAAGCTGTACTCTCTAAAACTGACCATAAATCATAATCCAGCGGATTAAGATCGGGACTAGACGACGGCCAGTCTTCAGCTCTGATGAAGTCCGAAACGTTCGCTAACCAACACTGCGTGGACCGAGCTTTATGACCCGGCGCCGAGTCTTGTTGGAAAGACCATGCTTGGTTATTGAACATGGTGTTGTTAAGGGGCTTAACTACCTTCTCAAGAATGGTATCGTGATACACTTGTGCCGATGTTTTGATACCTTTTTCACAAAAATATGGCTCTGTCACTCCTTCATAGCTAACACCCCACCAAACCATCACTGAAGTCGGGCAATCCCCACGTTGCACTCTGCCGACTAATTGGGAAGCTTCCTTAGAGGTTTGAGCATAAATACGGTCATTTTGTTTGTTAAAATGTTGCTCAATTGTAAAGTTTTTCTCATCCGTAAACAATTTTTTTCTGCGACCTCCCTTTGCGTACCGCTTCAGTAGGTTTTTCGATATTACCACCCTATTCTTTTTTAAATTATCAGTTACAAAATGACCAGTGCGTCTCTTATAGGCTGCAAGTCCTAAGTCATATTTTAAAATACGCGACATGGTTTTGGGTGCTATCTTCATCTCCCGAGATAAAATCTTTTGCTTTCGGACAGAATTTCTGCGAATTCTTTCCCTTATTGCTTTGACCACCTTTTTCGAACGAATACTACGTGGACGGCCAGATCTTTTTCAGTCACAAACAAAGGAGGTCTCATTGTACCTATTGATAGCCCGGTACACAAACATTTAACTAATACCAAGCGTATGGAGAGTTTTGAGAATTGCATTTGGCTCCATACCAAATTTGTGTAATGTAGCCATAGCGATTCGGTTCTCTTTATCACCCCACTCCATTTTAAAATCGCAAAATATTATCAAATGTGTTGGCCCCAAAATTAGAAAACACAATGAGCAATCGTATAAAAATGACAGATTCCAAATTCAAATGTAATATCTTTTTTATTTTTAATTGTAACAGTATTTATGGCCAGACTGTGTATATAGTGGATAGTATCTTAAAATGTTTTATCACATGTTTGTAAGTTATTTAAAAGGCTGTTATTACTCGTATTTACAAATGTTGAACATATTACATTGTTGTTCTAATGTGTACATTTATGTGTATTGTCATATTTTGCAAAGTTGAAAAACAATGTCAAAATAATGTGAACGTGTTATAAAATACAAGATAAACAACACATTAAAGTCAATTTTTCTTAGCTGGTCCAATATTGTAAACAATCTTGATATGCCTTTTAACAAAATTAATTAAGTTGGTTTAGAGTATTGTTAACACTCACAGTTTCATATTTTATATTCATAAAGATGAAATAAGATAAGATTATTGTTTCGAGTCCCGCACGTGCGCAAATTTATGGTTTCATATTTCATCTTTATGAATATAAAATTAATTATTTTAAAATAAGTTAAACACAAAACTTAAAACCTACATAGGCAATTTGTCGTTGAACACTGAGATCAATTTTAACCGACTTCATAAAAGGAGGAGGTTATCAATTCGACTGTATGTTTTTTTTTGTATGTTTGTTACCTCATATCTCAGTCGTTTGTCGACCGATTCGAAAAATTTTTTCGCTTACTTAGAGGGTATACCTTCTAGTTGGTCCCATTTTTTTCAATTTGGGACTTGATGATGGGGTCTTGGTGTAATCGAGAGAAACCCTCAAATTTTAAGCGCACGTATAATGTTTCTTTACTTGAATCTTAATGTTGACACGTTGTTTCGTCTAATAGTAAACATCTTGTGGGGCTGAGCTGATGGTGGAACTCCTTAACGCTTAGGAGTTCAGTAATTATAATGAAAGAACTTATAATAGGTAGTTTGTAGCTTCTTAAAAAACAGAGTCATAAGGTGCCCCCCCCCCCCCCATTCTTCTGTAATCCCTAAAAATGAACAAATAAAATTAACTTTAAAAAACTTTACTTTTTTTATTAATTAAATAGTCAATTTGTTTTATTTGCTGATATTATTTTAAAAGATATGAAAAGATTGTTTACTTGTCTAATAATTAGACTAGCAAAGAGAACCTGAAACCTTCGTTACTGAACCATCCACTCTTTTAAGACCCTTTCCACACAGCGAATATAAGCAGCGATGCAGTCGCGATGCAGCATCGATGCAGTCGCAAAATGACAACATTAACACACTTGCTCTACTTTTAATATCAATGCAGTCGCGATGCTAACGCGCGTTAGTATTGATACAGTCACGATGCAGAATATTGGCGACTGCATCGACTCTAACGCGCGATAGAATCGATGCAGTCGCGCTTCTGCATCGATATAAACGCGCGACAGCATCAATGCCAAATTACTATTCATTGCGTGAGTCGCGATGCTGTCATCGGTGCTAAAAGTCGCAGTGTGTAAGGGGTCTAACATCTCTTTGCACACGGTCCATCCATCTTTTCGTCGGCCAATCTCATACTCCCGAGCCATCATCATCAGTTATTGTTAGTCAAGAGCGATGCGTACTGCGATTTACTCCCCGAAATTGCTTCTGTAAAGTGTAAATATAGTGTGTGCTGCATAATCTCGATAGGAGGTAAAAGTTGAACTTAAATGATAGCTTTGCACTAAATATAGGAGATTTCTTTTTCATTTAAAAATATTAAATTCTAGGGACGCTACGTGCATAAATGATGATTTTTTACTACGATTTCTATGAAACAGAATATATGATGAGCCAAATACAAGACGATGAATATCAAATGGTATGTTCTCGCAAAATAGTAATTTAAAACTAAAATGTACTTTAGATATGTAAAATCAATGGTCTATTTTAAAAGATTTTAAAAGATATTACCCAGAGTGTTTAGTGAATTGACTTGTGAATTAAGTCGACTTAGGGTTTCTAGATTAGTATATTAAGTGGACGGTTATTAGCTATCGGGAACAATTCAAATCATAAAATGTGCTAGTATTCTGGGTAAAATTTTGTAAAACTCAACAGTGTGCGAAAAAAATCAACCAAAAAAATGTTCTAAACAAAAGCTAAGTTTAAGTCATTAAAGCAACTTTTTGCCAACTGTTTGTTATTTTATCACCATTATTATGTAAGATATAAAAAAAAGCATTAGATAGCGAAGCGACATCAATTTCCAAGTTGAATTTATTCTGTAAAGAATAACTGCTTGGGCCATCTGTTTCATAAACAGACGGCTAGATGGCGCTAAGCGTCACGCAATCGACGTTTTCATAAGAAACCACAAATTTCGCAGGGTCGGACCAACAGCACGGTAGCTCAATTGGTAAGAGCGTTTGGCCCGGTTTGCCAAAAGGTTGCTGGTTCAAGTCCCGCCCGTGCGCAAATTTTTGGTTTCTTATTTCATCTTTATGAATATAAAATATGACACTGTAAGTGTTAAAAACATTCTAAAAAAAAAAGCATTAGATAGCGAAGCGACATCAATTTCCAAGTTGAATTTATTCTGTAAAGAATAACTGCTTGGGCCATCTGTTTCATAAACAGACGGCTAGATGGCGCTAATCGTCACGCAATCGACGTTTTCATAAGAAACCACAAATTTCGCAGGGTCGGACCAACAGCACGGTAGCTCAATTGGTAAGAGCGTTTGGCCCGGTTTGCCAAAAGGTTGCTGGTTCAAGTCCCGCCCGTGCGCAAATTTTTGGTTTCTTATTTCATCTTTATGAATATAAAATATGACACTGTAAGTGTTAAAAACATTCTAAAAAAAAAAACATGGTATAATTATTGTTTGACTAAAAATTTGCGAAAATAATTAATATCTCGAAATCTACGAAAATTCGGCTTACATACATAGGGTATATTTGGATAGCCATAGATGTAATCTTTCCAAAAAAAATTTGGACGTCAATGTTTTGGCCACCCTGTATATTATCTCTGGATATACTGTATAAATGTTCATGTTATCTTTTTTGACAGGTGATAGAAACAGGCGAAGAAGGAAGCCAGTTCCTATATCGGATCACGTGGGCGCGAGCGGGGCCTTCCAAAGGCACTACGTCCACACAACCACTCTATGAGTGAACGTGTGGCATTAACTAAGACATTGAGTGATGGGACAAACAGGTGCCATATGACCACGGACGGAGGTAACAGCAGATGCCGTCAGATGACAGTGCGAGCGAAAAATACCGATGTTTCCATGGTAACCGTTAACGAACGATTGTTGAAAATTCCTGCCAACGCGTCGACGGCAAACTTTTGCGTGTTAGATTTATAAGGCACTGAAAGTTTTACGTCCTTTTGTATGATTAAAATATTCTAAAATTACTTTGTAAAAAATATATATAATTTAAAGATTTGGTGTACTATTTTTAGCGCTGTACAAAAGCAATTAATTTTTTTCGCTGAAACCAATCAAATTATTTGTCACTTTGAATTCTAAATTAATGCAATAAGACTTTATTGTTTCGAAGAAAGTATATTCGTAATGAATCATACCTTTTTTACACAGCAAATCATTTATTTTCCATGGAACCTTACACTTGGGCACACCCAAGAAATGTCATCCGAAATCAATCTTAATTAGTGAAACGAATAACAGTTCTTGGTATAACATACCTAAGTATGGGTGTAAAGATTTCAAAAGACTGTCAAAAATGGAATCCTCCACTAGTAAATCAAATACTACCCGGTTTTAAGAATGGAGCCATCAAAAATGTCACATTCCTCCCGCATCCCCGCTCACACACCCGTGTCCGTCCGTTTCGTGTCAATACAGTTCTTTTTTTCACCCTTTTTTCACCGCGCAGTGACGTCATGTCCATTCTTATGAAAACCAGGTTGTAGAACTGAATATCACACGAACTGAACGTAACAACGAAATTAACAGCGTCTTTGTGGCGTAAAAGCCTTTACGAGAGCCTAGAGTGTAGTTTTAAACGGACTCGGGAGAGTTTGTAAGTGCAAAGAGCTTCAATCAACTGAAAAGTTATGTATGTGTATACGAGTAAGACTCGAGGTTTATGAGGTCGAGATTGTGGTAGTTGTGAAGTAACCAAAACAATTTAAAGCTGAATTTTACACCGATAGTACACCAACGTATTTGCATGCGGCAGAGATGTGGCTAAACGATATTGACAAGGATGCACTATCTCATCTCATGTAAGACTTAGAGCTAGACGTAGCAAATACCAACGTCACATGCCGCATTCAAATGATAAATTCTGCAAGTTAATGCGGCAGTGGACTGTCTCAAGATCCAAAGCCAGCCAATTGCCAATTGATGTGTTAAGTAATATTATTATTTGATGGTGTCTCAAAATGTACAGAAGCGGCTTTTTGTGGTAACTATGGAAACCGTCTATTGTGTAGTACGAAAGTTTATGTCGGAAGAGTAAATACGTTAATGTCGTATTGTCCTTATTCCTTTGTTTTTATGTGTCTTGTATGTTCCTGCAGCTTATTTGATCTGTGTAAATTCTTTTGTATGTTTGTATGTATTATGTGTTTTGTTTCGTTCTTAACCAATATCTGATCATAGATACCGGTTGATAGGCACGTCACAAAGTTTGAGAAAAAACATTATATTAATCTTTAAAAATGTTCACACGTTTTAAAGTGCTTGGCTTTCTGCTAATAAAAGAAAATATTTCTTCATTGGTAACAGTAATCTATTTTACTAAGACTTCAGTAAAGTTAGCGATATTGATTGATAGAGCGATGGGCAAAGCACAGCTCGCGGGCTCACTTCGGTTGTAGCCGGCTTTTAATATCCGGCTCGCACAACATTTTTCTTGTATAAAGTATCAGCCTCATAACAGCTTGAACCTTAGCCTTAAAAAAAGGAAATAATCTTTATTATTTCAATTCATCTTTGCTTTTTGTGTATTGTGTATAATATATTTTGTATATTGTAAACTACAGTTTATATTCCAACCAAAGCTAAAAACGCGGTAAGCCACCCCCGGACCGTTCCTCTCTATTATAAAGCATGTGCGGAACAAAAAGTTTAATCAATTACCCTACAAAGTGTACAAGTTTTTTTTTTTGACCTGATTGTAGTGCTCTACAATGCTTTAACTCAAATATATAACAATCCAAAGTTATTATCTTTAGTCAATGTAAATAAATTCGCAGCACATCAAGCTATAGCTTCGTTTTTTACCCTTGTAAGAACTGCCTAATATACAAGATATATAAAAGTCTTTATCTTGACGTGATGTAGTTCATACATACAGTTTTTACTATTGCCTTAAATTTTGCTGCGCACTGCCTTCACACGCAACTTCTTCTGCTTCCTGGGTCTTTGCTATTGCTGGGTAATTGCTAGCTATGCAATAATTCCAATTGACAACTTGTTTTTTTACGCCTGTACTAGATACGAAGGAAAAAAGAAGCTCGTCATCTAAAGTCTCTGAACTATGATAAAACTGAACAGTAGTTATACTCCCCTGTATGAAAGTTAATGTTGTTTAATGCTCGAATTGATGGTATTCGCTCAAATTCAATTTTTACGATGTTTTCGTTGGCTCGTTCACATCCTTTAAACTCTCCTCCATCCTCTCCTCACCAATCACCTCGAATACACACTCTTTAAATAGCACTCGCAGAATATTTTGAGTACCTATCACGATATTGACAACCCTATACAGAAATATAAGATCCATCATAACGCGGCGATCAGCAAGAGATGTAAGTTTAAATTTCGACAGGCGATCACTGTACTCGCTCCTATAACTATAATTGGGAGTTTTAAATGCTAGGTATCGTGTAAATACTTTCTGAATGCGTTCAATGTTATTAGAGTTTTCAGAGGACTCCTTTCCTTATATTTCGCATTTTCTTGACTTTAATTGTGTAAAACTGCAAGGCTGACCTGGTGAATAGGTTTTTTTTAAATATTATTTAAGGCACCAGCCCCACACAAGATCTACGATTATATTATGAACGTGCCTCTACATACCTAATTAAGTTTCAAACTAATATCGAACTTGTAATGCCATTTTTTTGTGATAGAAACTAAATATACTTATTTAATTATTATAACTTATTTACTTGTGCTGTAAGGCTTCATTCATATTATTTAACATTTGTAAAATCACAATGCTAGCGGTCAAAACCAGCTTTAAATATGTCACTTTGGGTCCCTGGTAACTTTTAACAGCACATAATATTTTTTTATAATAATAAAATTAGTTTTCTTAATTAATAATGTAAAAAGCTAATTATGTAAAGTATTAAACAGTCAAAAGAGGTGATTTTAAGTATGATTGTTGATAATATTACCAAAATGAACCAAATAATAATATACATATGTAAAGTTCCAGCTTTAATTATGCATTATGTCATTGTTCTTTTGTGATATATATTTTGAGACTAAGATTATTACGAGGTTTAAAATAAAATGTTAATGTTAAGTATTTCATGTAAATATTATAAAAAAATAGTAACATGTACATATAAAAGTAATTTATTAAAAATGTTTGTATTAAGAATTTAATATTAAGACTTCCGTCAGTGCAGCCTACCATTAAATTAAAAATTTTTTGAATGAATGTTTTACCATGGCTTAATGCTTGCAATTTTATTTTCTTACCTATTATAAACTCACTTGACAAAAAATATCGGTGCCTTAAAAGTTAGAAACACGCAGATTGAGGAAAATCATTTTTTTAAAAGGTACTCAAATTCGCGTTTTCAAACTGAAGGGAAAAGAGTCATCACATTAAGCTGTATTTTTTATTTGTTATCATCATCATTTATACTAACGAAAAGTTTTTTAGGATTACTGGCTAGAATCACAACATTTATGTGTCGATAAAATTTAATTGTGGTTGTGTTAACTTGAGTTTACTTAATATGCCTATTGAATGCTTTCATGACGAATTATCAACTAAATTAATAATTTGTAAAAATGTGTGTTTACAATTTTACATGTAATTAAATAAAGATGTGTCTATTATCTTGCATTTATTAATCCCGCTTACCACATCGCTATTTGCACTTCAGCTGTATAATCGACACTTAATTTTGTAGATTCGTTTTGAATTATAGCTCTCAAAAAATGTTTTAATACTGCGACGAAATGTTAACGCATACATTTGTTTAATAGTAGTACTAAATCTAATGCCTAGGCGGGACTCAGACACAAAGGATGGATGTTACCTAATATTGCGTCCATCGAATTTCTCATTAAAATTCACTCGGTATTGTAAGAAGCGCAGCAGTCTGGACATAATTTGATCGAGCTCGATAAACGCTAAGACAAAGTTCGTGTTTATTATTATTTTTTTATTAAAGGAAAACCAGTGTTTTAAATAGATGATATGAGATGGTATAATTAACTTATAAACCTCTTACAGGTTCTCACATATAGAAATAGAATGAATCAACATAAACATTTAGTTATAAATACTGCCAAGCAACAAAATAACATTATATAATAAGGAAGAAGAACGCATTGAAAACTATTTAAGCAACTCGCAATAAAAAAAAACGTTTGTCCAATATCCGTCTAGTAAAAGTAATGGTTGAGTCAAATACCTATAAGTCCAGATCTCCACATTTAATAAAAATAATTCAACTCGCTACTAGCCCGCCAAATACAACTATTCCGCCTATAGTTAGTGCCCACAACGGGAAAATATAGCGGTGCATTGTTACACAAAACACGCTTTTTAGAGGTGTTAAAGTAAATTTTACTTAAAAGATCATGGCAATCGATCACAGCTATGATAATATTGATAAAATAAACAATGTCAGCGATTTCTTGCCTAGAACATAGGGGAGGAAGATGATATTGCCTACATAACTTCTTCGAAACTATTTTTCGTCCTCGTACGATAGCAGCTAAACTTAACAATTTTTATCTGTATGAGACGTAATATGTAAGGTCTCTTGTTACCTGGAATATGCATGAATCAATGTTTGTGTTGTATCGGAGTTACCCATGTAACTCCGAACTAATGTACAATATAATATTTTTGTCGTATTTATATTGTTAGAACACATTGAATTACGCATCACAAACCCGAGAGCCTTTGACGCCTTATCCACAACAATATCTAAATGATCCTCAATGAGTAGTTTCGAGTCATGAATTACTCCAAGGTTACGAACGGAGGTTTTTCTTTGTAGATCCTGGCACTTCATAGATTAGGACTAGAACTCTGTTTAATGTTTCAGACCTAAAGTTACCACACAACATTTTGATGGGCTTGAATCTAACTTATCCAAGTCACAATTATTGCAAAGACGTGACAGATTAGCAGAGCAGCATAATCTTCATGGGAGCTACTCGAGGAGTATATTTTCATATCGTAGGCAAAACAAAGTAGACGAGAAGAAAGCAGACAGGAATCAGTATCGTTGACGAATATCACAAATAACAACAGACCACGTAGCGATCCCGGGGGAACACCACTGTGGATAGGAACCAAGCTGTAAATATAGTTTCTAACAACTACAGCCTAAGATCTATTTGAGATTTAGGACGATAATCATCGCAGAAGATCACCTCTGACGCCTGACCTTGCAGCTTACTAAGAAGGAGACTATGGCCAATGTGATCGAATGCTTTACTGTAATCAATAAACACGACGTCTCCGTGGCTACCACTATCCATTCATTAGTCTACATAAATACAGATAAGTACCGACACATTGTTTTTTTCTCTAGTAGGTAATAATTTACAAATTACCTATCATAAGTTTTGCCATTAACATCACTGAACTCCTAAGCGTCAAGGAGTTTTGTTATCAGCTCAGATCCACACTAGTACGAAAACACTATAAGTGCCTTTAAATTTGAGAGGGCTATCGATTTTATCAAGATCCCATGATCATATCTCAACCTGGCTGAGACAATATAAGTTAACATAGTAACAAGGAAACCTACAGTCAAATTGAGAACCTTCTCCTTTTAGAAGTTGGTTAAAAATAACCCAGTAATATAAAAATAGAGATTGGATTCCAATTTTTTAATAACTTGCGCCAATATGGCGTGTTATTTGTTATGATTAATATTCAATTTTCAAATAAAAATCAGTAAAAATCTGCAGGATAGTGATTTTAAAAAAGATCAAGAACTCAATTTTGTAACTGTTTTCGTTTAAATTTAGCGTGAGTTTCGTAGATTTTTATTTTAATTGAATTTTTAATGATTACCGCTCCGTAATATTGACGCGAGTTATAAAAAATTGAGGGCTTCTAAAGACGATTTTTTCACAGCCCGATATTAACATTATTATTGATATACTGTTCATTTTTTTACTACGGCTTATGATTCATATTATTCGACTTTCAAAAAAGGAGGATATAATTCAATGTTTGATTACTGCATATAGCTGGCTGGTGCACAATATAACAATGTAGAGACAATCCCTAGCAACAAAAACATGTGATATATCTGCTTTTATCTCATTTAATTGTGTTTCTAACATGCTTATGATTGGATAGTATGTTGAGAATCATTGACATGGGAATACGTTGGCAAAATACAGCCAAAATATTTGAAATTTAAACAAACAGCAGTATTCTATGATTTTATAAATATAAATAACTTTGACGACTGATATAGGCAGAGCCTTAACAAATCGTTCTCAATTTCATTTTCTCGCATAAATAACTTTGGTTTATTAATAGTATAATATTTTACATAACTAAAGCATACTTATGATTATTTAATACCTAGTTTGACATTCAATTCGAAAATATTTTTCTATGACAACAGACAATTAGATACTTCATTTTGGAATTTGGTTTACTCAAATCTGCTTCATGTTTTTAACTGAATTACCTGCAGACGTATACTTTATTGATACTTTAAAGGCAAACCAAATTGTAATTGTTATTGTGATGATATCATTCATAAGATGAATGAATAAATAACCACTTTTAAATTGACGTTGTAGGTGTTACATATATTATTTACTTTATCACAAAGTTTTGTCTAATTCGGAGCATACACTGAGTAGTTTTTGTCGTTGAGAACCAATACAACACTAGCATAATTATACCAAACACCTACGCCACGTTTGTGTGTTTATTATTCACGACAAACTCGAAAACAATCGTACAATTCATGCGGACTTTACTAATTAAGATAGTGTGTAATTCATGAAGGTACCTATAATATAATTTATCAAGCAAAAGTTTTGTAGCGTCGGTGCGATAATAGAACTCACAATTTTTAATTGGACATATTATTGAGGCGTGTACACACACGAGTTCACACGACCAGTAGCCACCACGGTTGAATGAAACCTGAATGTCTGCGATACTTTTTGCTCACGTAGTTGCAATGCTCACTTATCTGCTAGTTACCTGTTTTGGTTAATGTGACCATGCTATGGAGTTAGTTTTACGGATAAAACATTTTTGTTTAGATGAAATTGATTTCCAAAGCGTTATATAAGTACCTACCTATTGACTTTATTCCTTAATCGTAAGCGAATACCGTGATCAAATTAACAGGAATTTGGGGTAAAAGGGTGCATCGAAGCATGTCGGTGTTTGTAAGGAATCCATCGTTCATTGAATATTGATTTTGAAGAATTTCCGTGTCAATTTGTGAGTTTCGCGACCTTTGAGAATTTATCACCTAAGCTATTCATTAGACAGTCTTTTGAACCATTATTGAATGATTTATGGGTAGCATTAATAAGTTTTTTTTCCTTATTTACGGAATCATATTTACGGAAATGTATTTTAACGCAATTAAATGCCAAACAAAGTATTAAAAAAGCAAAGCTTATACCTACCTAACATACAGGGTGTGGCCTGTAATAGAAACAAAAATTAAGAACATGGGACCTTTAAGTAACCAGTTATCAATTCTAAATGGTTTCAATTTATAAAAATGGGAAATAAATTTATTGATACTTTGTAACAAAATAAATCGAACCAGCAATGTATAGCAAACAAATACGGCCAGTCATTGAACTAAACTTTGTTATTCACTTCAGCGATTAGCGATTTTAAAATGAACGATTATAATTTTGGATTACATATTATATATCTGACTCAAAGCATTTGAGAGCACTCTGACCAAGTGTACTCTGTATAATCATTAATTAAAAAAGGATATTGACCAAAGCCGGGCCCAGATTGCGTCTTTGTAGTTTATATTTCAAAAATCTTGTTTAAACTACAATTGTACTGGTATTTTGTATTCTAAGGGTAACTAAGTAAGTAAGTATTAAATTACTTTAGTAAAATATACCAATTACCTTCTGAATGTACCAAAATGAATGTAGGTGTGGTGCATTAACTCTGCAATCACAAAACAAAACCTCAAAATGTCTAATCTGCCATTAAATTCCTTGTAAACCCCTGATATTTTTCAAAAATATTTTTTCTCTGTATTCTTTCAAATATTTTTATATTTTATCCAAACATTTTGTAATGACGCATGCAGACGCAAAGTGGGCCGAGTTTCTACAGAGTTTTTGTCAAGATCCTTTGCTCCTATAACCGGCTACACGCTGTTTACTATTAACGTATTGTAACGTATTATAAGAAGCTTGCAACAATAGCAGAAGGTACATCATATTCTGCACTCATAATAAAATTATAGAAAAAATAATAATATGAACAACGATTTTACGATTATTAAATCCAGGTCCTTTAGGTCACTGGAGAACTTAACGTAATTTTCAATATTATTGGTCAGTATGTTTGTTCGTTTCTTACTAACATAAGAATAAGAATTAAAAACGACTGATCTAATCTTTTGATGACATTGCCTTTACTAAAAACAAATAAATGAAATAGCCTTTACCGCTGTTATCCATCTTACGATTATAATGCCTACATAACTATAACTATGCTAAAATACTATAAATATTATGTGTACGCAATAGAATTACTATCGGCAACTGGATGTCTGTTTGTAACAGCTTGTCTGTCTCGAGATAGAGTTCGTTGACTTTAACACTACCACTTACATGTTAAAATGTTGTATATTACCACTATGTAACAAATCAAAATAGGCACGTAAAGAACATGTTTTTGTTTTTGTGGAGAAAATGCCAACACTTTCTTGTCACTAAAAATAGCATTATCGATTTCAGAAAGTTTTATGGCAATAAAATATTTCAGTTTTGGGTATGTTATATGTATTAAATAGTAAAGTTTATCAATATTTCATGGTGTCTAATAAATCTGCCACTTAATAGTAGTAGTCTGCGACTAACCGACTGCGCGGGACATATTATACTGCACATGCGTGTGCGCAAACACAGGTGCACTCTCTATTCCTTTCACTCTCATAGCCCGATGGGACACCGTCTGACACGACCGGAGAGAGTTCAGGCGCAGGACCAACGGCTTTACCTGCTTATCCTCCGAGGCTCGGGGGTGAAACACCCGCCAACTTCCAAACTCCCGGCTACCCTAAGAATTTCTGAACAGTAAAACTCAGGTTTATATTTTTGCCCGACCCGGGGATCGAACTCGGGACCTCTGGCGCAGCCGTCGCTTTAAAGCGCGACCCTCCTAGCGCTGCGCCACCGAGGCAATTAGACCTGTCAGCCAATCAATCAATCAATCAAGGCGCGTATTGCGATGCAGTTTTAAAAGGTAATCGGCTCAGCTTTACTGTAAAATTGTCAATTCATACTGCAATTTCGCATGATATTTATAATAATATTATGATAAAACAACTTACATAATAATATTCGTGCCATCGTAATATCATTATAATATTATTTAATTTATAATATTCGTTTTAACTGAGTCGGAATTGAGCTGCCTGGAAATCGAACGGCTAAAGTTGGATCGCAATACGCCCCCAGATGTTTGAAAAGTTTCAAAGCGGAAATTAAAATGGCGTTTGACAACGATACATTTATTTTTTAGTGTCAGAATAGACAGATAGGGTTGCCATGCTTTTAAAAGTTTATTATTTAATTACCTAAAAATTATAAATTATATTAGGAAATAATATAGTCTGTTTAATTAAGTTCTTGTTTTATATTTATAGAGATACTTTACATGGTCTTGGCATAATTATAAAAATATTCTTTAAATAATGTAAACTAAAATACCAACATTATAATTGAAAAGAGTAACGTTCTATAAATAGCACAATCCTTTATTAAATATTCCCCGAATTTTTCTCACCTGGAATACTTTATTATTTCATTTCATCTCTGTAATTATTATGTTTTTCTGAAAAAGAATCGACTAATAGAATTTATGGAACAAAAACTTTAATATTACAGACAGATTTATAGTGAAAAATTATAGTTAATACAGAAAGGCCTCAAAATTAATATTCTGAGATTATATACTAAAGGCTGATTTTTAGGGTTCCGTAGCCGAATGGCAAAAAACGGAACCCTTATAGTTTCGTCAAGTCTGTCTGTCTGTCTGTCTGTCTGTCCGTCCGTATGTCACAGCCATTTTATTCTGTAACTATAAGCATCACACTGTTGAAATTTGGTAGAAGTATGTATCCCGTTAACCGCTTTACGATTCTCATACAAAAAATAAAAAAATATGTCATTTAAGGGGGAGCTCCCATACATGAAACTAAAACCAAATTTTTTTTTTAGCCAAACCTATACGTGTGGGGTGTCTATAGATAGGTCTTTAAAAAATGACACCGAGGTTTCTAAAACCATTTTCTTTTAAAGTCTAACGTTTCATAGCTAGACGCTTCCAAAGTGGTAAAGTGAGCGTCCCCCCCCCCCCCCATCTACCTTCTAAACTAAGCGAGGGTAAATTATGAAAAAAAAATATAATGTAGATCTTAACACATACTTTCAACGAAAATTGGTTCGGACGGAATCGAACGAGAACTTTTTGAGATAAAGCACATTTTTAACAACCGCAAACATAACTTTGTACTTCATACAAATACTATGAAAAACAAAGTTATATTTGCTGTCAACAAAATATTGTGGATTTTACTAAGTGGAAGTAAGTGGTTTCCCAAATTCAGTTAAAGTTGGCACGAAACCCTCAGTGCGCGAGTCCGACTCGCACTTGGCCGGTTTTTTCAATAGTCAGATTAGAAATATTCGTCGAACAAACTACAGTATGGCTAATTTGAAAACGTCACCTAATTTACAGCAATTATACGTAACTGTCATTTCTAAACATCGGTCGCTTTATAATTTATCAGTCTGATAAGTTTTATATTATTATTGAAAAATTGTCCCTAAAACATTTATAATTTAGTATAATTAAGATAGATTTTATACTTACTTTTTATACTATTAAGAGACATTACAAGAAAAGTAAAATTACTGAAAGATAAGAATAAAGATTAAAGCACATTTATCCACCCGTAATGAAAACAGAACCAACCTCGGCACCGATCCCAAATTGGCACCGGATAGCGAATGCCTCGCGAACTTATGACAGTTCTTTTCGGATTGTTGACGAGCATTAGGAGACTCGCCGTAAGTGCGTTATAACCCATAAGCCGCTCGCTGGTCGAGAGTGGGTCCCGAGTCGATCTCGATCCGAGGTGATGACGCTACGAAGTTGATAGATGTACGTTGAAGTATGGAGTTTTATATAATTCTGAACACCTCGAGTTAAATCGGTGTTGTTCCCGTAACGGGTGGATAGACATGCTTTAACCTTAAGACGAAGAAATGTAGAGTCAAGGTCAACTATTAGGTACATGAAATGTTATTAATTTAGAGGTGTTAAGTTAAAAAAAACCTGACACAAATCTTACGATTGAATAAATTATAGAAACCTCCTTAAAAAATTCAAAATTCAAGGATTTTGGAGAGAATTCAAATAATATTTGAAGAAACATGTGTAAGTAACAACAACAATCCTTTTTTTATTTCAATAAGCGATGAAACATATTTAATTTATTTTATTTTATTTATACTTTATTGCACAACCAAAAATTTGTACAAAAGGTGGACTTAACGCCATATGGCATTCTCTACCAGTCTCTTTGGGCTAAGCAGAAATGATTGTGGGCGGTGCGACAGACAAAAAGAAAATGAGTTTCTTTTTAAAGAAGAAAAACGTTATTCGCACATTAAAAAAACATGAAAAACATATATTGTTAAACAAAAAAACAAAATTAATGTCTGCTCGTTATTATCATTTAATTTTATTTACGCTCGAAGTTATCCAAATGCTGTGTCGGAAGTCTCGACATAGTTCCGTGTAAAACCACCAGGTGGCGCTCGAAAAATGCTGAGACAAAATTTGGTGTTTTCGTGTATTTATTGATTGAGAAGATTTTTGAATGATGTTTAAAAAACCACAAATATTTTTTAAGATTTATTAAAGATATAGCTACGTAATTTAAAATGATATTTGATGAATTAGAAAATCATAAAATTGAAATTGTCAACGCGAAATGTCAAAACTGATGCATCAGACTACGCCCGCAGTGTCGGAAGTCTCGACATAGTTCCGTGTAAAACCACCAGATGGCGCTCGAAAAATGCTTAGACAAAATTGGTGTTTTCGTGTATTTATTGATTGAGAAGAATTTTTGAATCATGCTTAAAAAACAACAAATATTTTTTAAGATTTATTAAAGATATAGCTACGTAAGTTTAAATGATATTTGATGAATTAGAAAATCATAAAATTGAAATTGTCTACGCGAAATGTCAAAAATGATACATCAGACTACGCCCGCTGGTTGTTATTTCCTTATAAGACTTTCTCCCCAATTTTCAATGCTGTTGTATGTCTTGTACTATTAATAAAAATAATAAAAAAACTGCATAAATAACAGGCTTAACATTTTGTGTTATGTGTGGGAGAAACAAATTATTTTGGAGACGGTACCAAATTACGTAGGTATACTGATTTGATGTACGTAACCCTAACATCATACACCAATTATTTTTATGCGTTTCTAAGTCTCCAAAATCCGACAGATCTCAAACACATGGCTAACATACAACTAGTAATGAAAATCGAGTTTAACTTACAATTCCGTTCAGATGATAACTGCCGTTGTTTGCGTCGCGTCGTTTCGTGACCAGCCAGTGCAAATTAATTGGTGTTGTTTACAAAATATGCTTGGAGTGCCAATGAAAATAGTGCCTTTGTGATTATTAAATAAGGAATGTTTTCCCCTGGTAATACAACGAACTTCAATATGAAGCCGGAACACGAAAGCAGGTGCGCGTAGTTTTATTTTTTTGTCATTTTAATTTCAAATTTCCATAATATTAAGGACAACGCTCCGTATGAAACTCAAATAACAATATAGTTAGTGTTTATACAAAGTGTATCATAACATTTACAAGCAATTATTAGTGTCAGTTTATTATATCATTAAGACTTTATGAGATAAACTAACGGTCCCCCCCGACTTCGTTCGCGCGTTTTGAGTTTGCTCCCTCCTCTCCCGTCGCAGCGTGATCTTTTATAACCTAAAGCCTCCCTCGATAAATCGGTCCAGTAGTTCCTGTGATTAGCGCGTTCAAACAAACAAACTTTCTTATATTAGTATCGATAAAAAAATAGGAGTATTGAGCACTTCTCTCAGCCTGATCTGCTCCAAAGATCAAAATCTCAGATATAAAGTAAATAAGTCAGTATCCCTAATCAATGTAAGTATATTAATATCCCTTCTTTCTGGTTGCCGTAAATGTTTAATTGAATTACTCAGACAAGTCTTTTTTTTTTCAATATATGACTGTCTCTATTTATTTGGTTGGAAAAAGTTTTTTTTTATATCGACCTTAAAAAATGAAGGAAATGAATTCAACCTATATTTATGTTATATCGTCAGAATTTGATAAAGTTATAATGCATATGTCAATCTAGTAAGGCTTCGTAACACGTTGCAAAATTTCGTGTGTAATTTTTGTATGATTGTCTCAGGATTTCTAGATAATGAGAAGTCATAGAAAGATAGTTTTATTTTATAGTCTCCAAAATCCTTGCTAGATTGGAGACCCTTCGACCAGAGACGCAGCGTGGGACGTCCACCAACAAGATGGACAGACGACCTTATAAAGATCGCAGGATCAAACTGGATGCAGACCGCTAGTGATCGGTCGCTGTGG
Source organism: Pyrausta purpuralis (assembly GCA_963924145.1). Lineage (NCBI taxonomy): Eukaryota > Metazoa > Arthropoda > Insecta > Lepidoptera > Crambidae > Pyrausta > Pyrausta purpuralis. Next base: position 22,975,569 of record OZ001645.1, on the reverse strand, counting down.
AAAGCCGTGGGGGAGGCCTATGATCAGCAGTGGACGTCCTTTGGCTGATGATGATGATGATGAAAATCCTTGCTAGATGCCGTCATCTAGCAAGGATTTTCATCATTACAAAAACTGACTAAAAAGCAATAACGCATCCGTGCGTTATTGCTTTTTAGTCAGTTTTTTTTTAAGTCAGTAAAAATATCCGAATAATCGTTATGGCCGTAATAATCAATCACTATATTTATTGTTGAAAACCGCATAAAATATATTTATTTAAATTAACGGTATCTTACTTGTTCTTGTTTTGCTACTAATTTTCTACTTGTTTTCGACTCATCATCAGTCAATCTTTTTGATTGATTATAAGATTAAAATAATATGATCTCTATATGTCCTGAGCTGGAAAAGGATTGAAATACACGAAAAATATAAAAGATTATATTAGGCAAAATCAACTATAGGGAGAAAACATATTTTAATTATACTGATAGAATGATAATTCCAGTTCACTTACGTAGACGTAACCATATCTATTTCATTTGTAATGGCTTATATTCAATTTTTGCCATGCGTTATGTTATTACTATTCACTTTTCAATCTTTACATAACAATGCTATTGTTAAAGAAAGTATGATGGACCTTGAAGATAATTAATGACGATCATAATAATCAATTATTAAATAGACTTGACTTTTATTGGTACAATAAGCCCGTCAGATAAGAAATATTCTTCAAATACAATAGGTACAAAACGCCTAATTTGTAAACGTCACCTACTTGATAGCAACCAACAGCTTGACATTTTAAAATCGAACGTTTTATAATGATTATTAAGAGTCGATTCTACCATCGTCAGATAAGTAATAATTGCCGAATAAAATTCAAAATGCCTCAATCGAAAACGTCACCATTTATGTAAATGTCATTTTAAAATCGGTCTCTATACTAGTCGGTGAAGTCTTATCTGACATTAGTAAAATCGTCTCTAAGGCGAACTAGAACTGTTAGGTGCTATTTTATTTATCATTTTATGGTTCATTATCTAACGAAGGAAAATATGTGTTTATTTTATGTCAACTGGGCCATAAGTCAAGGCACGGAGTTGCTTGGGTTTTTGCTAGAACACGATTCCATTCTGACGGATCACGGAATGCGTATTATGTTTCACAAAAACATCCGAAAATTTAAGATGTTTGATTATTAGTGTGTGTAAAATCGGCATAATATTTGTTGTATATATTTATTTATAAATACCCCTTCCTATTAAACACAATTTCTTGTCTGGTAGAGATTGCTTATAGCAATAAAACTGCCTAAATTGTACGTTTCCTTTAAACGATTTTGTAATTACATTTTTGTTATGTGCAATAAAGAGTTATCTTATCTTGCCACCTTCGCAAGCGAAACAAAGATCATAATACACACCGCGTGTTTGATGTAGTGTTTAACGTTCCCTGACTACTATGCCAGCGGTCGCGTGTTCGAATCCCGCAACGGGCAAATATGTTTATGCGATGAGCATAAACATTGTGCCTTAGTTATGGTTGTGGGAGTCGCCTTTTTCAAAGCATTGTCTGGTATTCCTAACATAAGGAAGGAAATTTCTTATTTTGAAACGAAGACAATTGGTGTGTTATCTGGCACATATTTTATAGTTTTGTAGACGAGAAATGCTTGGCTGATGGAACATACTGAGCGTTACCTACTGTGTATAATGTAATCGGAAAAATAGGTTTTAGTGTTTGTTCAAATAAACTACCCGTGCCAAGTCATGATAGCAGCTAGCAAAAAGTTATCCTCTCTATCAAATGACAATAAAAATAGCCTTCAGCCTTTAAAATTACCTTCAAAAAAAGTAAAAACCGACTTCAAACTACTACTAACTACATTTTTTAAGTTCTTTTTATTATTATTTAGTGATTATATGAGGGGGGAGGGGGTTGCACCTTTGACTCTGTTCTTTAAGAAACTGCAAATTACTTATCATAAGTTTTGTCCTTAGAATCACTGAGGTCCTAAGCTTTAAAGATTTCCACTAATAGCTCAGGTCCACACAATCAATGCTGACTATCAGACGTAACAACATTTCAAAATTTTGATTCTCGTACTTGTACAAAATACTATACGTGCCTTTAAAATTTAAGGGATTCCCTAGATTGCATCAAGATCCCATCATCAGATCTCAACTTGGCAACAATGGGACCAACGAGAAGGTATAACCTCTAGGTACTGTCGAATAGATATGAATTGATATCCTGCTCCTTTTTTGAAGTCGGTTAAAATTGCATAAAAATTCGTTGCATCGTTTGAAAGATATATGAGTACAAGCGGCTTGAAAAACTTTGTTTTATACCTTGTAGATATGATTTCAATGTAATATTGCAGCATATGTAGGGTAAAAATCAGTGACAATCAGAATGGAATGCAACGTTGGCAGATGTAAGTAGACACTTGACCTGTTTCAAGCTGTGAACGAGTTCTTGTTCCAACGATTTTCTGTCTTTTCTCGCATTCCAGTGTTCTGGAATTGCCACGTAGAAACAGTGAGGTATCTTGCGCACAGCATTACTTGTATTTATGATAACGGTCCCCCGCGACTTCGTCCGCGCTTTTTGAAATCAAATGATATACAGGGCAACTTGGTTCTAAATGAAATGCTCGTGATGCTGAATGTATTTATTTTGATAAGAATAAATACATGTGTGTATAATACACCTCTAAAAATAATACATTATTTTTTTACAAATTTATTAACATAAAAAAGGTTGTAGTAAGTCAACCATAAAAGATAGACATATGCTGTTGCGGACTTTATTATAGAACTTTTAATGCTGAACAATCCTGTCATACGTAATTTTTGTGTAACTTAAGCGGTTAATGAGTTCTTTAGCACAGTATGGAAAGTATTAAAAGTGATTTCAGCAATAATTTCAGAAATTCGAAATGGATTTAACTTAAGACATCGGGCAGCTATTATATGGTTCATGCATTTGGATTCGAATCTGGGACAGTATTCTTAAAGATAGTTCCAAGTTTTTATAGTGTTACCGTCGCAAGGACATGTATCTGTAGTGACAATGTGAAAACGGTTAAGATATTCGCGATGGAAAGCGTGGTTCGTGAGGTATTGAGTTGTAGCGAAAGGTGGTCTGACTTTGGAGATATAGTTGTTGAGGGTGTCGTAAGTGGGAAACAAAGTCTTGGTTTATACACATGTGTTAGGTTTTTCGTTTAGCGCCTTAGTCACCTCCAAGGTTTTCTCCTTATCTTTAAGTTTACTGAAGCTTTTTCACACTCTACCCTCCAACGAACACTATCAATTTCGTAACGTCACCAACTCGGATCGAGTTTAACTCAAGACCCACTCTCGATCAGCGGCGCATTTGTTGTAACGGTCTTACTGCGAGTAACCCGATAGCTGGCAAACGGGCTGTCATTCATAAGAAGAACTGGCATAAGTTTTAACAATAATTTATAATATAATATAATAAGACATAGATGCATTTTAATATAATGAAATTACTCGTATGTACCTTATTTTACATTCTTGACTTTATAGAATTTATTGTACCAATTTTGATTTGCATGACAAAATTGTCAAACATGAGCAGCTACCTTAAAAATTGTGACATCAATGTAATACCATGTTATAAGCAAGTAAATGTTTCTGATTTCTGATTTCTGAAACACGATCAGATCGGATCGCAGTGCCGATCGCATGCCGAGGCGATGCTGTTCCCTTTTTTTTCCGACTTCAAAAAAAGAGGACGTTACTAATTCAACTGTTTGTTTTTTTTTGTACCTATGTTACCTCATATCTCAGTCGTTAGTCGATCGATTCGAAATTTTTTTTCACCTACCTAGAGGTTGTATCTTCTAGTTGGTCCCATTTTGCCAATTTGGGATCTGATGATGGGATCTTGGTGTAATCGAGGGAAACTCTCCCTTCCAACCCAAACCCAAATTTCAAAGGTACGGATAGTGTTTTTTTACTAAAATCTTAATGTTGACGTAGTTCAGCAATTATAATGACAGGACTTATGATAGGTAGTACTTTTCCTTGTCCCCCCCCCCCTCCTGTAATCTCCGAAAATGAAGAAATAAAATTTACTTTAAAAAAGTAAAAACCGACTTCAAAACCAAAATGCACTAAATAGTCTTAAATAAACTCTTGATCATTGATAGGAAAGGAATCCGTTTTTACTTTTTCAAAGTTAATTTCATGTAACATGCTTCCGTATGGTGAACGCCTTAATGAATGATGAATGTGCTTTAACCTTTACTCACCACCCACCCCGTGGGTTAAACTTGCAAAGAACATTTTCCATTCGGTTATTAAAATTTTATAACGTAGCTACTGAATTCAGTCGTTTATAAGGTTCTGTGGCCGAATGGAAAAAGACGGAACCCTTATAGTTACGTCCAGACTTCTGTCTGTCCGAACGTATGTCACAACCACTTTATTCTGCAACTATTAGTATTACACAGTCGAAACTTGGAAGGTAGATGTTAACCGCTTGAAAATTTGCTTTATTTTTAACACAATCTAGATCAAAACAATTTTAGTCTTTGTCAAGATCTACTTCATATATATTTTTTAATTTACTCTCGCTTAGTTTAAAAGTAAGATGGGTGACGCCCATTTTTTGGAAGCATCTATCTCTCAAACGTTAGACTTACAGAGAAAATGGTTCTACGAACGTCTTTGTCATTGTCATTTCAAAAGACCTTTTCATAGACACCACAAACGCATAGGTTTGCATATTTTTTTTGTTTTTTGTTTTAGTTTCATGTATAGGAGTACATTTTTTTTGTATAAGAATCGTAAGCGATTAACAGGATTCATCTACTTACTAAGTATCAACTGTGTAACGGACGGACGGACAGACAGACAGACGGAATTAACGAAACAATAAGGGTTCCGTTTTTAGCCATTTGACTACGAAACCTTATATACCAAGTTAGAATAAATATTTATTGGAGATCTGACTATTTAAAAGAGGCACTATAAATCTAGAAGTCTAAGGGCAGTACTTCACGTTTACTTCGATGCCCATGGCGACATCACCAGCTACATATCTACGTAGATAATATTGAAGTGTATGGTACCCAACTCACGAAGTTATTTCTTCCTTCCATTTCAATACATCTGCTTGGATATATAGTCAGCGACGTGTTAATGGCTTGTCGCTAATGTCAGTAAACGTTAGTATTGGCACGGCAGTATTTTGGCTCTAACCGAAAACGACGTTCGACGATGTTGCTCATGTATGGGTTACTTGTCAATGTGTGTGACTTGTGTAATAAATATTAGTGAAAACTGTATTGCTTAAGAACAATGCATTAATATTAAGCCAAATGTGTGATTTATAGCTGTTTGTTTTCCAAATAAAGATAAATAAATAAATAAATTATTAGGGTGTGGTTATGTGCGTCATCAAAATCAGCTTGGGACGTTCTGTAACGTTTTTAGAACGAATGTGTATAAGAAATAAATTTCAATTTACGAAAGCTACAAGTACCTTGAGCTGGTTTTGATGGGAGTCCAAAGTGGAATACATTAAAATCTGCTTTCACTCACCGAGATTGTGGGGAGCCTTAACTATTTCCATAATCTGTACTTACCAAAGGCAATCTAGTCAGAACCACATCAATTCTGCTCGCTTAGAATTAATTTACAAAGTAAAATACTGCTAAGAACAGCCCAAATAATTCACTTGCAGAATTTTTCGATCGCAGATTGCTATAAGTAATTTTTTTAAACAAACTGCGGTCACTAAAAAGCTTTCGGATTGCACTAATGTATAAACATTAACGATATAGAATTTGAACTAAATTAAGCTATAATCACTTAAAAAGGGTGGACTTTATGAGGTACCTACGAGTAGACCTTATACTACAACTAGACTGTCACATTAATAAATGTTATTTATAAAGAAAAAACTCGGAACTTGTACAAATAATCCCAAGAGATTACGATCTCTCAAAGCTCTCGGTAGCGTCGTGTGCTTTCTGTTAATAAATGTTTGAATTTTGATTTCAATTCAGTTGAAAAGGAGTGATTAGGAAAAAGATACCTCAATTCCATAGGTACTCTCGTCTATATTTTGCGAATTTTGTTGCCTTAAAATTGACTTTCGAACGAAAATCACTCTAAATATTTACATGTGCTTCATAAATAGAGCTTCTGAACCTTCGACAAAAAACAACTTCGTGGCTGAAAAACTGCACGTGGCTGGGCAAAACTTAAAACGTAAATTTTGTCATCCCACATTATTAACCCTCGACGCAACGAAAGGGGGTTGTTATTAGTTACTTTATTAATTAGTATTACTTTTAACACTCTGCGACTTTTATCGAAATCGATGCAGCCACGTGTTTCGGAAACGCATGACAGCATCGCGTCGCACGCAATGAACAGATTTCAATTGGCATCGATGGTATCGCACGTTAGTATCAATGCAGAAGCGCAAGTGGATCGATGCTAATACGCGTTCATATCGATGCAGTCGCCAATTCACAGTACATAATTTGACAATGTTCAGCTTCACGACTGCATTGATACTAAAAGTCGCAGTGTGCAAAGGGTCTAACGTGTCAGTCAGTGTATTTCTGTACACGAATGTGGTAATAATAATAATAATAGTCCCCCTAGCCGATTTCGACTACGGTGGCCAGTCACAACTACTAACCGACTGTGCGGGACATATTATAGTGCACAAGTGTGTGCGCATACACAGGTGTACTCTCTATTTCTTTCACTCTCATAGCCCGATGGAACAGCAATCTGACACGACCGGAGAGGGTTTAGGGGCAATACCAACGACTTTACGTGCTTTTCTGAGGCATGAGGGTAAACCAAAGCCAACTTCCAAACTCCGGGCTGAACAGAAAAAAGTATATATTTTTGGCCCGACCCGGGGATCAAACCCGGGACCTCTGGCGCAGCCGTCGCTTTAAAGTGCGACCCTTCTACCGCTGCGCCACCGAGGCAGTTTAAGCCGAATGTGGTATCGTAGCTCCCAAACGGATGAACCGACTTAAAAAAGGAGGTAATCAATTCGGCTTTTATGTATGAGTTATCGTCAGGATTAGACAAAAATTTTCGCGAACATTGCAACCAAACAGAAAGCATATTTTAATTTAAAAAAAACTGTTGCAATGTCACGGACAAGCCGGAATTTAATGAGAAATAATAAAAAAAACACTTTCAAAGAACTGACTCAAAAGCTTAACGAAACGCATTTGAACCCCCCCCCCCCCCCCCCTTTGGAGAATCAAACTCTTTTAAAGTTGGTGCATGATGTGCGTAGACCGTGGACCAAACTAACCAACTAACTGTGACCAAACTAATAAACTAACTAACAAACTCGAAACGTTTTTTTCTCTCATAACAATAATAAAATTAATTTATCATTTATTCGGATTATATCATCCATTTACATTAATAGTAACATTAAAACTTTTTAAATTTAACACATATGTAATTGACAGAGGGCAAATTATTTTGATATTTTTCGTCAGTTTTTTATTGGCGGTTTAATTATATATTTTTTTTAGTTTTATTTTATGATTTTCAGTTATTACCCATATCTTAAAAACTACGGAATCCATTTAGACGAAACTAACATTCTATCCTAAGTTAAATTATGCCTATTTTAACTAAACAATGATAATCTCGCTACGACTTTTCGTTTACGAGAAATCCGAGAACAATCATACACACACTTACGAAATTTAGCGCACGTGTTGGGAAGCCTTAGTAGATCAAAATACTCAAATATTATCATATTCTAACGATATCACATACATACACATTGAATTGATTCCTCCTTTTTTAAGTCGGTAAATATTATAAAAAGATAAATGTGTAATGGTTTTACACCTTTGCCAGCACAGAATCAGCATTAAAATATAAAATGGTGCTAGCGACACCACAGTTAGCAGCTCCAAACTTTATATAGGTCCTAAACGCTCCAAGAGTATTATAATCTATAGTATTTATCGTAACTTATATTTGAATAACGCGTTTATAAAGTAATTTGCGGAACTGGCACAGCCTATATATAGTATTGGTTTTACCGCACACTGCATATAACATTCAAATAAATATAGGTACGTAGCACAGATATACAGAGTTATGTTTATTCTAAAAAAATGTTTTCTTTAAATTCTGAGCAAGTTTTATACAAGAAAAGCTCCTCACAACATTCAAAAAATGACAAAACTAATGGGAAACCTCGCATCCTAGCGCGTAGCTAGCGCTCCTCTACGAAATACTACGCCGTAGCTAGTAAGCTAGGAAAAGGCTACCTGGTAGTAATTTTAACTTGATCGCTGTACCGCATAAAAAAAATGATTTTGTGGGTTTTTTCCATTTCAATAAAAAAATAAAAAAAAGGCATCAGTATCGTTTGTACAGCTACCAAAACAACACCCAGTATAGTACAGTCTGTGCAAAAAGAGTAACGGGTATTTGGTTTTTAAAAAAACCAAAGAGTACTAGGTAGATTTCAATTTTTTGGTTTTGAATATTAGAATACGAAATGAAAATTTATTTAAAAAAGATAGTGTTATTTAATTGGTGAAAGTCTGGCAAGTTTCTAATCAGGAACGAACATTGGTGAATGTCTGACACCTAGCTTGATGATATTTTGCCATGATACTTTTTTACGATTGCGTTATGTTTGACGAATTATTCTCATAATCCTAAGTTTTAAAATCAAAATATTATCATACTCACTGAATGTCACACAGTGTTATCGTTTCAGAATTGTTACTTAACAGCTCCAGATATGCTTCATAGCTGTTATGAAAAGTACTTTCTTATCAACGTATTATACTACCTTAATAAAATAGTTAAGTATCTATAGACAGTTACTAGGCGTACAATGATGGTGATGAAACATGAAATTGTATTATTTTACGACAAATAATGTTAACCACAAAGACGTTTTTTATTTGAGTGGGGACTTATACTTTACGTAAATATCAAATATAGAATCCCGAATCCTTGGAAATTATCCTTATTGAAAGTCTGGAATGAAAAGCTATAAATTGCTATAAATATGTAATGTGAAAACTATGTCTTAAAAATCAATGAAAAAACATAAAAGTAATAAAAAAAATTGAAAAAGAAGGTCTAATGTCGTACAACTGTACTGTTCAGCTCAAAACTTTAAAAAATATTTAACTTTTTCGACACGAACACGGTTTCAGGTAATAGAGAGCGATAAAATAGTAAAAATCAACACTTTTAAATTCAATTTGATTCATCTTTCAAGGTTGTATTATTATTGTAAGTGGTGTTATAAATAAAAAAAACATTTCACTGTGTAGTCTTACTTTATACTTTTCTATACTAATATCATTAAGCCGAACAGTTTGTTTATTTGTGTGAACACGCTTATCTCAGGAATTTCTAGACTGATTTGAAAAAATATTTTTGTGTTAGACAGCTTATTTATCGAGGAAGGCTTAAGGCTATAAAACATCACATAACTACGTAAGAGGAAGGAGCAAATCAAAAGCGCGGACACAGTCGCGGGAGACCGCTAGCAGCTGTACTCTATATTAATAGAATGGATCAATTAGACATCGTATTTTTTTCAAATATTTTTTCATGTAGTAGTGACAAAAATATAACATCGCCTAATTTTATTAATATAGCCCGAATGGCAAACGACCGTTGGTCAAAAAGAGTCCCGGAATGGAGGTCTTGTAACAACATAAGAGGAAAAGTACGACCGCCCCAAGAGTGGTCAGCGGGTCTGATGATATTCGACGGAGGACATGGCTGAATGACACAGGCACAAGACCGCCAGTCATGGCAGAAAATGGACACAATTGAGCTGATGATGATGATGAATTGTATGATCCTAAACAAAATAAAATACTCATGTTGTATTTCTGATTGCCAAAGAATACCACTGCGGCAGCTCAGCTCAGTTATTGAATGGTTTCGACTCAGGGGTCTTATTAATTAATTACATTTTATTTACAGTGATATTAGCATGACTGACAGCCTACCCCCGTCGTTGGCACATTCAACGATAACTTTAGTCAACGGCAATGCCACCAGAGATGATCGAGAAGAATACATTCCGTTTGAGCACAGGAATTTGACTCATCCTACTTCGTAAGTATAGTCTTATTGTAAAGTCGCCACAGCGCTTGGCGTTACGGTTTAGATATAATGACGAAAGTTTAAATAGCTAGAGGTACAAGAAAGGTGCTTGCTCTATTAAACATAAGGCAAACTACGCAATAAAATTAGGAATCATATCTTCTACGCATAAATATCGCTCGCAAGAACGGTTGGACCGAATGCGTTGATTCTTTGAGTCTTGTTTTTGATTTGGTCAGGAAAAAAAATTAAGAAAATAATAAGAAAATTAAGCGGCTGGACCAATATTAATGATTATTACTTGTTACCGTCTGGAATGGGATATTAACTATTAAAATTACGGGGCTATGGCGGGACGGAGCCAGAAGCGAAACAAAGTTTGCTGGGACCGCTTGATCTAATTGGATGTGGTTTTAATCAGTGTCATCCAACTCAGAGAATATAATTGAGTTATGCTTATTCTTAATATATTTAGATTTAGTTCTATCTAACATGGTAGTGTCCGGGCTGCGACAAAGTACGACTCCTCTTATTAAAGTTGACGCGAATCACCCCCCACTGGAATGCGAGCTGCAATGCAGCCCTTCACGTAACATTTTAATCAACACAGAACCTATAGGTTTTCTATGGCCTGATATTTTTTCGCAATGCTCTGACGTTGACGCAATGGTAAATGAATTTTACAAAGTTATAAATGGTTTGATAAAAAAACACGTACCCATGTCAAAACCTGGCAATAAGAAATATCCTGTATGGTATAGTAGGAGTCTTATTAAAGTTTTGCGAGAAAAAAATAAGTATCATAAACTTTTTTGGCGATGGCGTGACGCATCGTTTGCTGAAAGAGAGGAGCATAGCACTTTTACGCGATAACTACAAAAGCTACATTTCTTCAATAGAATCTTCTATAACCTCAAACCCCAAACTATTTTGGTCTTACTTAAAACAAAAGCGCAACGGTGATAGCTCCTATGTATCTGATATGTACCTTAACGACAATACTTCATCAGATAGATTAGAAATATGTAGCTTTTTGCCTCTAACTTTCCTCTGTTTATGACTGTCCTTTAACATCTTCAGCGAAGTCCATCACTATCGCACCAACCATTTCTGACCAATCAAATTCACATAATTTAAGCGGCATAGCATTTACGAAGGAAATGGTTGAAAAAGCCTTAAAGAGACTTGATCTTGGTAAGGGAGTAGGGTCAGACGGAATACCGCCGGTATTCGCGATTTAATGTAGTGCATTTATAGTTGAAGCTCTAGCTTTAATATGTAACCATTTTTTACTAACAGGACGTTTCCCATCCGTTTGGAAAGAGGTTTTAATTGTGCCAATTCATAAATCGGGCGACAAAAGATCTGTACACAATTATACATCTGTCTCAATTTTACCAGTATTCGGCATGGTTTTTCAGATTGTCATTTATCCTGTTCTGTCCTGGCATGTGAAACAAATACTTTTACCACAACAGCATGACTTTATTAAAGCCAGATCAACCGCAACAAAACCTGGTGTGTTTCATGTCTGAGGTGGTCGGGGCAATAGATCGTGGGACTCCTGTGGATGTCATATACCCAGATTTCTCGACCACTACACCAGACGGGTCGGATGGTATCTCGGGAAACCTTTTGAACTGGTGTGCATCCTACCTCGGTGAAAGATCCTCAAAGGTTGTACTTGATGGTCGAATTTCTAACCCATTTATGGCATCCTCAGGAGTTCCACAGTGTGGGAGCACTGTGAAACTCTTTAGGACCGTTATTTTTTAATATATTTATCAACGACGTTAACACATGCTTCATTAATTCAAAAATATTTCTATACGCCGATGATCTTAAAATTACAAGGCGCATAAATAAAAAAAGTGACTCACAACTACTTCAGGATGATCTAAATCGATTCGCAGATTGGTGTGAGACTAATAAAATAAAATAATATGTAGACAAATGTCACTTTGGTTGTCTTTAAATAAAAAAATAAATATATATAAGTAAACTTCTTCAAAGAAATTTCAAAACTGTTGCTCAAAACGAATGGGGAACTCGCAATCTACGAAATACTACGCGGTAGCTAGTTAGCTACGAAGAGGCGACATGATGTTGACAGTTTTGACTCGCTCGCTAGTATCGCAATAATAAAATGATTTTGTAGGTTTTTTTTTCCATTTTTTGTAAATATATTTTGTGGCATCACTATCGTTTTCACAACCACCCCTGATTCCAAAACAACACTCTGTATGGAGTAGTGTACACTGGTGAGATTGAAACCGAGATTATTATGAAATTGGTACTATCCAAATAAAGAAACTAGATTTATTATACGAGTAATACTATTCAGTTAGACGACGACTTCGCATTTCATAATACAGTTGAATCAGCGCCTACCAAAATCGTTCGGATACTGCTTACGCAATAAATCGAGGGCCTAAGCACTAGAAACCAATACCTAAATACAATAACGGGTCCTACCATTTGTTGATACGACCAATTTGCTGCCCAATCATTGAATAATTCATTTTATAGCAAGTTGTGTTTTATCAATGTTAATAATATTGGCGGTAATATATGTTCCTAACATATGGTACAGCTGTTTACATGTTTTTATACTTGAATTTGTTTGAAAATTAAAACTAGCTGTAAGGGTTTTACTCAAGCTTCGAAATTAATTTAAAAAAAAAGAAATGTCATGAAAAAAAGAGGACTTTAACAAAAGGCGGCGGGAAGAAAGAATTTGTTATGGAAAGATAAAAAATGTATTGTTAGGATGCAGTTGTTTGAACCATATAAATTTATCTGTTAATAAGATAAGGAGATGATCTACGTGTTGTTATAATAGATTCTAAGCATTACATGAATTTACAAAGCTAATTATGAGTTTACATTCTATCTGCCTTTTGCTACACTAGTACCTTCTAAACAAAGATACTGGAAGGTAATTCCAATATCTTTGTTACTTAGTCCAAAATGGTAACATTATCGGTTTTCTAGGAAATAAGTTTATATAAATGAACACGTTCAAGTTACTACTCTTTCTGTTAACTGTTTATTTTTATAGTCATTATGCGATCTGCGATCATGTTTTTTCTCATCAAATATTTCTAATTATCTTTTTTCTTCAAATATTTTTATATACTCCCGAACGTTACAGAAACCTCAGTTAATGTCCTAATTTACGATTTAGGTACTGAAATACATGATTGCTACCAAACATAAAGGTTTCAATATAATAGGCCCTAATCTGTAGGCAGATAGGCGAATGACGAAACTAATTTCCTTTGTGCCTACGGAACGATGAATTCACATAATTGAAGGTTACTCCCATTTACAAGAATTTGAAACACAAGCTATTGCCGACAGGGTTATAACAAAACTCAATTTTATCGATAGAGACTGTAATCGTAATCATAACCCGTTAATTAATGTGAAACTTTATAAGTGCGCCTTCACATTAGAGCGTCAGCAGCGCGGCAGCAGCGGATGCCTTACATTAGCAGCGCGACGGTTACGCGACTGGGTCGGTCCCACTACACCCATTATCCATTTCAGTGCTAATACGGGAATAGTATTACCACTGCATTGCGTAATGAGTATAGTGGGACAAACCCGCGCGACTTACGCGCTGCTGCCGCGCTGCCGTGTGAAGTATGAAATCATCGGCAGCGCGATTGTCAATGTCAAATGTGAAAGTACTCTAAGACTTTCTGTCCGTCATTTAACACGTGCAGCCACACGCAGAAGGCCTTGCGTCTGCAGAACAATAACGCGTTCTGGTGCTGTTGGGGCTGCCACGGTACTGCAGTGCGTCGGATATATTCACCGAAGCCAATACTGATGGCTTTCATGCTATCCTTCGGAAGAGAGCAGCCTCGATGTTGAGCCGTGTTCGTAGGAGTTCCAATAGCATCCTGCGCGTTGTAGCTGGGCGTGTTGATTGTCCCTATATGAGGCAGTGGGTTTGCCTGCTATGCCTTTTATGTTTAAAATTGCAGGCTAAATTTTCTCTTAATAATGCAAATGTATGGACTAATGATTGAAATAAAAAATTGAATCAAATCCTTATGATTGTAGACGTGTCTTATGTACCAAGCTTCGCTGATCTATATTTGTTTTGAATTGGCGAAAGTACATCCAAAACTGAGAGTGTTTTGGGATTTTAAAGAAAAAAAATGTATGTTTCAGGATGATTGCCAGTAAGCACTTACTTTGGACCTGGATTTTTATTGATATACATATTTATTGACCGTTTGCATACAAGTCTTAATATTATACATTTTGGTGGTGGGTAACATTATTTCCTACATAAAGGAAAGTCGTGTTAATGAACCATGTATACAAAACAAGTTTGTAGGATTCAACTTGTATCCGAATAACTTTTAAACGGAAACTGGGGGGGACGGGGACATAGAAAAGTAGTTCGCTGGGACCGCTAGTTATTTATAAATGTACTTACAAACCTTGTTACCAAATAAGTTTCATGTTTTTTTTTATGTTCTTTGTGTTCTATGTTATGAAGCTGTGCAGTCTGCAGTCCGTTGGCACTACAGTGCCATTTTTTATTTACGGTAAACTGTCAGTGGTAATACAGTGCCCACCACTAGAAAAGTATGAATTAAGTATAGTATATACGCAACTATATACTATACCAACTATACTTAACTTATAGTACTTACTTAACATAACTATCACAACTATACTTTTCTTTATATAATCGTTTCTATCGCGCGACATGTCGCACGATTTTTATCATGCAACCGTCGCTCGATATCGCCGGACAGTTTTCCCTCATCATAGTCTGGCAGCGCGGACAGTTGAGTGTATAACACTTCACTGGAGTATGCTTCTAAGCACACGAACACCTGACACAGTTGCAATTAGTGCTTTTAGCATTTAAGATTTTCAACATCCTGTCATATATAAAATTTTGTACGTCATTGGCTTTGCCTCTTCCATTTCAATCTCCAATCCTTCTTTTTTTCTAATCTTAACCATAATAAATTTTAAAAAATCTGTAAATAATAATTACCTCAATTTCCATTTTTTTCTCAAAAACTAGCATACGCAACTACGAACTTAGTATGAAAATGAATTAATTCGACTAAAAGGGTATACAATAAGTTGACAAATATATATATATGAAAAAACTCTTATTAAAATCTATCTATCTAATAATTGCTACGATCAGACATGGAGTTAAAGATAATTGAGTCACATCATATTATTAAAATAAACAAGCTTTCCATATATTTAAAGATGAGCTTAACATTAAAAGCGTATTAATCATGGTTACTGATTTTAAAAATTTGCAATGGTGTAATTTTTAACTATTTAAAATCTACAAATAAAATATGTTATTGCCCGCCATACATTGTGACACTTTTTTTCCTTTTAAATTGTCACTTTTTTGTCTGTGACAGTGTATTTTTTTAGTTCGGTCGATTATTGCACAGATTAGCAGGCGGAGGCGACTTGGCGCGATTTTGTTGTTAATTAATCTTCTTAGGTTTAAATAAATTTATTTCTCATAAAAACTTATAAAACAGTTCACTTATAATGAGATAAAACTAATTATTATTACATAAGATTTTGCCTCTGTGCAAGTATTATTTTTATTTTTGGACGTGTTTTTTAAGTCTACTTTTGTACATATCTAAACTATCACACTCCTTTACGTAGTTAGGGAACTTGTTGTACAGCCGTGCTCCCTCGAACAATATCGTCCTTCTTCCGTAACCAGTGTCGGAAGTCTCGACATGGTTCCCTATAAAACCACTAGGTGGCGCTCGAAAAATGCCGTAACAAAATTAGTGTTTTCGTGTATTTATTCATCGAGAAGAATTTTCGAATGAAGCTTAAAAATTACAAATATTTTTTAAGATTTATTAAACATATAAGCTACAAAAGTTAAAATAATATTTGATGAATTAGAAAATCATAAAATTGAAATTGTCTACGCGAAATGTCAAAAATGTTGCATCAGACTTCGCCCGCAGTTCGTGCGTTAATCAATTCAAGTTTGTCCTTATTTCTTAAGTTATATCTTGATTCCTTTTTAGTTAATTTTATACTAGTCTGAATGGAGTTTGTAATAATTTTCTTAACTAGGATGCACGTACAATATTCGTAAAGTTGTTTGATGTTAAGTAATTCTGTTTTTTTGTAAAATTCTTTTGTTGGAGTTAGGAACGGGTAATGGAACAGTACTTTGATTATTTTATTCTGAGTTCGTTGCAATGTGTTTAAGTTAGTTATAGCAGCTGAGCCCCATATTTCCACTAAGTATTCTAAATGTGACTTTACTAATGAGTTATAAATAATAATGCTAATTTTCTTCGGAATACAATTAGTTATCTTGCGGAGCGCTCCTAGTAATGACATCAGTTTCGTTCTAATATAATTGATATGTGTCTTCCACGTTAGTTTATCGTCTATCCACAATCCGAGGTATTTTTCCTGTTGAGAACGTTGAATAATTACATTATTTATTATAAGAGGGGTACTTCTTACTCACGCCAACCTTTAGCTGTCGCTCATAGCGCTATCTCATGAGGCAAAATTGAATCTACAATTTGACATAACCTGTGGTAATTTTGGTGACAAGGTTAAGGTTGCGTTCTGTTACCTACTATTATCATTGTCTGTAAGAAAAATCGATCGATATTTTTAACAATGATTTGAAATATTTGGTATCGTCCACGTTTTATGTACCTACTCGGTTGTCTTCTGTGCCGTTACTGTCCTTCTAATTGTGTGTTTTATGTAAAAACTTGAGGTTTCATCTTTGCGAAACAACAATGTCTAAATAAATTTATTTATTTTTCCTCACAGTCGAAATGAAAAATAGTATGTATAACTCGGGTGAAAGCAACTATTTTACTCTCGAATTATTAGCGCTTTCACTCCGTTCGAGCGCGCCAAGAACTTCTCGAGTGAAATGGGTCACTTTCTCCCTTTGTATAACAATCTAATATTTTGTGTGTGTGACCAATCATCGCGAGATCAAGCGAGCGTGCTATGCATGCATGCATGCCAGCATATAATTTGCATTTCCAGGAAATCTGGCCGAAATTCATGTTCCAACAATTTTATGAGTACTTACTTATGAAATAGCGAGTAATTTTGAGCTATAATATTAATGGCACAAAATTTAACAAAGTAAACGTCATTAAGGATTTAAGATAACTGATTGACCAGAAGCTTACATTTGTGGTTCACATTGACTTCACGCTTAAAAGAGCGTCCAAATCTCTAGGGTTTTTAATTAGAAACACCAAATCTTTCCAAAAAATCAACAGCAAAATTCATCTTTTAAACACACTAGTTCGCAGTAATGTGGATTATTGTGCGGTAGTATGAAGACCACATTACGCAACACTCAGTCTAAGATCAAAAGGATCACGCACAAACATGCTTTCTAAGTCACTTATCATATTCTGCAAGTATTTCAAAAAGTCAGATCTTACAAAAAGCGATTAGCGCATTTCGTATTTAAATTCTTAGAAAGGCGTTACTTTATTAGACTTGAAGAAAATGAAAATGAAGAAATGATTTAAGATGAAAATGGTTTAAGAAACTTAAATGTCATTAGTTTCATGTATGGAAGCCCCCCCCCCCCTAAAATATAATCATTTTTTTGTATAAGAATCGTAAAGCGGTTAACAGGATACACCTTCCTACTAAATTTCAACAGTGTGATGCTTATAGGTAAGGAATAAAGTGGCTGTGACATACGGACGGACAGACAGACAGACTTGACGAAACTATAAGGGTTCCGTTTTTTTCCACTCAGCTACGGAACCCTAATAACAACATTTTGTTCAAATCATTAATAATTAGTGACCGTGCATGCATGCATGCATGCCACCAGGTAATTTGCAATTCTAGGAAATCTGGCCGAAATTCATTTTCCCACAATTTTATACGTATTATCTCATGAAATAGTCAGTAATTTTGAGTTTTGCTATGTAAAACAATTAATATACACATAATTTTAGTAAAACGTATTGCATTAATTAAATATTATGTTTTTTTTAAATTAAATTTGTCGAAATATGACTTCACAGGTGAAGTTAACTTGAATGGGTTCTAATTTCATTAATTTCATGGCTTTTAACAAACTGGACTATACACACGTGTGTTCAGATGATGAAAATTAATAATATTGTCACTTATTATTCCGTCGTCAGAACACGCCAAGTTTTCTACGCGTGCTCACATGTCCTATGTGAAAAATCTTGGCAAGTCCAGGTGACGGAATAGTAAGTAGTATTAAAGGTAAATAACACAATTTCAAACATAGGTCAGATGCCAATTGTAGCCGACGCATACACAGGACTCAAGATATGAACGGAAACGCGATAAAGATGCAAAATAATGAATAATTTATTAAATGCTCTACATCGCCGATGACACAGACATACAGATGTCTTCTTAATTTCTAACTGATGAAACCATTAACAACTGCCATTGACAACATTCCATCCCCAAGTGCTGAAATAAGGATACTTATGCAACACGAGCTGCAGATCGGCGCCAAAGCCCGGTCTTAGTTTTAACGTCCACCACTTGCCCGTAGCTCCTTTTCAGCACCACGAAGATTTGTTCCGTGGTCGGAATATAACTAACGCGGCCATCCACGTTGTGCTGCCATTCTTATTAGGGCCATTATATGGAATCCGTGGAGAGTGATGCTCAATCTCAATATGTATCGCACGAACGGTTAACCAGGTAAACAGAACACCGTATCTTTTTTCTTTGTATCTTCCTACAAATACTTCAAAATGTCCAAAGAGACCCAGCCCACAATACGTAAATGAACGCTGATGGTGCGGCAGATGCGCTTATAGTAAATCGCCCATGCGTAGCACTTGTGGCTGGCATTTTCTGATTCGACACAGCATGCATGGCGTCATAACAGTCTTCATGGTAGGCCTCATTCTTATGATCCAGTATCTCTGTTTTAACCAATTCACAACGGTGTCTTGACAACTATGAGCGACTATAATGTGGTAAAGACGTACGATAAGCCGATACACTTGGTGTCGTCCATCGAGGAAAAGATTGCTCCTCAGGTACCAATACGATGATCTTTTCCGATTTTATCAGCAGATCTGGCAGCAAGCACTGCAGCTTGAAGTTCCGCTTTCGGTACAGTCATTGGTTTTACTGGTAGGACACGACATTTGCTAGTTATAAACGAAACAAATATTTTATTACCTTTATTCCAGCGCCAATAAGCTACCGCGCTTATAGTTTTAGTAGACACATCGCAAAAACATGTAACTATAGACTTTTGTACCTTTTCCTATTAGTTGCGCTATTTCCTTCGACCCCTGCGGGCGTATCTACCACACTGTGATCAGATACAGGGTTGGATGTTGAGTAAGCAGCTACATATTCATCTGAGCAAGCATCTTCGCGGCTATCTAAAGGTTGGATATTTAGGTAACATCTTGGTATATAAATCTGATTGATTACCTTAAGTTTATCGATCCATTGGCACCATTTCTTATATATTTTTTTAGGTATTAAGTCATTCCAACCGATGTGTAACCTCCATGGTATCCTGAAGCATACCATATAACATAGGTGATTTGTAACAGGAGACAAAAAACCTAAAACATCGAACACAGACATAATTACACGCAACATCAAAGGTCGCCAAGGCAATGATACAAACCATCGTCAATCAACAAGCTAAACGCTTTCCTGTAATAGTTCCGTGGCACGAACATCATCTACGTTCTAACAAGGCTTACCTGAAACTCCCAGTGAGTTCAAAGTAAAGAAACGCTTGACCTCGTCGTGGATTTCCCGAAGCCGGTGTTCATCCTGTGAGTGCGAGTCTCTGATCTCCAAATTCAATAGAGTGACTTTGGGAGAGGGGTGGACGTTACACGGAATGCTGACACTGCCATTAACGCACCAGCCTAAAGGTGGTTTTCCTAATCTAACTTCTAAGGGGAAAGCAAATGATAGTTATTTTGCCCTAACAGCAACTCAGGTTTGACATAAGTTGTACAAAAGTTATGCTGAATATCTGCTAAACCTAAAAAATCATTTAAATTTAAATATGGCATACATTGTTAAGGTAAACTTAATTCATTCGCACCTCCAAATTTGTACCATGAGGTAGAAGAATCGATATCTCTACGTTATCATCATTATAGTCAGCAGTAAAGCCTTGAGGCCTGGTTTCCACCAAAGCGGACGGGAGAGGAGACGGGAGGAGATTTGTTTGAATAAACCAATCAGATATCGTTATATTCGCATCTCTTCTTCGCTTAGCTTCGGTGGACATGGATCAAGCGGAGAAAAGAGGAAATGTCTTATTTTTCTATAGAATTTTGTGCGGCGAGCGGGCTAGCGGCGCGGCAGAGCGGAGAAGTGTCTTAGCCGGGCGGCCGGGCGGCGTACGCGCTCGCGCCCCCCGCACCTAATTCCTCTTCCTTTAGCAAATTTAGATATAACTTTTGTAACGACATGACGTCTTCCTTTCGTAGACAGAGCTTGACTGGTTTCGGTCTCTCACAGCTCACATCTCTGCTACACAGAGCTCCTCCCATTTCGTCTCCTCTCCGCTTCGGTGGAAACTGGGCCTGAGGTGGCTGGACATTTTCCTGCTCGCGAAGTTGATCGTCTCTTTTTTTCATTTCTTGACATACTCCGTGTATTCATCATATTGTGCGGCGGCGTAAAAAACATCGGATATCCGCTGATCTGGCTCCAACTTGTAGCCAACGCATACACAGGACTCAAGATACGAATTTAAACGTGATAAAGATGCAAAATTATAATGTAAACTTTAATATAGTAATCATAATATGGCGCGATACATTTATTTGTAGGTCCTGGTAACATTCCCGTGGTGAGTGCGTGCCTGGTATCAAAACCTTTCCACATTAATTATGAAATGCTAATTGGACTGAAAGAGCAGGTGACATTTTTGTGTGTGGTTTGTATTTCAACCCAAAAATTTGCATGAATATTAGATAAATTTGCGTCATTTTATTTAAATACCCATGTCATCTTTTTGTTATAACTGATATAATAAATGAGTTTTTATAAAAGGAAAATACTATAAAATGAATGCTTGCTCTATAATCATTCCTTTCTTACGGGAAAAAAATAAAAGTGTTCACTAAAAATTGGCAGACGTACTTGTGTATAAATATTGTATAGGCCAACATTCAGAATTACGATAAAATTCCAAACTAACTCTTATTAATAAGCAATAATATATATTTTGTTATATTTTGTACCCTTATTGTAAAGAACTTTGGCTATTTAGCACTTAACTAGATATTAAAACATCATAAAAGTGAAATATGCCTGCGAGCTACAGATCAGATAAAATTAATCTTTAATATTCTGAATCGTTACTTAACAAAGTCCCTCTGAGACATATTTTAGTGATAAATGGTTGGCAGAAACAAAGTTCTGCTCAACTGTAACAAATAGTTTTAGGTCATCTCAATTCGAATTAATGCTGGAATAAAAGCTCAGTTGAAGACATCATGATGGGCATGTCCGTAAGAAACTTTAGAGCACGAAATCTTTTTATTTTTTCTACTTAATTTTCGTACGAAATTTATTTTTTACAAAAGTAGAAATATGACACAAAAAATGTTTTTTTTTAAAAAAAAACTTAAATCTCTATTTTCTGAATGATATCTTAATAAACATGTCACATTACAAAGGTATATCAATTTTTATCATATCAACCTTAACCATTTAACGTGTGTATGCAAATAAAGCCTAACACTAAAATTCCGAATTTAAAAAAAAATATGGTTTTCTTAGATCTACTCAAACAAATGATATTTTCTATATCTAGGATCCACACAACGCGTGCTATCCACGTGTATAATAAGTAAACAGAGTGAAATAAAGTGTTATCTATCTTTTTTTTTCAGAACGATAGGAGCATTCTTTCATCTTCTCAAATCCTCTCTCGGGTCAGGCTTACTCGCCATGCCGTACGCGTTCAAGAACACAGGTTTGATTCCCGGGGCGATCGGCACCATAATCGTAGCTTTGATCGCCACGCATTGCGTCCATATCCTGGTGAGTTTATGTTAATTGAATAGAATAAAAGAACTTTCCAGGGAGGACAGTCTTCTCCTATTGTACCTTACCTCATTTACCTAAGCAAATATTTTGTAAATTGCACTTGATATTTCAACAAGTCTGAACCTGGGAATCAAAAACAGCATCTTTCGATATTCTCAACGACCCAGTTATTGACAGCGCCCGTTTCAATTCGCAATTGCTATTTTAACGCGTAGGCGTTCGAATCAGATAATATTTTGTCGAATATACGATACGACGCAGTTATCTTACACAACATTTTACTTTTATTTAGTAAAATAGACTGAATTCAGTTAAACCTTACAGATACAATATTTTTTCAATCTTTCCAAGCTAATAGAGCCTTTGATGAATCAGAATGAACATCTGATTTATTGATATCGTTACGCCTACCTCAGATGTTTATTGAACAAATCCTTTTCTGTCTTTACCTGTTGTTTGGCAAAACACCCACAATAGTAGGTTATTTGACGCTGTGCTAAACGAGCGATAAGGCTACGATGGACAAAATCCCGACCCAAAAAATAAATGGCTTACATCCCGAAAACAGTGAAGGTATATTGAGCCACTTTATTCTACACGAACGCTGGAGCTAGCTAATTTTGGTAACTTAATGACGGGTTGTAAACTTTGATAATAACTACAGTTGCTTGTTAACAACGTTAAACAAGATTTCCTTATTTATGATCTTATTCACAAAGAATCTACTTCATTCATCTATAGCACACAATAACTAATCAAGCTTATTAACAAGCAGATTGTAGAATCTACAGATTTACTCACATTTTAATCTGAAATATTGGATTTTCGCTACATAAATCATTTGTCATTTTATGTATTTACTTATATTTAACTAACATCATAAAAGGCAATGACTGATCATAGATTCATAGCTTAAACCACAAATAATTTTGATACCGGACGTGTTATTTTAATAATTAATGTTCTGAGAAACCCTTTAAGCACCATCGAGCAATTGAAACGGCAACTTTTGGTGGAAGAATTGAACCTTGGCGTCGGCTGCGCCAGAGGTCCCGGGTTCGATCTCCGGGTCGGACTAAAATATTTACCTAGGTTTTTCTGTACAAAATTTTATTTAGACTTGCCCGGAAGTTGGAAGTTGGCGGTGTTTCATCCCCGTGTCTCGGGAAGCACGTAAAGCCGTTGGCGTCCTAATGTCTCTCCAGTCGTATCAGATTTCTGTCTCATCGGGCTTTGAGAGTAAAAGGAATAGGGAGTGCACCTGTGTTTGCACATACACTTGTGCACTATAATATGTCCCACACAGTCGTTTTGCCACTGGCCACTGGCCATCGTAGTTGAATTCGGCTAAGGGAACAATTAATATTATGGTAAAGTTTCAGGGATGGGATGTTTCACGCATTCTATTTTGTTTAATACACTTTTTATTTATGCTTCTTGTGATATTAAAGGGTTATTTTTAGACATTAACTAATATCAGACGTTTTCGGCATTTCATAAATTTTGTAAGTCATCTACCAGGGTAGGTAAGAAAAAAGGCACAAAGTTATACCATTGCCCATATTGAAAAATTACTATCCTTGTTATTTATTATAGGTAAGCACATCACGAGACATCTGCAAAGTATGCCGGCTACCGTTCTTGAGCTACACGGATACATGCGAAAGAGTGTTCAAATACGGCCCTGAGAAACTCCGTCGATACTCCATTCATGTAATGTATGATTGTCTTACTTTTTTTTTCTTTGATTGGAATCAACGTATATTGGTGCGTCACTTAAATTTTGCCCCTGACTTCTCGCAATCATATCAGACGGCGAAAATTGCAAACCATAGAATTGCAAATGTTTGTTTGATTTTTCTATGAGGTACGTCGGTTTTATGTGTCTGTGAGTTAGAGCATTAATAATAATAATAAAGTTTATTTATTTTAGAATAGATCGTAACGGGATTGCTACTATGTACTTTATCACCTGCACTGTTGAAAGTGTCAAGGTCACGGCCTTAAGCCGTAGAATAATAAGGCACGTGGCCGCAATCCTGTTACAATCAATTATAATGTCAGTGGTCATGTAAGTTTAACCCCTTACACACTGGAACTTTTTATATCGATGCAGTCGCGCATAAAACAGATTTAATTAAGCAACGTTTCAGTTGGATTAACATATTTTCGTTAAGTAAATTTCATTTGCTGATGGCTATCATTTACAATTGAAGTATTTTCAATAAAATTTGCGAGTTATGTTTCTTGGCCAACCCACGTACCAACATGTCCGATATTTTGTCGTCAAATGTTGATGATTTTCTAAGGCAGTGCCATACATGGAGTAGTGTGCTAATATTATTTTTTTAACAATAATTTTACAATTGTCTTAGTGTGGTGGCTCACGTTTCGGATTACAAAGATAAGCACGACCCATATACTTATGTCTATGGTCATGTGTGTTATTATCCGTCTCTATGTTATAAAAGTAAATCTTTAAATTGTTTAAAACAACAACGTAGACGCTCAGGGAAAGTTGCCAGCGGTCGCGTAAACCAAAATATAACAAAAGACCGTTGATAAACACATCCGAGAGGTGTGATACCATGTGGGATACTTACCATTTGATCATTTTACAAACAATTGGTACGCTAACAATTAGCATATTATATGAAGGAATTATCACGTTCACATGACTGTATTTAATCTATATTCTTTATATATTTAAATGTGTAAGTAATATTCATTCCATGTGGTCACGTGATCCTGAATTCCTTGCAGAGAACGTGACTCTGATTGGTGCCATAACATATCAAGCATTCATGAGATTCATTCAAATTGCATTTTTAAATCATTATTGAATATTGTAAATGTTAAATATATCAGAATAAATTGTTTTTGTTAACTTATAAACTACAACCTAAAGTATTAACTCGTTTTTAAAAATAGATCAACGAGTCTATTGTAATGTACCTACATATTTTAAAAAATATATTTAAAAAGCTATTCTATGACTCTGTTCCGAAACTGATGTCTGATATCCATGGGAACCCATCACTTAATCGCAATTTTCTTTATCGATTTTCATTCCCCATAAAACGATTCGCAGATGTTTCAAAATAATATTCAATAAATTTTAGAATCTTGTTACATCACAATTTCATTTGGTCGAATGCTTATTATCTACAAACTTACTTCATCGTTCCTTTTTTTCACAAATTACATATTTTATCGAAGTAACGTTAGGTTTCTATTTTGTTACACATAATTTTATTTTCACGTAAGTTTCAATATGCAGAATTCTTGAAACATCGAATTTTACTTCACTAAAGTCCGTATTTCCAAACGAATTTGTTTCTAATATTATATTGCATACTTTATTAATAGACAATTTAAAGCATAACTTATATTAATATGTAATAAATATTGATCTATATAAATAAACTGCGTTAATCCCGACTCACCGTGGTCTCCTCGCCGTGGTACTAGTCTGCCCGATACTAGAGTGTACTGTGTAATTCCAAAGCCGGAGGCGCGGAGGGAGAGCAGCCTCCGCCCGCTGCCTACGCAGCTTCGGCTTGCTGGTCGCCTTAGGCGACCAGCCTCAGCCGCTCCGGCTCGCGCGGGTGACTACGCCTTGTTACGCAAGGGCGACGAGGCTGCTATTCCCGCAGCGCCGGAGACGAGGAAATCCTAATGCATGCTGCTTGTTTGCATGCCTGCTTGCATGCCTGTATGCTTGCATGCATGCATTAATGCATGCCTGCTTGCTTTCTTGCATGCATTAATGCATGCATGTATGCCTTCTTACTTGCATGCATATGCATGCGCAGGCCTTCTTACTTGCATGCGCATGCATGTGCTTACTTGCATTAAAAGTTATTTGAGGGAAAAAAATGGGAACCGTTACATATTAAAACAAGTTTTTATGAAAGGTTATATCGATAACTTAATCATTCTATGAAACATTAGTTTGATATATCGTTCTTCTGCTTAACAAAACAGTTGCGAAACATTTTTTTAGTGAACTGTTATTCGATGTTATGAAACGACGATTATTAACTATTCGATTAATCAAGAAAAAAAAGATTTTAGCATTCATTGAATAGTTTTCTGTGAAATAAAATCCGATATCAAAAAAATCTGTGTTATGATAGATACCCGATATCCATTAATCCGACGGTGCCATATTTGTGTACTCTTTTAGTTCGCGAAGTGTCTTCTACTTCTAAATACAAAATCATTGTAAACTACACACGTCATGTTGGAATTTATAAAATAAAAATAATTTGCCCTTTAGGCCAGTAGAAATCGACACTAAAAAACCCTAAATTCGCAAAGCACGATGTAGTGCTGCATTTTTGGTATGTTGTTTGGATCAGTTAGGGTGATGTAAATCCCAATTTGCAACTTCGAAAAAGTTGTGCTCGCCCCGCTATTTCTACCTTATTTTTGTTTTTCAGATATTGTAAGTGAACTATTTGACTCACAGACTTTGTTCTATACTCTAATGAAAGAAAATTAAATGCACTACAACTTTAATATACGACCTTCTCATAGAAGAATCACCCTAACTGATCCAAACAACATACCAAAAATGCAGCACTACATCGTGCTTTGCGAATTTAATGTTAATATTCACTGGCCTACTTGTGCTATGTCATATTACGTCTTATGTCACAGAACCTAAATCGTCTGTGACATGATATTAGAAGCGCGGCTGCAATCAACCGCAATTCAGCCTCGCACGAATTAATGGAAATACTCGTATATACTACTCAAAACAAAATAAGGGCCACGAGGTATTTTGTCTGTACCATGAAAATAATAAAACCAATATATATATATATATATATATATATTTTGTCTCCATAACGAAAACTAATGTTGTTTTTACCGTGTAGAGTCTACACTGTAGACCAAAAAATTTATTCCAATAATAATGATTAAAAAGTTTATTTGCTTTTAAAAGAAAAAAACACATTTAAGGTTAAAAATAAAAACAATGTAAAGTTACTGAAAACAAAAGAAAATACTCCATGCTCATCTTTTAGTAACGGGTATGGGCAGGTATGGGCCTCGTTTCGCTACGCACTCCTGAAGCCTGGAGTGCATGCTCTCAATCAAATGCCTGTTGGTTGTGGACTTCCTGATCACCGTCTCTAACTCTTTGTTTCAACTGATCCCACATGTGCTCTATTGGATTTAAGTCCGGACTGTTCGCCGGCCACGGTAAGACTTGAATTTGAGAAGCTTCCAGTACAAACCGAGTCGCTTGAGCCGTGTGTGCACGAGCATTGTCTTGCATCAAGATGAATCCAGGACCCACTCGTTGGGCAAATGGGATCACTTGTGGTCTGACAACTTCCTCAATATACTGCTGAGCAAGTAACGATACCCTCATTTAAAATAGCGAGCTCAGGTTTGCCGTGTAAGTTTATCCCGCCCCAAATCATTACATTTGGACCACCAAAACGATCGACTTCATGGAATCAGGCTTCTAAAAATCTCTCGCCGCGTCTTCTCTATACTCTAATATAACGATCGTCGTTACAAAAAATATTTTTGCATTCGTCTGTGTAGAGCACCATGCCCCATTGGTTTATGTCCCAGACCAAATGTTGACAGGAAAATCTTAAACGATTTGCACGATGATTTCTGGTGAATGAAACACGGACAACTCGCCTTCTTGATGCCTGCTGGTCTTCATGCAATCGATTACGAATAGTTTGGTCACTGACACGATACCCGTTGTGAGCCGTAAACGTTTTTGCAGCTTGCGGGCCGTCGTTGTGCGATCTCGGCGCGCACTTAATCGAATGTAGCGATCCTCTTGAGCTGTTGTAATGCGAACTCTGCCCGAACCAGGACTTCTTCTAACACTACCGGTCTCTTGAAAACGATTCCAAAGCTGTCGTGTCGTGTTGCTGTCAGCGAGTCCATATGACGCCTGCGTGCGACTTGAGATATTAATGAACTCTGATAATTTCTAATAAACCAAGAAGCTAAGGAAAACAAAACGTCAAAAAAATGGAATCAAAATTTTCAAAAAGAATTTTAAATCAAATTTTATTTAAAAGAGTTCGTATACTCAACATTTTACTACTTTCAATATGTAAATGTTTAATAATTTACACCAAAATGAAAAAATACCTCGTGGCCCTTATTTTGTTTTGACAAGTATATCTTTCTGTATGTGCGCCTTCTAAACGCACATAAGTGCTTCGGAAAGCGGAACAATGTAATTTAGTGCTGAGAAAAGTAGACCAGGAAAGTACTACCTACTCATTAATACTTTATGAACTGAACTACAAGTATTATGAGAACGAGTATCATAATAATTTATTTTAATTAACACTTTTTAAACTTAGGAAATTGCCAAAAAATAGGGACATACAGCTCGCAAAAAACTATTGTTTCTACAGGTTATGGCCTGTAATAAGAACAAAATGTTTAAATATACTTAGATTGTTAGTAATCGATTTTAAATGGTTTTTATTCATTGTATTAAAAAAAATCATTTTCTAACAAAATAAACCAAACCAGCAATGGCCATTAAAAAGTGGTGTAATTGATTCACTCGTTATTCCAATCATACTATTTTAAGGTTTTGCGCATTTAACGTTACATGTTATCTATCTTGTATATAAGACAGTTCTTACAAGCTTAAAAAAACGAACCGATAGCTTGACGTGCTGTAAATACTGCAGGGTCGAAAAACTTAATGAGTGAATATTGATTTGTTGAAACGTTCTTTGAAATCGGATTTAGAAATGCTTTATTAATGTATAGTGTGGCCTGAGTAAATTAAATAAAGACCGAAGAAAGGTTCTAATTTCTTTAAATGTGTAATTATTTAAGTGTTAATTTCTAACAAAATAATCCAAACCAGCAATGTATTGCAAATAAATATGTCGAGTCATACAGCTTGCATTGTCAGTTACTACAACGAATGAGCGATTTTGATATACAATTTGGGATTACTAGAGGTATATCTCTGATTTAAGACCACTGTGACACAGGTCCAGGTAATTACGTATACTCTGTAGAACCATAGATTTATTTTTATCTTCCTACTAAAGGCCACGCGCGCACACGCACAGCAAGTACCTGTGTAATCTAATCTCTAACCTTATAATATACGCGATAATGTGTGTAGAAACAGACATTACACTTGAGTTTGCGCTTGCATCCTTGCACTTTTAATATATCTAGCCCGATTGATTTATCAGCGTTTAAATTTTTCGCTGTCGCAAAAATTCGTAGCGAGAAAATTGAAATTGAATTTTTCTCATTCCTCGATTCATTTGTAGCTCGGTCGCTTTCTTGTTGCAAGTGTTAATGACGTTGCGGCACTAGTTTAGAATTGTGGGTCAGGTATTTGAAATTTTTAGCATTTCGATAGATTTTGGTATAATATGATTTGATAAAATACATCGGATAGAACAACTCGTGCAACATATTTATTGAGACATCATTTTTGAATAGACAAAGAATAAGCTATGTTTTTTAAGACTGCAACCATAATTTTGCTTGGTGCTGTTAAATTGGCAATTTCACACATGTAAATAGCATTGTTTTTGCTATTTTCGTATTAAGCGTACCATGTTCTAACGTTTGAACTAAGCCTCATGTTTCAAAATAGTATACTTTAGATTTCACGTTTCTAAAGCTCTATTCTGCAAAGTTATTTACCGAATAAAAACTTTTCAATAAAAGGAGGTATTTTATTCAACCTGCATGTATGTACTATCGTTAGAATTGCATAAAATTTAAGTATGTTTAGCTATTAAGGATTCCAAACATGTGCAAAATTGCGTAATTGTATGTATGTTTGTTTATTTGTACGAGTATGTTTGTACGTTTGTCTCAGGATTTCTTGAAAACGAGAAGTCATAGTAAGATGATTCAAGCTTACCTACACGAACAGTTTACACCTATCTATCGTGCGACGACATCAAAAAATGTGCGTTTCTTCTACTAATAATAAATAAAACTAATAGAGGTAGAAGACGAATGCGTTATTTTAAGTTTATTTTGTCTATTTTAGAAGGTTTTATAAGGGTATATATGTCGGAATCAGTTTACGCTTTCTGAGATCAATGTGTAACCCAGCTTTATTTATGAATTCCTACGGGTACTTTCACGCTTGGAACTCGAATCCGGTTTCGATCTACTTTTAAGATCCTCTTCAAGTTTTCTAACAACTGTAGGAAGCTTTTCTAGAAATCAGTTTCTGCTTTTAAATGCTACTCAGTTATTTTATACCCTATTTATTTACAAAAAAAGAGTTGCATAGATTTCTTAACTAGTAGTAGTAGAATTCTAGAGTATAACTAGATAATTTGTTTTTGCAATATTTATGTGTATGTGTGGCTATTATTTAGGTTGCTAAAGGCTTATTTATTATGCATCGAAAAAAATGAATTTCGATCTCTTTCACCTTTGTTACCGTAGTGTGAAATAACAATAATGATATATGCGTAATTATTGTTTACAAACAAGTCACATAAGATGACTTTTTCATTTGACCTAAGCATACTTTACGTGTTTTTATCATAGTTTGAACACTTTGTAAACACACACGATGGCATATTATAGGATTTACAACAACTAACCGAGACGTCACACTTATTGTAAGCTATTCGCAGACTAAGGGTAATGCGTCCTAATTGGGACGTTATAGCGCCTTCACATTGCGTGCGGATAACATATCTACATATTATTTTTAAATATCATTGATGTGAGCATTTTCTTCGCATTTTTTTTCAGGCATTTCACTGATTGTGCTATGGCCGGAGTGTGTTTGGGAGGCACAAGTGTCTACGTGCTATTCATAGCTTCATCATTGAAAAATGTAAGTTAGTAATATTTCCTTTTAGTAAAGATAAGATAAGATAAGATAATCATTTATTGTCTATATAAAAATCTGAAAACTGTGTACAATAGTTGTTAAAAATAAAATAATGTTTGAACAGTTTACCCATTTCAGGCATACAATATTAAAAAAGTTCCAGGCTTAATTAATAAAATAATAACATAATGTAGTCAGGAAGAATAATTGTAACGAATAGTTAATTTATAAATAGTACTCAAATGAATTATAATTATATCAACTGTAAACAGTATTCCTTTTGTGTTTTTTCATCATTGCTAAAAATTCACTTGCATGAAAATTATCTTCAAATTGAGCGTGAAACAAATCTACCTAAAAGAAGGTTTCCGGAAAGGTTTTTGTTTAGTAATTGTAAAATTAAACGTCCCCTTTGCGAAATTGAGCAGGTAGTAGATATTCACTCACTCAATCGTTGGTGGGTTTCAATCCCAATAAGATTCAATAAATTTATAATGAAGGTCACTCCCAAAACACTTAGTGAGAACAGTAAGATGAGCATTGCGTAGCAATTTAAGGTATTTGCATGGGTCGTAACAGTTACCCGCATCGAGACGGACTAGGCCTGAATAAATAAATATACAGGTTGATTCAAAAAGGTCGAGCTGAAATTCGAAGACCTAGAGATTAACACAATCTAAGTACATATCATATCCTATCTCATCTATCAGCATTTTAAAGTGTTCATTATTATGTTTTTCGAAAAAAATAAGTTTTGCTAAGCGATTACCTAGATAGTGTCAAATTGCAACGTATAAAAACTTGGCAGCTAACTGCGTTTTAAAGAACTGCTGCTCAAACAAAATTCTGAAAAACGTGATTCAGTTACTCTGCTCACTCGATTATTTGTTAAGGTGCTCATTTATATTTTAATTTAAGCTTATTGATTTAAATGTATTTAGGTATTTTTTAAACTTATGCAGAAATTGGAATATCAAGACAAGATTTGCGATATTTTTGTTATACTTTTTGCTTTGAATATACGTGCAAGTTTAGTTTAAATATATCATAATATGGTGTCCCTATTATAGAGACGGATGGCCTATCAAGCTACATTATCTCTCGTATTTTATCTGCTACCGCCTGTATATTATGTAGGTAGTACATACATACCGGTATATGTCAATAGACGACTGAACTGCCTATTTATTCTTCCCTTTGACAAGTTAATAGGCAATCTATTTGCCCGTGTGATTCATGAACTTTATCGCCGCTGTGTCTGTTGAATTTCCAACATTTCCAAATAGCTTGATCGAATAAGAGATCAAATCAGAAATGAGAAAAAAACGTACAAGAAAAATAAGTAATGGACATAGCTCTGAGAATCAAAAAGCTCAAGTGGCAATAGGCAGGGCACATAACGCGAAAAAAGTGATGGTCGTTGGGTAAACTGACGGTACTAGTACCGTTACCATGAGTTTACAGCGTATATACTCGTTAGCTAGGACGTAAACATAAGTGTATGGAATATTTTAGTTCTGCAAGTGATCGCTAAAGGCGCCGGGCAAAGTCAAAATCAAAGTCAAGAATAATTTATTTAATTTAGGACACAAAATGCCACTTATGAACGTCAAAAATTAGTGTAATATCAATCAATTATGGCCCGTATGGGGCTAGACATGTCTCCTTATCTTTATCTTCGGCGGAGCACGGACGACTGAACTGACTGACTGAACTGCCTAGGCAACAACATCTCCTGAGGATGCCACGTGTAGTGGCGAAACGCGTCGAGGTTTTTTTTGCACGTGGGTGTTGGGTACTAATAATTGCATTAGCTGTGCCGCATGCGTATTGAGGGAGGGCGGGTGGTGCATTCTGCATTTGCCTGAACTAATACTAAACGTGGTGACGGTTCGTATTGTTAGTTGCCTGCGCCGAAGGGCTATGCTGGGTGTTTTTCTACGGGATCAAATCAGAAATGAGGAGATAAGTAGAAGAACTAAGGTAACAGACATAGCCTTGAGAATCAGTAAGCTCAAGAGGCAATGGGCAGGGCACAGAGCGCGAAGAACTGATGGCCGTTCGGGCAGAAAAGTTCTAGATTGGAGACCCTTCGACCAGAGACGCAGCGTAGGACGTCCACCAACAAGATGCACAGACGACCTTATAAAGATTGCAGAATCAAACTGGATGCAGACCGCTAGTGATCGGTCGCTGTGGAAAGCCGTGGGGGAGGCCTATGTTCAGCAGTGGACGTCCTTTGGCTGATAACGATGATGATGATGATGACATTTTGAATTATTATTATTAATAAAGTGACCCGCCATGGATGGCCGTCTTCCTTGAGAACGAACTAATAAGGCTACAATTTTCTACAGACAACATAAGTTCATACTTTTTAAGCCAGTGCTCAGTGACACATAAAACATGAATATTCCTTTCTTGTATGAATAAATCTACGTCTAATTCTTTTCCGGATAAGCCTTGGATATTTTGATGCTGTATGTTTAAATGATTTGAATTTTTTAAGCTCGCCAGGTTTTGTTCTAAGCAAGAGTTTTCCTGTATTGTCTGATTTTCCATAGACTATTTTCGACGTCATTGCTAGCGATTTAAACCGCTGTAAATTGATAGTAATGGTATAGATTAGATACCCTTTGACCAAAAACTCGGCATAAGACGTCAAGGTGGACAGATGATGGAAAAGGTGGGGAGGTAACTTAGAACCAAGAAAAGGACATTAAATACATTTTACCCCCTTCACGGGGCCGACTCTGGCAGGGTGATCCAATGTTCGTCGGGACCTCATAGTTGAGGCCAAGTTCGCTGGGTTCATTAGTTTGCAATAAGACTTAGAATTCAGTATTGTTCGTGTATGGATATTACTACTCTACACATCTAGTTCTTCTACTTAATTTAGCTCAGTAGTTCTAGTATCAAAATATCACTCACTACTTTACATGCGGCTTTATTGTAAAATTGAGTTGTGAAGTAGTAAGTGATAGTAGGACTGCTGAATCAAATGAACAAGATTAATGATACATATCTTAGGCTTCCACTGAGCTTTATAGGTAACTCATTTCAGTTCAGTAAACAATTTTGCTCATGTTTAGTCCTGATAAAGGCAGTTTTGAATGAAAAACTAGTATTATTAATGTGTCTAGTATTTCTATAAGGTCTGGTTTTGTGATAGATAGTTAACTCGACTAATTATTCATGTCACTACCAGCGATTGAAAATTTAAATTGTGCATGTTTGGACGAAAAATACTTAACTACAAATGATATTTAAAATTGCAATTCTAACTTAGTTACGGTAATTTTATTCAAAACACGCAGAAATGGAAATATTCAACCGCTGGTTAAAACATTTAATCATCAGTTGAGTTACCTATCTATCACAAAATCGAGCCGAAGTTAGGTTTAATTTTTTTATTTAAAAAAATATTCGATCCTTACGAAAGAGTATAAAATACGGACTTTGCATTGAATTGTATAATAATATGTATGTTGTGGAAATAAACGATTTCGTGCCGAGGAAACTATTATGTGGATATTTTCTTTTTGCATAACGCTTTTCTATTCATAAAGATGAATAGGGTTTCTAATTTCATATTTTTAATTATAAAATATGACACTGTGAGTGATAAAAATATTCTTAACCTTTGCTTTACCATAGTACTAGTAGATACACAATATTCATTTATTAATAATTTCTGTGTGCCCACTCAGCAGGGCAGGCCACTGTAAACCAGCGACAGGTTCTCCAGGGGACCTAGTTTATGCTGAGTAAGGTCCCCTTGGATATATGCAGCATGTATACCTTTATTTAGCCTATTGTTTCATTTTTTTCTTACTTTTTATTGTTCTGTGTTTTTTTATGTATATTTTTCATGTTTCTGTGTGCGTTTGTGATGTCCCTTGGTCTCAAACTGTGCATTCTTCTCCAGATATTCGACCACTTCTTCCCCGATCACCACTTTTCCATCATCGCCTACTGCGGGATGCTGCTCATACCTCTGATCCTGATCACTCAAATACGATATCTAAAGTTCCTGGTTCCGTTCTCGGTGGTTGCCAACCTCTGCCTCTTGGTTACCTTTGGGATCACATGCTATTACACCTTCACGGGTGACTCTAAGAAGACTGAAGCTGAACTGGCTACAAACATCACTAAATGGCCTTTATTTATCAGGTAAGTCCGATGTCCGAGGTCGCCGGTTGGAATTCTGGTCGGGCGAATGTAGAAATAATAATTTTCGATATTGTCTCGGGTCTGGGTGTTGTGGTACCACTGTTGTGTCTGCTTACCATAACAAAGGAGTATATTGGCTGCTTACTTTGGGATCAGAGCATTTTATGTAAATTTTTTTATCTACTAACACCGATATCGCATTAATGGAGGATGCAACTATAACAACTAGTTATGTAAGAGCGAGCCAAATATACATATCATAATTATGCCAATTTGACATGCCACATGCGCATGCGTTGATGTATTTACGGCGTAAGTTCATACTGACACGAATTTTGAAACGTTACCTGGAGATAGACTGCATTTGTTGATTTAACACAAGCTTTAAGTAGCTTACTTTGGGACTAGATGGCGATGTGTGGGAATGTCCAAGGTATATTTATTTAAGAGGATTTACTCTTAATTTACAGGATAGTTTGCGCGTGAGCGTCCATACAAAAGTGATAACGTTTTTCACCACTTAAACGTTTTCCGATTGTGTATATTTTTAAATGTTTGGGATATTATTCAAAACGATGCTTGTAATTTTTGAAAATGTATGTTTTAGTAAATTTTTGAACCTATACATTCACTTCTTGTGGCAAAAAAACTCATTAAAAGTTCGACCATTTTTTCCCAAACATGGCTTAATTTTAATAAATCGAAGACTTACAAGCTTAGTTTAGGATGTATGAAAATTAATTACGGGATGGAAAACGTCATCGCAAGCATATTTTGACCGCTAATATAGCATTTCCAACAAATGTTCCGC
Organism: Pyrausta purpuralis; assembly: GCA_963924145.1. NCBI lineage: Eukaryota > Metazoa > Arthropoda > Insecta > Lepidoptera > Crambidae > Pyrausta > Pyrausta purpuralis. The sequence continues at coordinate 22,939,562 of OZ001645.1, read as the reverse complement.
CTGTACACAATAGTCTTAGTGTGTGCTCATTTCGGATTTCGCTATACAATTTGTATTTAATTACGCAACAAATTTGTATTTAATAGGTAGATTTTAAGTTTTTTTTTTATTTTTTTATGTTGCATGTCTTAGTTTGTAATTACATATTATCTACATTACGCAACTCTATATCTATACTAATATTATAAAGCTGAAGAGTTTGTTTGTTTGTTTGTTTGTTTGTTTGTTTGTTTGTTTGTTTGTTTGTTTGTTTGTTTGTTTGTTTGTTTGTTTGTTTGTTTGAACGCGCTAATCTCAAAAACTACTGGCCCGATTTGAAAAATTATTTTTACGTTGGATAGTCCATTTATCGAGGAAGGCTTTAGGCTATATAACATAAAGATACGACTCATAAGACCACAGCAGAAATGAAAAATGTTGCGAAAACGGGAGAAAGATATTCCTTTTGAGAGCTTCCGCTGCATACGCTGCGGAAACCGCTAAAGTTACACAAAAATCATGTATGACAGGATTGTTCAGCATTAAGAGTTCTATAATAAAGTCCGCGACAGCATATGTCTATCTTTTATGGTTGACTTACTACAACCTTTTTTATGTTAATAAATTTGTAAAAAAATAGTGCATTATTTTTAGAGGTGCATTATACACACAGGTATTTATTCTTATCAAAATAAATACATTCATCATCACGAGTATTTCATTTAGAACCAAGTTGCCCTTTATATCATTTGATTTCAATAAATATCTTAGGAGCTATCACCGTTTTAACATAACTCCGCACCAAAATAATGTTCGCAGCTTAAGTACAACGTGCGCTTGCGCTAATATATTATAAAGCTGAAGAGTTTGTTTGTTTGAACGCGCTTATCTCAGGAACTGCTGGACCGATTTGAAAAATATTTCTGTGTTGGATAGCTTATTTATCGAGAAAGGCTTTAGGATATTAAACATGACGCTGCGACGGGAGGGGAGGGAGCAAACTCAAAACGCGCGGACGAAGTCGCGGGGGACCGCTAGTCTATTATATTACGCTGTCATACACGTTCTTGTTGTAGTACAGAGAATTAGCTTTAGCAAAGTCTAATAGCCTACACTTTTGTCACAGCCTAATTTTGTTTTTGTTTAAAGACGATACGCCAATATGAGCGGAATTTTCTTTTGTAATTGCAAATGTTTTAACAATTATTCTTTATGGATAAATAGATTCATAATATAATATCGGTAGTACCCATAATAGGCCTCAAATCAAATTAGAAAATGTGTTTTTATAACTCGCTCTTAGGGTTTTTACCTACCAACTACCTAAGGATTTCTTACGTCATTACCTTACTCAATCAGTTAAAACTAAAATTTAATAGTTTATGAAATAACTGATTACAGACTGATTCCCTGTTTGCGAAAACATATCATCATCAATATCAGCCAAAGGACATCCACAATCGGTCCGCTTCCAGTTCGATCCTGCGATCCTTGCAAGGTCGTCTTTTTATCTTGTCGGTGGACGTCCTACGCTACGTCGGAGAATGGTCTCCAATCTTATTCTTTTCTGAAAACATATCAGCTTAAAGCTTATTACCATGATTTAGGATCCCTTCACATTAGTATAACTAACATGTTTTCTTTGAACGTGATCATCAACATGTGATGGTCAATCCAATCGATCTGAGACATGTTACTGTAGATGGCTTCTTGTATTATAGGATCTATCAAAATCAACTGCATTCTTTCTTGGGGCTAATTCTGATGCTCAAATGCTTTTTGTATGGGACCAACATCGTAATCGCAAAAATAAAATCACTTTCCCATACTAGTCTGCCGGTCAGCTGATGCTAGTTTGTTTGAGGAAGTAAAAAAATGAGATTTCAATGTTGGTCCAATACAAAGAGTTGTTGTAAATCAGCAACAGAATCACCACTGATAAGGAAAGCAGTTAATTTTGTTACACCTCTATATTAAATTCTCGAAAACATATAATAAAATATGAAAAAATATATAATTAATAAAGATATTTTAGGGAACAACCAACCATTCGACAATGCAATCATGCGGCTAGTCCCCAAGGAATTGCTTTCACAGGGGAATGAACATTTCAAGAATTAATCGGTTTACTGTTAAAGCTTTATTGAAAATACCGTGATACATGCTTTTCTGCGAATCCGTACTTTAACAAATTAATTTATTTTCAATGCTTGAAAAATTAAGTTTTTGATGTGCTATAGTTTAATCAACTCAGTTACTAGTCATCTTTGTAAAGCTTATTACATCCATCTTCTTTCAGCACAGCAATCTTTGCGATGGAAGGCATCAACGTTGTCATGCCGGTGGAGAATGAAATGGCGAAACCTGCCGACTTTCTTGGCTGTCCTGGGGTTCTCAACATAACCATGGTCTTTGTGGCTGCCCTCTATGGGATGGTGGGCACATTTGGCTACATCAAGTACGGAAATGAGATCTTGGGCAGTATCACACTCAACCTGCCGGAAAATGAAGCGTGAGTTTAGTTTTTCATCTATTCATTTCTTCTTTTTCTTTGATTAATATCTCCTTCTGACGCAGGTTCCAGAGTACTGACTAACCCATTTGCGTGATCGATTGTTGCATCAACTTATGGTTAAATATGTTGCCAGCGCCTAATTTTTTTAGATTAAATGGTTTAATGATTTTGAAAAAAATTGGCTCACCAATGGCCTTTTACACAGCAATTATGACACTAGGTATGAGTTCGTTTTCTTTTAAAACACGCACAATTGTAAATATTTAACCACTGGCAGCGAAATTTAACCACTAGTTGAGTTAGCCGGGCTTCAAAAGAAGTATACCTTTACAAAATACGTGTTTAATTCTTTAATAAAATAGTTACGTACAATATTTAAAACTCGTCTTTTATCATTTTAACTTTTAAATTCATACCTACATGATCTGCCCTAGGCCGACTTACTACCACTTATTATTCAGGTTGTCTCGTAAACAGAGGCCAAGCCAAAAACGGGTAAGGAACTAGGACTTCTGTGATTGTGATTGTGTTGTGAACTCACACACTATTGATTATTGTACTGCCGGCTCAATAACGCCTCATTATTATCGTCTGCTTTGTTATAAGAGCCTGTTTGAAACCCAATAATCTGAAATACAATACCTCTATGCAGACAGTTAATGTGATTTTAAGTTATTAATAACTAGCAGTTCCCCGCGGCTTCATCGTGTAAATTTCGGATCCCAAAAAATAATGATATGATATTGTTTATATGTGCTATTCATTTTGATGCAAAAGCTGTATTATTGTAAAATTTTATCAAAATCTATCCCGTTCTTTTTATGTGAAAGAGTAACAAACAAACATCCATACATCAATACTCACAAACTTTTTCATTTTTAATATGTTAATAAGTAGGACATAATAAAGTGCTTTTTACTCTTTATTAAACACGTGTATGTATGTATGTATGTTAATCAATAATCTTTACGGCATTTCGATGTGTACAAAAAAATAACACGAGTTATTTACACCAGCCTTTTTATCGTGGGGCAAAATGTGCGAGCGCGGTTTTCATCCAATCTTACGTCGTAGATTTACAAAAAAATCACATCAATTAATAATTTCAGATATACTTATTTGACGGTCGGTCAAATATGGCTTTTGCTGTCTGCAGTGATCCCTAGTGACACTTTTTTCTAGAATTCTGAAAAGCCCTTACATGTCCGACATCGTTAACCAGAAACGGTAACTACACTTACCATCAAATGAAATCGTAGCAAATTAAATATCCTTTTCCTTTAAAAATAAATATCCTTTGGACATTTCCACACATCGCCATCTAGCCCCAAATGTCTGTATATAACATGAATCCATATATCTCTTAGTCCCGACATCACACGTGAACGGCTAGCCAGACCGATTTCGTTAATTATTTTATTGTTAATAATAATAATAAAAATACTTTATTGCACACCATTAACATAATTACATAGGATAGTGTCTTATATATTTGCTATAAGTACAATTTAGGCGGTCTTATTGCTTGTAGCAATTTCTTCCAGACAACCTTCAGGTAAGGAAAAGCATGAGGAATGAAAGAAGAGGCATGGCGATGAAATTATTTTAAACAAATTTGAAATGGACAGGTTTTTAAAAAGAAACATAAAAGAAGATGATAAGTGCACATTATATAAAAATTAAATATCAATAAATGATCATATAATACACACCATAATACAAAATATATAAACTAATACATATTTAAACATTTATTTATATATATATATATATATATATATATATATATATATATATATATATATATATTATTAAATAGGTTAAAATAAATGCATAATCAGTTGCAACCAGCAGATCCGAGAAGAATAAAAGGAGTAGTAAGTAAGTAAGTAGATATTGTCACAAGGCTAAAGAAATTATAAACGAGAAAGGAAAAAGGCTTTTAATTTACGAGGAAAAAGGAGGCGAAGTGTTTTGGAGGACCGCATATCACGACCCTGAGGCGGCTGCATGAATAGGAAGCGCTCATTTCAGTTTTTTTTTTTTTATTCTAACTTCCTCGGTCGCGCAGCGGTAAGATAGTCGCAATTTTAAGCGACGGCTGCCCCAGAGGTCCCGAGTTCGATCCCCGGGTCGGGCCAAAATTATATACCTGATATTTTCTGTTCAGAAATTCTGAGGGTAGTTAGGAGTTTTATAGATGTTTCAACCCGTGCGTTAGAAAAGCACGTAAAGCTGTTGTTCTGCGCATGATCTCTTTCCGGTCGTGTCAGATTGCTGTCCTATCAGACGATGAGAGTGAAAGAAATAAAGAGTGCACCTGTGTTTGCGCACACACATGTGCACTATGTCCCGCGCAGACGGTTACTCGTTGTGACTGACCACCGTAGTCGAAATCGGCTCCGCATCAAAAACCGATTTTTACTTTGTCAGATTCGTCACCGTCTGGAGTGAGATAATAATCCGAGCTGGGGGCGAAACAAAGTTCGGTGGGCCCGTTTGTTTCTAAATAAAAACAAACGTTCAAGAAAAAATAATTAGAAGGCTGCAAACCTCAATGGTTTAATTAAGTACGCAGTCAATTTACAAATTCGTCGCTGTAAATAATAATAATTAACTACGCAATAAAGTTACGGTTGGTACTCGCAAAATCTTTACGGCAAGTCATTTAGGCCTGTTTTAACGCAAGTGTAAAACTGGGAGTGGTAATTAAATATGTATTTTGTTCTACCTGTGACTATGCTTGCATTAATCAACGAGCATTACAAAGTTTTTAGCTAGTTTTTCGACCTCGAGATAATTTATAGAGTATTTATGGTAAAAAACAGTTTTAGCTAAAGATGAAATTCACTAATTTGAGATTGTTGTTAAAAAACGCATAGAGGGACAAAAAAAACATTTTTATGATATTTTACTGTAATTTTTGCTTTCCGAACCTATTGCACGTTGTAAAGAGTGTGTTATTAGTGTCATTTTTCATGTATTGTTTAGTTGCTTGACTGCCTCTTTGATGTAGCAATTAGCTCGCTGTTAGCTACCCAAGAGGTCCCGGATTCGAATGTCCCGTGTCGGACCGGAATTTATTTCTGGGTTTTCCTGTCTTGAAAATACTCGGAAAAAGCTCGGAGTCAGGAAGTTGGTTGTGTTGACACCCCCGTGCCTCGAGTCGACACATCTGAGCACTATAATATCTTCTGCGTACCTACCTGGCCTATTTCTATTGACAGGGGCCGCCGTTAACGAAAATAAGTAGGTCAATATTATTAGTAGCTAAAAATTTTTATGTTATTTTGCTCGTTTCAAGCATTGTGATATTTAATAATATTCTGAAACATTCTAAGGAAAAAAAACGCCTGTATTGTTTCAAATATATTCGTAGTAGTGGAAGCTGTACGCAAAAAAAAGCATAATATCGATGTACAGTAAAGCCGTTTGGCACACGGATACTAGAGGTAAAATATATTTTTTTTTACCAAAATCATCTACGGCTGGAGGGAAGGCGCTGGTTCACCAAATATTTTGTATGAGAAAATACTTCATAAACCTATTGTATGTGATATTTTTTATAAGAGTTTTTGAAGAATATGAACCAAAGATAATTTCCAAACCAGACCAAGGTTGGGATCCAATTGATACAATATCGTAGAACATACATTCATTTATAGTCTTTATGGAATTTCAGACAAGCACGTGAATGTCTGATTGACATACAATATGTCTTAACTTAACGAATACGGCAAATAAACTCGAACAAATAATGTGAAAATTCTAGGATTGATCAACGAGTAAGAAGTTTTAAGCCCTTGAAAAGAATATAATTGATCTATTCAGCTTTCTGCAGATTAAATTTTATTTTAATTCAGTAGGATTAGACCTACATTGATGGATTAAAACGCTTAATACTAGCGCCATCTCAGTGCTCTCTATTTATCACTAATGTTTTAAATAACCGTTTCTCAAAGTCAGTCTTACCTCTAAAATTTTGAAGAATCGTTTGTGCTAACTTGAAAAATTGTATTATGCTTAATAAAATTAAATTGGAAAAAATTAAACCGACTTGTAAGGGGCAAGAGCTTTCTAAGATGTTTTGTGCCTTTTTGGATTGAAGTCGGTTTTTTTTTTGAAAAGTTATTTTTATTTCTTCATTGAACGCCTAAGCATTAAGGATTCACCTCACACTTCACACAATGTAGGCTATCAGACGTTACACACGTCAACATTAAGCAAAAACAAGTACTACTAGGCACTAGTAGTGCCTTTCAATTTGAGGATTTCCCTCGATTGCACCAAATTCCAATCATCAGATCCCGACTTGGCAACAATGGGACCAACTAGAAGATACGAGTATAACCTCTAAGTAGGCTTAATATTTTTTCAAATCGGTCTACAAATGACTGTAATATTAAGTTTACAGCAACAACAAAAAAAACATGTAGTCGAATTGATAACCTACTCCTCTTTTGAAGACGGTTAAAAATAAGTTTCATGACAATCCTGTAAGTCTTCATAACCCTTGATAAACATTGTCAAAATAGTTACTATTGCCACTACTTCAGAACGATAATAATCTTCTGAATAAAATAACATATTAAAAAGTCAATAAAAAATGAAGAGGTGAACACTATCCCTATGTCTAATTGTAGATTAAAATAATCTATCAACGCTTCTCTCAGCTAACTCAGTATGCACCCTAAAGGTATTTTCCCACTGCACCGTGCCATACCATGACCGTGCTAGGAACGAGTCAGGCACTAAAGACAACCCGAAACGCTCTGCCTTGACCACTGAATGGATTGACAGCGTTCTGTCTCACCGATAAATGAAGCGAAATCGAGAGTAAATGAGAACGTATTTCGACAAGCATGGCATACAACGGACAAAATTAAAAAAAGACATATTTTTTTTATTTTGTACATAGACTATTGCTAGCACTTATACACGTCCCAACATTGGCCCTACCACAGCTTCGGGACAATTGTGGGCTAGTGCTGAGAAGAAGCTGCGAAACAAACTCAGTCACTATTGTCAATGCCTTTTTAAAAAATATTACAATGTTCATACAAGCTAGACCATATCGATGGCTTAGAGCACACATGTTCTAATTACAAAAAATGCTATTTTTATTTTTTATGGTTTTTTACTGACAACTGTATTATCTGACGTGCTCTACCGTTTGCACTTACCCCCGTGTCGATATTCCATCTCTTTTTATCAAAAACCCAGTGTCACTGTTGTATCAAGTAACATTCGGTTATGACCAAAAGTATTAAAATCCTTTATTTTTACTAATCTGGAACGAAAACTCCATAAGTGATTTTAACTTTCCCTAACGCGTTTACATTCCCGTACTGTTAGTGCTCAGGAATATTAAGTACATTTACGACATGTAATTTTACATATTACAGACAATCCAAATGTTGTAAGTGCAGTTCTTACATGGAGTTCTTACAAAAAACAAATCTTATGATTGCAACCCTTTTAAGTGCACAAATATGCTAAGTACAAACATAAATACTATAAGTGCATTCATTTAATTTTTGATTTGATTCTTGAAATGTTCAAATACACTAACGTCATTTTAAAAGTAAAGTGTGCTTTTAATAATCGTTTTGGCGCATAATTTCTGTACGGGCCGGAGTGATTGGACGACGTGGGTCCGTTCTGGAAGCCAATTGGCGAGTGTTTATGTAAGTACCTATTTGTACGTTCTCTGACTCTCGTGGATCTCGAGGGAGATCGAAAGGTTCTATAGGCTGTTGTACACCTCAGTTGTTAAACCCGTTGATAGATCGGCCAGAGACTTAAGAGCTATCCTAAACCGGACCCTACACCGAAAACATCCCGGACACAGCCTCTACGAGATTAGGATGGCCCTTAAACAGCTCAAAAACAACAAGGCACCTGGCGAGGATGGAATCACAGCAGAGCTTCTGAATGCAGGTGGAACACTGGTACTTGAAGTCCTTCAGAGACTCTTTAATTCCATGCTGCTGGAGGGCGTCACGCCCGAGACGTAGAACGGGAGTGTAGTAGTGTTGTTCTTCAAAAAAAGGAGACAAAACTCTTTTGAAGACCTATAGACCCATCTAACTCCTGAGCCATGTCTACAAGCTGTTCTCAAGGGTCATCACGAATCGTCTCGCACGTAGGTTGGATGACTTCCAGCCTCCCGAACAAGCCGGATTCCGAAAAGGCTACAGTACCATAGACCACATCCATACGCTAAGTCAAATTACACAGGAGTCCGAGGAGTCTAATATGCCTCTATGTTTAGCTTTTGTGGACTATGAGAAGGCCTTTGATTCGATCGAAACTTGGGCGGTGCTTCGGTCTCTTCAGCGGTGTCACATAGACTATAGGTATATAGAGGTGTTAAAGTGCCTTTACAATAACGCCACCATGTCGGTCCGAGTACAGGAACAGAACACGAGGGCGATTCCACTGCGGAGATTTGTGAGACAGGGAGATGTTATATCACAGAAACTGTTCACAGCGGCATTGGAAGACGTCTTCAAACTTCTGGAATGGGAAGGATTCGGCATCTGCGTCAATGGCGAATACAAAACACACCTCCAATTTGCCGATGATGTAGTCGTTGTGGCAAAAACGCTGGACGATCTTGGCACTGTGCTCGAAGACCTTGACCGAGTATCCCAACAAGTGGGTCTTAAAATGAACATGGAAAAGACGAAAATTATGTCGAGCTCCCTTGTTGTACCCACTCCAGTACCCGTTGGGAACTCAACTCTCGAAGTTGTCGACGAGTACGTCTACCTGGGACAAGTGATCCAATTGGGTAGCTCCAACTTTGAGTAAGAGGTCAATCAACGAATTCAAATCGGCTGGGCAGCGTTCGGGAAATTACGCTAGAGTGTCTTCATATCTCATCTAGCTCAGTGTCTGAAGACGAAAGTCTTCAAACAGTGTGTGTTACCAGTGATGACATACAGATCCGAAACATGGTCTCTAACTATGGGCCTTATAAAGAAGCTTAAAATGACACAACGAGCGCTGGAGAGGGCTATGCTGGGTGTTTCTTTACGGGATCGAATCAAAAATGAGGAGATTCGTATAAGAACTAAGGTATCGGACATAGCCTTGAGAATCAGTAAGCTCAAGTGGCAGTGGGCAGGACACATAGCGCGAAGAACTGATGGCCGTTGGGGCAGGAAAGTTCAAGATTGGAGACTCTTCAACTAAAGACGCAGCGTAGGACGTCCACCGACAAGATGGATAGACGACCTAAAAAAGATCGCAGTCGGTCGCTGTGGAAAGCCGTGGGGGAGACCTATGTTTAGCAGTGGACGTCCTTTGGCTGAGAATGATGATGATGATGATGAATTTTATTAATTTTCATCATCTGAACACACGTGTGTCTAACACACGTCCTTCGAAGAAAGACGCAGCGTAGGACGTCCACCGACCAGATGGTCAGACGACCTTGTACAGATCGCAAGATCAAACTGGATGCAAACCACTAGTGATCAGTCACTGTGGAAAGCCGTAGGGGAGGCCTATGTTCAGAAGTGGACGTCCTTTGACGGATAATGATGATGATGATGATAATATTATAGGCAACGTGCTGTATAAATTTATATTACATTTTTTATTTATAAGAACCTGTTTCTCTACTAGAATACTAGCCCCGCCTCACTTAGTACATACGTGCATTCAAATGTCAAAATTTTAAGGGTTCAAATGTACTAAGTGAGGGGGGTTAGCTTGGAATTCAACTGATTTTGTAATCAATTCGATGTTATTTCGTTTTGAAATTTACTTATTTGGAGACCTATAGAATAAGTCTTATGAATAAACGAAATTCGAATTCCATATCATAGACGGTTCTTGTTTTATTCATGCTTCAACTTTAAAATGCTCTACTGAAAATATTGTTATCGTTCATATAATAATTTATTCTATAATATCCTTTAGTCATTAAACATTGCTTAACAATCGATTTTAATTTATATAAAGGTAATCTATATTAATAATTTCGTGAAGGGGTACGGTAGACTCGATCGAAACCTTATATGAATAACATAACATAAAAATATATTGATTTCGAGTCGACAACATAAAGCCGCAAAATTCGGATTATGGAGAATTTTGTTAAATTCTAACAGCACTGACAAACAAACCGCAGTCGCCATTGACAAGGCGTATAGTGCATAGATATGACAGATATAGATTGGAAAGCTCTTGGAGCGTTTAGGAACCTTATAAAGTTTGGGGAAGCAACCTGAAGTGTCGCTAGCGTCGTTTTATTTTTCTTTTATGCGGATGATATACAGGCAAAGGTATAAAATCATTTCACATTAATTACCGATTTGATTAAAGAACAACAATTTCATTTTTTAATTTTAAAATAAGTAAGTACTCATCTACCCGCCAAAGTAGATAAAGAGACTGAGTGGTTAAAACAAAGCGGTTTACAGAGAATAAACTTAAAAAGTTATATGTTTTGTTAATTTATATTAGTTTGTTTAGAATGTTGATTTAAAATAAAAATTATTTGTGTAAAAACTATTGCAGTTTTTATTTAATATATTTATCAAACACAATGAACGAAGCTACACGAATCTATGGCTTGCCTTTAATATTCCTTGAGAACCGATGACTACAGAAATATTTACCTACATTGTATACCTTGATGTGTATTATGCGTCACAATTCACCCGAGCGGAGCCGGGTTTTCGTCTAGTTCAATTATTTTGAGGCAATATATCAATGATATTGTATTTAGAAGAAGATGACGCCTCGCGAACTAAAAGCGTACACAAATATGGCACCGTCTGATTAATGGATGACAATGGATTGACATCTATCACATCAGATTTCAGTTTCGGAACAGAGTATTAATAGAGTAGCTTTCTTAATATATTTTTTAAAGTATGTAGGTACATTACAATAGACTCGTTGGCCTAATTTTAAAATTGAGGTTACACTTTAGCTCGGCAGTATATTAATCAACAAAAACATTTTACTTTCAAACTATTATCATTTAGAATATTGAATAATCATCTTATAAATGCAATTTAAATGTATCACGTGAATGCTTGAAACGCCATGGCGCCAATATCAGAGACACGGTCACTGCTAGGCATTCACGATCACGTGACCACATGTATATTTTTTACAAATTAAATAAATTAAAATATTTACACTCTTATTTAAATAAATAAAGAAATATTTATTAATACACCATAGTCATCGGGCATCATGTAAACAGGATGATTCCTTCAAATAACACGCTAATAGTGAGCGTACATATTATTTTCTACAATTGTGAGGATCATCCCTCACAAATGTGTTTATCAACAGTCTTTTGTTATACTTTTGTTATCGCGAGTGCCGGTGACCTTTTGATCCGTGAGCGTCTACGCTGTTACTTAAAAAAAAATTGAAGGTGTAATGTATAGTTATATACAGAGGCGTAGCTAGCGCCGTATCTGCCGTATAAATTATACGGGGCCCCCAGGGGTACGGGGGCGCCCCGAAGTGCGTAGACAATAATTAATAGAAAATAAGCAGATAAAAATTAACTTAAGAACTTCTATGGGACACTAGTGGCATACCAACAATCATAAGCGCCGTCAACATTGACATCAGCATCAACGTTAGTGATTTTCATGTTTGTTTAAACTGTAATGCAATTTTGGTTTTGAAGGTAGACTATATTGAAAAATAGATCTTCAAAGTGGGCGCTTAACTAAATAGAATAAGGAATCTCTCATGTACGTCGTAACGAGCCGCGCCGCGGCCCGCGAATGTAAATCTAGCGTAATAAATCTGGATAAATATGTATAAATACAATGCATTTCTTTATTCTTTTGTGAGAAATCTTTACCCATGATAAGGGCCGCCAAGCAAGTTTTTATACAGGGCCCCACCAAAGCACGCTACGCCCCTGGACAATAAAAGACATATTAACATACATTTCCATAGACATATTTGTTAGGGTCGTGCGGGCGGGATTCGAACCCGCGACTGCTTATCTTTGTAGTCCGGAACGTAAACCACCACACCATGACGGTCGTTAAAATATTATTAAAAAATATAGTACCAAACTACTCCATGTATGGCACTGTCTTAGAATATCGACCATGTTTGTCCATGGGTTGGCTAAGAAACAAAGCTCACTAATTTTATTAAAAATACTTCAATCATGAATGGATAGGCATCATTAAATACAATTTACATAACGAAAATATGATATTCGGACTGTTTTTTTATTAAGTTAGGTGTTTTTGCAGTTTTAAAGGCGCACTGAGGCATTGAGACACTGACGCCATCAAAAACAGACTACGTCAAAATTATGACCCCAATTTGAAGTGAAGTGTTGTTTAGCTGAGCCATCTTTTAACCTCTCACCGGTGATCAGGGCTTGGATACCGGTATTTTTTCTGAACCGGTTTAACGAAAATACAGGTGGAACTTTTTGAAAAAGGTTATGTTCCTTTGAACCGGTTTTTAAACCGGTTCGGAAAAATATGGGTATTTTTCATTAACCGGTTTAAGTTTTCGTTCAGCCAGGACAACTGTTATTAAGGTAACAAAATTAATAAGACAACTAGCGCCATCTATACATGTACTGTTAGGTAGTGAAACTAAACGCAAATATATTCAATCTGTGGAAAACCTTTTAACCGCGTTTTATTAGGTTATGGGCCCAGACCCATAATTAAGTGTAAAAACAATAAAAACGACTGTGTGGTTTAGTTAAAATGTCGACGAACTATATTGCGAGTGTTCCTAAACTGAAAGGTCGCGAGAACTATGATGATTGGTGTTTTGCGGCTCAAAATGTGTTGGTGTTGGAAGGCATGGAGTCCGCCATTGAAAAACAGCTACCGGCGGAGGCTACTGCGGAACAAAAATCCAACGACAGCAAAGCAAAAGCGAAACTTATCTTGACAATAGATCCTTCTCTTTACGCCCACATACGACATGCTGCAACTACGTACGATTTGTGGACTAAATTGAAAAACATGTTTGATGATTCAGGTTATACCAGAAAAATAAGCCTGCTTCGAAATCTCATCAACATTCGCCTAGAAGGATGCGACTCAATGACCCACTACGTAACTCAAATCGTCGAAACCAGCCAACGATTACGAGGAACTGGATTTGAGATTACAGATGAATGGGTAGGTGCATTGATGCTGGCAGGGCTACCAGAACGGTATGCACCGATGTTAATGGCTATAGAACACTCGGGAATTCAAATTAGTTCAGATGTCATAAAGACAAAGTTGTTAGACTCATGCGCGGATGCCGGCAGCAGCTCGGGTTCCCAGAATGCATTTTACGCGAAGAAAGTTCATAATTCCAAAAATGGCAGCAACGCCAACTACAAAGGCGGCCATCCTAACCGAGCCGAAGAATCCCCAAAGTCAAATGTTAAAATAATTAAGTGCTATAAGTGCAAACAGCAAGGGCATTATAAAAATCAATGTCCAAACACAGATGTGAGCAAGAAAAAGCAAACCAATGCATTCAGTGCCATTTTTCTGAGCGGCAACTTTAATAGCACTCACTGGTATATTGACAGCGGGGCTAGTAGACACATGACGGCACGGCAAAAGTTAATAGTGAACCCTTCGGATAAACCAGATATCACAGAAGTTATTGTTGCAAACCAGACAAGCGTCCCTGTGCTGTGTTTAGGAAATTTGAATCTAGTCACAGTTGTAAATGGTGAAGAATATGATGTCACAGTTTCAAATGTATTGTGTATCCCAAGTTTGACCACAAATTTGTGTCCGTCAGCCAGTTAATAGAAAACGGCAACAGTGTGATTTTTAAAGAGAATGCTTGCTTTATTTACAACAAAAAGAAAGAACTTGTTGGACAAGCAGAATTAACTGATGGGGTTTACAGATTATACACAAAAGAAGAACAGATTGCAGCATATGCCATGGTACCAAGTGAAACTTGGCATAGACGCTTAGGGCACATAAATAGTACAAGTTTAAACAAAATGAAAAATGGAGCCGTTGAAGGAATATCATACCCAGAACAAGCAAACATAAGTCAATCTTCATGTACAGTATGTTGTGAAGGCAAACAGGCCAGATTACCCTTCCAGCAGAGCACATCTCACACACACAATGTGCTGGAGGTTATTCACTCAGACGTCTGTGGTCCGATGGAGAACCTTTCCATTGGAGGTTCCAGATATTATGTTTTATTTGTGGATGATTTCAGCAAAATGGCATTCGTTTATTTTATGAAGAATAAAAATGAAGTTTTCAAATACTTTCAAGAATTTAAGTCTATGGTTGAGAACCAGAAAGAAAGAAAAATAAAGAATTTTAGAACAGACAATGGGGGAGAATTCTGTAGCCAGGAATTCGAGGCCTTCTTGAAAAAGCATGGAGTAATTCACCAAAAAAGCAACCCCTATACTCCAGAACAAAACGGATTATGCGAACGTATGAACAGATCTGTGGTTGAGAAGGCTCGATGTCTACTGTTTGATGCAGGTTTGGATAAAAAGTTCTGGGCAGAAGCAGTAAATACCAGTGTCTATCTGAGAAACAGAAGTGTTGTTACTGGACTGGATAATAAGACACCATTTGAGATGTGGTCAGGGCAAAAACCAAATTTGAGCCACTTGCGTGTATTTGGCAGCCAAGTGATGGTGCATGTACCGCATGAAAAACGTCTGAAATGGGACAAGAAAGCCAAAAGTCTGATATTGGTTGGCTATGCTGATAATGTCAAGGGATACAGAGTTTATGACCCAGAAAACAACACTGTTACAACCAGCAGAGACATAATTGTCATGGAAACTCCGGCAGTCAGTGTAGAAATACCAGTGACATGTGAGTCTTCCACAGAAGATAGTCTTGAAGAAACAGTAACTGAGAGTACATTGACAGAAGAGAAGGAAAGCAATGATAAAACATGGACTATGGATACTATGGACTCAGAAGCTTCTCTGGTGAGTACCTCAGATGACAGTTACCATGAAACAACTTCAGAATTAGACCTATCTGTACCAAATATGAGTGAAGCAAATGTCCCACAGAAAAGAATAAAGAAAAAACCTGACAGATATGGATATAACCAATTATGTATTGCAGAATCCGAAGACAGAAGTAATAGAGAAATTACACTAAAAGAAGCCCTAAATGGACCTGAGTCAGAATATTGGAGAGAAGCTATGAGAGAAGAGCTGGCTTCATTTGAGGAAAATGAGGCCTGGGAACTCGCTGATCCTCCTGAAAGTGGTTCAGTAGTGCCATGTAAGTGGGTGTTTAAAAAAAAGTTTGACAGTTCAAACAATGTCCGTTATCGTGCAAGATTAGTGGCAAAGGGCTTCACCCAAAAAGAAGGTATTGATTTTCATGAAACTTTTTCCCCTGTGCTACGATATTCAACACTGAGACTATTGTTTGCACTGGCTGCTAAATTAAGCTTAGACATAAGTCATTTAGATGTGACCACAGCCTTTTTAAATGGTTTCTTGCATGAAACAGTTTATATGAAAAAACCTGTTATGTTTGAGTCCAAAAATGACGATAATAGAGTGTTAAAGTTGAAACGTGCTATCTATGGGCTAAAACAGTCTTCAAGGGCTTGGTACGAAAGGGTTAATGATTATTTGTTAAACTTAGGTTATAAAAAGTCAAAGTATGAACCATGTTTGTTCACAAAATTTGAAGGAAATGTTAAATTAATTATAGCCCTGTTTGTTGATGATTTTTTTGTATTTTCAAATTCCACTAAGACAACAGATGATTTAGTGACAAGTTTGAGTATTGAATTTAAAATTAAAAACTTAGGTCAATTGAAACAGAGTTTAGGCTTAAGGGTGACAATTGATAAAGATGAAATAACTGTTGATCAATCTCAGTATGTCGAAAGCTTGCTGAATAGATTTAATATGACAAATTGTAAGACTGCTGAAACTCCTATGGAGAATAATTTGAAATTGTATAAGTCTCAAAACCCTTGTGATACTTACCCATATCAACAGCTGATAGGCAGCTTAATGTATCTAGCAGTTTTAACAAGACCAGATATTGCCTATAGTGTAAATTATCTCAGCCAATTCAATAACTAGGGACATTCCGATGCAAGTAAATACGAGTAGGTATTCGATACTTTTGATTCGATACCAAGTAAAAATAGCATCGCATCAATCTTGCGATACCTACTCGGTATCGAAACAAAAGTACTTGGTATCAAATCGAATCAGCATATCATCTTTTAAAAAAACCTAAGACAACTAAGTAGCCCTGAGTAAGTCAGAACATGATGTCCCGTTTACTGCAACACCTGCATACGATTTTGGGAAACATCATATGGAGTTAGCACATGGGCACAAGAAGAAAAAGAAATTCATAAAGATGAAATAAGAAACTAAAAATTTGCGCACGGGCGGGACTTGAACCAGCAACTTCTGGCTAACCGGGCCAAACGCTCTACCAATTGAGCTACCGTCCTGTCAGTCCGACCTTGCGAAATTTGTGGTCTCTGATAAAAGATCTCCAAAATACCTTAAACAGATACTGTTTTTGGGCAATCTTAATTCTCAAGAGTTTTATGTTTAAAGTAAGCATGTGACGCAAAACATTTTAAATAAGTAGATTATTTTTC
Organism: Pyrausta purpuralis; assembly: GCA_963924145.1. Classification (NCBI taxonomy): domain Eukaryota; kingdom Metazoa; phylum Arthropoda; class Insecta; order Lepidoptera; family Crambidae; genus Pyrausta; species Pyrausta purpuralis. The sequence goes on along the minus strand of OZ001645.1, from coordinate 22,922,461 downwards.
TTCTCATTTTTTTAAAAATATTGTCCTTCAACGTTCATTGTGAGCATCCTCAAAATAAAAAATATATAATAGTTTTTCGTAAAGTATCGATTAAAGTAAGTATCGATACTTTAGGAGTATTTGTTTGAGTAGTATCGAAAGAAGATTTGAGTACTATCGAAATGAGTAGGTATCGATACTTTGATGGTATCGAAACATCCATATCAATAACTCGCATGATCAAACCCATTGGAAACATGCTAAGAGAATATTGCGGTATTTAAAGAAAACAAAACATTATGGTCTGGTATATCGCAGAGATGATTCATTCATTGAGGCATTTGTGGATGCAGACTGGGGTGGAGATGTAACTGACAGGAAATCTTTCTCTGGCTTTTGTTTTAAATTGTCAAATAGCTTAATATCTTTTGAATGTAGAAAACAAAGAAATGTAGCCTTATCTTCAACTGAAGCAGAGTACATCTCCATGTCAGAGGCAAGTAAAGAGGCAATTTATTTAAAAAACTTGTATTTAGAAATTGTAGGTGAATCAGAACCAATTGTTATGTTTAATGATAGCCAAAGTGCTCAGAAATTGGTCTCAAATGCTGTGTTTCATCGTAGGTCCAAACACATAGATATTAGGTACCATTTTATTAGACAGGTTGTAGCCAATAATTACATTAAGATAGTTTATTTAGAAACAGCTGAAATGCCAGCAGATATTCTAACTAAAAGCTTGGGTTCTGTTAAACATTATTATTTTATGAAAAAGCTTGGCATTTTACCTGTTGAATAGTTATGTGTTTACCTAGTTGTTAATAAGATTTTCATCTTAGTAATTTTTTTGTTTGTCTGGTTGAATAGCTGTGTGCCTATCTATTTGTGCATGATTTCTTTTTATTTTGCTCTGTATAAAGATGTGTACAATGAATGTTAAATCTTCTTAATTTTGTTAAGGGGTGGTGTTATTAAGGTAACAAAATTAATAAGACAACTAGCGCCATCTATACATGTACTGTTAGGTAGTGAAACTAAACGCAAATATATTCAATCTGTGGAAAACCTTTTAACCGCGTTTTATTAACAACCACCTCAACTTCGTTAAGATCTGCGTGCGGTGAGCGCATTGACGTTTGTTTTTATTTAATAAAACGTATTTTGTTGATATATCCTATCAGATACGTACAGTGGTATTTACGTATACGTACAGTGGTTATCTTCAAATTATTTTTGTAACTTTTAATTATAATATTAAACAATATAATGGCAATAGAAATAATTCTGAACCATCTGATAATTAGTTTTACATCTTTTGAAGTAAATTCGGTCTAAAAACAAGTCGCGTTGCGATCGTCGCGAGCGGCTACGAATTACCCGGTTTATTTAGGTTCACAGTATCGCTCTTATTTGGTTCCGCTCCGGAACGGAATTTTACGATAAAACCGGTTTAACCGTTATAATACCGGTAAGTCTTGAACCGGTTTCAAGCCCTGCCGGTGATCTAGTTCTTAATACAATATCATTGCAATTTATTAAAGAAAGTAATACATCTTCCAATAAACGAGTGATTTACCTTCTGAAGTCTGAAGTTTGGTGGGCAAGGTGTCTTAGTTTTCAATTATTTTTAAGCAATTGCATAGCTCCTATCGCGGTCCTTCAGCGTGGATACCGAATCTAGAAATTCCATAACGAAAATAACCTAACACCCCCCACTCTGACCGGCACAGCGGTGATACTTTCCATCTATCGATGAAAAGCAGAACTTTTAATGACTTTTTGAAATATCACGTTTGTCTCTTTAGTTCAGCAACCCGCCTTTAGGTGGCATTGGTTGCATAAATAAAATAAATGAATAATTATAATTGCATAAAGTTGATAAAAAAAAATATATATAAAAATAGCTTTACCACGGCAGTCTCCCAGTGCCACACTTTTTTTTTTCTGAAAACGTTGCTAGCACAGTCATGGTATGCTACGGTATACTGGATAAAAAGCTTAAAACATGTACAAATTCATCTAGATTCGGAGGAATGTGTAAGGATTGATTAAATTTATTCAAGTCTCCAACTCATCATGAATAAATACTAAATGGCAAAATATACAATCTTGCTATAAACAGCCTGATAAAGTGATTAAGAAAAATATATATAAGAAATATTTACTTCCTTAACATAGTTCACTGCACACAATTAATTACGCATAAATATGCGTCATTAATACGAAACAAACGCTCATATTGTTGTTGTTCTCGTTAGTCACGAACGGCCTTATGCAAATAAACCACAACGAGCATCATAAATATAAAGTGAAAAAAAAAAAAAACAATTTAAAAATACTTCCTGAGTAAACTGAAAAAGTATTAAGTGATAAATGGATGGTACGTACCGATTTAACCAACCTCAGATAAGGAATATTCGTCGAATATAATATAAAACGCCTAATTTGAAAACTTCACCTATTTGCCAGAAATAATTTAGGTAAATGTCACTTTAAAATCGGTCGTTGTAAACTTATTCAGTCGGATAAGTCTTATGTTACGTTGGTAAAATGGGCTTTAAGTAATACAAACACGAGTTTGTATTACTTACTTTTCCCTTCCCTTTTCCTACTCGTACCATCTGTGTGAAACAAAACGCAGGAAATATAAATCTAGGGTCAAAGTCAATGTCCCAACAATTTGTGTGCGAAACGGTTGGATGACTGTGTTAGATTTATAGCCTGCTGTCTGGAAGGGCTGCCAACGGGGTAAATGACTAAGGTTGGATTCGACCAAACATAGGCTTCACGTGCGTACTATACGAAAATTAATTTTGTTCCTCAATTTTATACTCGATAAACTCAATGTTGCTTTTCGACATACGTATTGTAATAGGAATTACTAAGCTCGCATAACAGAACGAATGATTGTTCTGTATTATTATGCAAATTGTTGATTGTTCTGCAAATCAATGCTGCACCAAAGCAGTATGGTGTGAAAGTAAAAATCCTTTTAACTAAACAATGTCGTGTTGTATCGCGAGAAAGTATCGAGCTGTCAAAAGTTTTGAATTTGACAAAAAAATCTGACATAATGAATGACATAAGTCATAATTATGGCAAGCGGAAGCCATTACGTTATACTTTAATTCATTCTTATTTCACGCTACACGGTGGGTATTCTTATACCCACTTATTTTATAAGAGTTACTTCCGTAAAAACGCGATATTCTATAAGAGTAGATGGCAAAAGCAAAATTGATATAGGTACTCTAGAATAGCGATTTATTCTAAACTTAACATTTATTCTTGTTTGGTCGAAAACACCATTAGGGATTTAGATTTCCTGGCAATATACCTTCCTGTGTGGTCATAAAAGAGGTATGGTAAATTCTAGTTTAAAACAGCAAAAAAAACACGAAAATAAATAAATAAATATCCTTTGGGCATTCCCACACAGCCATCTAGTCCCAAAGTAAGCTACTCAAAGCTTGTGTTATGGGTGCCAGACAACGGATATAATACTTAAATACATTTTGTTTGATATACATAGAAAACACCCAGACTAATACAAACAGACATGTTCATGCACACAAAATGTTTGTATTGTGTGGATCGAACCCGCGACCCGCTGCGTAGTAGGCGATTTCTCGACCAATACACCAGACGGGTCGTCAAAATAGTATCGATTCTCAGTGAAAAGTAGTAGGAGTGCACGTTTACAGTAAGTTCTATAATAAGGAAATAATTTGAACGGATGCCCTAACTGGTATGCTGATGGGAATTGTATGGGAGAATTTTGATCCTTTGTTTCAAAGTAAAGTCCTATAAAAATGTACAAGCTTTGCCTTTTAGGGGTCTTACCTTCTGAAAACTGAGGATGCGGTGAACATCATTGCTTTGGCATTGGCTTTGGCTTGATACCTTCTTATTAAACCCTTGGTCCCTATCTGATCTTTTACATGTAACGTATGAGTTTTACTTTTACCCAAATCTCTTTGCTGAATCGTTTGAACTGTTCACATTCATCATCTTCATTATCAGCCAACGGACGTCCACTATAAGCCTCCCTCACGGTTTTCCACAGCGACCGATCGCAAGCGATCTGCAACCGGTGTGATCCTGCGAGCTTTTCGGTGGAAGCCTGACATATTACATGCATGTTATGTCAATTTGTAATGTACGGACCACAGCACGTCAAGGCAAACACTGCAATATCTTATGCAGTTGTAATAAGGGCTAGTTCTCCACAATAGTGGGTAACCTGATGTGCTGGCAACTGTACATGTGCATTGTTAACCTATTTAGGTATTTACTTATTTATCACAACACTGATTTAGAATAACATGACTAAAAGCAGTATATGCTGTAACATGTTTATTTGTAATTTCGTAGCGTGTAACATTAAGCATACTTTTGATTTTCAGGTAACTTGGCAGCTTATAGTAACCTGTATATTTTATTTGGCGTGACTTTTTAGGGTTGTGAAATTTAACTGGACGTTTACTGAGTCGATTTACCATTAAAACTGTCAGGAAAGTCATAATTGTCGGTTACTATGAATAATCTGCTGTAAGCCACTATACTAGTAATAAAAAGATAAAGTAAATGACACAAAAAAATAACTGCATTTTTACGTAAATATTCCTAAAGATGAAATAAGAAACTGAGTGTTAAAAACATTCTAAACCATCTTTTTTTATTCAAAAAATCTTTTATAATAACAAACAAGAAAAAATTAAAAATAAGATATGCAACATTAAAAAATGACTTAAAATCTACCTTTTCAAAAACGAAACCATTTTATTGCGGCAAGGAGGCTATGATGCTGGCTGCGTTGCCACGTTGGATAGTGGTGCTTATCCTTTGAACCATCTTACATACATTCTTAAAATTGCCCAAGTATGTGTTTAGTCCTATCCAAAATGATACTTCTAATACTATAATTTAAAAGTATTCACGTAATGCTTTTTAGAATGTTTTTAACACTTACAGTGTCATATTTGATATTCATTCGGCCTTAAACCAGCACCAAAATGAACAGACGGCTAGATGGCGCTAAGCGTCACGCAATTGACGTTTTCATAAGAGACCACAAATTTCGATTGGCTGATGCCAAAAGGTTGCTGGTTCAAGTCCCGCCCGTGCGCAAATTTTTGGTTTCTAATTTCATCTTTATGAATATCAAATATGACACTGTGAGTGTTAAAGACATTCTAAGGCATTAGATAGCGAAGCGTCATCAATTTCCAAGTTGAATTTATTCTGTAAAGAATAACTGCTTGGGTCATCTGTTTCATGAACAGACGGCTAGATGGCGCTAAGCGTCACGCAATTGACGTTTTCATAAGAGACCACAAATTTCGCAGAGTCGGGCTGACAGCACGGTACCTCAATTGGTAAGAGCGTTTGGCCCGGTCAGCCAAAAGGTTGCTGGTTCAAGTCCCGCCCGTGCGCAAATTTGTGGTTTCTTATTTCATCTTTATGAGTATTCACGTATTTTCTTCTACTGATAGTCGGGACTTGACTTGATGTCCTTAAGCTCTATTTTTAAATCACTCGCGTCAATATGGCGTGTGATTTTCTTTGATTGATTCTCGATTTTCGAATGAAAATCAGTTGAAAACTACACGGGAGTGATTCAAGAAAAGCTAACTCTATACCGTAGCTACTTGTGTCTACATTAAGCGTGAATTTCGCAGTCTATTAATTGAATTTCGAATGAAAATCCTTTGACATATTAACAAAAGTGTTTAAGAAATAGAGCTCCTTGTCAGTCTATCACAAAGTCAAAGTCAAGTCAAAGTCAAATATTGTTTAGTCAATTTAGGACACAATATGCCACTTATGAACGACACACAGAATACACAGTTGACTACTGGAACATTTTCGAATCACCTGTCTTTTTTTAAGGTAAAGAGAAATATTCGTAAGAATCTTAGGAAACGCCTCTTAACGCGAGTGATTCAAAATGGGAGCCCTTATCTTTCTTGTACGGATATTAATAATCTAGAATATTACCCAGGATCTATATTGTTTGCTCGCAGCCCTACAAAATCTTGTTTATTTGCTCATATATCTCGGAAACCTCACTGAACCATCTTATTGCTTTTTCTTTGAAAGATGATAACGGATTTGTCTATTTTATTTAGGAAATTTAGCCGGTGAAGGCGCAAGTTGGCTTTGTGTCGATCACTTATTTCATAGATAACAAGAAAAAATAAATACATATAATAATATAATTGGGTGGGTCTCAAAATAGTGCCCATAACATCACAGATATTTTTGTTAGAGTAGAAATATCATTATTACGATGATCAGTCATATTACTTACATTTTAATGGTGAGGTAGATACATGGAGAATACGAGACAGTGAGGCCCAGTGACAGTTATTGCTTATCTGTATTAATCTATACTAAATATTAAATATTATAAAGCTGAACAGTTTGTTTGTTTGTTTGTGTGTTTGTTTGAACGCGCTAATCTCAGAAACTACTGGCCTGATTTGAAAAAATATTTTTATGTTGGATAGTCCATTTATCAAGGAAGGCTTTAAGCTATATAACATAAAGATACGACTCACAAGACCACAGCAGCAATGAAAAATGTTGCGAAAACGGGAGAAAGATATTCCTTTTGAGAGCTTCCGCTGCGTACGCTGCGGAAACCGCTAAAGTTACACAAAAATCATGTATGACAAGATTGTTCAGCATTAAGAGTTCTATAATAAAATCCGTGACAGCATAAGTCTATCTTTTATGGTTGACTTACTACAACCTTTTTTATGTTAATAAATTTGTAAAAAAATAATGCATCATTTTTAGAGGTGTATTATACACACAGGTATTTATTCTTATCAAAATAAATACATTCATCATCACGAGCATTTCATTTAGAACAAAGTTGCTTTTTATATCATTTGATTCCAATAAATATCTTAGAAGCTATCTCAGTTTTAACATAACTCCGCACCAAAATAATGTTCGCAGCTTAAGTACAACGTGCGCTTGCGCTAATCTATACTAATATTATAAAGCTGAAGAGTTTGTTTGTTTGTTTGTTTGTTTGTTTGTTTGAACGCGCTAATCTCAGAAACTACTGGCTAACTACTAAAAATTATTTTTATGTTAGATAGTCCATTTATCGAGGAAGGCTTTAAGCTATATAACATAAAGATACGACTCACAAGACCACAGCAGCAATGAAAAATGTTGCGAAAACGGGAGAAAGATATTCCTTTTGAGAGCTTCCGCTGCGTACGCTGCGGAAACCGCTAAAGTTACACAAAAATCATGTATGACAAGATTGTTCAGTATTAAGAGTTCTATAATAAAGTCCGCGACAGCATAAGTCTATCTTTTATGGTTGACTTACTACAACCTTTTTTATGTTAATAAATTTGTAAAAAAAATAATGTATCATTTTTAGAGGTGTATTACACACACAGGTATTTATTCTTATCAAAAAAAATACATTCATCATCACGAGCATTTCATTTAGAACAAAGTTGCCCTGTATATCATTTGATTCCAATAAATATCTTAGGAGCTATCACAGTTTAACATAACTCCGCACCAAAATAATGTTCGCAGCTTAAGTACAACGTGCGCTTGCGCTAATTATATTATAAAGCTGAAGAGTTTGTTGGTTTGAATGCGCTTATCTCAGGAACTGCTGAACCGATTTGAAAAAATATTTCTGTGTTAGATAGCTTATTTATTGAGAAAGGATTTAGGATATAAAACATCACGCTGCGACGGGAGGGGAGGGAGCAAACTCAAAACGCGCGGACGAAGTCGCGGGGGACCGCTAGTTATATTATAAAGCTGAAGAGTTTGTTGGTTTGAACGCGCTTATCTCAGGAACTGCTGAACCGATTTGAAAAAATATTTCTGTGTTAGATAGCTTATTTATTGAGAAAGGCTTTAGGATATAAAACATCACGCTGCGACGGGAGAGGAGGGAGCAACTCAAAACGCGCGGACGAAGTCGCGGGGGACCGCTAGTTATATTATAAAGCTGAAGAGTTTGTTGGTTTGAACGCGCTTATCTCAGGAACTGCAGAACCGATTTGAAAATATATTTCTGTGTTAGATAGCTTATTTATTGAGAAAGGCTTTTGGATATAAAACATCACGCTGCGACGGGAGGGGAGGGAGCAAACTCAAAACGCGCGGATGAAGTCGCGGGGGACCGCTAGTACGTATTATAAAGCTGAAGAGTTCCTTTAATTGAACGCCCTAATCTCAGGAACTACGACCTAGGACCGATTAAAAAAATGATTCAGATAGCTTATTTATCCAGAAAGGCTTTAGGTCTGAAGGCTACAAAACATCACGCTGAGGTGGGAGGGGAGGGAGCAAACTCAAAACGGGCCGACGAAGTCGCGAGGGACCACTAGTCTGAAGCATACATGTATAGATGAGCTGGACATATTTTTTTCGGGACAATTTTGGGCTAGTGCTGAGAAGAAAACAAACTCAGTCACTATTGTCAATACCTCTTTTCAAAAGGTTTACAATGTTTGTAGTGATCATGCAAGTTCATACATTATTATCTTTTAAATAATCATCTTCTATAAAATACCCTTTCGTCATAAGGCTATCTTTAATAACAGTTTTAAATTTATTAACCGGTAAGTTTACAATGTGTTTTGGTAGTTTATAGAAAAAAAAATCTTCGAACCTAAACTTAACCTTTCGAAGCCTAAATTATGGAATAGCAAGCTTATCCTTATTCCTAGTATTATATTTGTGTATGTCACTTTCTTAGTGAATGAATGTTTTTTTTTTAATTTTCATAAATATTCTAAGAGGCTGCAGTTAATATTCAAATTTCTTTATCTTGAGGTTTAATATTCTAAATAGCTTGCACGGCTCACGGTCATTTTCATTTTCGTCCGTGCGGTAGTTTTTTAACATGTGGGTGTATACCTTGATTTTTTGGGTTAAACGGTAAGACTCGCAACCGAACTACCAAACGAAATAAGTTCTTTTGACGCGAGGATCTGCTTCCAGAGTAAGAAGTTAAACTGAAACACCCAACACACGCAAATAATAGTTACACTTACTCCCGAGGGATTAGTCCCGCTATGCACCACTCATAAACTTCCTCAAGATTAAATGCGAGTAATGATTTGGAATATCTGTACTTTTTCTGCTGGACCTTGTTTAACACGGAGTACCTAAGTAATGTGGCATATATCGCCAGCCTTGTATGTAGTATGTGCCAGCAGCTGATTTTATAAGTATAGTGCATAACGGACCTAACCCCCTACTGGGATTAGGAATCCTCTAACTATCCATGTGTGTTTTTTTATTTAAAAACCCTATAGTATATTCCTTTTAGTTGCTCATACTCGCTGATAATGACCCTCAAGATATGGGTAAACATTTTTAAATATCAACTAGCGGACCCAGTGAACTTTGTTTCTCCCCCGGCCCCGTCCCGCCCCGACTCCGTAACTTTAATAATCATTTTTTTACTTCAGACGGTGACGAATCTGACAAAGTAAAATCATGTTGTTCAGCCCATCTACTCAATTTTTTCTTTCATAAGAATCTTCTTCTGACAGTAAAAAAGAAAAAATATATAGCTAAATCGGTCCAGCCGTTTCCGCGTGATGACCAATGAAAATATAAATTAATTTCTAGTCAGCGAAGCCGCCGGTCTCAGGGGTGATTGTAAAAACGACACTAAGCGAAAAGACACCCTATATACCTATAGAGATTTATTTTTCAACCAATGTCATGACATAAAATAATTCGATATTTCCTTTCATTTTAGGCCAGCACTAGCAGCAAAGATATTAGTGGCCATCGCAGTGTTCTTCACATACTGTCTGCAAATGTACGCACCGATGGACATCATCTGGTCGCGACTCCAGCGGCACGTGGTCCAGAAGTTCCAGAACGCTGGGCAGGTGTTGCTGAGAACACTGAGTGTTACTCTCACTGGTAAGAAGATTACAACTAATAATAATGACTCTAAGGGCCAATTTAACCAACGTCTGATTATTATTTTTTTAAATGACACTTACGTAAATGATTGCTGACAAATAGTTGACGTGTTCAATTTAGACCCCTTACACACTGCGACTTAAAGCATCTATGCAGTCGCGCGTTTTGAAAACGCGCTTCGGCATCGCGACTCATGCAATGAACAGATTGAATTTAGCAAAGATGAAGTCACGCATTAGTATCCATGCAATCGCCACAATTCAGTACATAATTTGTCAATTTCCAGCTTCTGCATCGCGACTGCATCGATGATAAAAGTAGCGCAGTGTGTAAATGTTGACATTTTGCGACTGCACCGATGCTAACGCGTTAGCAGCTAAAGTATGGCTAAAAGTTGTATTGTGTAAAGGGTCTTAGACGTATTGTATTTTATGCGAAGAATATTCCTTATCTGACGTTAGCCTAAAAATAGTTACATATCAGTGGTTCTATTTTTGTATTACTCTCGTGTAGACTTCTACTGCATTCCTTTCGAAAATGAACGTTATTCACATGAAATATTGACGCCAGCGATTCAAAGATAACTCGCCGAGACCGAATCGTAGCTACACTTGCAGAATTGTACAGCGTAAACTAAATCTCAAGATATATTATAAGTTCTAGGAGTAGCTATGTAAAACACGTAAAGACTGTTAAGGCTGCGATACATGGCATGCCTGTAGCTGGCATACTTGCATGCCAGCTGCTTGCACGTGGCATCTATTCTTTGTGCAGGTTTACGTTCGCTGGTATGCAACGTGAGGGAAAGGACGCGGGGGGCTGGTGCGTGTGATTATCAACTATAAATATAGGCATGGAAAGACGCAAATTGCTAAACTTTTACATTGTTTTTGAAGTTTTTCTTATAAATATGATACTAAGATAGCAGCAGTCAAAAATAATAATAATTTCGGTGAGTTTCTACCTAGAGACGATTAAAAGTTCGTTTCACAAAAATGACTGTTTCTCATTAAATTATAATAAAGACTATACTTTTAAATATCTGCTTCATCAAAAGAATCCTTATTTCTGAATCACTCAGGTCAAATTTAATACGAAAATTAATTAAAGGCAATAAAACCACGCTAAGTACATAAATATACCTAAACAAACATAGTTACAAAATAGAGTATTTTTCTGAGAATCAATGTAGGGATTTCAACAAATTTTCAGTCGAAAATCGAACACTAATCCAATAAAGTCACTAAACATAGTATCGCGAGGCGAGAGTCTCAACAAGGTAAATTTAAGGATTCATTAAATTTACCTTGTTGAGACTATGCAAAGACTCTAAATGAATTTGTTTCTCCTAGACAGAATCCAAATGTTATATAGTGAACTTTTTAATTAGTTTTTTTAAGGCGGTTTAATTTTTCAATATTTTATGATTTTTAGTTATTAATAATATAACCCTTATTTCAACCAACCTTACGAGACCAATTTCGATGTAACTTATACTGTATCCTGAGTAAATTTTACCAAAACGTCATATAAGGAATATTGACGAATATAACACAAAACAACACAAAACAAAACGCCTCGTTTGAAAACGTCACCTATTTGTCAGCAATCATTTAATCATTAAAATGACGTTTTAAAATCGGTTGTTTTATACTTAGTCAGTCGCATAAGTCTTATCTAACGTTGGTTATATCGACCCTCTAAAATAGAATAATCTCGCAGTTCTCGTTTTAGAGAAATCCGTGAACAAAGAAAAAATACAAACATACACACGCTTATGAAATTTAGCACACGTCTTAATAGATCAACATACTCAAATATAATCAAATCCTAACAATATCACATACATTAAATTGCTTAACTACCTTTTTTGAAGTCGGTAAAAATAAGACCGGGGTATTAATAAACTTCTAATTAGCGTCATGAACAAAAATCTTTTTCGAAATCTGAGCTTCTGGCTGAAATTTTCCTGAATAATTAAAACAATTACTTAGGAAAATCAAGGCGTTAATTAGACGAGACGTTTTGTGAGATAAAGTACTCACGGTGTTTTTGAGAATAAGTTTGAAGTAATAATACAATTAAAGGAAGAAATAATCTCCTGTCACAATAAAAACAAAAAATATATAAAACACGTGTATAAAGTCCGTTTTTCTTTGGTAGTCCAATATTGTAAACAAACTTGGCATTCCTTTTTAAAGAAACGATTAACTTTAAAATAAGACTATCACAAAACTCACAATTCACGTAAGTAATTCATCTTTGATAACTGAGTTATTTTTAAATCGAATAGTAAATTAGTTTTATTAACTGATATTATTTTAAAAATTATAAAAATATTGTTCACATTGTTGGACTAGCAAAAGAAAACTGACTTTACAATAGAGATCATTGTGCCGTACTCGTGTCGACTTTTGTCAAGTGAAGCCCGCTTTGTATCGCGTGCTCAATCGATGTCCGTTGAAAAGTGATTAGGCGCCAAGAGTCAGATATCAAGTAACGAATGGCTGGGATACAAATCTATTAATCATTTCGTTTTGCATGGCTGAATAACACTCTAACGTCGCTTAAGTCTCTGTATAAAAGGTGACAAAAAATAAAATATATGCCTTTATAAGTAACCAGTAATCAATTTCAAATGATTTTAATTTATTGTAATGAAAAATAAACTATTATCCAAAAAAGTGAATCGAAACAGCAATGTATTGCAAACAAATGTGTCCAGACATAGAATTAGATATATGACATTCACTACAACTAATTCGTGAGTTATTTCATCATTCATGCGTACATTGATTAGGGATTTTAACTTGAAAGAATATTATTAAGTATCTTAAGAGGAGCTTGCCATACAAAAAGAGAACATTGTCCGATTTTGTAATTTTTTTACACGTTTGTGATATATTGAAAGACTATGTTCGTACGTCTTCTTTTTAAGAAAATATTGGATGTTTCAGTTTATTTTAAAACTTAAAAAAAATTTAGAATTTCGACCATTTTGGTTAAACCGACTTCAAAAAAGGAGGAGGTTATCAATTCGACTGTATGTTTCTTTTTTTTTGTATGTTTGTTACCTCATATCTCAGTCGTTAGTCGACCGATTCGAAATTTTTTTTTGCCTACTTAGAGGGTGTACCTTTTAGTTGGTCCCATTGTTGCCGATTTGGGATCTGAAGATGGGATCTTGGTGTAATCAAGGGAAACCCTCAAATTTTAAAGGCACGTATAGTGTTGTTTTACTAAATTTTTAATGTTGACGTATTGTTACGTCTGATAGTCCACATCTTGTGGGGCTGAGCTGATGGTGGAACTCCTTAACGCTTAGGAGTTCAGTAATTATAATGACAGAACAAATGATAGGTAGTTTGTAGCTTCTTAAAGAACAGAGTCATAAGGTGCAACTTCACCCCCCCCCCCCTCTCTTGTAATCTCTAAAAATGGAGAAATAAAATTAACTTTAAAAAAGTAAAAACCGACTTCAAAACCAAAATGCACTAAAAAGTCTTAAATAAACCCTTGCACATTGAAAGGTAAGGAATCCATTTAAGGGAAACAATTTCTTTTTGGAGTCGGTGCCATCACTTTGAAAATTCAGCCTCATCTGTCGCAGCACCGACTCCAAAAAGAAATTGTTTCAAAATTGTTTCAAAATGTAGCCAATTTCACGCTGCATGTCGCCTACAGACAATTGTCTTAGGTTAGAGCGAAAAGTAGTACGATCAGTTACTATGTATACTCTTTAGAATCACTGATTAAATTGTTTGCTCCTTTAACACCTTTGTATTCAAGTTGTGATATATATGTTGGTATTATTTTGTTGGTAGCAGACATAACACCAAAACGTTAGTCAGGTTCGATTGACACTGTTATTTCAGAGATAGCTATTAATCGTATTTTTAAAATTTAGATAAATATAAAAGCAATGTGCTTATACACATTTCATTTCCGGGATGCGAACAGAGTCAGTTACAAATAAATGAATCCTGAATAAAGAAAACGCATAATTCATAACTCGCGCGCTATCTTTATTTATTGTATATTGATTTTTCAACAATAATCGACGCAAATGAATTAAATTTAGAGCTCCAGAAATCCACCAGGTATTTTTAATAAGTACCTATGTTATCTAATTATTCCAGAATCGAGATGATGATGAGATTCCAGATTCCATTCCTAATTATTCAAGATTTATAAATAAACAACTTACACCCTTGTATGTATAACATAGGGATTAGCAACGATTATTTCATTTGGTACGTTTTTGCTCAATGCAAGAGTCGTATTCCTTAACAAAAAAAAATATGTAGGAAAACATTAAAGATACACATCAAAATTGAATAGATAGACTAAGCAAACCGTTATTTTCTTGCTTAAAATGGTAAACCATTATAACCCAACATTCCCCTATTTATTTTCGTTACTTGAACAAGATTTGTAAATCCTATTTTGGTACACCCGATCGCGAAACAGCGAGTGTTGAAATTAGTGTTTGCTTAGACAGTTAGAGCAATATTATACTTAGTAGGGGAGACCAATAGGGAGTTTTTGGATTAACCAGACTGCGGTAATCTAACATTATCCAATATGGGAGACACTTTTAACCCTGTTTAGTACATTCAGCTCAGTTTACAAGGAATGGGGTATAAATGTTTTTTTTAAATCAATGTTCTATGGCCAAACATTCTAATCATTTATTTGACAGTTAAGCTTCTAATGTATATTTGTATGTACGTATGTTTTATGAATGAAAGTAAGTATTCCAAAGCCGATTAGGCTTGTAAAATGCTTCTCCTATTGATGAATTTTATTGATTGAAAATTCCACCTAACTTTATCTCTAACCTCTTTTTTTTAAGGCTGTTAGCTCACCTAATTGTTTTTTTGAAGGCATTGCTGTTAGCAATAAGATCCTCTAGTTTGCAACTTCTTGATTGAGATTTCTTGTATGTGCTTGATCTTGATCTTGATTAACTGTATGTGCTGATATATGTTATGTTTTCATTTAATCTTTAAAAGGGCCCTATAATAAAAACCCCAATTAGTCTATTTAGCTCCGGTACTACAAATTCCAATATAAGAACAGACTCCGCAATTTATAGTTTACTTAGTACGGAATACAAAATTTGATAATGTTATACAATGCACTCTAACTCATGTCTGTTTGAAGTTGATCAGATCGATCCTAAAACAGCACTTCTTAGTTACTCTATTACATTACGTTACGCTGTTCTGCAAGAATACATATAACCTTAACAATTTAATTTAGGTATTGCCAGTCATCTTGGCACTCCCCTTGGTACGGGGTAAAAATTATTAGTTTGTGAATTTGAGTGCTAGTTAGATATTTAGAAAATATTTTATGTTTTGAAATAGTTTACCATTATTTTATTCGATGACTTGTAGGAAAGTTTTTTATTAGAACGTAATTATTACGTATTATTTATTAATAATATTACCAGTAGTAATAAGAATCGCGTATGAAGTTGACAACCTATAGTACAGTTTTAGTTTACCGCTTGTATCTTTTGATGACAATGACTCACAATTTTGATTTATTATCAGTTGTAACAATTTCTGGTGAATCAGCTAGCCATAACTTAACTACCGTTTCTATTGCCCCATTTTCAACACATTTAAAACTGAACGTCGTTAGTATCCAACTCTTTAACCCTCTTTAGGTGACATTTACAAACTGGCATCGACACATAAGCTGAAACAACGCCAGCTGCCCCATTTTCTAATCAAGCGCCAGCATGGAGTGAGATATTTCTTAGTTTATGGTCGATTTATTAAATTAAAAAACCGGCCAAGTACGAGTTGGATTCGCGCACTGAGGGTTTCTGTACCAACTTAAACTGGATTCCGGAATCCACTTACGTCCACTTAGTAAAATACCATAATATTTTGTTGACAGAAAACATAACTTTGTTTTTCATAGTGTTTATATGAAGAACAAAGTTATGTTTGCGGTTGTTGAAAATGCGCTATATCTCAGAAACTTCTCGTTCGATCCCGTCCAAACTAATTTTCGTTGAAAGTATTTGTTAAGATCTACCTTAAAGAAAATGGTCTTAAGGCCATTGAGGCCATTTTAAAGGACCTATCCATAGACACCCCACACGCATAGGTTTACTAAGGAAATAAAAATGTATGGGAGCCCCCTTAAATATCATATTTTTTCTTTGTATAAGAATTGCGGGTAGCAGGATACATCTTTCCACCAAATTTCAACAGTGTGCTTAAAGTTACAGAATAAAGTGGCTGTGACATACGGACGGACAGTCAGACAGACTTGACGAAACTATAAGAGTTCAGTTTTTTGCCAGTCGGCTACGAAACCCTAAAAATGGTAATAATTTTGTTATTACTTGCGTACGCGAGTTTTTTGATGATTTATAGGTTATTGAACGACAGTCACTCGTAATATTGACGCGAGTGATTCTTAAATAGACCACCAGACCCGACTAAGGTAGCTTTTTTGCAATTCAAAGAAAACTTGGCCAAGCTTCTGGTGTGAAGCACAGTTTTGGTAATCAGCTATGTGGAGGTTACACACAAAATAAAAAGTATATTATCAAGACTGCTTATGATACGAGTATGAATACAACAAGTAACGCTAAATGCGCAAAACCTGAAAAAGTGTGATTAGAATAACGAGCAGAATCAATTACACCACTTTTTATTATAGATCACATTATAAAAACACAACTTTTTTCAATCGAAAGATCTGACCCAGCGTTTAGCGCTATATTATGTGTGAATAGTAAAAAAAAAACTGTGAAAGCACTCCGGGAGTGCCGGCAGAAGTGAAAACTTGAATATCAACGTTGTGCATTTTTGATTTTTTGGAATAGTTATTATCAATATAAAAGTACTATCATTTTTGTGATAGAATACAATAATAATAATAATAATAATAATACAATAATAATAATACAATAATAATAATAATAAAACGACCCGTCTGGTGTAGTGGTCGAGAAATCGCCTACTACGCAGCGGGTGCGGGTTCGATCCCCGCACAATACAAACATTTGTGTGCATGAACATGTCTGTTTGTATTGGTCTGGGTATTTTCTATGTATATCATGTATGTATTTACAAACAAAAAGTACCTATTTAAGTATTATATCCGTTGTCTGGCACCCATAACACAAGCTTTGAGTAGCTTACTTTGGGGCTAGATGGCGATGTGTGGGAATGTCTAAAGGATATTTATTTATTTATTTATTTATTATTTAATAATAATATAATATTTTTATTGAATACAATATTTATTTATTGCGCTATCGTACACAAACATTACAATTTATATTATATTAAATTACATTAAAAAGTTTATCTCTCAGAAAAATCAACTTACATCCATAATTTCGCTAACCGTCTTACGGTTTTTCGATCAGGTCACGAGTCCTGACGCGAGTTTCACATTTTTCCCCCATCCCACAAAAGTGCTCAACGCCGCTAAAGAAGTTTTCACTTCAAAAAACTTAATACATTCAAAAAATAATTGCAAACACGATTTACATTATTGAATTGGTTCATTCGTTCATTATTGAATCATTCGTTGGTAAAAAAATCTTAATTAAAATGTTGCCTTGTCTATTTAATAATAAGGCAAGCCATCACGTGCGGCAACCCGCTAAAATACGTAAACAATCAATGGTTAGTTCTTTATGAGCATAGATAGTAATAATACAATGTCAGCGCGGCGCAGCGGCTCAGTGCATACCTACCGACTCCTCTCTCGACAAAGCATCGTCCGCAGAGCAAGAAATAATCAGAAGTGCCAGTAAAACTAAAACACTACACAAAACCTTAAATGATTTTAAAATCATTTGGAGTGTCTGAGGTTTTGCGAATTTACCATTACACGTTGTACAATCGTGTTTCGCGCATTTGTTAACTTGTTTCCGATAAATTCAAGCACTTCTATTTCACTTGGTTTTTACGTACAGGCTGAATTCAAGAAAAAAATCAGCTGTTCCATTCATTTTGACCACGCGTCAATTGAACTTTTGTATAGAACAGCTATTTTTTCCGATTCCACTATTCCCCCATAGTAAATGTTATCTATTCATATCAATGATATTGTTTTTAAAACTAGATCACCGGTGAGACGTTAAAAGATAGACAAGCAAAAACCACATCACGTCACAGTGAGGTCTTATCTTTGACTTAGTCTGTTTTTGATGGCGTCAGCGTTCATACGTGTCTTAATGCCTCAGTGCGCTTTTAAAAACTGCAGAAAAAACTATCGTGATAAAAGTATTTTACCCCGAATATCATATTTTCGTTATGTATAAAATTAGCTAGTTTTGTTTCTTAGTCAACCCACGCACCAACATGGTCGATATTTTGGCGTCAAAAGTCGATATACTAAGACAGTGCCATACATGGAGTAGTTTGCTATTATAATTGTTTTAACAATAATTTAACGATCGTCATATTGTTAGTGTCATAGGTTTACGTTCCGGACTACAAAAATAAGCAGTCATGGGTTCGAATCCTGCCCGCACGTTCCTAAGACATATGTCTATGGACATGTATGATAATATTCGTCTCTACGTTACCTAAATATAAAGTACACCTTTTATTTCTTCGAAGTAACTTCGTAGACGCTCACGGATCAAAAGGTAACCCACGCGTGAAAAAAAGTTTAACAAACACATCAGTGAGGGTTGATATTCACCGTTGTAAAAAAATACGTACCTACGCTAATTATTAGCATGTTATTTGAAGGAATCATCCCGTTTACATGATGCCAGATGACTATGGTGTATTAATATTTATATTATGTAGGTATTTTCATTAATTTAATTTGTAAACAAATATACATGAAATGGTCATGTGATCGTGAATGCCTAGCAGTAAATGTAACTCTTATATTGGCACCAAGACATTTCAAGCATTCACGTGACACATTCAAATCGCATTTATACTAATTTAAAAATAAAATGTTTTCGTTGATTTATATAACTACCGAGCTAAAGTCGTTTTTAAAGTTAGGTCAACGAGTCTACTGTAATGATGTACCTACATACTTTAAAAAATATATAAAGAAAGCTACTCTATTATGACCCTGTTCCGAAACTGATGTCAAGTGTGATGGATGTCAATCCATTGAAATCTATTAATCAGATGGTGCCATATTTGTGTACTGTTTAGTTTGCGAGGCGTCATCTAGGTACTTCTAAATACAATATCATTGATTCGTATCCATCAGTAGAGTATTCACACAAATTTTAGCCAATTATTAAACTTTCAGCCTGTATAGATTGAGTCCATCCCCGACATAGTTAAACTTTAGGTACCTATATGAACATATTTTCTAAGATAGTGTTTAAAACCTTCTACAATTTTTTTAGGGTTCCGTAGCCGAATGGCAAAAAACGGAACCCTTATAGTTGCGTCAAGTCTGTCTGTCTGTCCGTCCGTATGTCACAGCCATTTTATTCTGTAACTAAAAGCATCACACTAATGAAATTTGGTAGGAGTATGTATCCTGTTAGCCGCTTTACGATTCTCATACAAAAAAAAAAGATATTTAAGGGGGGCTCCCATACATGAAACTAAAACGAAAAAAACCTTTTTTTAGTCAAACCTATACGTGTTAAACGGGTGTCTATAGATAGATCTTTCAAAAATACATTGAGGTTCCTAAAACCATTTTCTTTTAAAGTCTAACGTTTCATAGCTAGACGCTTCTAAAGTGCTAAAATGGGCGTCCCCCCCTCTATCTAACTTCTAAACTAAGTGATTGTAAATTTTGACAAAAATATGTAATAAATGTAGATCCTAACAAATACTTTCAACGAAAATTGGTTCGGACAGGATCGTAAGAGTAGTTTTTGAGATATAGCACATTTTCAACAACCACAAACCTAACTTTGTACTTCATACAAACACTATGAAAAACAAAGTTATATTTGCTGTCAAAAAATATTGTGGTATTTTACTAAGTGGAAGTAAGTGGATTCCCTAATTCAGTTAAAGTTGGCACGGAACCCTTAGTGCGCGTGTCCGACTCGCACTTGACCGGTTTTTTGTTAATCCTGTCTTGATCTCGCTTCCCGACTTATAATATTACAGTGTTTGGGTCAATCAACTAATGGATCTTTTATTCTTACACTAGCGGTCCCCCGCGACTTCGTCCGCGCGTTTTGAGTTTGCTCCCTCCCCTCCCGTCGCAGCGTGATGTTTTATATCCTAAAGCCTTTCTCAACAAATAAGCTATCTAACACAGAAATATTTTTTCAAATCGGTTCAGCAGTTCCTGAAATAAGCGAGTTCAAACCAACAAACTCTTCAGCTTTATAATATAATTAGCGCAAGCGCACGTTGTACTTAAGCTGCGAACATTATTTTGGTGCGGAGTTATGTTAAAACTGTGATAGCTCCTAAGATATTTATTGGAATCAAATGATATAAAGGGCAACTTTGTTCTAAATGAAATGCTCATGATTATGAATGTATTTATTTTGATAAGAATAAATACCTGTGTGTACAATACACCTCTAAAAATGATGCATTATTTTTTTACAAATTTATTAACATAAAAAAGGTTGTAGTAAGTCAACCATAAAAGATAGACTTATGCTGTTGCGGACTTTATTATAGAACTCTTAATGGTGAACAATCTTGTCATACATGATTTTTGTGTAACTTTAGCGGTTTCCGCAGCGTACGCAGCGGAAGCTTTCAAAAGGAATATCTTTCTCCCGTTTTCGCAACATTTTTCATTGCTGCTGTGGTCTTGTGAGTCGTATCTTTATGTTATAAAGCTTAAAGCCTTTCTCGATAAATGGACTATCTAACATAAAAATATTTTTTCAAATCGGGCCAGTAGTTTCTGAGATTAGCGCGTTCAAACAAACAAACAAACAAACTCTTAAGCTTTATAATATTAGTATAGATACTAGGTGTAAATGTTGATGCAAACCGCTTTTGATCCGTGGACGTCCTTTTGCTGATGATGATGATTATTATGATGATCGCTAGCGGTTAGGTGGAACCTGTTGACCCGAAGGTTCGCTCGCTGTTCTTGCCAGGTAACCAGTAGCCAAAGTTAGAACGCGAGTAGCTTATGGATCAACAACACGTTGAAACCCTTTAGCGTGATATACGAGTCTAATAGAACAATGGGTCTAGGACGGTGTTCCGCTTGCCTAGTTTCTGTAGTACAGTGGCCAGGACATTAGGTTACCCACTTTTGTTGCAAACTAGCCCTTATTACAACTGCATAAGATACCGCAGTGTTTACCTTGACGTGCTGTTGTCCGTACATCGGAAATGTTTGAAATGCCGTGTTACACAAGAAACCTGCTTCACTGCTGGAACGATTGGGCGGGCAAGCTCTAACAGCATCGTGAAGACATATATATATATATATATATATATATATATATATATATATATATATATATATATATATTATTTATAGGTATATTTTAAGTTATTTTTTATGTAGCATGTCTTAGTTTTAATTTGAGAAATAAAAACAAGATTGGAGCATTTTGTATCAAGATATAGGCTAGGATTTGTATTGATTTTAAATTAAATTAAATGAAATGAAATGAAATGAAATGAAATTAAATTAAATTAAATTTCATTTCAGACTTGGTCCATAGCTTGTTAGTAGTACATGTAGTCTCAGTTAATACTAATCAATTTGACAAAAACTTTATTTATTTTTATTAGTATTAACATAGCAGTCACATATGAGAGTGCGTGCTATAAATAAATGATGACACTTAAAAATGCTTTAATAGTCACTTATTTTTGCGAACGCTTCAGCCACATTGGATTGTATCATGGTCACTCATCCCACTTCACCCGCAGTTGATGGCCCTTCGAAACATTTTCCTTTACTCTGTGGTTTTCTGATTGGAATGTCTTAACCAATTTTGGATGAGACTTTATTTAACAAAGATACATTATTTTTCATGGTGTAGTATGGAAATCAAAATACGAGATTTTTAGTACCCGGATATTAACGTTATAGATAAAAATGGAAACTCAACCTTTTCTTGTGTCTCACAAGAAAAGGTCATCCCTTTTTTTGATTTAATAAAATATACTGCTGCAAAACAAACATTATCTTGAACAGAGGCCTCAGTGTGGGCGTCAAGTTGTTTCTCAATATTGACACAAAAGGGATTGACTTTTCGCCCGCCTTGTTAGGCCCGCTTGCGCTACTTAGGGTTAGCTTAGTAAATAATAAATTAAAGATTTGACTAATTTAAATATTATTACTAGCTTAAAGGTATTTTCCCAGTACACTGTAGCATGCCATAAACATGGAACGTGCCTGGGAAAAAATATTACTTGTCTTAAAAAAACTATGACACCTTGCCCGCTAGACTGTTCCGTCTCCTACCAACACCGTAGCGTGTTGCTCGCTCTCGCTCCATATAACAGTGAGACGGAACACTGTCAATCCGTTCAGTGGGCAAGTTAGGGCGTCTCGTGTTGCTTTATACCGTTACCATGAGTTTACTCGATAGCGACGACGGTTATACTCGCTAGCGACGACGTAACTCTTTGTATGGAAAATGTTAGTTCTGTCAGTGACCGCTAGAGGCGCTGTGCAATTTTCCAAAGACGTCTCTTACGTCGTCGTTAGCGAGTAAAACCGTTGTTAACTCATGGTAACGATACTGACACATTCCTAGCAAGGGCATGGTATGTTACGGGGAAATACCTGAAATCGTAGTTCTGTCTCTATTTCTTTGCTCTGTAAAATGCCAGAAATTGTTTTTTTTAATTTATTTAAGAAATTATTATTTTGTCAAACAAAATAAAATTCTGACATTACAGTACCTTATTTCGTGTTACTTGGTTCGACAGCATCATAATATTTTACGTACATATGGGCTGGCCCATAATGATATAGGCTAACATGATTGTTTTTGGGATAACGATAATATTTGATCAAAAGAACAAGGTGTCTTAACATTAGTGACCGAGTTTGCCCGAGAGGCTCTATTTTAGATCACTCGCGTCGATACGAACGCTACGTTTCTACTAATTCTCGCTCGACTCTGTATGTAAGTCACTAGCATCGCGCGTGCCTTAACCGTTGCAGAAAGTGAACAATAAAAAGCGATAAAACAAACCCTCAAACAAAATCAATGTACACAATAAAAAGCTATAGAACAAACCTTCAAACAAAATCAATATACACAATACATTGATTTTGTTTGAGGGTTTATTCTATCGCTTTTTATTGTTCACTTTCGGCAATGGTTAAGGCACACGCGATGCTAGTGGCTTAATATCTTAATATAAACCACAAAATAAGATGAACGTTTGTAACATAAGCTGTAATTATGTACACCAAGTCAATAATAAATAAATAATAAAAACTGGACACCCTCACATACATTGCTCTGATCCCAAAGTAAGTAGCCAATGCACTTGTGTTATGGAAAACAACGGTGGTACCACAACACCCAGACTTGAGACAATATAGAAAATTATGATTTTTACATTGACCCGACCCGACTTCGGAACGGCAGCGACGCAATATCAGTGCCTGAGAGAGAACGGCTGATTTCAAGAATAGGGCCTTTACTTTACGCCTACGTCGTCGTAATTTACAGAACAAAAAAACCTCAACCCTTAGTGCGTGACCAGAAATCGTTACCAGATTACCCACTGGGAGAGCATATTCATTAAGGCGTTCAAGTACCTACCGCTATAACTTATTCATGGTCATATTCCTACTATTATTATGTGCTACCCTGCAAATGTTCTAAGGTTTATAATAAGTATAACGAGCGTGAATTTGAAGAAACAATGCAGTGTCTGTAAACAAATACTTAAAAGGTACCTACTTAGGGCTTTATTAGACTATTTTACTAAATAAATTTCATTTATTTAATAGATTGATTTATAAAGTAAAACCTATTCTAAAGTTCATTCTAAACCATGACGAATTTGTTCACAATAAATCGACAGATAACA
Organism: Pyrausta purpuralis; assembly: GCA_963924145.1. Classification (NCBI taxonomy): domain Eukaryota; kingdom Metazoa; phylum Arthropoda; class Insecta; order Lepidoptera; family Crambidae; genus Pyrausta; species Pyrausta purpuralis. The sequence continues at coordinate 22,898,576 of OZ001645.1, read as the reverse complement.
ATCTACCGGATTTAAAACCGTTAGATTTAATCACGCGGTTTTTACAATATGACAGCGACGCATACATAATGAAGATACGACGTTACGACGAAAATATACGAAGTGCACCTGTAATAATGTTTCCAACATTTAAACTTACGTCAAAGGATATTAACCAATACACAAATACCAACACCAATACACATACAAAGCCGGGCTCAGATTGCGTCTTTGTGGTATATATTTAAAAAATCTTCTTTGAATTATGATAGCACTGGTATTTTAAGGGTAACTAAGTAAGTAAGTATTGAATTACTTTAGTAAAATATAACAATTACCTTCCGAAAGCATCAAAATGAATGTAGGTGAGGTGCAATGCGATAACTCTGCAATCACAAAACATAACCTCAAAATGTCTAATCTACCATTGAATATAATATTTTTCCCGAACATTTCGTAAAGACGCATGCACATGCAAAGGGGGCCGGGTTTCTATAGAGTTTTGGTCAAGATCCTTTATTTAAAGATCGGTTTTACTGTAACCGTCATTACATAGGGGTCGTTAATGGTGCACGTGACCGTCCCCGACTTCTGAGGTCCCGAATGGACGCGACGTGAAGTCCTATGATCCCTCCGAGTTTCAGTAAACTACACCTTAAAATATTTTCTTACATATTTTAAGAGTACCCGAGGTCCGAGCCATGAGAGACGCCCTGGCAAGCGTTGTGTGGTGAAAATTCTATACCATAACTTTAAATTGAGGCAAATAATCTACACGAGAAATCTGTATCAAATTGCGTATTTGCACAAAACAATATTACAAAAGGCAGGTAATAAAGATATGAACGCGAATTACCGTTATAACTCGGGTGCTTAAAATGGAAAGGTTTATTTTTGGGCGTCATGCTTTACAGGCAATTAAGATTTCCAAATTAGTACCAATTTATTTTAACTGTTCATTACAAAATATTATTTTATTTTATTGGATGTTGTGGTACCACCGTTTTGTCTGATTCCCATAACACAAGTGCATTGGCTACTTACTTTGGGATCAGAGCAATGTATGTGATTGGTGTCTAATGTCCAATAATATATATTTGTAGACTAGCTTTCCGCCTTTGGCTTCACCCAAAACAAGACGTCTTATCCTTTAACCCTCGTCAACGTTGACATCACAAGCGTTGAAAGATGCACAAATAAACAGATAGCCGGAAATTAAATATTAGACATCTGAATGGTTGCAATGCGTACAATGGTGATGACGTCACTATTTTCAGATAGAACTTGTGAACGTTTCGTTTTACAAGCACTAGGAGTTCTATTTTTGAACTACTCGCGTCAATATTTTAAGTTATTTTATTCGAAAATCAAATCAGAATTAAATTTAGACACAAGTACCTTCTTAAACTCTGATTTTTAATTAGTTAGACTGAAATGACAGCTTCAATAATATAAAATATGACACTGAGTGTTAAAAACATTCTACAGTGCTACAAGGATCATATGGCACTTGGATGACATTGACAGGGGGGCGTGATTGTGAAAAAAGGGTTGCCAGTGAATAATTTCTCCTTCGGTTGAGGGAGTTTATTTTGTTAGAGACATGGAGATTTAGGGGAACAAATCTATCAAAGTTCACAAAGTTTTACACAAAAATAGGTTTTTGAAATAATATTTAGAACTGATAAACTACCCATAGACTATGCCTACTATACTTAACAGAAGGTCAATTTTGTGAGAGAAAATTAGTAAACTCAGGTTTGTATTTAGGTTAGAAAAAATAAATCATAAGTAAGAAAACATCAGTTATTTTCGAATATGTTTATTTAAATTATGTTCCCCCAAAACCTGGTCTAATGGCATCATGTCATAATCTTCATCTTCGAAATCATTTTCGCTGTCACTACTTTTATCCGTGTCAAAATTTAAATCAATGATGGATGCCTCATCAAGATACCCCTCGAATCATAATTTTATCCTTCCTCGTTTTTCTGTTTTTCCCTGGCGAAACTATTTTGGAAGATGACGCTGCGGCGAACTTTCCTTCATTTCCAATCATTGCTACAGTTCTAATTGATACTCCTGAAATCATATTAACTTTTAATAATTTTGATAAAAAAATTAAACTTAATTGTTAAGTTTTGGAAAAAAGGGTATCACTAACCTGTCGCAGCTGCAACCCCGCTCGTTGACTTTTTCAAATGGTATTATCGGGGCGCCAGACTGTTTCTCTTTCATAAAAAACTCTTTAACTTTTAGCATCACTTCTCTCACGCCACTTCTTATTACTTTCGGCATGTTTTACACATTTAAAATGAAAAAAAATCACAACAGAACCGCAACAAAAAGCACCATCAACGAACTGTCACAATTGACAAGTTTTAAGCTGACGGTGTTAGTTCCGATTTTCGCCACGTGCCAAAAGATCCTTGTAGCACTGTAAACCAGCTTCAATCGAACTTTTTATTTTTAAATGTTTTGCAACATTTCTATACGTAGTACCATAGTAATCGTGTTGTAAAAGTAAAATATCAATTTTTCGCGATTTATTGAACTTGTGTGATGTGATTTTACGAATGAGGATTTATATTAAATGTTGAAAGTTACATAACAGCTTGTAATATATAAAACAGTTTTTGGTAAAATCTAATTTTATCGTGCAAAAGCAATGTTCGTGCATGAATTTATTTATATACATTCAATAAATTGATGATTAGAAATAGTGATGATCTTTGTAGGATTCTTGAATTTTATAAACAGTTTTTATTTGAATATTTTATAATCGATAAAACAACAATTATATTAAATATAAATATTCGATTATTTAGGATTATTTAGGCAGCGTTCGGGAAATTACGCAAGAGTGTCTTTTCATCTCATCTACCTCAGTGTATATAGACGAAAGTCTTCAACCAGTGTGTGTTACCAGTGATGACATTCGGATCCGAAACATGGTCTCTAACTATGGGCCTCATAAAGAAGCTCAAAATCACACAACAAGCGATGGAGAGGGCTATGCTGGGTGTTTCTCTACGTCAGGGATGCACAGACCGCGGCCCGCGGGCCGCTTGCGGCCCGCCGGTCGAATACTGGTGGCCCGCCGACAGCAAAAATAATACTCTCGTACATTCGAAAAATATTGAATTCTATTCCAGAATAAAACCAAAAAAAATATGTTCGAAAAGTAATTTGAATCTCGCGCGCGCGCTCTTAAGTGCACGAATTCCCGATTGCTCGCGTAGGTAGATACACGAAGCTTCCAGAGTCGGTTTCGAGATTTCTCCAGACAGTTTTCGACTCTATACGCGCGGTATAAAAGCCACGCTAACCGCAGCGACCCATAGTTCGGTTTTAATTTGAGTGAAGTGTCAATAGTTCTAGTGTAGATTTTAACTCGACTAGCCGGTGTCATATATTTTGATCCACATTCAACGTAGATTTCCCGTCAAGTGCCGTGTATAATTGTGTTGTGAAATCGTAAGTAAAACTCTGTTATTAATAAGTGTTTCCCTACCTATTTAAATCAATTATTTTTGCTAATTTAAAAAAGGATGGGTAATTTAAGTAGGTACTGTAATTGTTTTTAGGTGCTGTGTTAATCCTAGCCAGGATTAGAACGCAACATGGACAAGCCAGGACCTAGTAAAAAACGTAAGGTTAAAGATGAAAATCGGCAGTTTCAAGAAATTTGGACTGAGAAATACTTTTTTGTATGGTCGCATAATAAAGTCGTTTGTTTAATTTGCAAGAATTCTGTTGCGATTGCAAAGGAATATAATGTAAAAAGGCACTATGAAACGCAGCATCCTACTTTTACCAAGTTTACAGGCGAATTAAGAAAGCAAAAAATGTTGTCTTTAAAACGGGAGCTTATTGGTCAGCAAGCTATGTTTACAAAACCCATCCAAGATTCAGAAACAGCTACAGAAGTTAGTTATGAAATTTCTCGAATGATAGCAAAGCGCAGTCGCCCCTTCAATGATGGGGATTTTGTAAAAGAATGCATAGAAATTGCCGCTAAGAAAATGTGTCCAGAAGCAGCAAAAAAGTTTGAGAAAATTCAACTGAATCGTATGACTATCCAAAGACGTATTATGTCTTTGTCAGGTAATATTGCGGAACAATTAAATGAAAAAACTAAGATCATTGAATTTTTTTCATTAGCACTCGACGAATCCACTGATATTACTTCCACAGCTCAACTTCTCATATTCATACGAGGTGTTACTCAAGATTTTGAAGTCTTAGAAGAGTTGTTAGGAATGTGTTCATTGAAAGGTCAAACCAGAGGAGTTGATATACTCAATGTACTTTTGGATGAGTGTTCAAAAACTGATTTGGACTTATCAAAATTATCGGGAGTTGCCACTGACGGTGCTCCTTCGATGATTGGTGTCAATTCTGGGCTAGTTACTTTGCTGAAAAAGCATCTGCAAGAAAAAAACATAAACGCTGAAGATCTCATGCAGTTTCACTGCATTATACACCAAGAAGCCCTCTGTTCTAAAAAAATTGAATTTCAAAATGTCATGAAAGTGGTAGTTTCGACTGTAAATTTCATAAAATCACGAGGACTCAATCACAGGCAATTCAAACAATTCCTTGATGACATCGAAAGCGAATATGGAGATTTACTGTATTATACAGAAGTAAGGTGGCTAAGTCGTGGATTGACCCTGGAACGATTTCTAAATTTAATAGAAGAAATTGGAATATTTCTGGCGGAAAAGCAAAAGGATGTCCCGGAACTTAAAAATCCTGATTGGTTGTGTGATTTGGCTTTTTTAGTTGACATTACAAATCATTTGAATGTCTTGAACACACGGCTTCAAGGCAAAAATCAACTGATATCCCAGCTCTACGCTCACGTATCATCCTTTCAATGCAAGCTGACACTTTTCAGATCGCAATTGAATTCTGGAAATTACAATCATTTTCCGAATTATAAGAAAATGGCTGAAAAATTCAACAAAACTGCGATTAATTTCAGTTATGTAGAAAAGCTAGATATTTTGATTCAATCTTTTCAAGAAAGATTTTCGGAGTTTAAAAAAGTGAAACCTTGTTGGACATATTCAGCAATCCTTTCACGATTTCAGTTGAAAATGCGCCAGAGTCAATGCAGTTAGAAATTATCGACATTCAAAACGACCAAGATTTACGCAACAAATTCAACGAAGGAGACTTGCTGAACTTTTACCGCTGCATTGATAAAAATACGTACAAAGAGTTGCGCATAAACGCTCTGAAATGTGCCAGCTTATTTGGTTCTACCTATATATGTGAACAAACCTTTTCAATACTAAATAATAATAAAACAAAAAATCGAAACCGCCTTGCAAATGAAAGTTTGGAAGCAGTTTTACGTGTTGCTACAAGTAAATTTGAGCCAAATATAAAAAAGATTGTAAGCACTATGCAGTGCCACGCTTCAAATTAATAAATTCTTTTTCAATTTTAATACATAATTATCAATTCTTTATTGTCTTTAATTACCTATACTTCTGGCGGCCCGCTATACGGTACGGTGGGTGTTCGGATGATTAAAGGAAAGACATTGATGCCCGACTAAATGATATTTATTACTGATAGTAATTTGACAGTACATGCGTTTATATATGGATTAGCCTTACACATAGAAATAGTATTATAAAGATATGCATACACACACTACATGACCGCCCTAAAAAATAAAATAAAATAAAAGGTTACAATTTTATTTTATTTTCTAATAACTATTGAATAACACAAACATTATAATGTAACAAGTCATTACAATTTTTTATTTTTACATAATATTAATATTATAAGGTCTAGTTCTATTTTTATGGATTAACACTTCCTTACCCTTGTATTCAATCTTAAGGTTGGGTTCACAATCTTCAATCACATCGAATGGTCCTATGTATAGTGGTGAAAATTTATTGGTACAATGTTCATTTTTCAAAAGTATTTTATCTCCAACGTTATATTTTACAGAATTAGTATAGTTATCGTATCTAATTTTTCTTTGTTCTTTACTTAACATCAAATTCTTTCTGGCGTCATATTGTGATTTTTGTATTCTGTATCTAAGTTGCTGTGGATAATCATAATGATTGTACAATGGTTCTATATCTGAAGTGAGATTATTTGGTAAATTACATAGTTTTCCAAAAACAAGCTCATAAGGAGTGTACTTTGTTACTGTATGCACGGTTGTGTTAAATGCAAAGCACCAAAACGGTAACCAATTGCTCCAATTATGTGGTTCATTTTCAGTCTGTATCCTAAGAAATGACATCAAATTTTTATGGCTATTCTCTAAACTTCCTATTGTCTGATGATGATAGGCCGTTGAAGTTATTTGGGTAATATTAAGAATCTTACAAACTTCTGCCATTACTTTAGAAATGAACTCAGTACCCCGATCTGATATTATTTTCGTAGGTATGCCGTAACGTAATATAAAGTTGTTTACGAATGCATTTGCCACTGAAAAAGTATCCTTATTACTAAGTGGATACGCTTCTACGTATTTGGTAAGATCACACTGTAATGTGAGAATGTAACTGTAATTATTGCTATCCTTAACTAAGGGGCCAACTATATCTAAATATAATCTATCAAATGCGGAAAAACCTGTGTCCGTAATAACCATTGGTTCTTTTATGTACTTGAAATGTTTTTGACGTTAACATTGATCGCACCGGTTAACGAAGTCAATGACGTCTTTATCTAATCCTGGCCAATAATAACGCCTCTTTATATTATTTATCATACGTCTTATTCCTGCGTGACCGCTCGACGGTAGCATATGATAGTCGTTTAGGATTACACGTTTCGTATCATTATTACTTATCTCTTTGACACCGCTTATAATGCATACGCGCGGGCCTGACCAATTTGGTATTCTATTTATAATACGAATTAACTCTTGTATTGTATCTGTATTTGAGCTATTCTTTACAATATAAACACTATCTTTTCTTAACTGGTTACAAAATATTCCCAATTTCCTCACAAAGGCATCTCGTGCGCAGTATGATCGGAATAATGGGTTTACGTAAATAATTTTCTTTGATGCATCAAAAGCAAATAAATTACTTCTATTTTCTGCTTTAACTACAATTTCCTTCCATTCTTTTTCATTCGTGAAAAATAATTGTGTACAATCCGGTGGTTTTTTAAGTTCACTCACAACGCTTGGGTGATCAATCCAATCGTTTGTGGTGCCCTTGTCTTGTTCAGAGTTTTCACATTCATTCCTCTCTCTTTCATTCATCCTTTTCATTTGTCCTCTTGTCAACACACATAAGACATGTTCGTTCATAGCTTTCAAATCGTCACTCGAAATTCGTATGCGTGACAAGGCATCGGCCGCTGCGTTGTCAGCTCCTCTTACATACTCAATGTCATAATCGTATTCTTCCAAAATTAATCGAAACTTTGTTAAACGTCTGGATGGATTAGTCATGTTAAAAAGGTATATTAAAGGTTTGTGATCGGTTCTAATTAAAAATTTTCGTCCATAAAGGTAGGGCCTGAAATATTTGACTGACCATACTATGGCAAGTAATTCTTTTTCTATGGTAGGGTACCTAATTTCTGCTTTATTTAGGTTGCGACTTGCATAAGCTATTGGCCTATTATTGCTATTGCACAAAACAGATCCAATTGCATACCCCGACGCGTCCGTTTGTAAAATGAAAATATTTTTATCATCAAAATCGGAATATTGTAATATCGGTGGCGATATTAAAGCATTTTTGAGAGAATCGAAAGATTGTTGACATTCCGGAGTCCATTCAAAATTAACATTTTTACGACTTAGTTTGTTGAGTGGTAGCGATAATTCTGCAAAATTTGGTATGAATTTACGATAATAATTCGTAAATGCTACGAATCTTTTTGTTTCGTCTGCATTTTGTGGTAACGGGTAATTACGAACGACAGCAATTTTTTCTGGGTCAGGTTTAATACCTTCAGGAGAAATAATATGTCCTAAAAACTGCATGTCTTTCTTTAAAAATTCACATTTGAGGGGATTAAGTTTTAGGTTTACTTTTCGAAGTCTAGTTAAGATATCTATTAAGTTTTTATTGTGGGTTTCTAAATTCCTTCCAAAACAAATCAAATTGTCTAAATATATAAACAGTTTTTCGTAAGCCAGACCTGACATAGCAACTGTCATTAATCGGGAGAAAGCACTTGGACTTATTTTTAAGCCCATAGGAAGCCTTGTCATTTGATACTGGCCTGATGGTGTAGTAAAAGCTGTATACTTTCTAGATTCTGGGTTCAAATTTGATTGGTAGTACGCTTGGGATAAATCTAACTGCGATAAATACATAGCGCCGGTCAGTGAATCTAAAATATCGCAAATATTCGGCAAAGGGAATTTATCGTCTAAGATTTTACAATTTAATTTCCGATAGTCCACGACTAACCTCCATTTTTTAGTATTATCTGATGATTTTTTGGGTACTAATAGTATAGGACTAGACCATTCACTTTTTGCTGGTTCAATTATATTATCGGATAACATTTTACTAATTTGTTTTTCAATTTCTTCGCGTTGTGAAAATGGTAGTCTATATTGCTTAGTGTACACTGGTTCAGTATTTGGTTTCAAGTGAATTGTCTGGTCGTATAAGTTACAAGTTGTTAATTTGTCATTTGGTAAATGAAAAACGTCTGAAAATTTTGCACAAATTTTTTCTATGGTAGATCTTTCTTCAAAGTTTAAATGGTCTAAATAGAGATGTTTAAATAATTCGCGTACTCTATCCCCGTTGATTGAGTCATCCTGTCGAAAGTTACAAATATTGTATTCAGATAAACTGTGCATTTCTGGCCTAAAAAAAGAAAGTTTAACCTCTGTTTCGCGAGTATTTAATATCTGTATGCAAACTTTGCCATTTTCAGGCTTACTGATACATCCAGCCATTAACACTCCCTTACATAACTCGTTCGGTAAAATTACACATTCATCCGTTGTGTTACTATCTATCCAAAATATTTTTTCACATCGTGGTGGAATGCATAAAAAGCTTTCCTGTAACGATCCATTATTCATTGACAAACTGACAGTATTATCGAACGTTATTGTATTATTTTCATAATTTAAAATGGCTTTATACTTTTGCAAAAAGTCTCTACCAATTATTCCCTGTTGGGTACAAGGTAAAGATTTTATTACGTAAAACTTGTGTAAAAAATCATGTCCACCTATATTAAGTGTGATGTTAACATATCCAACCGTTTGGACTTTGCCTCCAATTCCATTTATGTTTATGCTATGATTATGGATCGGAACGTTCCACTGTAAGACCGTGTCATATTGCAACGCCGAGAGCGATGCTCCTGAATCAATGAGAAAACCATATTTGGTGCCGTGTACCGACAGCTCAATTGAACTATTGTATTCACAGGCTAAAATGAAATGATTATCGAAAAAACAATAAGCTTTCTTCATTAGGTTTTTCCTGGGTTGAAGGTTGATTTGAAGTTTCAGAATTAGTATTTATCATGTCGTTGTCGTTTCCCATAAAGTTTATATTATTGTTTCGATAATGTTGATTACCATTGTTTCTACCGCGAAATGACCTAAATTGGCGATAACCATATCCACGACCTCGCTGTGACTGGTATTGTTGATTTCGGCCGTGATTTGAGGGTTGACTATTAACGAATGTCTTACCTTGGTTATTTGGTATGTTATGGTAATATGATGGCCTAGCATGATTTCCCCTGTAATTACCACGCTGACCACGGTTGCCATTCGGTCTCCCACGATGGTTAAAAAACATAGTAGGTTCTGTATTCTGACGACATGAGACCTCCTCGTCTTTAGCCGCCCTAATGGTGTCTTTTAATGATGTGTAGTTGCGAGCCGATAAAATAAGGCTTAATTGACGATTTTTCAATCCGTCGGTGAAGCTTTTTATCGCTAATTTTTCATTGACAGTTTTTAGAATATTAAATGCTCCTGTATCACCATCGGCTTGAGAAATCGTTAAATCGACGAATAACTGCTCGATTTTTGACCCGTATTGATCTAAAGACATGCCGTTTTGCCTAATCTGTACTAATTCGTTATGGATGGACGTGCTAGACTTTTTCGTGAGAAAATGTATTCGCATGTCATTAACGAGGGACTCTACAGTCGTATATGAATCCGATAGTCTCAACTTTGCACTTTGATTTAATCGTGTTTTTAGAACAAATCTAATTAGCATAGTCTTACCTTCGTCGTTGAGAGAAGCGCTGTAAAGTTCTATTGCGTCAATTAAACTTAAGGTAGTACCTTCATCCGCTGACGGGGGCATCACTGGAAGCAAGGACACAGCTGTTTTGAAGTCAAAATTCGCCATATTGGTTGCTTTGTTTTTAACACCCTTGGTACTCGTAGATGATTGGTAAGAGCTGTAATCTTTGGAGCAAAATTCTTCTATTTGTATGTATAAATCCCTAATCAAATCACAATATGACAGTACGTCTTCTAAAACCTTACCCTGAATTTGTTTTTTCTCAATCTGTTCTAATAAAATCTGTGAATATTCCTCAAAATAATTACGTAATCCTACTGCATCATTTAATTTTTCTTGCAGTGTTTCTTTTGTTCTCCTAGCATAACTCAATTTTACTAAGTTGTCTTTAATATGTTTAAGTTTTTCGTATACATCTTTAATTTCATTTGCCATTACACATGATGTTACGAGTGGAATTAATAATTTAATTAATAAAATAAGAGAATATTTAAGTACATAACTCAGTTATACTTAACTTTATATTATTATTAGGTAGTTAGAACATAAGATTACTTCTCAAATAACTATATTAGAGTCATATTGACTTTTTCATGGTCTTTTTTTTACTTTACTCACTCACTGTAATACTCACAACACTGGCCGTATCACTTTACTTAGCACTTGGTCCATGGGGCGCGGCGCACTGGTCTCGCGGCGGGTTGCGGCGGTGTTGGCACTCGAAGCAGATGCTGGCCTCCGGGTTCGGTCGACGACGAAACGAGCGCATTAAGTTTTGAGATGTAAATTCGTTTCTTATCCACTCCTGGTGGCAGCCTTTGTATAATCTATACAATGCGTATAGTCCTGCTACTGCGATGAACGTACATATGAGGTACAAAACGATGCTGATGTTCGATAAGTGATGATCAGAACTTGCTGCATTTGAACCGTCGCCTGATGCACTTTGGTTGATGAAAACTTCATCTTTTTCCACATTTGAACGGCACATGATGGATACTTTATATCATTTATTTTATTTGTCCAGTTGTATGAAATCACTGTCGCGATAGAAATACTTTGTCGCCCGACCGAACACCGGCAGACCCGTCTCGAAAGGCAGGGTCGCCATATACGGTACGGTGGGTGTTCGGATGATTAAAGGAAAGACATTGATGCCCGACTAAATGATATTTATTACTGATAGTAATTTGACAGTACATGCGTTTATATATGGATTAGCCTTACACATAGAAATAGTATTATAAAGATATGCATACACACACTACACCGCCATCAGTTCATAATTTGCCCGAGTGGCCCCTAGTCTTAATAAGTCTGTGCATCCCTGCTCTACGTGATCGAATCAGAACTGAGGAGATACGTAGAAGAACTAAGGTAACGGACATAGCTTTGAGAATCAGTAAGCTCAAGTGGCAAGGGGCAGAAAAGTTCTGGATTGGAGACCCTTCGACCAAAGACGCAGCGTAGGACGTCCAACAACAAGATGGACAGACGACCTTAAAAAGATCGCAAGATCAAACTGGATGCAGACCGCTAGTGATCGGTCGCTGTGGAAAGCCGTGGGGGAGGCCTATGCTCAGCAGTGGACGTCCTTTGGCTGAGAATGATGATGAAATGATGATGATGATTATTTAGGAACAACACTATTTATTGATAGGTAACGAAAAAGTGGCCATTTTGGTCTATCTAAGTAATAATCAGAGTATAGTTTACGAAAAATTGTGTTATGCAGTCAGTCATCAAAATCATATGAATATTCACTTAAAATCATAAATTCCGTAGGACACTTAGAATGTTGTGCGACACTAAAAAATAGTTCTACAGGTACATATATTTTTATTAATTATTTTGATTAAAAAGAAAATAAGTCGTTATTATAAACGATTTAAAAATAAATCAAATCGCACCATAGAAGTTTCTTACTTTAATAACAATAATTCACTTATTTTTTTAAAATATGCCCCAAGTTGTAACCCGATATAAATTGGAATCGGGTAGGTAAAAATACTGTGTAATTAGATATTCATCCAGCGGCTAGGTTTTTACCGGTTACCTACGCATCAATCTTTGGACACAACTACTTACATAATTTTGCATTAATTTCAATGGTTTATTTATAGATTCCATTTGCTTTTCATTACAAAATCGAGAACTAAACTAATCAAGGAACATAATTGTTTTGTCTGCTAAATTTAATGATTAAAGTTTCCGCGTTTCCTATCTGCCAATTAGAAAATAACTTCACGGTGTAATTTTGTTTTCACTTGGTATCTATTAATAAACATTGAAAAGTTTTCTCTATAACAAGTAATATACGTAGTACGTAGGTAAGATCTTGTTTCAATTATTCGTGAACTCTATCCTGTTAGAGTTCACGAACAACTTTGTAAGGAAAAACAGTCAAGACAAAATAAAGTAAACATTAAAATGTTAAGCACTAAATTCAACTATCCAGTTAGTATTATGCTAGAGTTTAAATGACTATAGTTCTATGTCCATATATTCTTTACATTTTTAAGTGATATGCATCAAAAAGTCAACAACTACCATTTTCCCATATATTTTATACCGACTTATTCAAACTCTAATATATTTATAGCTACAAGTTAGCACTGTACAGGAATTTTAATCCCATTTGTCTACTGTCAGGGAAGACCTTTATGCGCTATTCAGTATCTACTAAGTAAATTTGTAAGCGAAATGGGTTGTTTTAGACAATTTATTTATTCAACAAGTATTTGCAAGTGACCGCGCTCGCAATGTTTTCGATGCTATACTAAAATTACATTGCAATTTAAGGACCGAAATGTAGAAATGAACGCTTTTTAATTAGCACTCAAATTTTACACACGACAGCTCATTTGATAGATCAATATGACTCAGCAAGCCAGGGATCGCAATATCTTACCACGGTTGTCTAATTTCGATAGGTATGAACAATAAGGTAAAAATGAAATGAAATGAAATATATTAGTGAATAAACAATTGTGAAACAATATTAGCGCAGTTTCATTTTCTCTTAAGGTAATTTTAGCAATATTTACATTTTCAGGTCTATTCACATCACACTTAAATCTATTACTTGTTGAAAACCAAATATACTTGTTCAAAATTTATATATCTGACGTGTATCTTTTCTCTTTTCAGTGATACTAGCCATAGCGGTTCCAGACCTAGCTCTTTTGATAGAGTTGGTCGGCGCCATCTTCTTTTCAACACTCGGACTTCTTATCCCAGTGGTGGTTCAAACTGTGCACAAGTGGGATCGAGGATTGGGCAAATATAAGTATATTTTGTGGAAGAACGGACTTCTTTTGTTGTTCTATTTGCTAGTTTTAATATCTGGATGTTATTCTGCTGTTAGCAAGTTGATTGAGAAGTTTGTATAGCTTTTACTACACACTTACTTAGTACACACGAGGCACGAGGGGCTCTATTGTTCAAACACTCGCGTCGATATTACAAGTTCTTTTTGTTCGAGGAGTTAGAAAACCAATTGAAAGTTAACGAAACTCACACTTAGTATACCTACAGGCTGTTGGAGAGATGATTTTGATATTTGTGGGGCCGATAGAGGACGCTTAAACCGATAAATATTTATATTACCGACTTCAAAAAATGCAAGTAACCAATACGATCTGCATGTATGTGATATCGTCAGAATAAAATTTTAGTTATGTTGATCTATTCAGGGTCTTAATACCTACGTGTGCAAAATTTCGTAAGTCTTCTATGGTTGTAGTTTGTCTCAGGATATCTCAAATACGAGAAGTCATAGCGAGATGTTTTTTTTTAGTTCAATCAGGTATATTTTTGCTTGGGCTACAGTGTTAGATTCATCAATATTAAGTAGTCCAGTAGTTTTTGAGATTATAATTTCAAAAAGCGCCTTCTGGAAACTTACCGAAAAGCTCCTAAATAGAAGACGAATGCGTTATTTTAAGCTTTTGCAGTTACTTTTTGAGGTTGTATATTTTTATATATCGTCAAATTTAATAACTGGACAACTTAGAAATTATCGCACCGTCACCATTACACACACATGATATAAAATGATAGTATAGGTGTCCTCCACTGGCCTCAAATACCTATATTTACATCGTTCCGCCAAACACCCTGTAGACAAGGTGTATGATTTCATGAAAAAAAAATCACACTACATACTGATACTGACGGAAGTGATTCCAAAATAGGGCAAGATTATTACAGTTACTAAAAACATGGTTCAAATAAAATTTCAGATCCTATACTGTGTTAGAAATATTGATGGAAATTGACTGAAACGAATAATATTTCTGGCTTTATTGTCGACTCTGATTTCTCGTATTGCAGCCAACGGGCTCGCTCGAAGTGGCATGTTGGAAGCATGTTGGCTTGATACGAAATACAAAAAAAAAACTAGGATAGAATCTCCGGTTTAATGTACTAGGTAATAGTGACATACGCTCGGTGCCTAACTGCCTCGGTGGTGCAGCGGTAGTGAGGGGTCACGCTTTAAAGCGGCGGCTGCGCCAGAGGTCCTGGGTTCGATTCCCAGGTTGGGCCAAAAATATATACCTGATTTTTTTCTGTTCAGAATTTTTTAGGGTAGCCCGGAGTTTGGAAGTTGGCGGTGTTTCACCCCGTGCCTCGGAAAAGCCGTTTGCGAACAGCTATAACTATACTGTCAAGTACAGCATCATAGTCTGTCAAAGTAATAGGAGTCCATTTGAATATTTTTTTAAACAGACAAAACAACTCGATACTTTGTCAAAGTTCTTAGAAATTCAGCAACTATGATGTTGACTGGGTCTTAGGACGTTTCACTTGTACGTCTTAATATAAGGAAATTGATAAATGATGTTATTTTGTATCGTACAATCATTCTTTTAGTACCTATTAAAAGTAGGTAATTGGATTTGTAGTAGAACGTTAAGAAGTGACTGGTCCAAAGCCCTGCCTGAGTATTGCCTGATTTCAATACGACTCCGAAAGGAAAAAGTTTTTCTCAAATGCATTATGAAAATCCAAGCAAATATTGATAAGCTATAATTGTAACCTTAGTTAAAATTAATTTAGGTTTAATTAAATATACATATGTATGTTTGTCCACGAGTTTCTCGAAAACTAGAAGGTTGATTGCGATGATTCTTTTTTTGTCTACTTGTGTATCGTTGAACATAGAAAAAAGTGTAAGTTTCATCAAAATCAATGTACCTAGTAGTTTTTGTGCTATGATCACTTAAATAATTTTGTATTATGTCGTATTTCTCGAAAACCAGAAAGCCGAGAACCCATAAACGCTTTTATCTATTTCTTATTTTCGTGCTTCGATGTTATTTTGGAATACTTACGTTACTTTTGAATTTCATGTTTTATCGCCGCCAACAACTTTTTTATTGAACACTTTCTATTCAATTCACGAAGTTTAGTGTTTTATGTTGTCATATCGACAGTTCCCGGGCTATTTATATTAAGCGACATTTTGTAAACTTTACACCAGAGCTGTTTAAAGTTTTGATTTTTGAAAAAAAAAATCATAACTATCGCAATTTGTAAAATTTTAGAAAAAAATGGATATTTATTCATTATTAGGTTACATAGTCTGCATAATATGATAGGTTTTTTTTATGATATTCCTATTATTAACGAAGATACATGTCGTTAAATGCAAAATGATCCTTTTATTTTATTTTTTTGTTCTAGGCTAAACGATTTTACCGCCTAAGATTAGTTTTTGTTGTTACTGGCTAAGTGACTTATCCGCCTAGGTTTATTAATACTTGCTCCAGGTCATTTAACGACCTAACCACCTAGTGCAGAATGTAATAGCTCCAGGTTAAATGGTTTAAATTGAAGAGTTTTTCGTATTTCATAGCTGAACTAAATGATTTAAATGCCATAAACTATACAATTTCGTGTATGGCCTATTCAGTTTAAGCGCCGATTTACTTACGCCGATTACTAATTTGTTCCTAATCGTGCCTGAGTAATGAAGTTTACTGAAAGGGGCAGTTAAAATATTGTTGAATTTAAAGGGACCTAGGAATTATTATCCTGTCAATAATTAGGAAATGAGAAATAAAGCAGATTGTATTGCTCAAATTTACTTTTTATTTATTTTAATTATCATCAGCTAGGAACTACAGTAACTTTCCAGTTTACCAGATTAACCACAAAGGTTTTTATCACAATTGTATAGGAATCACAAGTTAACAGTATTTTATTTAATCCCTCAAGCGTATGTGAACGAGACACAATAGGTATTCTATTGTTATGCGGTCGCATGCGACCGCTCGGGTGTTGAGGTATTAAGTAGCCTATAGTCTCATTATAAATGATTTAAACGAACTACATACATACATACTTATTTTAAATTCATTTAGGTACTTAGAATTCTAAACTCAGCTGGGCAGTGTTCGGATAATTACGCAAGAGATGAGCTTCTTCTGATCACAACTACCTCAGTATCTGAAGACGAAAGTCTTCAACCAGTGTGTGATGACATACGGATCCGAAACATGGTCTCTAACTATAGGCCTCATAAAGATGCTCAAAACCACAAAACGAGGAATGGAGAGGGCTATGCTCGGTGTACGGACATAGCTTTGAGAATCAATAAGCTCAAGTGGCAATAGGCAGGGCACATAGCGCGAAGCCGTTGCTCTGATGGCCGTTGGGTCAGGAAAGTTCTAGATTGGAGACCCTTTAACCAAAGACGTAGCGTAGGACGAGAAGACAAGATGCACAGATGACCTTATGAACATCGCAGGATCCAACTGGCTGCAGGCCGCTAGTGATCGGTTGCTATAGAAAGCCGTGGGGGAGGCCTATGTTCAGCAGTGGACGTCCTTTGGCTGATAATGATGATGATGACTTAGTATTCTTCCATATACCTACCTATCTCAAATTAAAAACATAAAAAAATAAAAATAAAATAGAAAACATAAAAATTAAGCATTTAAATCTTCTTTCACTTTCTAGGAACCGTGCCTTGTTTCTCTACCTTTACAAAAAAAATTTCTTAAGCAATAATAACATGTGTTGTACTAGTATCACATTTTGTTTTATTAATCACAATTAATAAAAAATAACGCCTTAATTAAAATTCAACCAAACTTTTCCTTAATACTTATAGGTATAATTTCTTATATCTTTACTCTTTTTCTTCTTCTATAAACATACTTTTTATTTTTTACTCCAACCTCACAAACGTATTCATTCATAATATTAGTACGATTAATAAATTTACTTGATTTATAATAAAAATCAGGTGCTTTTTTAATTTTACCACTGTTCTTCATCTTTAGTGTTCAGGTCATTTTCTACATTTTGACATTTTTTAAATCTAATAGTTGCAGAATATGCAGATCTTTGTTTTGTACCATGTAAAACTGACTTCCGAAAACTGTTACCGTTTCGGGCAACGGATTCACCATTTTTTTTGGTCTTGCACTTTATTTTCCTTAACCATTTTCTTTGTTTTTTGTGGTATTTCAGGCCTCAAAAAATATTGAACTTTCTTGTTTTCGGTTCCATAATTGAAAAATGGAATTATTTAAAATTACGCAGGTATCAAGTTTTTTAAACAAATGTTACTAATGGTGATGATTAGTTAATTATTTCGGTAAGTAGGACAACATCATGTAAGTGCATTCCTCTGATGCCAGATGCCAGTAAATAGCCAACTCAGTTGTATTATGCAAATCCGATAGTAATACAACACCCGGACCCAACTCAATATAAGATAACTAGTTTCAATATCGACCCGACCGAGAATCGAACTCTGGACCTCAGAGAAAGTTATACCATGAAAACCGGCGTCTTAGTATAGGAAAATATAAGAAGGTAAGCAATAACTCTTGTATGTTTCGATTTATACCTTACTACCTTCATCAAGGAAGTTAACATTAAACAGTGTTACTCTTAAATATGTAAAACAATAATTAATGCATGAATATAAAAACTCACCAAAAATCCAGTATTGACGACCAAATACTTTGCGCGGCCCGAGCTCCCATAAAATACTTAACACGTCAGAACCAGAGGTACGAACTAGTCCACGGTTTGCATCGACTGAAGCGGCGGCGCACGGGAATATCAAATCTCGTGCTGTTTGTTGCGCTGCGGTGCCAGTGCACCGGTACCAAAACCAATTTTTAACCAACGCCTCAATAGTTAACCCATAGTCAATTTTGATTGTATTAAGTGTACGCGGCTATTATTAAATTTGTTTGCCGTCTTTACTTTAATGTTTAAACCTTAAATGGCTCAAGCGACTGTCATATTAAAATTCACATAAAAACCTAATGTTTGAAGTGACCACATCTAGCAAATTCAAGTATCTAGGTAATTGTATTATGCGACATTCTTATGTATTTATGAGGTAAAGCTAATTGTATGAAGCGACATTATTATGTATCTGTAAGGAAAGGCCAATTGTATTAAGCGTCAATCTTATATAATCATAAGGTAAAGCGAATTGTATGAAGCGACATTTCCAAATATTTATATATAAGGTGAGGCTAATTGGTTTAACGTACATTGCCTGTAAATTTTGATCCAGGAATAAGGGTTTAAGTAACTCTTTGGTATTTCATAGTGAGCTTAAGTACACAGTTCCTAAATTTGACAAAATTTTGTGTCGGTACATACATCGCAGTGCAAAATGGGGTCCGAAAATGCGATAGTATGAAGCGACAAAAAGTGCTCAGATCGTCACAAAACCCAGTTCAAACGACGCGGAAAAATTCGCTGATTCCGAATATAAGTCAATTTCGCCCAAAATGTCACTTAATACAAATACCCCGGGAACCGTCGATATTATCTTCTTATACCTATATAAAATTCTCGTGTCACAATGTTCGTTCCCGTACTCCTCCGAAACGGCTTTACCGATTCTTACCAAATTTAATATGCGTATTGAGTAGGTCTGAAAATCGGCTACTATCTATTTTTCATACCCCTAAGTGGAACCCTTATGGTTGTTCACCCTTTTTTTATGTTGGAAGTTTTTTTTTTTATAATGAAGCATTAAAAAATTCATACAACCCTAATTTTTTACTTATTTACCACCAACCCCTATTTTTTATAGCTATTTTAGTAATTTGATCATTTTTCATCCCGCTCGATATTGCGAGGCTCGAATCGAAAATTACGAGGCTGGGCGAGACGGGGCCGGGGCGGGACGGTGCTAGGGGCGAAGCAAAGTTCGCTGGGTCCGCTAGTATACATAATGTTGAAGATTGGTACATAAATAAAATTATGTATTTCTGTTAAAATAATGTATTATTAAAGGTTAAAGGATAGATTATTTACTGGAAACATTTCCAAAGGAAACAATATCATGAAAGGAAATTTATTTATATTATTAGTTTATTAACAAATACATACTTCCATCACATACAATTAATTATTATGAATTTATTACATGTATCTTTTCCACTAAAACAATTCCGTAGAATATACTTTAAAGATAATTAATTTATGCATAGCATTGCAAAATATGTGTGATATTTTTTTGATGAATTTTGACAATGGTCCCTTACAGTAAGGATAACTTAACAGCTTAAGACTCGTAAAATTGTGAAATGTTGTTTTATTTTATAGCTTTTGTGGTCATTTCATTTAAATTGTAAGGAATAAATTAATCTATGCTGGTGTTTGGAGTCTTACTAATTAATACCTACATATGTAGGATATACAAACTCACTGAAACCAATATACATCCAACTCAAATCCGGTAGTAAGTCGCAAAACTATTTTCAATATTGATTTTGCCAATATCAGTGCAGAAAAATATTACTAGGCATGCCAACATTTGAATAATGTGATGTACAGTCACCAGCACATCAAGTTACCCACTTTTGTTGCAAACTAGCCCTTATTGCAACTGCATAAGATACCGCAGTGTTTACCTTGACGTGCTTGACGACTGTACATTGGAATTATTATTTCGCGAAAGTATTTACGAGCGCGAACTTCGTACGCTTTCCTTAAATATTTTCATGATCACAGTTACTATGAATTTTACTGAATACATGCGATGACTAAGGCCTGATTTTACCAACTTCAGATAAGGAATATTTGTTATAATTTGAAAACGTCACCAATTTGTCGCAATCATTTATGTTAATGTAATTTCGAAATCAGTCGTTTTAGACCTGTATTCAGTCGGATAAGTCTTATCTGAAGTTGGTAAAATCGCACCTAAGCCAATACAGTATGCATAATGATATAAGTTCCTAAAGCTTAAAACTCATTCAATGTATAAAATTATGAGTAGAATAGTAAATAATTATCATTATTAACTTAATACCTATGAGATAATATCTGCAAATAATGATATTAGCAATGGTACATCAGTATGTTTTATAAAAGAAATACTTATACAAACAAATATTGGGGGTTCCGAAAACTTAAGTCGGTTCTTTATTCATTATATCTCTATATAGAGCGAAAGATCAAGTTTCATACATCATTACATCGAAAAATATGTTTATGCAACGCTTTCAGCTATATTTGGCATTTGATTATTGACTAGAATCTTTTGAGATCGAAGGTATTATTAGGTAAAATGTCTTTGGATATTTCCTTATCTAGTTTTTATAACTATTATGTAAAAACTGAGACTATGATATAAAATTGCAATAAATTATATGTTTATGAATAAATAATTATTACATCTTTATAAACAATATAACATTGTTAACAGATATATTTTGAAGATATGAGAATAATAATACTCAGGGTAGATTTGACCAACATCAGATTAAGACTTATGCAACTTAACAAAGTATAATTGGCGTATTGTATTTTGTTCGACCAATACTTCTTATTTGACATTGGAAAAATCAGGCCTTAATAAGTTATTCTTAGAGTCGTTTTACCCCAACGTCAGATATGAAATATAAGTCGACGAATCTATTATCGAGCATATAGAGTACAAGATCGAGTCTGACGACCTCCGTGGTGTAGTGGCTAAGCACGCTGGTTTCAAGGCGTCGCCGCTCTGAGGTACCGGGTTCGATTCCCGGTCGGGTCAATATAGAAATCAAAAATTTCTACATTGTCTCTGATAGGTGGTACCATCTTTGAGTCTGCTTTCCATAACACAAGTGCATTAGCTACTTACTTTGGTATCAGAGCAATGTATGTGATTGGTGTCCAATATATATTTTTAAGGGCTGATTTTTCAATAGTCAGATAAGAAATATTCGTCGAGCAAAATACAATATGGCTAATTTGCAAACGTCACCTAATTGTCAGCAATCATACGTAACTGACATTCTTTTTAAATTCATCGCTTTATAATTTATCAATCTAATAAGTTTTATCTAACCATTGAAATATCGGCCCTTAGTCGTTTTATACTTATTCGGTCTGATAAGTCTATCTGACATTGGTAAAACCGACTCTTACTCGAAGAAATTAGCTGCCAATCTCATATTTCACATAAATACTCATACCTTAACTAATATTATGTAGCGTGGAGTTAAATAATAGAAAATAAAATAAAATAAAAATCAGTCACACGTACAGTCTAAAAATTTGTAAGCCCGTATTTGGAAATTAAATTTATAACAACTTAATAAATGCACGATAATACTGTTTTTTTTTTAAATATTATTAGGACACCTTGACACAAATAGTAACTAAATAACACACACTCGCACAGGACGTGAAAAGCTTCAGGTGGCTAATTGTACCTCTCTTTTTCTCATACATCTCCATTGACAAACATAACTGAGACACTTATACACTTAACACAACAATTCACACTTAGAGTATGGCCTGTAATAGGAGCAAATTTTAAATGTAGACCCTTTAAGTATCCAATAATCAAATTTAAATGGTTTTAATTTATAATAGTTAAAACATTTTTTTTATAAAAAAAAAACAATCAAGAAAAAATAAGACATTCATATAACATAAAAATAAAATGATTGTTTTTATTTTCTAACAAAATAAATCGAACTAGATATGTATTGCAATCAAATGAGTCTAGACATTGTCATTTACTACAACGAGATAGCGATTGCGATAAACATTTATAACGGATCATAACTTTTAAAAACTATAACTCTGAGGTAAAACTTTTTGGAGCACTATGACCAGGTGAAGGCAACTATGTTTACTCTGTAGAATCATGCTTTTTTTGCTCCTATTAAAGGCCCCTGTACATTATTTAATATTTTGAACATTCAATACACAATCATACTCTTACGTTTAAAACTAAGAACAATGAAAATGAATGTTTAATTATTTTTAACAATACTAGGCCAGATTGTCAAGATTCAACGCCTTCATAAAACTTGACATTTTAAAACTTAAATATCTCTTTCTCCTCTGACCTCTCTGATGGTGACCTCGGATTCCAATCAAACTATTTTCAGATTTGCGCATTTAAAATTACACGTTGTATATGTAATCTTGACTTTCGTGTGCAGGTGGAGCAATCGGTGGAATTGTATACATTTGCGGTCGAAATGTGCAAACGGGCGAAAACGTTTTCCAACCCGTTAACCTTTATGAAATGAGACAAATTTTGTCTCATTCGTTTTCATATATCCTTAAGTAAGCTTAGGTCCTCGGATATTTTTAAAATTAAGGCTTGATTGATTAAAAATGGACGAAATTCTAAAGTACTTTTTTGTAGAAAAAGTAAATGATGAATTTTTTAACCGACTTTAAAAAAGGAGGACGTTATCAATTCGACTGTATGTAAAAACCAACTTCAAAACCAAAATGCACTAAAAGTCTAAAATAAACTCTTGACCATTGTAAGGAAAGGAATTCATTTTAGGCAAACAATTTCTTTTTGGAGTCGGCGCTATCATTTTGACCATCAAGCATCAACTATCACGAATATATGAATTCCTTTCCTTACAATGGTCAAGAGTTTATTTAAGACGTTTTAGTGTATTTTGGTTTTAAAGTCGGATTTCACTTTTTTTAAGTTTTTTTTTATATTAACTAAATCATAAAATATCATTAGGATGTATATAAACAAATAAGACCATGTTTGTCTCATTCCATAAAGGTTTACGGGTTGGAAAACGTTTTCGCCCGTTAGCATATTTCGACCGCAAATGCACCTGCACACGATAGTCAAGTTTACATATACAATGTGTAAACGTTAAGTGCGCAAAACCTAAAAACTAACCTATTTTCAGGCTTTGCGCATTTTACGTTAACCGTTGTATTAACAATTATTTTATAAGCAATATTTATAAGAAAGTGCGAAATGCCAAGTCGTTCATAGATATGTCAATCAGTGATACAACCACACAAAATATGCGTGTTTTCAGATGATTTACATATAAATAACGAGGACAATCCAATCCTATAAAAGTTACATATTTAAAAGATATTTTTTTAAGATAAAGTATTTTACTTAATACCATAAAACATTATAAGCATTTTCTATAAACTAAAAACTCATCCCTCATATTTGTGTCAAATATTTATGTAACATATTTAAGTGATTTGTGCTTTTTACTGTTATTTTTTCTCACAACTCACTTTATCTCACTCACAACTATATCTAGTACAAACATTGTAATAATTCATTCAGATCTCAAATAATTATATATTTTTTTATCATGACAACACTTTAACTAAAATTACATCCTGGCAAGACATTTGCTTAACTGTCAAAGGAGGTATTTGTAGAAAACTCATCCGATACTTTGTAATGACTGTTTAAATTGTAGCAACTTACTAAGATTCGTGTAGACAACGTCTTGAGGGCTTGAAATTATGAAGTAGACTAGTCCGAGGATGGACAGAACGGCTCGCCATATAGAGAAATGTGTCCAAGTGTGGTAGAAGGAAGGTATTGTCGGCTGAAATAAGAAATAATAATGTAAATATATCATTGGATGGAACATTTTACAACAAGAAGCCATATAATAATAAATATTAGATAGTAAAAACTGCAAGAACTAATGGTATGGAGGTTAAATATAATTTTCGTTGTGGCATTATTTTTTCATCAACGTCCATAGAAACTGTAATTATAAATCTTAAGAGTGCTTTTCAACGCGCTTCTTAGGAACTACTTGGACCGATGTAAAAATAGTAGATTATTATACAAAGGTTCTTAGGAAATACTTGGACCGATGTAAAAATAGTAGATTTCGCTGGAGATGTTTCTGGCGTTGGAACGCAGTGAGAGCGCATAGTTCGAAAGTGAAATGGGTGTTATCATCCGAGTAAATCATACTATTTTTATTATTTTAATTGCTGATATTGTGTAATTGTAAAAAAAAATGTTGATCAACGATCATAACAAATACGTTTTTCAATGTAAAGCTATGCAATATATGGAAAGTCATATTTTGCATATTTTGAAACAATATGATGAAATTGAATTACCTTTTACCCAAGGTTTGACTCTATGCCTGATCTTGGCAATTAAAACTAAATTACTTTCTACCCTTGGGATTGAAAAGCTATTTTCTACCCGGTTATGTACACATGAAAGTTTAATTTTTCGAACAGGAGAGATAACATTTTTTTGTGTTTGGGTCGAAGTCTTTTTTACCATCGAGCGTGACTTGGTTTTTCAATTTTTACGAAATGTCGACTAGTGAAACCTTCAACAATCGATAGACCATATTAATAAATCGTAAATATACTATAAGTTATACGAAATATGAGCTTTTGAAGATACAAAAATAAAATTCAATTGTCTTTTAGCTTGTTTATGGCCAAAAGTGACGGTTTAGCAGATTTAGTAATAGAATATTTTCTATGTAAAATAATGCAAGGAATCGTTTTTGAAGGTTTTATTGATAGCCGCAATAGTGATCCAAACGTTCCAATAATTACCAATTTCTTGTTCAATCGCAAGCAATCGCAATCGCAATTGCTGTGTGTGAGTTACAATTTGGTCTTTTAAATATGTTATTTCATACTTACTTACGAGGTGCTCGCAGCGCAGAAGTAGCAGCTCTTTAGTAGTGATACCGAAGTGAAGCAACCTACAACGCGGTCGTGTTTGGATGGGTGACCATTCACGAGCATCCCCGTGCTTTAAAAGGCACATTAAGCCGTCGGTCCCGGCTAATGACGGTTAATATTAAGTCGTTAAGCCTAGTCAAAGGCCTTATGAGCGGCTTGATAACATCTGACAGCAGGGTTAGTCGCTTGCCCTGCAAACAGCCCTCCACCAATCCGCACTGAGCCCGCGTGGTGGAGTATGGCTTAAACTACCTCATAGTAGGGGTAAGGCCTTTGCCTAGCAGTGGTATGTTACGGGCTAACTTTACTTTTTACTTTTTTTATTTATACTTACAGTGTTGGTAACATTGCGCATTGTCACATTAAACACCAAGTTGGTATACTGGCAAACCATCAGCTCATCATACATCCGGGCAGCGGTGCACACCAGCAGGCAAGCGGTGTATAGTATCACCAGTACTGTTGGTTGGAAATAAGGCTGTAGGCCTCGTGTCAGGTCTACACTTGTTATGTCCAATCTGGAAAAAATATCCAGGCATCAAGTAATATCAGCTTATATAGACAAGAACTAGAATTTACATCAAATTTGGATCATAGGTTTTTCTAACCATTTATTGTTAATGGACACAAATTAAAGTTACTAGTAACTAAAATATATTGTATGTGTGATTTGTCTGCTTTAAATGGTTTTGTGTCCTGCCTTGTCCAATAAACAATATGTATATATAAATATTTGAATTGTGTCAGCTAAGATGGTATGCTGGTATTTCACCATTAGCTCATCATAACATTGCGTGACCTCATGAATATTGCGAGATTGCACTCACAATATCCGAAGGAAATATTTTTACAAATATTTAACGACACACACACAGTTGCTTTTTTCAAGTGCAATTTATATAGTGTGTGTAGTGACAAAAAACTATAAAACAAATAATATGTATAATTATAAATTGGCTTTCTTCATCTTAACCGATTTTTAAATATTTGATTGAAAATATAGGTATTGTGAGAGCAATCTTGCAACATTGATGAGGCCACGCAGCCTACGCGTTAAAAAAGAAAGCACTCGCTAATGTGTCGGTGGCCGAGTGGCATAGTCATACGCCCGGAAAGCGTAAGATACGGGGTTCGATTCCTCGTCTGACACAGTTGCTTTTTTCAAGTGCAATTTATATTATTAAGTTTGTTTAGTGACAAAACAAAAATTTTAAAAATAACGAAGATATTCAGATGTTTTCACAAAGTCAAAAAGAGTCAAAAAGGGTTTGACGTTTTTTTTTTTAAAACCACAATAGGTACAACTCACCTGTCTAAAACAGAGAGCAAGCACAGCACGCAGAAGAAATAATAAGCAGCCACATATGGCATGGTCACCACAGCATGGAAGGACAGATGTCCAGCATCCAGCCCGTCTGAGTAGCTGATTAGTAGAAGATGCATCAATGAGAGGCCTCCTAGGATACCGTGGCAGGCCGGAGCGCAGTTCCTCCAAGCTTTCTGAGCGGTGAGTGCTACATCCAGGGGTGTTATGTCACCTAACCTGGAATCCAATGACATAAAATTATGAAATTTCGAGGTTTTTAATCATAATCAATAAATTATAAATATATTGGACACCAATCACATACATTGCTCTGATCCCATAGTAAGTAGCCAATGCACTTGTGTTATGGAAATCAGACACAACGGTGTTACCACAACACCCAAACCCGAGACAATATAGAAAATATTGATTTCTACATTAACTCGACCGGGAATCGAACCCGGGACCTCGGAGTGGCGACGCCCTGAAACCAGCGTGCTTAGCCACTACACCACGGAGGTCGTCATATGAATATAATATTAACCTAATGTTGACAGAACACATTTCAATGTCATTTGGACATCTTTGATAGATTTATTCTATGTGTGACATTGATATAAGGGTGCTTTTCTGTATGCTGGGCAACTCAGTGTCTCCTCAATCCTAGTAATTTTGTTGGTCATTTTAAAATGTAATAACCTAATTTAACTATTCTCACCAATTAAAAAAATCTTTAATGCATCAAAATAGTTGTCACATACCCAAAAAACCAGTACCCTATAGATTATCCAAACCAAAATAGTCTCTTCAAGCAAAATTATTCAATACATAGGTATTAGAATCAACCAAGTGGTTTAATTATTCAACCAATATGGTTTGATTATAGGTTATCAATTCAGAGTGTGTATGTGATATAGTTGGAATTTGAAAATATTTCAGTATTTTGATCTGTTAAGGCTTCCAGGAACGTGTGCGAAATTTCGCTAGTGTATGTTTGTATATTTGTATGTTTGCCCACGAATTCCCTGAAAACGATAAGTCATAGCGAGATGATTCTTTTAAAGTACCATCATATAGGTATATTTTTCCTCAGGGTACAGTGTAAATTTTATCAAGATCGGTCCAGTAGTTTAAGAGGTATGGGTAAAAATGGGCAAAAAACGGACTTAAAAGCTTTAAATAACGCATTTCTGGCTATGCAGGAGAAACAAATTCATTTGGAGTCAGTGCATTATCTAAAGCTTATATATCAAACAGTCGGTGCCATCACTTTGACCATCAAGCATCAACTATCAGAGCTCCGTTTTCAAAAAGAAATTGTTTGCCTAAAATGGATTCCTTTCCTTTCAATGGTCAAGAGTTTATATAAGACTTTTTAGTTTTGGTTTTGAAGTCCATTTTTCCTTTTTTTTCAACACACGTGCTCAAAACGACTTTTTTATTACACCGATTTTTGGCACATAATCCTGGATATTAAATACGCGTGCTTTTTCGGTATATTATTGCACTAGTGCCTTTAGTTTATTAACCCGACCAATTTAGGTTTGTACCCTAGTACCAAGTCGTAAGTAAGAAGAAGAAGCGATGTAATTTAGTCGGGTTATTACTTTTATTTAAGCATCAAACATTATTTATGCGTAAAATAACAGTATTCTACATAGGTATTTATTTCAATAAATGGCAAATCCAGATTTTTCATTTATTTTTTTCTGTAATTTGTGTTTTAAACACGAATTATTAGATTTTTAAGCATGGCTGTTAGCCGATCTAGTTCGCGTCTTAACCTTGCGCGCGCATCGGTATCGCGGCAAGAAAAAAAAACAATGCGCCATTTTTCGTGAATAGGTATTTGTCGGCTGTTACGAAGTTTGGATTAATTGTGAAGTTTAATATTAACGAAAATGTCTACTACAAGTAAAGAAAATGAAGAAAACCTATTATTAACTCTGCCGGACATACGTAACGAGACGAAAAACGCGTGCGATAGTCTTTTGCCATCAAAGTCGAGTGAAATATATTTTTACTAAATGTTTTATTAATTAAAAACTTAGTAAATAAAGAGTCTGTTTTTTTCGTTGCAAGTGTGTTGAAAAACGTCGTATGATACGCGTGTGCCTGTGACCATTATATACGCGGCTTTCTTATGGTATGGCGCACTCGCTTTCGCTCGTGCGCACACAATATCGCCTTGTACAACAATGGTCAACTTAGCACACTTGTATCATATCATAATATACTATTAATTTAGTTTATTGAATGGGGTTTAATTTACTTTTTATTTTGTCATTATAAAATAGTTATCAAAACTTTTCCCTTGATTGTGAGATCAGTTCTCCTGTCTATATTTAAGAAAACCGGCCAAGTGCGAGTCGGACTCGCGCACTGAGGGTTCCGTGCCAACTTTAACTGACTAGGGAATCCACATACTTCTACTTAGTAAAATACCACAAAATTTTGTTGACTGCAAACATAACTTTGTTTTTCATAGTGTGTGTTGTTGAAAACATGCTATATCTCAAAAACTACTCGTTCGATCTCGTTCAAACCAATTTTCGTTGAAAGTATTTGTTACGATCTATATAATATATTTTTTTGTAAAATTTACACTCTCTTTGTTTAGAAGTTAGATGGGGAGGACGCCCATTTTACCACTTTGGAAGCGGATAGCTATGAAACGTTAGACTTTAAAAGAAAATGGTTTTGGGAACCTCAATATCATTTTAAAAGACCTATCCATAGACACCCCACACGCATAGGTTTGACTAAAATTTTTTTTTTTAGTTTTAGTTTTATGTATGGGAGCCCCCCCCTTAAAATACATTATTTTTTATTTTTTGTATGAGAATCGGTAAGCGAATAACAGGATACATCTTCCTACCAAATTTCAACAGTGTAATGCTTATAGTTACAGAATAAAATGGCTATGACATACAGAGGGACAGACAGACAGACAGACAGACTAGACGAAACTACATATAAGGGTTCCGTTTTTTGCCATTCGGCTACGGTACCCTAAAAATACGCGGCAAGTAGTATTATGTTTCAAGATCACTGTTTGTACGTTTGACCAATCGCAAACAACCTCAAGTTTGCGTGGTTACTGCTATTTGGGCGCATATACCTTCTTATTTCGTACTGTTCTCATTTTCCGTGTAAGCGTGTAAGACACCGACCTAGCAGCTTTTAATATTTTTACTGAAATCGGATTATTTTACATGAAAATTCAGTCTCCTGTCATAAATAACAGTCCGTACGTCTGGAATATTCAGAAAATACATAATAATTTACAAAATAATATGAATATGTTTGGTTCATTCATGTACTGTATATTACTACTGAAGACAACTGTTTATATTTATATAAAGAAAAAAAGTTGCAGAGACAGCTTTCTTACAGAAATTTGCCCAGTTTATTAACACCCACAAAACAACTAAGAAATTATTGTCTTAGATAATTCTGAACAATGTTAGTTGGTAGTTTATTTTCAGAGTTGATTAAAAATAATTGGACTAACCTAAGATACTTGTCACCATCACCGCTTTGCTGTGTTTCCAGTATCCTTTCCCTTGACACAGGTCTGAATGTTCCACCTCCTTGCAAATATATCTTCTCAGGTCTACGTGAACTAAACGGATTGAGCCGTTCATCATTAGGTGATGTTAAAGGTGATGGAGATGAAAATGGGTTATCAATGTATTGATCCTGATATGGCATATTTGATTCAAGGCTTTCCAGCATGGCTGAGAGATCGGTGGGGCGTGCTGAAAAGTTATAATGACAAGAAGTAAATTTCAGAATTGTAAAATAGAACTTTTTAAGAATCTAAACTTTTGAATTTAATTAATTAATTGATATAAATGTTACATGGGCATCCCATAACTTTTACATCAGTTGACACAAATGTTTCAATACAAAAACAGATACTTGTTAAAAATAAAACTTACTAGGCTTTGCCAGCTTGGACTTGCTACTACTGGCTTTGAAGACTTTTGGGCTAACATCTTTACTGTTAGCGTTAGTATCTTGTCTTTCATCACGAGATTTTCTCTTAGTCTTCCGGGGCTTGTGCCGCAAATCCTTTGAAGTACCATTATTGTTCTCAACATCATTTACCTCAATATCCAACTCACCGCTTAGTGTTACAACTTCATCTCTGTTGTACTCTTTCAAGTAATCATCAACCTGAAATAATTTCAAAGAGTACTTTACAAAGCAGTTCAAGTTTTAAACAGCACGGACATTAGAAATTAAAATGAAGTAGTTTTTTTTCTATTTATTTATAGTTACAAAGTAAAAAATACACCCATCTCACCTTTTCTAAAGCGCTGAGACTTGAACCAGGCACTTCAAAGTCCTGCAACTCTCTATCTCTTTGCCTGGATGAGTGTCTCTTCTTTTTCCTATAAGAGGGACTCCTTTTTTCTTTATGCCCACTTGAAGGCCTAGACAGAGACTTCATGAACTTCTCATCCAAACCATTAGGATCGTGAGAGTAAAACACAAACGAGGGGTTCTTATCTTTGTCAGACTTCTTAATCTCTTGCTCAACAAAACCTAAGATACCTTGCTTTAGTTGCTCGTGAATGGGCAGTTCAACAGACTCGTGCTCAGAGTTTATCCAACTTTCCCGAGCTTTTGACTTGTCTGGCGGTGGCTCAGGAGGTTCTTCGACTGCTGACGTCTCTTCTGCCACTTCCTGGGCCGCAGCATGCCCGTTAGATAGCTTTCGAGACCCGGACCTAGATCTCGATCTCTGCCTAGATTTGTGCTTCGGCGACGGTGAACGAGCTGATGTATGCACTTCAGCTATCTCTTCTTTCACATCCACACTTTTACCAGGCTTCATGATCGATTAAACTGACCAAAACCCACGCAAAATAATCGCTACCACCGCGATTTCAAACACGGAAGGAAACAAACAAAACACACTTGGGTTACGTTTCAAACATACTGTAAACTCAACAATAACGTTTTCTTATTTTACCAATTGCTTTGAGTGTTTATTTATCTATTTATAATTAATATTTTCCTAAAAATTCTAATACTACAAACAAAGAGGCAATCTGCACTTTTGAAATGTCAAATGTCATGTCAAACAGCCAATGACGTCACCTTGACGTCATAGCCGAAATATTGCGTTTCGTTTCACGCTAGAAGTTATTTTATTGTTTACTTGAAGTTTACCCAGTTGGGGTTGGGGTGCTTAATCATATTATTATAATAATTATTATTCTGATATTGCAAACAGTAACAAATAAAATCAACCTCACATTCGATACTAAGCACCCCACGCTTTTTCACTTTATTTGATTTTTGTTAATCTATGCTAATATTATAAAGCTGAAGAGTTTGTTTGTTTGTTTGTTTGAACGCGCTTATCTCAGAAACTACTGGCCCGATTTGAAAAAATATTTTTACGTTGGATAGTCCATTTATCGAGGAAGGCTTTAGGCTATAAAACATAAAAATACGACTCATAAGACCACAGCAGCAATGAAAAATGTTGCGAAAACGGGAGAAAGATATTCCTTTTGAGAGCTTCCGCTGCGTACGCTGCGAAAACCGCTTAAGTTACACAAAAATCATGTATGACAGGATTGTTTAGCATCAAGAGTTCTATAATAAAGTCCGCGACATCATATGTCTATCTTTTATGGTTGACTTACTACAACCTTTTTTATGGTATTAATTTGTAAAAAAATAATGAATTACTTTTAGAGGTGTATTATACACGCAGGTATTTATTCTTATCAAAATAAATACATTCATCATCACGAGCATTTCATTTAGAACAAAGTTGTCTTTTATATCATTTGATTTCAATAAATATCTTAGGAGTTATCACAGTTTTAACATAACTCCGTACCAAAATAATGTTCGCAGCTAAAGTACGACGTGCGCTTGCGCTAATCTATACTAATATTTTAAAGCTGAAGAGTTTGTTTGTTTGTTTGTTTGTTTGTTTGAACGCGTTAAATTTATATTTATTTATTTATTACTGCTCAAAGGTACAGCGTAATGTAAATCAAGTTCAATAAGAGATCAGCGACGAGAAAATAATTATCAACACGAAAGTAAAACCAATAAAAATTCCTGAGAAGGTCGAATTTTTTCCTTGAAGGTCTCCGTTTGGACTTTGGCCGTTTCCAAGAAAAAGCCTGTTATCCTTTTGATACAGTATCGGCTAAGCCTGTATAGTTGGCGCCACGCCCGGGCCGTACCAGGTGGAGATTGGACTGCTCAGAAATTCGGAATGTTGTTGACCTTCAGACAACGCCTTAGAAAGGGCTAAGGCTTGAACTGGCAGCGAGTTCTTGCAACTTTGTAAAGGTGTGCTTTTGCACCACGCCGTAGCTAGTTAGCTCGGATCTAAGGAGCTTTTGATATATAGGTATTGTTTGCTTCGAGTGACCACGAATATGATATTACGCGGTTATGATATGGTCACGAATATGATATTTTATGATTTAATCTTTTTTGATTGGATCTTTCAGGGAAAGAGGATCCCGAGTTTAAGTAATGATTTGTTATTGGGTTAAGAAATGTTTTTTTAGTGGGTACCTAAAACGTTGTTATGTGATATGTGCCAGACATCTCATTTTTTGCATCAGGCCTCTCCTAATTCTGAAGTAGGTAAAAGACTCGCTTATGCCATACACCAAACCATAATAGCGCTATGGAGTAGGAAATTATTTAAATGTGCTCAACAAACCGAATATAACTATGCATTACTTATCTTTATCGCTATGTTTAGCCGCAACTTGCTTACAATTATTTATATGTTTTGTCAGTTTATTGCGGCTTTGGTCAGAATCACAGATACACGTATCATGAATGTATCTCTTTGACGACCTGTCTGGTGTAGTGGTAGAGATATCGCCTACTGCGCAGCGGGTTGCGGGTTCGATCCCCCTGGGTGTTTTCAAAAAGACTGTGTCAAAAACAAAAGTGTGATACAAACAAAAAGTTTTTAAGTATTATATCCGTTGTCTGGCACCCATAACACAAGCTTTGAGTACCTAGCTTACTTTGGGACTAGATGGCGATGTGTGTCAATGTCCAAAGGATATTTATATTTATTATTATCTAAAAGATTGTTCTTTAGATAATTGTTCCATAGCCATCAATCGGAAGATATAACCACCTGGATGACAAATGTTATGGTATGATTACTGCATTGTACTACAAAATGGCGCCGTTTTAAAGAGTTCGCCTTCATCACGATAAATAGATACTCGTAGTTGTAGTAAAGTTAATAGGTACCTAGTAACAGTACATACTTTACCCGAGTATGTGAAAATAGGTAGTCTAATTAGTCTAAGATAATAATAGTCCCACTAGCCGATTTCGACTACGGTGGTCAGTCACTACAACCCCAGGATAATATAATACTCTACAACTACCGATTGCGCGGGATATATTAAAATGCACAAGTGTGTGCGCAAACACAGCTGTGTTCAGTGAGAGAAATAGAGAATGCAGCTCATTCTCTATTTCTCTCACTCTCATAGCCCGATAGGACAGCAATCTGACAAGACTGGAGAGAGATCAGGCGAAGGACCAACGGCTTTACATGCTTTCCGAGGCATGGGGTTGAAACACCGCCAACTTCCAAACTCTGGGCTACCCTGAAAATTTATGAACCGAAAAACCCCGGTACGTATTTTTGGCCCGACCCAGGATCGAACCCAGGACCTCTGATGCAGCCGTCGCTTTAAAGTGCGACCTTCTAACCGCTGCGCCACTGAGGCAGTTAAACTAAAATAGATACTTAGATAGTGATCCATACATACAACGTGTGTCCTGTAATAGGAGCAAAAATTTTAATCAATGATTCTACAGAATATACGTAGTCACCTTGACTTCGTCATAGGGCTATAAAATGCTTAAACTCAGGGATACAGAAATCCAAAGTTTTATTCCCTAATCTATGTATATCAAAATCGCTATAATGAGCTTGTTATTGTTATCTTTAATCAATTTACTTAATTTACATTTACGTCACATGCATTCAAGAGAATTTGGTATATAGGTACCAACATCTGCTCTGGATTCGGATTTGATTGAGAGCATTCGTCATAATCCTAATGTAAACCAACACTTATAAGAGGCTTACAATATAATAACAAAACGAACATTGTATCAGGTGCCACTCATACTTACACAACTCCCCTCCATTCCACCATCCCTCCTCTTCAAGGTTGGGGAAAGGAACTTTCACTCGTGGAATTCGTCTGCCAAGTGACGTCACATTCGCGTAACGTGATGCAATCAGTGTTGCCACCTGACTCTGAGTAATTGGGGCTGTTGAAGAAGCCAAAAAGGGCTAGATAGGGCTAGATGGAGAACAAATTACAAAGTCTCGCCGTAAAACAGCTAATAAAACACCTTTATACTGATTTCAATTATTTGTTTAATTTTGGCTTTAATAAAAGTAATATATTTTCAAACTCGAACAAATTTTGTAGATTTAATTGATCAAATAGGTTCAAACATTTCAAATATTATTTAGTTATGTATAAACTATAATAATTCATATTTAACCAAAACAAAAGATTAAAAATTTTAAACAATTATCTACCATGTTGGTAATCATTAAAAAACATTACCAATGGCAGACAGAAGAAACATACAGATGGCTCATTGAAATCTATGGTATTTTTCGACAATTTGAAAGTATATTTCAAATTACTCCCACATTTGGAGATAGACAAAACCATTTATATATCTCTCTGACTAAAAACTAAAAATAGTCTCTTACGAAGCGTGTGAGACAGCCAACTGTATGGAGTGGCAAACGCACCTATTCAAAACCAAATAGTGTTAGTTATATTCTTTTTCCAGAATTTGGATCACCCCATTATTTCTTCCTAGCATTACAGAGGCGTTATCGGTTCCGATTCCCATTAGTTTTGTTATGTCTAATTGTAGGTCAATAAGTCGCGAAAGTTATGTTAGATGATAGATAATTTAAGATTTTCGGGCAATATTTCCAATTAAATGAAAAGGGCTAGATAGCCCTTTCCGGGCTAAATCACTTAACAACGGGTTCGCATATAGTAAAAAGAGCTAGATCTAGCCCCAAAAGGGCTAAGGTGACAACACTGGATGCAATCCACCATTTTGTGAACTTTTGTGCGGTCTCGTTTGTTTTTGGAACGTTTTTCTAGGCCGATTTTTGGCGTTTCAAGAAAAAGTAGGTTGGTCGCTTCTTACGTATTTTTTTGTTGCCATCATTATAAAACTGCTGTTATAAAAAGTTGTCATCATTATAAAAAAAAAAATGATGAAAAAGGAGTAATAATAATTAGTTTTATGAAGACGTCATGCCTATTTGACTTTGGAATTGAAAAATTTTTAGTGCTTTGTCTGATTGCAGTTTTATGTCTCGGTCGAAATAGGCAACATATATTACAAAAGAGTATTTTAATGTTGTACCTAACTAAAACTCTTTTCGTTGAGCGATAAAAAAAAGAAAATGTTATTATAAATGGCCATTTATTTTATTTTTTATTACATACAATGATTTATAAAATCTAAATTAGTTTGGTCCAGTAAATGTTATTAACGCTAACTGCGTTTCCTTAAAATATATTAATTTGATTTTATAACTTATATGTATCCCATCACCTTTTACAGAAGATAATACGAAATATGTACAGTCGGCGGGTACATAATAATCACAATTTATTTACAAATTTTGTCCCTAATAAAGTTCCATTGTCTATTTGGCACAAAATTTTAATTTCGATTGAATCCAAATAAATTTCACCAATCACAACCGCCGCTTGCAAATAAAAAAAAAATCTCTACATTTCTGTGTGACATAACTCGTCACCGTTTTGATTTAAACACTTACATTTAACGGTTTACATATAAATATACAACTAGTAATATCTTGAGAAAGTAATCTCTTTTCACATCACTATCAAATAAACAAGCGTGTCTTGTTTTTTTTTATTTTCTTAATATTTTATTCTTAGTATTTACAAAATACTTATGCTAAAAGTTCATAGAACGTACTAGAAATATATCATAGATATATGGGATAAACATTACCAGCTTTCGACGAAAACGATTACATATTTTTGAGTACTAAATTATGAAGTACATCGTTTTCGCTTAGTCGCCGGTAAAAAAACCTTACTGCCTAAGTAAAATGAGTCCCGTCCAATAGAATTCTGAGGAAAATTACCTTTCCCGAATTTTATGGAGGGTAAAACGACGCCTAGTAGCTCTCATCTCTCGACGAGCATTCGGCCGAACCGAGATTTGAGCGTTCGACTGTCAACGAACTATTTGCTGCGTTGAGATTTGCGTGAGCACCGCAAAACCCAAGCAGCGGTTGCTTGCACCGCATTACCGCGGCTAGCACTTATTTACAATAATTTACATCTTATAAACTAACATATTGCAAGGATGTTTTAATTATAAGCAGTACGGATGACAGAACTGATAAACGAGCCTCTGACTCCGCTCTGTTTTCTTCATGATGCCTTTCTTGTAGTACTGCCTGATGCTTCTGGACAGTTTATCGTAGTTCATTGCTGGCCTGTTCTTCCTCTTGCCCCACAGTCTGGCGACACGCACTGAATCCTCAATCTTGAAAACACCGTTACCTGCGAAGACATGTCATGAATTAACCAACGGCTGATAAATTAATTCCATTGTTAGAGGAGAGATTTTGGAGTCAGAAAATAGCTTAAAGTAAAGGGTGCGTATTGCGACGTTGCTTGAGAGTTAAGCAGCTATGCTTTTAAACAGATTTGCAGATTTATATTGTGATTTAGTATAATCCAGTTCACCACATTATGCCCCATGGGCAGTACTACACGAGCGAGTGAAAAATAAATAATTTAGATTTTCTTAAGGTGCATCGCAATGTCTATTCTGCGATTTTCCTAGTTGTGTGGGAATTGAACTGCCTGGAACTTGAACGGATTGAAGCAAGATCGCAATACGCCTCCAGTTATTTAAAGTATATACCTAATGACTAGTAAGGCTAAGTATTTTTAATAAAATGCATTTGCAGAGTTATTTGAAATAAGATTATCATATCTTCAAACTCATGGAACGAACTGTCGTTAATGTAGACTGGAACAATGTGTTTCATCGTCTCGTAGACCAGTCACGAATCGGAGAAGTAACCTTTAGTATTTTGCTAAGTACTTAACAGATGTCGAGTAAGTGGCTCGTTCACCTTGGCTAGTCAGAATGTCGCTACGCAAATACATTTTCCAACAATGAAATCGAGACATACATTTATGATGGTTACTTAACTAAAAAGAATATTTCAAATAGAGAAACTGGAAAAACCATTGTAGTAGAATACAAGTAATATCGTGCCGACAATCAATTAAAAACGAAACAAAGGAAGCGTGGTAGCAACAACTCTATTGATATATCTGATTGATAGGCTTACGTATGTATTAGGTAGTGACAAGATATCTCCAGTTTAATGAACTTATTTACTCGTATTTCGGTTGAAAAGCGTGTCGCTTTGAATATAAGATAATAACTAGTTTACCGCTCCCAAAACCAAGAACGTCAACAACAGATATATTTTATTTTATAAAAAAAGGTCAAAAATTGCAACGATATCACGTACAAATACATTGAATTGATTGCCTCCTTTTTTTTGAAGTCGGTAATAAGAGTTTTGAATTTGGTTATAGAATGTCAAAAGGAAACGTATTAGACTTATAAGTACTTGTGACTTCAGAAGGCCAAGACAAAGGAATATCTGATCCCATTAAAGTTCAAGCGATAACCTTAACGTTTGATTGAAAATGCCACAACATAGATTTATGTTATATTCATTAGAACTGCATTCCGATCAATAAAATCAGTTTTTTATGTCATTGCAAGTCTGCAATATACGTTAAAAGACAAATTCCCTGTAATAACACTCTGATGATCAATACGATTTAAAGTAAACGATCATCTATTTAGTACAGTTACGTAACTTTAGTTTTATCTTGGTAATGTATTTGATCGTTATGTATCAAACCCTAAGATTTGTTGTTCATTGTACAACTAAAAATAATAGTTCACAGTGGTTAATAGTGGCCAGGGGGCTTTTGACGTACTGTATTTAGTCAATATATAATCTCTCGAAAAGGTGAAACAAAATTACTCATGAAGATAAGATTAACATTGGTATTATTCACTTGGTTGGTGATACCTTATTTATTCAAGTAATCAAATCAGATTGGCCACTTTTTCATAACAGTAATATACATAGAGTGAAACAACAATTCAACTTTCCTGTCTCCAAAATATTGATTCAATTCCAAAATTGCAAAATTGATAAAGGTATATTTGACAAAGATTGGCAATGTTCATGTTGCCTTGTACACTCACTTCTGTCTAGCCATCGTATCGCTGACCCATGGATGTGAGGTGAGGCCAGGAGTTCTTTCAGGAATTGCCAGAGGTGTATGTGCGTGCTGCCAGTCTTGGCCTTCCCTCCACCGACGCTCGCGCTCGTACCCGCTGGTTCTGAGTCTTCGTCTGTTGAAGAAGGGATTTTGTTAGTGGAATTCAAAATTTCATACGTCAGTAGTTACAGGAAATTTAAGGCTTATACTAAGTTTTGATGTAGGACCAACTGCCTATTGACCTACCACCTGTTTGTTTTTTTTGTATGGTTGATAATGCAGTCATCTATTTTGCAATCTTCTCTTAGCTAGAATACATTTCTATCACCCTTACAACTTTTCAAAGAAAAATCCTAATGTTTGAATATCAAAGAAAATTACGATCTAAGAAAAATGAAGTGTCATACGTGTCCCATATGCATACTAAAAGAGCGATGAAGATTAGCGACTAAACGTTATATTAAACAATTTAGGATCATTAAGGGCCGGGTAATGACACTGCTCAGAGGAAAAACAGCAGCTTCAAGACATCGGCATTCTGGGAACTATAACGTTGACAGTAATCTTTTCCTCGAAGCTGAGAGCCTAGACATGTCTGCTCCACATAATGATGATATTATTATCTTAAAATGTAAACCGACCAGAAAAGACGCTTTGCGCGAAAATGGAACAGTCTTTTTAAAAACAAGAGTACACAAGACTTTTAAATAAAATCATTGAATCTGAATAGTTTCTTCAAGATCTCATCATGTTTTCTAAGAAAAACGGTTTTGATGCAGCTGAAATTTATTTTTACATTTATTTTGTAATCAAAACTATTTTCGGCTTCCCTAACCTTCAGTTATCTATGAGCAGACTTTCAAACGGTTCAGACTAATACAGTACGGACGATAAACAGCAACATTCTATTTAAAGAAGAAAGCCGTAATGTAGAAAGGTATGCAACATAGAATTTGAGGGATAGCGTCTTACAGGCTATTCATGCAAACATGACACCTAGGACACCACAAACAAAGTCTGTATTCAACCCGTTGATTGAAAGTGGTACTGAACTAAAGGTAGTAGAGAGATAAACGAAAGAAACATTGAACAAAGTGACACTTACAAGTCAAAGCCTCCGGCAGTTAGAGTCGATGTTCGACGAAGTGAGATTTCTTGACGTAGTTTGAGCCGTATCCAATGGCAATAATAGGAATTTTCGTAATGACGGCAGATCTATCTTGGTTAATACGACCTTGCGAGTGCGGTGATACTACTCATACGAACTGGGTCGTCGGAAAACGATACAAAAACTCGACTGGACGTATAAGGGATCGCTGGTACTGTCTAGAGTAAGGAACGACAGAAAACCAACAAGGCCAAGAAGGTCTGATTGATGGATTAACTGTAACAGGCGTGGCTCGTTCAAGTAACTTTGAATTTAATTCGCATTATTGTAAATTGTTGGTCATTGATTTTAAATTAGTTCTGCTTCATTTATACCTTACGCTGACAGGTATCCATCATACTGGTTCTGATCTTATGAAGCTCATTTCCGTGCTTTTTAAAGAACATTTTCAAGACAAACTTATATGTAAAACCATCAAACCTACATCCTATTATAGGTAAGGTACTCGTAGCTAAAATTAAGCAAATATGATTAGAAGTGATGATGAAAACTGTCAATTTATGAGTTCTCCTTCCATTAGACTCATCATTGGAGTATGTATGAGTTTCTACGCGAAAGGAATAATTGCAGATTGCTATTTCCTGTGGCGCGACCTAGCACTTTTTTAGATTAACTGTCGTGGATGAAAGTAGGCGCGGAAAGTATTTAACTTGAAGGTTTATTCTAAGATGTTTATACTGTGATAGGTAAATTTGTTCCTATTTCACGATTGACATTCCAATATTCTATATCTTT
The DNA here is from genome assembly GCA_963924145.1 of Pyrausta purpuralis. Classification (NCBI taxonomy): domain Eukaryota; kingdom Metazoa; phylum Arthropoda; class Insecta; order Lepidoptera; family Crambidae; genus Pyrausta; species Pyrausta purpuralis. The sequence goes on along the minus strand of OZ001645.1, from coordinate 22,857,809 downwards.
TTTGGTATTTTGATTAACTATTTTTTTTCATAATCGACATAATTGTATTTATGAGTTTTGTTTTAAAATTTACTAGTATTAGCCATAATCATTCCTATGACATTTATCAATAAAACTGCGTAGGTATACGAGTACATTGTGAAGATAAGATAGCTCTATACGTGAATTGTAGATTCTTTGTCATTCAATTATAATCAGAAATACTGTTAGTATAGTGTTATGATTAATGTTCAGTTTGTACCCTTTGCGTCATATTTGTCATCATTTTAATACTGGAAGCAGCAATCTATGGCAGTAGCTTGCACATTGTTTTTATAACTAAAATTATAATAAAAAGTATTTTTTGAACTGTTTTTTTTCTTGCCACAAATAGTATAATTATGGTAACTTAGCTAAAAACAGTAGTTTTTATCTTCAGATGGGATCAATAAAAAGTTTGGGTTCCCATGAACAGTTTTATTAGGACCCAATCACAGGTAAATAATAGAGTAAGGTTATTAATAGAGAAATAAGATTTAACCTAAGTCCACGTAACAAGATATGGCATGTGTGATCCTATTAATGCTAAGCTTAGGTTGTTTCTTCACTCGCATCTTCTGTATGTGTGCCAGCATCACCTAACGGTCAGCCACAATGCTCGTCTGATGCATCGATGTTCCACATCGCTTTGACACATGACAGCTCCTTGGCTGTTTAATCTTTTACGTATCTAGAATTTATCTTTAATTTCTGTCGGTTACTTTATTGTCCTCTCTCTGATTTGTTTGGTAGATCTAAACTTGTATACTGAATTTTGCTTTCAATTACTTGGTTGCATTCTAGCAAAAAAAAAAACAGATTAATGCAGAGATATCAGTACAATAATGATGTCATCGATATGAGCGTAAACACTCCCTACTGAAAAATAACTTAGTTTTACCTTATCAAATTGATAAATCATTTCATTGGCGGTTCGAATTTTTATTGGGACGCGTTCATAATGCAATATTGTGCCATAATGTCTTGATCTTACTAAACTGCTTAAAAACCATACTAAACCTATGCTTAAATAGTTTTTTTTTAATGATTAAGCCTATTTATTCATTAGTTCATTGATTTTTTTAAATACACATTCATCTATTAAAATATGGTATTTAAATACTAGTGGCTTATACACACCATCACTCATGTCGTCAGCTGAGGGTAGACCAGCGGGGGTGGGGGTCGGTGAAGGTTGTTGAAGTTCAGTCCACTGCGACGTCCTCCAGGCTTCATGCCTTGCAGCCTTCCAGATCTCCAGCTGAGCGTACAGTGTGCTCCCAGCCTATAACAAAGGAAAATTGATTTATTTTGTGTTGGAAGTAAAGTGTGTTCCATGCGTAAAATAAAACAATTGTTTTAACAATTCTTTTGTTTTGATGACCCCGATAACTTTGCATGACGACAAAAATACTACAATACTTTTGTTATCACTTAAGTTATTATAATATTATAACTGAAAAGTTAACAGAAACATTGAGTTATCATCATATCGTGGGTTTACTTTGTCACTAGATTATTTTCGTTGACAAGTACTTTTCAATCGGAAAAGCACCGAAACCAGTCTTATGCAAGTAATCAGATAAGTTTTCAAAGAGCACAGATGTAAACAAGCCGGTATTTGTATGCTCGTTGCTTGCCAGTACAACATGCTGTACAATTATGTTGAAAATTAAGCTCTATCACAACGGTATAAGTTACCCCAGTGTATAGTTTGAATTTGTATGCGGGCACAACGTGCGCCTGCGACTTTCATCGGCCTTGGAGAAAGTCTGCGCAGTGGCGCGTAGTATAGATAATTACTTGGCTGCTTGGACAACCATGCACCGAGACTAGACCATTCTGGAGCTAATAAGACTCTTTCATCTGAACGGATTATGCTAATATTTGACAAATTATATTCAGCTCCTATAATTTGACATAAACTTATCGTTCAAACTTGCAACTTAAGAAGTCATGTACATCTACTCTTAAAATATTTGACCCTCCTAACACTATTACATCATCGAGGTAACTGATTTATTTATATGGAGCACAATATGTTCCGACAATATTATTCTTGATAATGAAATTGGTCACATAAGTATTGATGGTACCTAATATCAATTTGGCGACTCCAGAAAACAACAGTTTGTTTTATACTTTATTTTGAGATTTGATATTAAAAAAAGAATATCTGAAATTTAGTTTTATCGTCTTAATGAGTAATATAACGAAAGTTGTTACAAAGGTTGTAACGTTGACGAAATAGGGAACGATTGTACCTGCGTAATTATTATAATAATAGAAAGGAGGAAAGCCAAAATAAGTTCTCTGACATAATAATTGCCAAACTTGTTTACAAACAAGCTTCAGTGCATTGAAGTGAGTTGCATAATTTGTAACCCGGTCAAATGTAAACGGATTTCCTTAGACTATAACTTTTGTTGTATTTTTGAGTGTTTTGCCACAGCGTGGATTGGTTTAGGGTACAGCTTTATCCACGACGGTATCGGATATATGTAACTTTCTTCCCCATGTTGATTTACAAAAAATATATAGAGTATTTTCAGCGTGAGAATATTAAAATTTTACATACACACTATATTTTGTATGAGTTTACGTGTCATATATAAAATCATTATCACACGCAATCTTTGACACGACAGCAAATCAATTGCATGTGTCATTACTTCAATGTTGATAACAGAAATCATTGTGTAATGGTTTTTTGAAAACCTATAATATGAAATAACTTAAAAATAATGACCGATTTCGAGGAACGTACAATGATGTAAGACGATGATAGCTAAAAAACATAGGAAGCAATTTTGATGATGATCTAAGTTAAATGAGTCTGAAGAAATATTAACATCAAATAAGTTGAGTAAAGTGAATAAGCTCCTGATCATCCGTCAATAAATAAGCACCCCTGGCTTTTGCAAAATTATTTTAATGAAAATGGGTCCACAAATATTATTAAAAGAACGTAGATACAGATAACATCAAAGGTTTTCCAAACAACGATAAAGAAAATCAAAATATTTTAGTGACGATGACTTCTGTGATAGGTAGAGGTCATCGTATTATGTTTACTTGACTCGTGAGTATACTCAATGTTTATCGCGCACACATGAATCAATCAATAGACTTCGAACCGACAGCACGCCCTCGATCGCTTTCAGGGTTAACTGATTAAAGTAATAAAAATAAACTGTTTCTTCACGGCGTTGGTCGTCACTTTATTGCGTCTTACATCACTAAGATTCCTCGTAGTTCTCTAAATTACTAGTTACACTCAGATATATTGTTAAAAATATTGTTAAATATTCAGATGTTAAACAATATATTTAATGGCACCCAAAATCAAGATACGGGATTTTTAAGAAGAGACCAGCTTCCATAACACAGACGGCTTTGACACAGACTACAAGCCGTTTCAAATTTTAAAATAGGTTATTTTCGCTTCGCTTAAGTACGCTGAGATTGAAATCAATAATTAAATTTTAATGGCATTTAAATGGGTTATTTAATTATTGCAAGTATCTCTTACCTGTGGTGCCCTCTGATTGAAATCTTCTTCGGTTAACGCTACAAGGGCTGCTCCATCCATGTTGAAGTATTCTGTAGGGACCATCGGTAGGTTGAAGTGTTGTAATGTGAACATAACCCAGGCTTTTACATCTGCTGTGCTCCACAACATGGGATCTGAAACAATGTCATCATTTACATTTTACTCTGATAATAATGAATAGTTATCAAATTCTTAGATGGATATTATCTCTGCAATCAGCATCATCAGTCGAAGTTGATTTAATATAAACAAGTGGATGAGCAGCTTACGTAACCAACCGTTCCATCGCGATTCTCAGAATCAATTTATAAACGCGTTGTTCTGAGCAGTAGCTGACATGTTATCTACATAGAAACGCAGATTTTTTACCGCGTTGAGATCAGAATGACGTCATCAATAATTGCCGGCTAATCGTATTGATGTCAAGAAATACGGCTTCTACGTTACCATGTCACGTCGATTCATATTCTCATGCATAATCAAGTTAAATTCATTGGGCATGTTATATCGACGTGACTCTATAGTCTAGCCATTTAAAGCAATTCAACCTTTAGAAAAATTATGACTAATGGACATTATTTTAAATTACTCACCTGCTGAGATTCCAAGCACTGTGCAGGTATTGTCCATGTCTCTTTTTGACTGTTCAATGGCCATTGAAATGACTCTGTCTATATCTGGAGCAACTAAAGCATCATCACCGCCACTGCTCTCCTCCATTTTGACACTTCCTAATTCTAATGGGATGGGTTTGAGGTTAAACCGTTTCTGAAACGTCGTGTCTTCGAGAGCTGATCTAAGCAGAATGTGATCTCTTGGCTCTTCGACTTCAATTTTGGGTGTGATGTAGTTTTGCTGGACACTCTCTTGTAGGATTTGATTTTCTTTGAGTAGTTCTTCAATGTCGATGTATTCGTCGTGTTGTGGTACAGGGGATGAGTATTGATTGTGGCTGCCGTATGAGGCACATGAGCCTGAAGGGGATAGAGGGTAGGGGGAAGCGAAACCGGGGACTGTTAGCCTGTTTGGTTCTTCTTTGATGTAGACGGAAGGGGAGTTGAATTGGTGTGAGTAGGGTGAGGCTGGTTGTAGCGCCACTGTGGGGATTGACCCTTCGTCTGAAGAGGGGGAGGGTGTGGGGTATGCTTCAAAGTCGTAGAGGCGTTCTAGAAGGGCGTTGTCCTCTGGGTAAGGCGGTGGGGGCTTTGAGTGTGGGTTTGGTGGGGAGTGCAGCATGGGTTCTGGCGGTGACGCTGCTCCTAGGAAGCGGAGGAGGTGTTGAAGGTCTGCTGGTGAGGCTGGAACAGCCCTTTCGCTCTGGGAAGCCGATGGTGGGCTGCACCCAGAACGAGGCACTGTTTGTGGCATCTGTTGACCAAAAAAATATGGTATTAGTTAAAAATCATTCAGATTCACAAAATAAAAACACTTGTCGACACCCTCAAACTGTTTGAAGCTAAGCAGCTAATATTTACTTCAAATAACATATGGGTACGAAGATGATTTTTTCTCAAGTTTTCAGATACCACGCGTTAGTTTCATGACATAGTGTTTATTTATGAGCCGACTGGACATGTGATAATTTAATATTTCAATTGGCAATGACTGTCGTCACGGAGCGTTTTCGCAAGTTATGAAGTCACACAGTGGCTGTATATGACGTACGTCATAAAGCCAGATGTCCCAAAAATTTTCAACCTAATCAACGTCACACCTCCAGATGTTGTAAACATTTTTAAGCTTTGTTTTCTTTCACGCCAAAAGACTATTTTTAGGAATGACTGAGCATATAATACAAGTAGAAGTATTGATTTTTTAGGACTGTTCGATATGATAATCTCAATTGTGTGTTATGAATATTTATGTTGTTTAAATAGGTTCTCCAATTAGAATAATTTGAATATGACTCATGTTGCTCACCATTATGATAGAATTTATTTTAACAAATAGTTATTTTGTTATTGGTAAGTTATTTTCCATAAATATTTATCGAAGTCAAAGATTAGATGATATCAAAAATAATTCGGCTGATATGGTTAATTTAACACAATATAGCGTGATTTTGATAATAACATAACTAACAAAAGTTTAATACTTTGATTATTAGTATTATATTATAGTAATTTCATGTCGTCACAAAAGCACAACGTCAGATAAAACATGACTGACTGATAAAGTATAAAGCCGATTTTAATATGACACTTTGCTTAAATAATAGCTTTCAAATAAGACTAGTTTTTTTAATGAAGCCATATTGTATTTCATTCGACTAATATTTCTTAATTGACGATTGAAAAATCAGGCCTTATACAAACACTTACTCTTATCAAAGTCAGTCCCATCTTAGCCACTTTCAACTCCTCACTAACCATTGTAGCATCTCTCACAAAGAAAATCATTTCAGGTCCGACCGGTCGGTTAGGCTACTCAACTACTTATGAGTAAACTGAACTGGATTATTAAAACAATGGATAACTAGAATTACAATTTACATGATTCTCACGGGTGTATTTATACTTCATTGTACCTAAGTAAAAGATTAGTAGCTACGTAGTTAATTATAATTTCTCTAAAGAAATGTCATTTTGGAAATAAGATTTATCAAAGGCAGTATATCATCTGAACGCAATTTATGCTAAAAAATAGCAATTTTATTAGATGCATATCCAAGGAAAGTCCACTTTTATTTAAAATCGGGTTGTTGTTAAACAAAGGTGAAAAGTAAATCCACAATATTGTGAAGAGTAATAGAGTTATTAACAGTTACCCGTTATAATTATAGTTGTATTATAGATGATGTTCAAGTCATAATAGTAATAATATCGTAGCCATAACACTAATTATGTCCTAAAACTGCGGAAATAATATATTTAACATAGGCAGTCCGAGAATGTTAATATATTGACCAGACAGACAAGATGCGTTGTATTTTTGGTTATCTCAATTGATATATCAGGAGTCATATTTAATCGTTAATAACATTACAGTTTATTTTTCCATGAATTTCATGTGATGACTGTGTGACATTTACACACTTCATGAAATATTACTTCACAATAGCTTAATCCCTCAAGCGTATGTGAACGAGACACAATGCAAATTCTATTGTTATGCGGTTGCCTGCAACCGCTCGGGTGTTGAAGCATTAAAAGAATACTAATGATGTAATGCTGACTTTAAACATAATATCATAAGGTCAATGATAATTTTGGCAAACTTAAGCCCATTAATGAAGACTAGGTTGTTGCACTATTACGTTTACTAGGGTTACACAAACACAACAGAACGCCGTTACTCCACATCCTTCATTAAGTACCAAGGAAGTGGTAACTTAACTGCCTAAAAAACTAGTCAATTGTCACTGACGTCAGTTCATTGTTGCTCGTGACGGTTCGATAGCTGTCAGTCTACTCTGTAAGTTTATATATTTTCGACTCTATCTATCTCTGTTCCTCATATAAGTAAGACAATGCGTACGAACGCAAAGACTAGAGCTGTGAATGTAAATAATGGCATAGTAGGACCTTTCTGATACGATTCTGAGACCTTGGGGTTTCACAGTTCATTCATGCGTATGCGCCGGCATCAATGAAGGATCACGATTTTTGTCAATGAAAAAAACGCGGCAAAATATTTTATAGGCTTATCTGGACGGATGTAGTAAGCCTTTGGTGACGCCGAATGCTAAATGCTTATCGCACAAACAAAATCAAAGTGTGATATAAAATCATTTTCATAGGAGAGTGGAAGTTTCGGATCAATAAGCAACTCTCCACCTCCAGAGTATGAGAGTCTAATAGAGTGAGGAAACAAATATTATGGTAAGTGCTTCCGATATGTTCACAAAATAGTTCAATTGTATGTTGTTACAAGAGTTATTTTTTACTAAAAATGCTCACCATGTGCTAGCGCATTCTTAAGTAAGTAAGGTTTTGTTGCAAAAGTATTTGTAACAAAACCTTACTTGACTTTGAATGAATTAAGGAGATCACGATTGCTGTCGGTAGTAGTATGTTGTTAATTGAAATATTGACAGGTTAAACTTGTTTTATTGTTATGAAATATGTACATGTATTTATTTTTCGGCTTTTGAGATAGCTAGCAATTTATCTAGTGCTTAGACTATAATCAAAACATCTTTATGTATGTTTGTATCTTTCAAATGATAACTCCTTATCATTTTTTCATATGAATCATGATTTAGGTACTTAAAATCATTTTGTATTTCATAACGTTGTATGTATTAAGACGAAAACTTTTCAGCGTTACAAAACGAGGTCGTAAAGTCTCATTCAAAACTGTTTAAAATCTAAACTTTACTGTCCTGACTTCACAATCTACGTGTAACATTCGTAGAACACCAAAAAACTTCGATGCTCGATTGTTATACAATAGTAATCTCTACTGCTATAACCTAAAGAGTTCTTGTTGCCATCAGAGTTACTGACGTGTAGATTCAAAGAGCACTTATGTATGGCAAGAAATAAAGTAAAGTTTAGCATAATTCTACAATAACCACTCGTCTCTCGTTACTGATGTCTGCCTGAGATTTAGCTTAATAGCCCATTAGTTAAAAAAAAACTTTTATTTCTTCGCTTTGTTACTAACTCTACACAAAACCAGATCTACGGCGCCGATGTTTCTGGGTTTTCCAAAGCTATTGTATTTTTGTCGTTGACAAATTTATTTTACCAATTTATCATGACTGATTTATTTGATTTCTTGAGTACGTCTTGAAGTTATGATGACATTAAGGTCATGTTTTGTTATATTTTTAATGCCGCAGCATTAATTTCATTCTTATATCATAAACAGTGTGGTTCTGAACATCTTAAAACTGGTTTAATTGTCAAGTTACAGCACGATTTAAGTAATTGTTAATAAAACTTAGATATTTTAAATATTTAAGCGTTGAAATCATTCAAACGTCGAATCCGAAATCACTAACATCAACATTAGGAAAACCGCACACCAAAAACCGATCTTACCTAACGAGTAAACTGATCAACTCACTTGATATAACCAACTTTCACCCTCCATATTTAGTCAACGTTAATGTCACTTCAATATCTATAAAACCAAAAGCCGCACTCACACAGTCACCTCCAAATGTCAATGCGCGTCCATGTTTGAGTTTGAGGTTACGCCGGCCGGTGTTTTGGTTCGACTGATTAAACTTGCGTGAGGTTAAAGGTTTTTTTGGTCCATGAGTGCGTGTGCGCACTGGATAGATCACACAGCCACTGAGCGAGTTCGGCGCTAGAAGCCTTACCTCAATGGCGTCTGCGTCACAGCGGGAAGTACGCTCAAACTAATATACAACTCTAACATCGGAACAGTACGTCACACTGCACTTAATTATTGTTGTGACGTCCATGAAAATATTCGATTGTTAATTTCCACTATTAGGACCGTTAAATTAACTTACTTTTCAGCTTCCTAGATCAATGTTTGTAATGACACTTCCGTCTGTACCCTTACGTCAATAGAAATTCATTAATATCTCACTATTAATGATGTCATGACTTGATAAGTAATACGAGTCCTTGCTGCATAATATTTTAACCAACTTGAATAAAAGAGGAGGTTATGTAAATTCGACTGTATTTTTTTGTGACTGTGTTTACTCATATCACAGTCCTTTGTGGACCGATTTAAAACATTTTTTCGCTAAACTAGAGGATATACCTTCTAGTTAGAAATGAAATGTTTATTATTTGAATAAATTAAACCAAGCATCCATCTTAATGCAAGCAAGAATATAATAAATTAAACCTTTTACAAACAATAATGAGAGTACAATTTAATTATTATATATTGTTCAAGTCAAGTACATATTAAAATCATAGTGTGATGATTTTTGTACTTAGATTCAATCAGTAGCCTCTTGTAATCTTAACTCCTCATAATAACAGTTAACGTTATTTATATTTATATAAAATCGAGTATTGTTACTTTATCGAATAACGTTATCGCTATTTAATAATGGCAACACTGGCTGCCCCTTCTTATTTTCTGACTTGCGAAGTGCACTCGAAAGGCGAGGCAGTCTAGTGACATACTCTTACTAATCTGTGGTCTAGTGCTGACCGCCGAAGCGAAAGGTTGAGGGAAGGAACCTATGTTAAAATATAGTCATAATTATTGATGTGGCTAGAGATAGTGATTTGTATCAAAGATAAGTGTGTTGATCGAATAAAGAACTTTATAAACTCAACTGAGTTTGATTCACGACAGTTCAGAAGCGAGAAGAAATCTACAGCCCACAAAAGGTATGTACTATTATTTTCAAATGATAAGAGCAAGTAATATTATTTAAGAAAATTTTCTTGAAGATAACGCCATAAATACCACGATAGAATAGCATTGGTTGGGATAATATTCTGCTGCGGTTGAACTGTAGCAATATTATCCTGATTTAATCATGTTACGTTTCTAACTGACCATTTGGTCAAAGCTACTCCTTGATAATGTTCAGTGGATACGAGACACGAGTACATGCAACTAAATAGCTAAATATAATAAATGACCTCAGTAGTTCTTTCATCCTAATAGGAAATACGAAAAGAAATAGGTATTAAATATTATCATGTCACTGCCTTTTGTAGGTAACTATGATTAGTTGATTGAGAATAACCGTTCAACCTGCAACTGTTCTAGGGCTAATATTTTTGTGTTCATAAATAATTATACAGTAAAAAAATCTTTATTTCAGACTTTGCATTCATAATTTGTTAACAGACTTATAAACTATGTTAGTGAGTTCAACAATTGTGTGTTTTAATCAATTGTGTTAAATTTCAACCAATTCAATTCAATTTAATTATTAATATTTATTCATATTAAGGTTAAGCTGTTGCACTATTATCCTGACTAAATTGTGTTACGTGTGTTCATAAATAATTATACACTAAAAAATCTTTATTTCAGACTTTGCATTCATAATTTGTTAACAGACTTATAAACTATGTTAGTGAGTTCAACAATTGTGTGTTTTAATCAATTGTGTTAAATTTCAACCAATTCAATCCAATTTAATTATTAATATTCGAATCATTTCTTATTTCAATTCAATTTCGTTATATGGCATGAATTAGGTGCCCTTTAGGGTGTTTACACCCATTGATTATGTAAGTGAGTTAAACAATACTGAGTTTTTTTTATTTATTTAACCGAGTTCAATTTAAGCTCACTCAAGTAAATTAAATTAGAATAATTTTTCTTTCACTTCATTTGATATGACTGGATATAAAGGCATTTTAAGGTAAATGCCTTATTGCCAATTCAACCCAATTTGAATTCATATACATTTTAATTTTAAATTAATATACATTTGTACTCATTCAATATATAACTTGAAATAAAGGCCATAGTGTCAGATTTTACAAAGAAGTTTTAGCGGCCAGGTGTGTCGCGTGGGCCAAGTGCGTCCTTAAGTAGCGGCCAGGTGTGTCGCATGGGCCATGTGTGTCCTTATGTAGCGACCAGGTGTGTCGCGTGGACCAAGTGTGTCCTTAAGTAGCGGCCAGGTGTGTCGCATGGATCAAGTGTGTCCTCAAATAGCGGCCAGGTGTGTCGCGTGGGCCAAGTGTGTCCTCAAATAGCGGCCAGGTGTATCGCGTGGACCAAGTGTGTCCATAGTTCTGTACATTTTTTTATTCAAAAGCAGTAGTAGTGGCCAAGTCAGTCAATCAATCAATCAATTAAATTCATGTATTGTGGAATACATGTACATCAGTTATGTATACTTGCTATGTATTTTTCTCGATTAGATCGGGCCATTTGTGCCATGAAGAAGCTATATATGTTTTACAAAAGGTCAAGTCTAACTGTGAATTCTTTTACTAGATTTTTTCATTAGCAACGGTCATGTGAGCCATATAGGCGCACTTACTTGCGTTCAGGATTATTTGCAACATTGTTCCTTTACTAAAATTATGCTCTAATAAATGAAGATATGGCTCCATAGTAATTAGGTTTAAAGACATTTGTCATAAATACATACAGTTCATTTACAAAGATAATTATTTAAACCATAACTTAGTAAATAATTACCATATCCAAAGTATGATTTTGTTGATAACAACACTAATGCTGGTATTCTTTTTCTTCCGAGGTGATGAGACTGAAGAGCACGAGACCAAACCAGGCTGGTTGGGCCTCAAAAGACGAAAGAGCTCGCGATCGAGGTTGAGGACTTCGACATCTTCTAAAGGAAGTCACAAATCAAAAAGTACTATTTCGGCGTCACCAACGCTCGAAGCCGTCGAGTCACCTGAAATTACCGTTTCACACAATCCGAAGTAACTGTTTGGCTCCGATCACAAAGAGGAAAAAATAACAACTACTATGTTTTAACTGTAGTATATTCATTCACTGGATAAGTCCTTGTACACACAATTCTGATATTTTTCGCGGAGGTTTATCTTGATTCCCGACGTTTTAACCATTGCAGCGTTCGTGGTCGCGAGTAGGCTAGGATGTTATTTATCATTTACAAAAGAAAAAAAATATCATCACTTCTTCTTAGTAGAATGGGTTATTTTGTTACGATTGAGTACAGAATTTTGAATATATGTACAGTCGACAGCACATCAAATTACCCACTTTTGTTGCAAACTTAACCTAAGATACTGCAGTTTTTACCTTGACGTGCTGTTTTCCGTACAACTGATAATTTTGGTAAATGCATAAACATCAGAAGCCCTTTTCACCGTCTTGTATGAGATCACTGTCAATACTTTAATTAAAAATAAATTAGTGTAATATTCATTTTTTAATCGCTCCCACAGACCTAATCTTATACTAAGTTGACTTTGCGAAAAATACCGCGCATTTACCACGATCATGTGAAAAATATACCTATTAGCATACGATGTCAGTAAATTCTTACTTGAATTAACGTCGTGACTTACTTCAAAACAAAGATTTAATTAATTCATTGACGCGGTAATTTTTATGTCGGGTTACTTAAACGCCATAAAAGTCGCGTAACGCGTTACGATGCAGTTCGTTTATACAACATTCATAGAAAATACCCTTACTTCCTTTATATAAATTGTTCTGTCGTTTTAACCATACTAGAACTGTAAAGAGTAGCAGATTCCGTTGCAATTTTGACAGCGCAGTTAACCGCCAAACTTGTAAGACATAAAATGTATATAAAAAGTTTATCAATTATCATTTATTTGATGAAAGAAATACACAGTAGATAAATAATTAATTACAAACTTAACATCGCTCGCTACATGTGCACAACCGGTAGGGTACAGCAAAGTAAAGCAATTTTATAGGTGAGTTTTACCTGTTAATAAATTGTAGAGTAATTATATTAATTTTGGAACAGATGGTCCTATACCTATACATATTAATATTTATTTATGACTACTATAAACATTAAGGAACCAAATAACTTACTACACAATATTTCTGTAACACTGCACAAACAATAGAAAAATAAATAATTGAAATTATACATCAAGAATGAGCTAAGGTAGCTATTCTTTACTTTTACTTATTAAATAACCTTCCTATAAGTACTCCTGACTAGTAGACAGTCAGTTAAATTAATGTATCCTCAATGTCTATATAAATTTGTTTTAAATGACACTGTTTATCTATAAATCATTATTCCGACGATTTGTAAAAAACATTTGTTTTGTGATATTATTTTTATACTTATTGTCTCTTAGCACTTTTATTATATACGTCTGTCTAGTTTTCGCTCAATTTAGTACTGTAGTAGTATGTAAGAGACGAAAGGCATTGTCGCGGGTCAGGGTGCCCTTAAAAAATAATATTTTTTTGTTAGGAAAAATAAAATCGTATGCAGGCCAGTTTTCAAAAAAAAGGGTCTTCCTTCTATTTTATTGTTTGATGCTCTGTTAAAATATTATCACTTATAACGAGGTGACCTTACATAATGTACTAAGCATTGACTTGAAAAGAAATATATTTTCATTTATGAATATTATATTGACGCCAAACACGACGTTTGCTCTGCAATATGCTTGGCTTTGGAATAACTAAAGACGCATCGCAATACATTTAAATGGGGACTAGGGACGTCTACACGCCAAAACGTCAGCGTAAATAGGAGACCGTGATCTCATAGGTCAATTAATAGATAATTATGCACAAAGGCTTTATTTCAAAACTAGTTTTTATTCTAGTTCCCCACTTTGATATTTTTCTGTATTCTTGGCAATATCATGCAGTTTATTCTTTTTTACATGTAACAGCATATCGTTGAGTTTACTTTGCTGAGTAAATTGTATTCGTGGTAGGGTTTAATTATTAATACCTCAACACCCGAGCGGTCGCATGCGACCGCATAACAATAGAATACCTATTGTGTCTCGTTCACATACGCTTGAGGGATCGTCATTTGACTATTAAATCTAATCTCAATTCTATTTATATTAATTGTATAATGATTAATAAAGTGAAGTAGGTACTTGTTCCTACTACTAAATTAAGACCACACCTTCATGTACTGTTCGTTAATAATTAACAAATATGATTAATATGGGCCCTGAAATATTGATTTTTCTCATCCGAACACACATAATATTAGGGAAAGTTAAACTACAAAGTAATATTTTATGTGAACAATAAATTGTAAGATCATAAGAGATTCTATAAATAATAATAATGATCCCTTAAATGTCTGTATCTCCGTAAACAGTATTTATAAGGCATTGAGAACAGACATTAAGGTAACCATTCAATTCCAATAAAAAAAACAAAACCACATAATAGCTTAATTCTTCTCGTATGACTTTAAGTGCTAAGATTCATAACTTTCATTGATATGCGCCACGCAAATTACGAAATTTAACTTTTTAAGTTATCTAAGTAGCTTCAATAATTCTTGATTATGTTCTCCACGATTAATAAGTGACATTTATTTTGGATGCTTTAGTGACTTTCTAATATCTATCTCAATACATAGTTTTATACATGACTCAATATGAAAAATTCAAATCATGAGACTGTGTTTCAGAAAGGAACTTTTGTTTTAACCTGATTATTTTATTTACCTTATACATATCATTATACAAATTGTGAACTATTATCATATTGCTGGATATGTGATTGGTGTCCAATTAATTTGTCTTTTACTGACTTGACTAATTTATTACTTTTTAAATGAACTGTTTATGTAGATAAGGTATCTTTTAAGTTAGGATCGTTTATATGTCACACACTTAAAACTACAATAGGTTACCTATACATTTCATTCATTCATCAATTTAAAAGTCAATTTAGTTAGATTCTTGACATATTGTTATCTTAAAATCAGATGTTTTTTTTAAAAAATCTTGTTAACTATATTAGAAGATAATACTGTTATAAAATAAAATAAATATGGCTTCGATAAATGACTTTTTGTCATTCATAGACAGGAGTAAAAAAAAAGATTAGTCAAATTAATAGTTACGATTGTTATCATAAGTATAATAACATAACCATTCTTAACTTATTAGCCTGTAGAACGAAGTAACTATGAAACTATAGGTACATAATAGATTATGAACCCGGTTACATAAAATGTATAAAATGTTCGTTGCCACAAGTCTTATAAGGCAGGTAAGCAGGCAAAGTATAATCAATCTAAAGATTCAATAGATCAAGATCAATCTATATTGGTCAAAGCTACAGCAACTCAAGTCAACCAAAAATAGGTTATAATTATTAAAAGAACTAGAAATGTGATAATTGTAATTAATTAAACTTACATGCCGAATGTGATGATTTCCTAATGTGTACGCTAAAGTAAACTTAGAATTACTAAGTTAGCCCAACAGCTTAATTTTTATTGCTTGTAATATGATAAATGTAGTATGCTGTAGTAGTATTAATATAAATGCGCCATTGTAAATATTTTTAAAAATGCACCAGGAGGTGCATTAGGTCGGATGGCCGAATGTGATGATTTTTGTACTTAGATTCAATCAGTAGCCTCTTGTAATCTTAACTCCTCATAATAACAGTTAACGTTATTTATATTTATATAAAATCGAGTATTGTTACTTTATCGAATAACGTTATCGCTATTTAATAATGGCAACACTGGCTGCCCCTTCTTATTTTCTGACTTGCGAAGTGCACTCGAAAGGCGAGGCAGTCTAGTGACATACTCTTACTAATCTGTGGTCTAGTGCTGACCGCCGAAGCGAAAGGTTGAGGGAAGGAACCTATGTTAAAATATAGTCATAATTATTGATGTGGCTAGAGATAGTGATTTGTATCAAAGATAAGTGTGTTGATCGAATAAAGAACTTTATAAACTCAACTGAGTTTGATTCACGACAATAGTATGTCAGGTTAATCAATATTTTCATATGTCAAGTATATTAAAAATCACATATCAACAAATTAATTAAAATAAATCAAAATGCAAATTAGTCATTTATTAAAAATTTAAATACTCATTGACTGTATAAAAGCAGAGTTCAGTTAACCAACTGTAGAGGGCACGCTTAAATCTTTTGAAGGGTAACTCCTTTATTGTTTGGGGTATTTTATTAAATATCAAAATGGACATCCAATGACAGTTTTTCGTAAGCCTAGCGCTCTTGGGAATTTTATCTGACACTAGTCTACTTCCATTTCTGGTTCTTCTCGTGTATATATCCTTTGCTTGAAGTAGTACATGTTTTGATGGACGAATTTTGCAATTTCAAAGATATAAAGACTAGGAAGGGGTAGGATTTTAAGATACTTAAAAAGAGGTCTACATGGCTCGTCAGGGACTGTGCCACATAAGGCCCTAATGCATTTTTTTTGTGTAATAAAAGCTTTATTTACGTCAGTACTATTTCCCCATACAATAATTCCGTATCGCAGGACAGATTCAACATATGAAAAGTATGCTGTGAGTGCTGTACTTCTACTAGCTACTTTGGTAAGTTTGTACAAAGCAAAAGAGAATCGGTTTATTTTGTTACATACCTTTTCTACGTGAATTTTCCAATCTAGTTTTTAGTCCAATTGTTGCCAAGTCGGGATTTGATGATTGGATCTTGGTGCAATCGAAGGAAACCCTCAATTTTAAAGGCACGTATAGTGTTTTTTACTAGAATCTTAATGTTTACGTCTTGTTAAGTCTGATAGACAACATTTGTCATAGTCAACATGGATTTCTTTCCTTTAAAGGGTCAAGAATACATTTAAGACTTTTTAGTGCGTTTTAGTTTTGAAGTCAGTTTTTACATTTTTTAGAGTATTTTTTTTTTATACCCGCTTTAGGTGTAATTCGTTGTAAAACGTGTAACATTAAATGCGATGAACCTGAAAATAGGTTGATTGGAATAACAAGCAAAATCTATTGAATCACTTTAATAAGGGTCACATTTTTCGAGAAATCTTCATTACAATGTTGCCCTGTCTATTTATTAATAAGACAATCCATCACGGGCGCAACCCCCCCAAAATACATAAACAAGCAACGATTAGACCTTTATTAGCGTAGATATACTAGTATATGCTATACTAGTATAGTAATCATAATAATGTCAGCGCGGCGCAGCGGCCTGGTGAATACATACCAATTGGTCTTTTGACAGAGCATCGTCGTCCGCAGAGCAAGAAATGATCAGAAGTGCCAGTGAAAATAAAATACCACATTAAACCTTAAGTTATCTTTAATTATTTTTTTCTTTCAAATTTAGGTCAATAGAATTTGAAAATCATTTGGGGTGTCTAAGGTTTTGCGCATTTAACATTACACGTAGTAGATTTGTATATAATTATAATTTAATAAGAGAACAAACGTGAATACGTCATGACTTTCTGGTTATTAATGTGAACGTCAAGAGTTGGTTGGTTATTGTGGTTATGCATCATGATCAAACCTTCACAAAATCACAACACCAATTTTTACGTCACGGATGACGATAAACTTAAAGTGAACAGAAAACCCCGTGTTTTATAAGATTTTATAATATAAGAACGATTTTGCTTCGATTGTGTAGGTTGGCAATGCACATTTTTTAAAAGAGTACAAAATTTATCAATGAGATCTTATAAGCTTGATAAAATTCTGGAACATGACATATTAAACAATTAGATTGGAAATAGATTTGATTAGTAGATTGGAATTGTAATAAAATGAGTCTAATCGATTACTATTCTCGGTTGTTCGGCAATTAAATGGATATTTCTACTCAGACGATGTGAACAATGAGCGGTTTTCTTGACATTAGATTTTTATATCATCGAGAAATGGCCTACCGCCGTCACTTTAGTACATATTTTTTAAACTTCATTTTTAGGATTACCTATTGCAGGCAGAGGGTAATTGCTTTTCGCCAACGTTAATAATAAACTGTAAAACAATATTATTGTGTACCTTTAATAAATAAAGGATTTTGTTATGACACAAATAAAGTATTTTAATTAATCTTAATGTCATTATTTAATGTGAAAAGTAAAAAAAGTGCGTAAGTTAGTATATTTGCTGAAGCACTTTTTTTCTTTGTCTGTGGTTTTTCGCCAACGGGGAAAAAGTTCCTAAAGTTATCCTAGCGCCATCTAGTGAAAGCTATAAAGTGATGGGAGATAGCTGCAAATTACTTGTACTATGACAAATGACAACTTCTCATATGTATTATAAATAACACTTGTAAAATTTATTCTTCTTCTTATCGTGTCAATGGTAAAGCGAATTAATTTTATTGTGCCCAGAAATGGGCGACGTGGATTGCCTTGTCGTGAGCACACATAAGGTTTTCTAGCAAGCACAAATCAGGGCACGCAGGACAAGACAACAAATAGGACATGACTTATGTAGTGGACCCGCAAACACAAGACTTTATGAAGCTTCTGCGGATTTTAAGTCTTTGACTCACCGTACAGTAAAAAATGCAAATCGTAAAGAAAAAATCATTTATGAATATTTTTCTAGGGCAGTCACAATATCTTACAGGTTATTTATGTATTTTTCCGGCTAAAGTCTTGTCATCTTACAAAATGATAAAAATTAAATGTAGCCTTAGTAATAATCTAAGGCTACATTTCACTTGGGCTCCAAAGCACCTATCAACTTTAAAAAGCTTGTCAATGATATTTTAAAATTGTTACCTCGTTTAGTGCCGAGCACTCGGGCGCAAGTGCGCGAGAACCATTCCAGTGGTACCGCCCACTCGGGCCCGAATGTTTACGGCGATGTCTTTTTCTGACGTCATTTTATTCAACGGGTAATGTTAAATGCGCAAAACCTAAAACAGTTTAATTGGAATAACGAGCAGAATCTATAAACCACTTTTTAATATGGGTCAAATTTTTCCAAAAACCTTCATTAAAATGTTGCCAAGTCTATTTATTAATAAGACAAGCCATTGCAAGCACAAACCCGCCCAAATACACATTACCGTGACGTTATCTTCAATGCTTAGTTTTTGAGCGTAGATTGTTACAATAATAATGTCGCAGCGGCCCGATGATATATCATCGGCTACCGACTCCATCTCGTCGCCCGCAAGGCAAGAAATTAACAGGAGTGCCAGCAAAATCAAAATACCACATAAAACCTTAACAATCACTCTAAATAATTTTATTTCTTTTTAATTTTAAAAATCATTTGGGTATCTAAAGGCACGCTGTGTGCCGATCACAAGATCGTCTGTTCTTTCTTGTCGGTGAAACTTATGGTTTATTTAAATTATTCGCTGATTAATGCTTATTTATCGATGGTAAAACAAATCCCTATCAGTAATAATATAAATCAATCAGCCATAAAATAACATCTTGATAAACAAAATGGGTATTTGTTACAATGCCATTCGATAAACTCTTCATCGATAATCGGGGTTTAATCTTTGAAATCTTTGTTTTATCTTTACTCATTATGTACAGTCGACAGCATATCAGGCTACCCACTGTTGTTGCAAACTAACCCTTAGTATAACTGCATAAGATACCGCAAAGTTTACCTCGACGTAATTCCGTACATTCAATAAAGATCTATTGGAAAATTGGGAATTAAAGCAACAATGATGACATCATATTTATCTTTTTACAAATCGATTTACAAATTACTAATCATTTCTTTGACAAATTTAAGCTTAATAATTAGAAAATTGGTCTTTGCATAGGAGTTTGCCTTGCTTTATGCTTGCTTGTATGTTTATAAATATTTTCACTTTTATGAAATTTCCATTTTTTCGTAATATAGATAGATATAAACAGTTAAGGTCATAAATATCAATGATATCCTTCCTACTCACCCTCTGCTATATGCCTTAACGTATGAAGATGATCTCATCAATAAACTCAACGTGTGTACACGCAGATATGTTACGTACATTAAATGTATGTGTGTGTATGTATGTCTTAATGACGCGTATTAAGTACGTGGGAAACCTGATGGGTAAATGTTAACAATGCGCTATTACATACACATGTTCGCACTTTGAAGCCATCTATAAGACATTTCATTAGTTATGTGGCTCAGATTTATCGTCGAACTGATTTTGAGAGGAAATATTTTAAGTCGTTTTTAGAACTAGTGTTCACGAATTTGATTTTTCTTGCGGACATGTACACCTCCTTTGTACACTATGATTTGTGCAATAAAGTCTTTATGTTGCACTACAGTGTTACTGAATCACTTATAGCAGTCCATAGAGTGCATCTTGTGCATCTTATATTGCATACGTGAAAGATCTTCTTCTTAACAACATATTCACCGAGATGTGTCTAAACACATGGAAGAAAAATCCTTTTTTCAAAACAAGTCTGGCTAATATTCATTTATAAAAATGTTTTATTATATCTATAAAAGAAACTGGAAGAATGACATTTTATGAATTACATTTTATGATTTTTTTCACAATCAGTGTTGCAATATTGGATCCCTGATAATATAAAACATTGGATGGTACATGGTACTACTAAAGGTAGCTAAGTTCCTCCATAGAAAAGACTTCAACGAGAGATTTTCTTTAAAACTCGATTTTTCTATATGTAAATATAAAAACAATGTTCTGATATTGAACTTGCAATTAGAATTTTCATGCATTGAAAATTTTTGTTACGTAATATTATACAATAACCAAACATATCTTAAAGCTTGCCAATAGAATGCATTTAATAAATGTATGCGTCTGCACCGACAATAAACTTATATCTGCAACGTGACATGTATTAATATTAGCCATTCTATTTATAAGCGACGTTATGTAAGCGGGAATGCCAACTGACTAACGTCTTGTGTCATTACAAAATCCATTCATGTATGATCGCCCACGCTATTATGAACGATATTTTTGCAATGTCTTTTGAAATGTTTCAGTGTCCACAACGCACTAAGTGTCACCTAAAATATACATAGTACAATGATATTGTGTTCTTAATACAATATCATTGACATAGTATAGTCAAGACAAGGTAAAGTCTTAGACCCAAGCATTCGTGAGATAGTGGCATGTAATAGAAAGAAAAAAAAGGCCTTTAAAGCAACCAGTAATCAATTCTAAATGGTTTTAATTTATGATTTTTTTTCGATAATAATCATGACTAGAAAATATTGTGTTAGACAATATTTAAGCTGAGGTAATGCTTTCAGGGGAGAAAATTATTATTGATTGTTATTTTAAAGTTGAATTGGCACGGTAAACGCTTAAGTTACCACGTGATGCTCAAATCATATTATATTAATGGCACTTTTATGGCCTAATGGACATTATATTAGATGATTAAGAAAACGTAAATGACGGTGTCCGCCATCAGGGATTAAGTTAGTTAGGTATTATGTATGACTTCATGCATTAGGGCTACCACAATTGTAGTAGCAACAAAATGAGATAAGTCGTTAAAGAATTAAGTATTCTACATACAAAATACCACCTCCTGGTACATACGGAAAGTTTAAAGTAAAAATTTGAGAGCTTCATTATAACAAATACATTATACATTTTGTTAATTATTTATAACAAGTATCTATACTATCAAGTATAAAAAAGTAAGTGTAAGTGTAAAAAAACGCACGGATTTTATTTCAAGAGTTTACTGAACGTTCTCAAAAAATACTCAATTAATTTGGTAGACTACGCGACCCTACATAAATAGGTGTGCAGTTATATTAAGACCAAGATTTATAGTCATCAAACGGCAGTTTATGTAGGCCACAGGCCCTTCTGTCTTGTCGTGACATCCTCAATTACTCAAGGTCTTACGATTCGTTAGAAGTGTCAATTGAAGGATTAAGGATATGCAGCCGTTGTTACGGGTTTTCCGAAAGAGCACGTGTATTTTATAATCTGCTAAAGACGAGGGATGTTATGGGCTGACACATCGGTATACATAAGTTGGTAACCTGCTTCAAAGTGTTGTAAACGTCTCGTAAGCAAAAAATATCTTTTACTGCTGTAGATCTCTTGGTCTGGTATGTATAATAATGAAATATCTAAATAAAGTGTTTCAAAAGCGTAAAGATTAATAGCAGTCCCCTTAGCCGATTTTGACTGCGGTGGCGAAAATGACTAACCGCGCGGGACATATTATAGTGCACAAGTGTGTGTGCAAACGCAGGTGCACTCTCTATTCCTTTCACTCTCATAGCCCGACAGGATAGCAATCTGACAAGACCGGAGAGAGATCAGGCGCAGGACCAATGGCTTATCGTGCTTTACGCAGACACGGGGGTGGAACACCGCCAACTTCGAAACTCCGGGTTTCCTTAAGAATTTCTGGAGAGAAAACAGCAGGTATATGTTTTTGGCCCTACCTGGGAACCAATCCCTCTGGCGCAGCCGTCGCTTTAAATTGCAACCCACTTAACGCTGCATAAGCGAGGCAATTAGACGGATAAAGAATATTTACTTGTCAAAAGAAAGTTACTAATATATTATTATCAGGTGTTTTTATTGCTTTAGAATGTTTTTAACACTCACAGTGTCATATTTTATATTCATAAAGATGAAATAAGAGCCGTCTGTTTCGGTGTTCGGCTAGATGGCGCTAAGCGTCACGCAATTGACGTTTTCATAAGAAACCACAAATTTCGCAGGGTCGGACTAACAGCACGGTAGCTCAATTGGTAAGAGCGTTTGGCCCGGTTTGCCAAAAGGTTGCTGGTTCAAGTCCCGCCCGTGCGCAAATTTTTGGTTTCTTATTTCATCTTTATGAATATAAAATATGACACTGTGAGTGTTAAAAACATTCTAAAGCATTAGATAGCGAAGCGACATCAATTTCCAAGTTGAATTTATTCTGTAAAGAATAACTGCTTGGGCCATCTGTTTCATAAACAGACGGCTAGATGGCGCTAAGCGTCACGCAATTGACGTTTTCATAAGAAACCACAAATTTCGCAGGGTCGGACTAACAGCACGGTAGCTCAATTGGTAAGAGCGTTTGGCCCGGTTTGCCAAAAGGTTGCTGGTTCAAGTCCCGCCCGTGCGCAAATTTTTGGTTTCTTATTTCATCTTTATGAATATAAAATAGGTGTTTTTATCTTATCATAATGGCACAAGGTCAGATATTATGATGATGAATACCTACATAATTAAATTCACATAATGTCAAATGTCAGAGTGCAAATAGCATTGAGTGTTTACTTATTTTTTGACTGTTTTCATTAATTTATCAGACAACTGGAAATTCGATTAACTAGTCTATTATTAACTCTTAACAAAACAGAATTAAGACAACACGCAAAAAAATAAAATTAAAATAACTAAAAAAAACAACACCCTTATGTAGCTCTGATTTATTATACACAAGTTATGCACACAATTAACATCTCTAATGTGTAAGTTAGTTTGGCTCATACAAAGTTATCAATTATTTGATCGGTTATATAGTAAAGTACTCGTATTTTGTGTGTAATATATTTATAATTTAGTAGATAATAAGGCATTGAAATACAATTCTTGACTGTAGAAGTTTTAGCCATCATTAAGAAATAATGTTTTTATATTCAATTTCTCAAAAAAGATTTATACGTACAAGATATAGGTGAAATATCTTATCTTATGTCATTTACTAAAGGGTTTTTATTTATTCTATAAAAACATTATGAATCTTCTTTCTTTAACATTCAACATGAATCGTCTTTTGCAAAGCTATCTCCGGTGTCAGTTTGGTGTGCCATTTAAGACAAAAGGTTGCATAATAATTTAAAAAAAGAGTATATCTTTATGGGCTATGACTATGCTAACCCCGGTGTCAGTTTGGCACGCTCTTTTTGGGACCCCCTGTTTAGACCCGACTTTGTTCTGAACATCATTAAAAGAGTGAATGACACCAGAATTTTACATCCCAGATAGTACGAAAAAAGTTTCTGAGGTATACCCAGAAACTTACGGTCCTATGCACAAAACAGGAACGAAACTTGTTTGTTGAAAAAAGTTCATACTTGAGGTATTTTTTTATGGTAAATTCAATTGGTATAAAGGTTAATAAATTCAGATACACAAAAAAGTTTTTTTTTCTAATTTAGTTTAGAATTAAATGTAAACAGATAAGAAGTAAACTACATGATAAAACTACATGATCTTTTTAAGAATTTAAGTGCATTTTATAAAGGCCAGTACTATTATTTAGGTGAATGAAGTCCATTTCGTTTTCTTGAAAAGTA
Organism: Pyrausta purpuralis; assembly: GCA_963924145.1. Lineage (NCBI taxonomy): Eukaryota > Metazoa > Arthropoda > Insecta > Lepidoptera > Crambidae > Pyrausta > Pyrausta purpuralis. The sequence goes on along the minus strand of OZ001645.1, from coordinate 22,833,651 downwards.
AAATTTTACACTTAGGAGATCTTAAGGTTGCAACGACGATAATAACAACGTAAGATAGACTATGACTATCTATCTATAGACATATGAGTTAAAAAAATAATTAAAGTTTTAATTAGTTCCGACCTTATAAATGGAAATCTAAAAAACAATAAGCTTTAAAAACTCTGATGATTAAATTCAACTGACTGATCGTACAAAAAAGTTCGTAGGTCATGTGATCTCTTTTACTTTAGTTCGGTGTAATAATGTCCGAAAAAAATATTTACCTATAGGTACTTAGGCAATTTTATCACACCTAAAAAACATAGTTATTTCCTCACAGTAATTAGGATCATACCTGATAATTATCAACGCCATAATAGTCGCCAAAACCGTCACACGAAACAAACAATTGCATTTTTAATCACTCGCAAACTAATTAACACCTTTTATTTATTTACAAAACTTTTACTCTGCACCGTCCGACCGCTTGGTTGTAAATGCCAGTTTTTTTATGTGCGTAGTTCAATATCATCGGGTTTCACGATAAGTACTTATCTGTGAGTTATCTGTGAGCAAAGTTCGGCTGATACGCGTCGGGCTGAACTGTAATCGTGATGTGACAACGCCATATAAGGTCAACGCTATTTTCATTCATTTACGGTCACGTGAGGGAAAAGTAATGAAAACTGAAAGAACGAACGAAAAAAAACTTAAAAAGTTCACCAATGGAAATGAGTAATTTAAACTTTAAGCCGCAGTCATCAACAGTGTTAAAATACAATCCATGTAATTTTATATTAAAATAATTATCATGTTTTCATTGGTTTCGCAAGATTTTTATATTCTCAAAGTTTCAAGGAGAAGCTAGACAGAAGTATGATGAGTATGCTCTCTCACGTTTTTTACTTAAGACAGCCCAACTTTTATATAAACTTCTTATGAAAATAAAAGAGTCCTCATTAAGAACGTAGCACAAGGAACATTTCAAAGGCTTTTCCTCCTTTTGTTTACTGGTCAATTAAATAAGCTCTTCTTAAAGGTACTACTTTACCAGTAATGAAAGATTCGTAATAAATATAGAACAAAAAAATATATAATCATTATTTCTCCTACTCTTCACAACTTAGCAAATCTGGTCCGATTTTCCAAGAAACATGACGTAACCATGGTTGATCGATTCAGTTGTTTAACGTCATGGTATGTACAAGTTATCGCTAGATGGTGCTGACTTTCGTATGTAGATGGCGCTTCTAGACCATTTAGATGATTAAAATGTAACATTAATGTATTTAAATAAACCAATATTTGTAAAATTTTGAATGCTTGTTTTATCCATTGTTTTGACACGAGTACTTAGAAGAAATAAAACTTATGTAATTAATTTTGGTTTCATGAGAACTCATACTAAAATATTTAATCTAAGTACCAAGTCTATATTATATTAAAAAGAATCATGTTTATACCAAAAAAATAAAATAAAGCAAAAGTGCACACAAATGATTTCCACCAACAACAACGAGGAGGCTTTGCGAGCTTGCGCGGGCGCAACCGGTTGGCAAGGCCTTCGGTTTTCCCGCGCGATCGCAAAATGGCCGCCGTCTCAGAACAGTCGGCAAAGAAAATAACTTGATTGTATATTAACAATTAAGTTACTAATAATAACTAATGAAAATAGTTTAATAATAAGAATATACATTTATTTATTTTCACCACCAAAGGATACATTGTTTAGTTACAAAGAAATTGATGACATTACGCCAACATTATATTTTTTTATTTATCTTAGGTTAATTATATATATTTTTTAATATATGCAAAACCAATGGTTGACTTTTGACCTTTCGTCAGTTAAAAAAAACATAATTTCATGAAGCACACTTGTACTTTATCTGTTAAACAATTACAAGCAACAATAAAACTTGTATTTATATTAAACTTGCTAATCAGGTATAGCAGATCACGTTTTTGCATAATAACACAACGTGTTCTAGTTTCTATTCATGATATATTATTTGTCTTTTTTGAGAGCCTTTTTTTTTTTTAAATTGCTCTCCCAAGTTGAGAAAATCTGTAAAAATGAATACGTTGCTAATGACGGCCAGTGTACGTACAGTGGCTAGCACATCAGGTTACTTAAATTTGTTGCAAACTAGCCCTTATTACAACTGAGTAAGATACCGCAGTGTTTACCTTGACGTGCTGTTGTCTGTACATAAGCGTGTGTTTACCTACTTAATGCATGAACTGTTTGGTGTTTTATTTTAAAATTGATTGATCAAATCAGCCATGGTTGAATTATTGGGTTGTTTACCAATGTAACATTTAAGAGCCAGACAAGACCCCTGCTGTTTATATTTCCATCCATCAACCGTTTGTTAAAACAGTTTATTCAGAAACAGAAATCTGATTTGAATTTAAAATATCTAATTCTTGCCGGTGTCGAGCTTTGTTCAAGTTTGCATTTAACCACTAGACGCCATGTACTTTAGTTGCAAACTAGCCCTTATTTCAACGGCATAAGATACCGCAGTGTTTACCTTAACGTGCTGTTGTCCGTACATATAAAATAGAATTTCTTTGTCCCCACTAATAGTAGTTCTGCCTTGCTTATAAGATTACCTACACTAATTTTTAGGGTTCCGTAGCCGAATGGCAAAAAACGGAACCCTTATAGTTTCATCAAGTCTGTCTGTCTGTCTGTCTGTCTGTCTGTCTGTCCGTCCGTATGTCACAGCCATTTTATTCTGTAACTATAAGCACCACACTGTTGAAATTTGGTAGGAAGATGTATCCTGTTAACCGCTTTACGATTCTTATACAAAAAATAAAAAAATATGACATTTAAGAGGGGGTTCCCATACATTAAACTAAAACCAAAAAAAAACTTTTTTTGTCAAACCGATTCGTGTGTGATAGATATATAGGTCTTTTAAAATGACACTGAGGTTCCTAAAACCATTTTCTTTTAAAGTCTAACGTTTCATAGCTAGACGCTTCCAAAGTGGTAAAATGGGCGTCCCCCCCCCCCATCTAACTTCTAAACAAATACGTAATGTAGATCTTAACAAATACTTTCAACGAAAATTGGTTCGGACGGAATCGAACGTAAGTTAAGAAGAGAAGAGTAAGAAAAGTTTTTGAGATATAGCACATTTTCAACAATCGCAAACATAACTTTGTACTTCATACAAACACTATGAAAAACAAAGTTATATTTGCTGTCCACAAAATATCGTGGATTTTACTAAGTGGAAATAAGTGGATTCCCAAATTCAGTTAAAGTTGGCACGGAACCCTCAGTGCGCGAGTCCGACTCGCACTTGGCCGGTTTTTTTGGAATAAAACTTAAAATACAGGGTAACTATACATATGTACTAAAACTTATTATACGAAATAAGGACTCTATTAGGAATGTATGCATTGGAAACTTAACTAATTTACTCTCTTTTGATAAAATTATCGAACACATACTAGCGCAACTGAAAAATAACACACACTGCACATAGAAAATTGAAATCAAAATCTAACCTACGTAACCTTTTTATGAAAAAGGCGGAAAATATCAATACAACCTCAGTTTTCTTTGTCAGTAAGCCAACGTCTTGTTAAAATATCTCTGCAACGGACAATTACTCGATAATACATAATCACAATCATAAGAATCAGGCAGGCAAGGCCGTCGCCAAGCACGACGCGTAATCAACTTTAGAACAACGCCATTGAAAATAAACTCTATATTCATAACCATAAGAGTGCTTCTAGTAAACTTTATATATTTGAATATAGGAGCCTGTGACGCAAATAGCTTGTTTCCCTTTCACCGACGCGATTGGGCGGCGCACGCGCATGGCTACAGATTAATCGATATACGCCTACGTATCGATTATTTGTATCGATATACTTAATCAGAGCAACAAGTAGGGAAAATTCTCGGTTTAAAACCGTTTTCACTATCGCCTTTAAATTACTCTTGTTGATGCATGTGTCCTATATAGCGTCAATAAGTGTCAGCTTTACAATAAATGCGTATAAAGTGATCTGACGGTCATTTTTCTCTCAAAGATCTTGATAAGATTCGATCGGTATTTCAACTCACTAAAAATACTTTTAAAGCGTTTCTTGGATATTTCAATCCAAATATTCCAATCCATTTTGACGATTATTATCTTACTGACCAGAGATTACACCTGAAAATTTGATATTTCTTTGTAATCTATAAAGCCACATTCCTTATATTTAGTTATGTATATTGATCAGTTAAACGAACTTAAATTCCAAAAAACATGTAAGTTAACAGTAAGTTTACAGGATAGAGTTTAGTTTAGTGAGGCGGATTTAAAGCTTTCTCAAGATATTTGAGTCGAAAGTATTCACTGGTAAAAGCCATTCAATACCATCAATGTATCTTCTACCGTCAGTAAAATATTAACTTAAACCGACAGTTAAAGTTCAAATATATACCTTTATATCAAATATATCTTATATGCAAAAAATATCGTTAAACTGATTTTAAATTTACTTTAAAATAAATATTGGAAACAAATCAGATACATCGTTCTGATACCAAAGTAAAATTAGCTAATGCACTTGTGTTATGGAAATCAGACACAACGGTGGTACCACAACACTCAGACCCGACACAATATAGAAAATTTGGATTTCTGTATTGATCCGACCGGGAATCGATTTTTTACAAGTGCTAGTCCTTTTTTAAGGTAGAAAAACGCATTAAGATGCATACCCTCTCGTTAAAAATGTAGTATTTAGAGAGCTTCTGTGTTTTGTAAATACTATTAGACTTTATAAAAGAAAGAATCTGTAATTCTGTAATATTCCCATATTTACAGAAAGTTAGCATGTATCTGTCATTTCAACAAGACGAGTGGTGTTAATATTATTAACACTGTCCCATATAAAAAATAGGTTAGTGTTGATGACAACTGATAACAATTCAATAATATTTATAATAGAAATCTTCTAGAAAGAGTTGATCATAGTCTTGTAATTGTTAATTACTTAAATCTTATAAAGTTTAATGCTCATTTGAACGTTGATTTCAGACACTATAAATCGTTGACCTTAGAGGTACTTACAAATTATTAATAATCATAAGCAATTGCAAAAACAAACCCTTTCAAAATCAATAGTAAAGCAAAGCAAACACTAGAAAAAATCATATTACATTCTGTTAAAACCCTCCTGAATTATGAATGGCGATACACGCTGCATAAAAATTGATACAACCGTCACGCTCTTAACTTTTCAGGCTAAGAGATCGACTTGCAAAACACCTCATTACTATCATGAGTTGACTCATTATTGCCCAATTTGGACTCTCCGAACTATAGAACGAGAGAATTTTGAGATATTTTCCTGCTAGCGACCACTTTCGCAACATGGTGATTCAGTGTCCAAAGATCGGTCGGCGAGTTGCGAAAATAATTGGAGGTGCTATTTGAAGTTATGCACTTGTTTGGTAATGGTAAAATCCGCTTTTTGTAACATCAGTTTGAGGTTTTTAGTTCATAATTACAAAACAACTTAAGTGTGCTAAGCTTACAGAGTGACTAATTTAAATATTACCAATTTTGATTATCGTCTATTATTACAAAAAATGACGTAGTCTTGCACTTTCTATATATATTCTTGATTATTAATAATAATATCTACTTGAACATTTACTGTGATCACATAGTATAAAACAAAGTCGTTTTCCGCTGTCTGTATGCATGTAGACAAAACATGCAGAGCTTTTAAATTTGTACCACCTCTATCTTGACCATGTTTTAAGCAAATAAATATTTCATTTCAAATGTATGCTTAAATCTTTAAAACTACGTAACGAATTTTGATGCGATTTTTAAATAGGTGAGAGTGATGGAAGAGGAAGGTTTATATGTAAAATGCATGCATAATTTATTAGTAAAACACTGAAAATATTAGGTTGCTAAGTAAAGTTATAATTTGCGCTTACATTGCAAACGCTTTCTAAACCCTACGAGATTGATCAAACATTGCAACCGTGCGAAGCCGGGGCGGGCCGATAGTTACTAAATATAATAATTATAATCATTGAAGTCTTAATTAAGGAAAAACATCAACAATAATTAAGAATCAATTTAACAGATCCCGGTACTAGAGAGTGAAGAATGTTTCAGAAGTATAACATTCATTAACGATACTTGCAGTTACTTCACCGACCTCGAATATGGCGGAACTTTTTCTTCCTACTGCGTCATTAATAAGTTATAATTATGCAATAATATCATAAACTGATATGCGACGCACTTTAATGGTGACAATAAAATTTAATTAACTACCTGTCATTAAACAGAGCTATCAATAAGTGCTTACCCATTTTAATTTCAAACAAAAGAATTAACTGTCAATCCATGTCTTTTCATATTAGAAATGAATAAACTTAAAACTACTTCCACTCTATCTCACTTTTATCCTGACTTAGTATAGAGCATTTCAAAACGGTAACCTTAGTAATTAGTACTTATATAGAGCCTTGTGTCAGAATTTAATATTCATTGTTTTTTATACATTACAGTTTGTATCTAGACGAGTTAATTTTCCTTTCTTTTTGTAAGAGTGAATATTTCTTTCTTTTTTTTGCTCCGTTTTGATGTTGTTTTTTTTACAAACCATTATATCGTTTGTTTATTCAAAAACAAATTCCTTTTCGTTCAGTTCCTTAGTTTTATGTCAATGCGAAGTCTCATCACGTAACGCAGTGGACAGTAGCTTCGTCCTCGACCTCAATAACAAGTGAAAATCGGCGCCCGCGCAGCCCTGGGTAACTGTTGTCTGTACTAAGAATTGTTGCGAAATAGATGACTAAGCTAAGAATGCGTGAAGAATGAAGATGATGAGATGTGTAAATGAAACGAATTATAGTGAATTTTTGGTACCAAGACAATATGTAACCGACTCTTATGATTTGCAATAAAAAATACTTTCATAGAGTAATTAAATCGACTTGCGTTGATTCCATGGCTCCATCTCATTTTTCTTGTGCTGGAGGCGCTGCTGCTTTCACCGAGTCTCTCAAACGGCGCAAATATGCTAGGCTAAGCAGCTCTTAAATGTTTGAGCTGTTTAGGGTTGAGACTCTTGGGCCGTGGGGGCCTAGTGCACATTGTCTGTACAATGAATTAGCCAAGCGGTTAATTGATTGTACGGGCATTGTCCAAAGAGCTGGCGCGTTTTTAGGCCAAAGGATTAATTTAGCAATCCAAAGAGGAAATGCACCCAACCTTCTCGGCGCCATGTTGCGATCGCAGGTTTCAGATATGGGAAATATTTTTTTATTTGATATGTACCTACTATAGCTACTAACTTTATTAATTAATTAATTTAACTACTTTTCAGTTCTGTAAGAACTTAATCACGGTAATGAGTAAAATCTCCGTAAGCATTGATCGTAATAATTTTTGATAGTTCATGTATCAAATGAAATTAAAATTGAATGTTACTTAAAAAAAAACAGTTACAACGTACATAAATAAGAATGCAATAAATAAAAATTTTAAAACCCCATTTAACTGCAGCAATAAAATAGAAGCAAGGCGGAAAAATATTCAAAAGAAATGAGGGTACCTCCATTAAATTATAATGACAAGACAGAAGTCAAGACAAAAGTAATTTCCAATTAAGATTTACAGAAAAACAAATTTCGAGCGCTTTCGGCAAATGTACGAAGCTTGATATTTAATCGCTATTTATCTACTGTATATTATGTACATTAATAAAAATCGTATAGTCCTTTTATGCATTACGGACACGGCACTTTGCAAAAAGTAAAGAGGGTCAGCAACAAAAACTGATTAAAGGTTGAAGCAGATCTAACCCCCGTGACGGGAACAGCATCGTATCTACTTGAGGCGTTCAGTATTCTTTAGTATCAAACTCCATACTGCAACGCGTATCAAAATCGAAGCGTAACCACCTCGGTTCGTGATCAACACAGGACCCACTCCGTACGCGTTGTCACGCGCTTACGGCTAGCCGTACCGTTCAATTTTCGTCGACTATCCACCCTGTCAAACGTCCTGTCATTCACAAGGAGAAACGTCACAATTTGTAGCAAACCAAACCGTCGAGGCGTCTTCTATCCCTAGATGTTGATGATCCCCCGAGTTCCTTAGAGTTGACACCCGTTTAATATCAATACGGTGCTGTTTCCTTTACGAGTGGGTTGATATGCCTCAACCTTTATTCAAATAGTTTAGCCGCGTCCAATGAGACAAATTGTTTTGATTTTACTGTAACATTTTAAATGAATGTATCCGAAGCGAGTCGAAACTGATTGAGGTACTTTTTGCTATTATAAATGACTTGACTTTATTTAAATTTCAGAGTTCAAAAATACCTCGATGCATAGCCTGATTATTATGACAGTGAGATATAAAAAGTAAGCAAGCTATCACTACGTCCAAATCTGTAAAAACTGTACACCTTACTCCAAATTATATGGCCGTTTTCATTTTCGTAGTAACTAGTAACGAAACGGCTACATTATTTTGACAAAGATGTACAATTTGTGAAAATTTTGGGGTAGGTTTGTCTTGTGAGTAATGTTAGGGCGTGTAGATTTAGAAGCTTAGCTCTACTCTCCATACGATTTTTTTGAAACATCTATACCAATATTATAAGGCTAAGAGTTTGTTTGTTTGAACGCGCTACTCTCAGGAACTACTAGACCGATTAAAAAATACATTTTATTTATCGAGGAAGGCTTTAAGCTATAAAACATCACGCTGCGACGGGAGGGGAGGGAGAAAACTCATAACGCGCGAACCAAGTCGCGGGGGACGGCTAGTTTTACATAAAAAACTTTCTGGCCGGTTGTTATTATAAAGCGGGATTACAAAGAAGAACACCAAGTAAATAAACTAGTTTTCTATACCTACTAGGTACTAAAAGGTAATAAGCGCATAAAAATATTTCTTTAAATCTGTTAAACCTTAAAACAACGACGTCAATTCTTACTAATTAACATATAAATGCTTTTAAATACTCACTATTAATGCTTATACCTCACTTTACCGCGCATGATTCAGATTGAAAACCAGGTAATAAAATTAAAGTACCGAAACAAAAAACCTATATGGTCAAAGGCGTCAGAACTCAAGATAATTTTATAATTTTGCTATGTACTTAGTTTGCAAAAAAAATCTGCGGGCTTATTTCGTCTTGCCTTATTCGATGTTAAACAGAGGAGCAAAAATTTTTAATCAATGATTCTACAGAGAATTACGTAGTTACCTTGACCTGGTGAGTGCTCTTTAATGCTTTAACTCAGAGAGGTAGTAATCCAAATTTTGTAATCCCTAATCCATGTATATTAAAATCATTAACTCGTTGTAGCAAATGATAACGTCAAGTTCTATGATTGGACACATTTGTATGCAATACATTGCTGGTTCTATTTATTTTGTTAGAAAATGTTAATAAAATTATTTTCATTTTAGTAAATTTAATCACTCTAAATTTTTTTTTGCTTCTATTACAAATTGCTAATTTGACAGTAAAGCAGAGCTGTTTATCTGTGTAAGCTGCATCAAAATACGCACACTGTTCTGTATTGTGGGTATAATTTGCAAATAACTGAGCATAAAATAAAATCCAGATCCATTTTTTATACCTTTATGCGTTGAAGTGCGACCCGTACATTTATGAACGCAAGTAAAGTTCGCTGGTAACTTTTAGTACCTTAACATTGAGATCATAATAGCGTGCTTATTTACTGACAGACTGTATTTAACTACAGAGTTGTTTACAATTTGACCAGCTAGTTTTTGCAGGCTTCGACCTTCAAAGGGCACTTCCGAGTTCTTGTGAAGTACTTTGTATAGGCCTTTGTCGGATGGTTTCTAAAAGATATATAGGTGTATAGCGTTGAAAAATAATAATAAATTATTTTCAATAAAATCAGGACTGTTACCTCTTAAATAAATGTCAGTATTTTATTTCTACGGAAGAACCCTATTTAAAAGACCTTATTTACAACCTGATGAAACATGATTTGACAGATCACGCTATATTATATTTTACAGGCTTTTATTGAACTTGCAATATATGTTTGTCCGGATGAAATCTTGCAACTTAATTTTGAACCAGTTATCTTCAACCAATTGAGCTCAAAGTTCGTGTTCACGCTAAGTTGAAATGACAATGCATGGTTGGCTATGCAATGTCATTGTAAATCCAAAATAGCGGATTATCCAAGATGATGGAGTGGTATTTTTTTCTGCACTCTCACAATATGGGTATCGAATAAAAGGGTTTGCAAAGGAGAATACGAAAAAATATTCTACGTCATATTAAAGCTAGTATGGCCGATTTTACAACATGACGGGCTAGTATTTTTTTACCACAGTATGGTAACAAACAAAAGGACTAGCTAAGTAGAACACAAATAATAACTTTAAAATACGAATAAATTAACTCAAGTGACCAAAAAGATGAAAATAAACTTGCGATTTCGCATGTTATTTATAATATTATTATTATTAAACAATATAATATTAATATTCGTACCATTTAAGTATTATTAAATTCTTATTATATTGATAATATTCGTTTACACTGAGTCGGAATTGAGCTGCTTGGAAATTGAACGGCTAAAGTTGGATCGCAATACACCCCCTGGTTATGATGATACAATATGAAATGACTTAACGTACTACGTGAATAAAATCTCTCTTATATAAATACACATCAATATCGCGACTATTTTTATGCCCCTGTCTGTCTGTCGCAGTAGTTACCTACAACGCGTTCAGAGTAGACAAAAAACGAAACTAGAGCTGTTTAAATCGTGATCCGATAATGAGGTACATTTATTTTGTTGACCCTAAGATTAAGCTTTATGCCGGAAATAGGTTAGATTTTATCTGACACATTGTTCTTACAGAATAGATGAAGCAAGGACTCAGATCAGGAAGTTCGTTTATTTACCAAAAGGACTAAGGTCATCTGCATCATGTATATCAGTGATCTATACCAATATTATAAAGCTGAAGAGTATGTTTGTGTGAACGAAAAAAATTTTTTTTTTCTGCTGAATAGCTTATTTATCGTGGAAGCTTCAAACATCGCGATACGATTCGTAATAGCAAAGCATAAATAAAACATGTTGGGAAAACTTATTTTTTAATAGAGCTTTCGTTGCGTACGCATTAAAAGTATTTTTTATTAGTCATTTCACAAAGTCACCTTTGAGTTTTTGTCTAACATTATTGAGTATGAAGACCACAACGGCTAGATGGTGGCACCTAGATTCATAATTTCACTACCAACGATGCCAGTCACTTATTTACCAATACAATTATCTGCGTCTGCGCAGAAAGCGCAATAATTGAGGTAATGGTACGCGCCACGCATCATAACCTGCTGAGTATAGTCGCATCTAAATTGGAAATTATTAATTACTCTCTAAGCTCGTAGCTGTAAAAAAATATCTTTATAGCTGTAGCCGTGCACTGAAAGTCAGAAATTTCAATAAATGCATGTTTATGATAGTCAGGGGCTATTGTGCAATTTGTATACGAAAAAAGTTCACTGGCCATTGTATAACGATATTTGAATAGGAGTGGTCTTTTAAGATTGAAAATGTTTATCCTGGAATCATTTTTTTTTAATTCATATATTGAAGCATTTTGAGAAAATGATTAGGCAAGCAAACATGTCACGGTATTAATCGTGTACATGTTTAAAATAATATATATGACAATAGTTATTTAAAAAACTTATTGTAGCAATTTCATGCTACTTGGACTATCTACTAATATAACTTATCGCTGACGGTAATACATGGCAATTATGTTTTTGTTCAAAACTTGTCATACACATAAGACGAAAAACAAAACGTTTATGCATTTAAGTGGATGCAATATCTTGGTTGTGTTTTTAAACCTTTTATTTTCCTTATGGAAGCTTTAATTAGGAGAACCCTGTTCACGTGGGTATAATGGAAACTATTACATATTTCATCTAAGTGAATTTGATAACAATTTTACTATTTAAGCTTACTGAATGTAAATTAATTTGTTAGCAATTTCACAACTGGATGTGTAAAATTTTACAACAAAGTATTTACATAATGAACGATACATTGGATAAGATACAGAAATGTCCCGAGTTCCCAAGTTTTGATCATTATCTTATACATTGTTTGAAAAGGTACATATTTTCTATTTCGCGTAATACATGCTATTCTTAATAACTTGTAATTTACAAATATCTTAACATAAGTCGGATTTAATCTATAGTGCTATCAAAATATTTTCCCGTCTTTGTTTATACAGTTGGAATAACACTTTCCGTTGAGATTATAGTTTATTGGAAAGCTTACATTAAAGGTAACTTGGCTTGCTTCCAAGTTTCATAAGTTTGCTTGAGGGAAATGTCGCCAATGGAAAATTAATACTACTTATATAGACTCATTTGCTTTGAAACTCGAGTGACTATTTATCAATCATAGTTTTAAAAGCTCCTGTTAGTGACATTCTAAGTACTCTAGCTTGACCTATAGCCAATAATTGTTTGCTTATAAAGGTCTAGTGGAATAGTGTAATGAGTTGAATCATATTCTATATCAGCACAAGCTTTGACATTCGCCCTTTATTCTTCCCTTTATGATTCCCAATTATTCATGTTTTTTGAACTTTTTTATTATAACTACGGCAGAACATGTTTCTATTCTATTTTCTTCAATAAGCGCATTTTTCTTAAAATTACATATTATACAAAAACCAAGGTAAGAGTTTTGTTTGGACTCAATGTCAAAAGACCAAAAATTATGTTAGATTTTCATACAAATCAACAAAAACTGACTAGATATATGATATGGCAAAGTGATCTAAAATTGGATGTTGATACAAAAAGTTGTGTTAAGGCACATCAAACAACTACTAATGGAATGATGTGCTATTCCAATACCACACATAATGTGACATATAAACATTTTGTGATACGATGTTTATTTCTTCCCTTTTATCAGTCTAAACACTAATTAGTTCTAATTGAATAACATAGGCAATTGTAACTTGTTTTTGTACCTCTGATCCAAAGCACAAATAATATGAGTTAATATTAACTGCGTATTTATTTATTAACTTAATCAATACAATTATCGGTTAATGCATTAATTAGTTTAATTAAGTATTTAGTGATGCCACGTTTTGCTATAAGCGAATGCTGAGACACTGACATCATCATTATGATGCCGCCATCTTTTTGTTAGGAGATTACATTTTTTACTGTATTTTGTACCTGATCGTGTGCCACACGTATCATTAAGGTTTTTGTTTTTGATATATTAAGTGTTGTTGGATTGAACATGGCGATGGTTTTGTGAAAAATTGCTGACACATCCAGCTAATTTCTTATGTAAAAAGCTTAACTATTTTTTTTTATCAAAATACAATTGAAGCATGTTGAGATACATTCAAAGATTATGATGTCATTTTTGTTCTGAAGAGAGTGTGTAGAGCTTCCGTGCATCTTGGAAAATTCTAACTTTCAAAGTTATCTTGATCTTTTCAGCGTTAATCAAAGCTTGGTGAGAATCTTTTAATTGCCAATTTAACATTCCAATGACGGTTTGAAAATACAGTTTCGTGTAAATAATAATAATCATTTTACAGGTTTGTAAACTTTCATAAAACCAGTTACTGCGGTATTAAAAACTAAGTAGTACTGATGGCAAGTAGATGTTATTATCGTGTCATTAAAAAAAATATTGTTTTGGCATTAACCGTGTAATCACTATAATGAGAAAAAGAGCTTGCAACGCAATTTCCTTATTTCTTACCTGTTTATTGATACTTTACAACATGATAAAAAATGAAGAACTTACTCAACGGAGGAGTCATAATCATGATTTATAGAAAATACTGAAAAATAAAGTACATCAAGAAAATATTAATTAAAATACTTTTATGGTAAGATTGGAAACTAATTAATAACGAAATCTATGAAATGCTGCCTGTAAGTTTAGTTTGAGTCACGTGCCTAAAAGTCACATGTCACATCGCAGTAAACAAAGGACTTTCAGTAGGTATAAATGGAAATCATAGGAGACTGTATTGCAGCAGCTAAAATAACTCTCCATGCTACCATCTTCAATTCATTCCAAAAGAACTTTAGGTGTTCACCACCTAAACTTATTCAAATTTAGCCGCGCCCCATAATAGGCAAGTGATGAAAAAAAAAACATCAAACAAAAGCTTGAGCCGATTTGCGCGAGCTTTTATCTGACGTGGCAACACCGTCACAATGCTGTTGCCATGTTCAAAATAGATCCACATCCATCTCGTGTTTTGTTCTTATTGGCCATTAATACTGAATTCATTAAGTTTAACAGTCAATATTTCAATGCATATTAATTTTAATGTCTCGAAACCAGTCAAACCTGATACATCAGAGACTAAAATCACCAACACACCTGCTCGATAGAAAATAAGCTACAATACGAAAACACATCGGGGAAAAAGAGAAGAAAAATCATTTTATTGCATGTTTATACACCATGTTATAAGGCTAACAGTGTGTGCAACATACAATAGCTTCTAATATGCTATTGTGGCCGTGGCATTTTCCCACAGACAAGACAATTTAACTAATCCTCTCATTAGAATTTTCATAGAGACTAGAATCGTGACACACGTCTCACAAAATCGCATTTATTTACATTCAATCTCCATCCCGAGTGAGCACGAGTTGTGCGTTGAATATTTACAAAACCCCTTAAGCGCTTCCATGTGTTTTATATTACGAAAAACTTCACGTCCAAATGTAAATATGTACATCGGAGCGAAAACTAGAAAGTTACCCACACACGCGCAACGAGTTAGTCTCTCAACGTGTTGGACAACCGGCTCGGTTTCATAATTCAAAAGCATCTCAATAATAGCATTTGAAATAAACATTCATTTAATAGTTAATTAAAAAGAACTTACCGCATCTGTCTCCTCTAGAAAACCGGACTCCCACAACATGTTTTCGTTTAAGCAGTCCAACACAATTCACTTTTATAGTTCAAATTTATCTTTACTGCGTTGTATTGTGATGCGCGTTTTTCGCGGAGTATGTTTTCATCCCGTGACGTAATTTGGGGGCAAAATTTTCCGACTTTGCGACGCGACTGCAGCCGGGGAGGCGTCTCAATGCTGTGTGCGCAAGCGTCGACTGCCGAGTGTTCACGAAGAAAGCCGAGCACACCCGAAGCGGTCCGATCGAGTCGACCTACTTTGCTCTACTTCGAATTGCTGTGGTCGAGCGGAGTTTTTTTTGCATTTTCCAATGAAATACTACCTACCTAGTGGAGATATAGTAAATAGGTGGCGACGGCGACACAAAAAAGGTATTAGCGGTTTTCTTATTTGATTAATTAAAAGTTCTGGAGCTTGATATAGATTTAAAGATAAATCTGCAAACTTAATTGAAAGCTTTTATACGTTGTTGTTATGTAACATGAAAGCAGGTATTATCTTTATAATATCACAATAGAATAAGAGCGAATATACAATCGAAGACATAAATAGTAGATACCTAGCAACTAATCGCGTGCAAATTACAGAAATTGAATTAAAGCGGGGCTCAAAGCCTGTTTTCAAAAAGCCAAAGTAACGTTAAAAGTTTCAGCGACCTTCAATTTATACATAATTAAATAGTCATTACTATATTTTACTAAAATACTTGTTTTTAGGATGCTCAACGAAGAGTTATACATCTAAGAATTATAAAAGATTTGACAGAAGATTGTCGATATACCCTTTATCAGGTCTTTGTTTGTTTGAGCAATAGTTTTAGTCTTGCGATCGAATTCGTGGCGCAAGTAACGTGCGTAACAAATGATTCTGAGAATTGTCGAATATTGTATACTAGCGAGCGGTCTCCCGCGCGTTTTCATTTTGCTTCCTCCCCTCCCGTCACAGCGTGATGATTAATAGCCTTAAGCCTTCCTTAGTAAATAAGCTATCCAACACAAAAATATTTTTTCAAATCGATCCAGTAGTTGAGATTAGCACGTTCAAACAAAGAAACTCGTCAACTTCATGATTAATAGTATAGATTGTCAAATCGACGTATCCTGACGACTGTTGTCCTAATTTCGAGATACACTGTCAGATTGCAGATATAAGTAATAATAATAATAATAAAAGTCCCCCTAGCCGATTTCGACTACGGTGGCCAGTCACAACGAATTACCGACTGCGCGGGACATATTATCGAGCACAAGTCTGTGCGCAAACACAGGTGCACTCTCTATTCCTCTCACTCTCATAGCCCGATTTGACAGCAATCTGACACAACCGGAGAGAGAACAGGCGCAGGACCAACGGCTTGACGTCCATTTTCGAGGTACGGGTGTGAAACACCGCCATCTCCCAAACTCCGGGCTACCCTGACAATTTCTGAATAGAAAAACCCAAGTACGTTATTTTTGGCCCGACCGGACCCGGTGATCGAACCCGGGACTTCTGGCGCAGCCGTCGCTTTAAAGTGCGACCCTCTAACCGCTACGCCACCGAGGCAGTTATGTTAAGTAGAGCTTATGGAAAAACAAAAGTATTGTCATACGTGACATCATCACGTTGAAAAGTTGTTGGCCAAATAAATGGGAAGAAAACAATCAATTTTGTAAATATCAAAGTTATAATAAATAGTCATCATCAACTTCTTCCTCACTTCTAAATTCGAGACACAAAAATCACACAAGTTTTTGTGAACCTTCTTTGAAAAGAAAATAAATGTTCGTGAATGGTCAGTTCTGACGATAGATCGTTTGCTACATGAAGCATATCAAGCAATAAGATCAAAAAACTATACATATCAAAAATAATAGATCTAAAATATCAAAGACAATGCGTTTGATCAGGAATCACGTCGGAATCATGATGTAGATCGATATAAAATAGAGGTAGACGATTACTTATTCTGACGTAGCCATTGCACACCTTAAAATCTGCCTCCGCCTAATCAATAATATAGTTTTTCTGGCCCTAATAATGGGCACATCAAAACTCTTTTCTGTGTTCAGTAAAACCAGCATTGCTTAAAGAAAACTTATTATTCGCAGTTCTCACGTATGTCATTTTTATATACATAATATACCGACTGTTTAAACATTGTATAAAAAAAATGCTGCAAACATACTAAAGCTTTCCAGCAAAAAATGACGTAGACTAAAAAAACTTTTAGCTATGATCCTTATTTTTTATTTTGTTGCATCTGACACCAATTTGTCAGACATTTAATGATTAGGCACTACCAACGGCCCTTGTGCCTTCTGTCTCTAGCTCTATCTATGACGGTGGTCAACCCACGAATCCGCCATTTGATCCTTGTCAGCAAAAACATTATCGGGAAAAGCCCAGATGAATATTTATATTTTGCGTACTCCGAAACATGTCATTGTCGAGATAACTTGCATTTTCCAAACTGATTTCTGATTAGGAAGTACCCACAATACGGATCTTAAACTTATAAATGTGACCGCATGCTGCTTGAATTTTTTGTTCGTTTTATTGGTCAGTATTTTTTATTTATTTTTTCTATCAATTTAAAATAAATGTTGTACGTACCCAGAAGAGCACTATTCAACATTAAGGTGAGGTAATTCCTGTTAGAGATATTAATCTGTTTGAATTAGTGGAAATTCAACAAAACTCTTAGTTTGGTTCAAAAAAGGTTGTGCCAATGTTTTCCAGAAATACCATAAAAGAAAAGATCCGAAAGAGTTTTAAAAGATTGTACTTTTGCTGCCATTTAAACAAAACGAAAGCAATGAGACATGATTCTAAGTACGAACAAGCATTAAGACTATCGTATGCAGGCGGAGCAATTGGAAAATATGCTTTGTTTTAGATTAACTCAAACGAATGAGACCAAATTTGTCTCATTCCATAAAGGTTTACGGGTTGGAAAACGTTGTCGCCCGCAAGCATATTTTGACCGCAAATGCAGGCAATTGCGCCAAGCCTGCATACGAATGTCTTAAAGAAAAGCTAGACATATAAGTCGATATAATGTGTTGTACGTTGCACAAGAAAAGCGCTCTATCTTCCTCTAAACAGAGTAGCCATAATTTTATTTCGCCATCGCTCCCATAAACATCACATACATCTCGCGCCAATCACTATCATTCCGCTCGCATTTCTCGTAATGTCAAACGAAGTGCAGAATAAATGGCCACAGATATGTGGTGCGAGTGCGCAGTGCACACTGGGTAGTATACATAATTTTCTTAGTTACGTTTTGAATTTCTATTTTTTTTTCGATATTAGTTTGTACCTATTCCTTAGTGATATCCTGTGATTTTCACTTATATTTAGTAATAAGCGGTGGATACAATATTAGCATATTGTATAATTAGTGATATGTCTAAGGTCGGAGCCGCATAGAAATCAGATCAAAAGTATGGTACCTATATGGGTATGGTATGTCTTTATTTTAATAGGTACAAGAATGGTTCAGGAGAAACTTTCTACAAGCAGTGAGAAAATATATAGATCATTATATAGATTACACATTTATATGAGCTTTTATATATAAGCCTTTATATATAAACCTGGTTCCAAAAAAATACCAAATTTTATACCAGTGTGCGTCGCCGCCTCATTGAGGGTAATATTCTGTAGCAATAAAAATAACGTATGCGAATGTGATGGCCTACGGGCGAGAAACCATTGGCTAAGCCTAAGACTTAGATTATTAATGAAAAGTGTCCCCGCAATACGCGGGCAATTTCATACAATTTTGTTCAAGGCAAGTTGCTGAAATTAGAGATTAAACACAATTAATATCTTTTTGAGACTGGTGATTTAGCAATTTGCTAAATGGCTACTACGAGTATAATCTACATATAATAAAAGAAAAAAAAACCAAGAAGCCACTGTTGGAAAAAAGCCTGGCCTCACATCTGAGAGGTTGTATTTTAAGAAAAAAGATTTATTAACGTATATGCTTTATAACGTATAACGTATATGTTTGGCTCTGCAAACTTCTGAATAAATATAGCAACATTATCGATATAAATTTTGACTCCTTCTACAGCTTCCGAAAATGGCTCATAAATTGTATTATAAGTTCGTCATAGTCTCGAGCGAGCAGTTTGACATAATGTATTTTCCCGCTTTTCTTTGTCGATCCTTTTTTTTTATATAGATTTATTATTATATTGCATGCTGTGTTTACTTAAAAGTAGTCACTACACATAGCCTTAGTATTAGAAATGTAATTGAACTTTCTTGTGTATGTTAACTGTAAGTAAGTCATTATAAATAAAAATTAATAAGTTAGTGCAAATGTTCATGTATTACCCACTAGTGGGATTTATAGAACTCAAAATAGTATGTATAAAACTCTACGAATTATAATATTTTGAAGTAAAAAAGGTAATTTTGATGACGAAACATTTGTAACCATCTCATTTGAAATAAGTGTTCATTTACGACTGATAAATCCAACTTTAAACACAACAGTATTTTTTTTTGGGTGATTCTTAAACATAAGGTTAATTTTTCCAACATCAGATAAGATTTATCAGACTTAATAAGTATAGAAAGACCGATTTTAAAATGTCATATAAATAAATGATTGCTGACAAATAGGTGACGTGGCGCAAATTAGCCGTATTGTATTTTATTCGACGAATATTCCTTATCTTACGTTGGTAAAATCACGCTGTAAGTGGTCTAATCTTCGAATAAGGTAAGTATCAATTTAACTAATAAATTTTGACGCAGTAGGATCACATCTAAATAATAGCTATCTGAGTACCTATGAGCTTATTTTTTGATTCTACACCTAATAACTTAAGAAGTCATGAAGCTCCTGAAAACGTTGAAAGATATTTTTTATTGTAACCGTCACAACAATTTAGGCCTATCAGTTTTTGTAAGTAGCGCTACTGTTCTTATATTTGCGTTATAAACCTAGTTCTGTCATAAATTTTAAGTTAACTATTTCCTCAGAGTAATTAAGGATAGATATTTTAACGGGCTCGAATGGCAGGCGATTATAGAAAACAGATCGACGTGTCGTTAGCTCAATGCATTTGAGTTAATCAGAATTGTAGAAAATGTATGAAATATTAAACTCATGTTTACTGTTTTTTTTTTTTAACTGGTACTTCATTAATAACAAACAAGAAAAAAAAACGCTAAGCGTTGCAAGTACGTCTCACTTGCAAGTGATTATGTGTTCGCGCCGTTTGGCGTTGAAACGTTTGGGTCGTGGGGACCCTCTGCTAAATTGATGTTTAGAAAAATTGCGCCAAAATGAAATTATGTAACAGCCAATAATAAAACTGTCTGGTTCCGAGCTCAAAAAATTAGCATAGCTATCCAACGCGGCAACGCAGCCAGCATCATAGCCTCCTTGCCGCAAGGAAATGTTTTCGTTTTTGAATAGGTAGATATTAAGTTATTTTTTTATGTTGCATGTCTTAGTTTACTTGAGATATAATTTCATTTTACATATTTATATTGTGTCTACACTTTACACTTACCAGCTCCTTAAATCCCAAGGTATAATTTATCATTACTAAGGAGAAAATCCTTTTGAAAAACTAGTTTTATCAGGCTGTCATTTGTATTTATTATTTACTTACTTGCGGCCACCCGCGACTTCGTCTGCGCGTTTTGGTTATACATAGTAGTCCCCCTAGCCGATTTCGACTACGATGGCCAGTCGTTACGACTAACCGTCTGCGCGGGACATATTATAGTGCACAAGTGTGTGCGCAAATATAGGAGCACTCTCTATTCCTTTCAGTCTCATAGCCCGATTGGACAGCAATCTGACACGACCGGAGAGAGTTCAGGCGCAGAACCAACGGCTTTACGTGCTTTTCCGAGGCACGGGGGTGAAACACCGCCAACTTCCAAACTCCGGGCTATCCTAAGAATTTCTGAACAGAAAAACTCAGGTATATATTTTTGGCCCGACCCGGGGATCGAACCCGGGACCTCTGGCGTAGCCGTCGCTTTAAAGTGCGACCCTCCTACCGCTGCGCCACCGAGGTAGTTAGTTAGGTTATATTAAAATCCTAATAGGTCGTATTGTAATGTTTATTGTAAGTAGCCTGTAGCCATTCCTTTCCCGATTTGAAGCTAAGCTACACTCATGATTATTCTAATCGGACTAGTGGATCCTGAGATTAGTGCATGCAAACAAACAAATAACTTTAAAAAAAGTAAAAACCGAGTTCAAACCAAAATGTACTAAAAATTATTAATTAACTCTTCACTCTTCAAAGGAAAGGAAACTTCGTTTCAATGAAATACGAAACACGATTTTCGTCAAGTCTGTTGAACAATGTGTATGCAAAATTAGTAGAAGATTGGACCTAGGAATCACGTTTTTCCTTACAAACTTTGCACCCTTTTTTATTGCCTTAGGGGTAGAGTTTCTGAAAATCCTTTCTTATCGAATCTCTACGTTATATAAAGAACACAGCTTCCAAGTTTTAAGTCTCTACGATTAACGGTTTAGAGCAGGGATGCACAGACTTATTAAGACTAGGGGCCACTCGGGCAAATTATGAACTGATGGCGGGCCGCCAGAAGTATAGGTAATTAAAGACAATAAAGAATTGATAATTATGTATTAAAATTGAAAAATAATTTATTAATTTGAAGCGTGGCACTGCATAGTGCTTACAATCTTTTTTATATTTGGCTCAAATTTACTTGTAGCAACACGTAAAACTGCTTCCAAACTTTCATTTGCAAGGCGGTTTCGATTTTTTGTTTTATTATTATTTAGTATTGAAAAGGTTTGTTCACATATATAGGTAGAACCAAATAAGCTGGCACATTTCAGAGCGTTTATGCGCAACTCTTTGTACGTATTTTTATCAATGCAGCAGTAAAAGTTCAGCAAGTCTCCTTCGTTGAATTTGTTGCGTAAATCTTGGTCGTTTTGAATATCGATAATTTCTAACTGCATTGACTCTGGCGCATTTTCAACTGAAATCGTGAAAGGATTGCTGAATATGTCCAACAGAGGTTTCACTTTTTTAAACTCCGAAAATCTTTCTTGAAAAGATTGAATCAAAATATCTAGCTTTTCTACATAACTGAAATTAATCGCAGTTTTGTTGAATTTTTCAGCCATTTTCTTATAATTCGGAAAATGATTGTAATTTCCAGAATTCAATTGCGATCTGAAAAGTGTCAGCTTGCATTGAAAGGATGATACGTGAGCGTAGAGCTGGGATATCAGTTGATTTTTGCCTTGAAGCCGTGTGTTCAAGACATTCAAATGATTTGTAATGTCAACTAAAAAAGCCAAATCACACAACCAATCAGGATTTTTAAGTTCCGGGACATCCTTTTGCTTTTCCGCCAGAAATATTCCAATTTCTTCTATTAAATTTAGAAATCGTTCCAGGGTCAATCCACGACTTAGCCACCTTACTTCTGTATAATACAGTAAATCTCCATATTCGCTTTCGATGTCATCAAGGAATTGTTTGAATTGCCTGTGATTGAGTCCTCGTGATTTTATGAAATTTACAGTCGAAACTACCACTTTCATGTCATTTTGAAATTCAATTTTTTTAGAACAGAGGGCTTCTTGGTGTATAATGCAGTGAAACTGCATGAGATCTTCAGCGTTTATGTTTTTTTCTTGCAGATGCTTTTTCAGCAAAGTAACTAGCCCAGAATTGACACCAATCATCGAAGGAGCACCGTCAGTGGCAACTCCCGATAATTTTGATAAGTCCAAATCAGTTTTTGAACACTCATCCAAAAGTACATTGAGTATATCAACTCCTCTGGTTTGACCTTTCAATGAACACATTCCTAACAACTCTTCTAAGACTTCAAAATCTTGAGTAACACCTCGTATGAATATGAGAAGTTGAGCTGTGGAAGTAATATCAGTGGATTCGTCGAGTGCTAATGAAAAAAATTCAATGATCATAGTTTTTTTATTTAATTGTTCCGCAATATTACCTGACAAAGACATAATACGTCTTTGGATAGTCATACGATTCAGTTGAATTTTCTCAAACTTTTTTGCTGCTTCTGGACACATTTTCTTAGCGGCAATTTCTATGCATTCTTTTACAAAATCCCCATCATTGAAGGGGCGACTGCGCTTTGCTATCATTCGAGAAATTTCATAACTAACTTCTGTAGCTGTTTCTGAATCTTGGATGGGTTTTGTAAACATAGCTTGCTGACCAATAAGCTCCCGTTTTAAAGACAACATTTTTTGCTTTCTTAATTCGCCTGTAAACTTGGTAAAAGTAGGATGCTGCGTTTCAAAGTGCCTTTTTACATTATATTCCTTTGCAATCGCAACAGAATTCTTGCAAATTAAACAAACGACTTTATTATGCGACCATACAAAAAAGTATTTCTCAGTCCAAATTTCTTGAAACTGCCGATTTTCATCTTTACCCTAACGTTTTTTACTAGGTCCTGGCTTGTCCATGTTGCGTTCTAATCCTGGCTAGGATTAACACAGCACCTAAAAACAATTACAGTACCTACTTAAATTACCCATCCTTTTTTAAATTAGCAAAAATAATTTATTTAAATAGGTAGGGAAACACTTATTAATAACAGAGTTTTACTTACGATTTCACAACACAATTATACACGGCACTTGACGGGAAATCTACGTTGAATGTGGATCGAAATACAAGGTGTTTCAAAACAACGAGTAAATAATGAAAGGACCTACTCAGAATCAGTAACTGAACATCTTTCTCGTATAAACATATGTCGAATAACGCCAAAAATAATTTGACATCCCATACTAAATCGGTCATGTGACCCGTCTTATTTCTATGGAGAGTCAATAAATTTTTGGCATATTTCGACCTATGTTTCTAGGAGAAAGTTGTTCAGTTACTGATTCTGAGTAACTCTCTTCAATCTTTACTCGTTTTTTTGAAACACCTTGTATATGACACCGGCTAGTCGAGTTAAAATCTACACTAGAACTATTGACACTTCACTCAAATTAAAACCGAACTATGGGTCGCTGCGGTTAGCGTGGCTTTTATACCGCGCGTATAGAGTCGAAAACTGTCTGGAGAAATCTCGAAACCGACTCTGGAAGCTTCGTGTATCTACCTACGCGAGCAATCGGGAATTCGTGCACTTAAGAGCGCGCGCGCGAGATTCAAATTACTTTTCGAACATATTTTTTTTGGTTTTATTCTGGAATAGAATTCAATATTTTTCGAATGTACGAGAGTATTATTTTTGCTGTCGGCGGGCCACCAGTATTCGACCGGCGGGCCGCAAGCGGCCCGCGGGCCGCGGTCTGTGCATCCCTGGTTTAGAGGCTGTGCGTTGATCCGTCAATCAGTCAGTCAGTAGTTCAGGACAAAGCAGTTTTTGAGTATATGTGTAGATGTAAGTATATCTTTTGTTATTCCACCTTTGCTAGCAACATTTTATTAACAACATGATTTTAAAACAGTTCAATATTTTTTTACAATAACTTAATTTAATATGTTATTAACTATCACTCAAAAGGTACAATTGAATTGAGTGGTAATAAATTAGTCTAGTTAGATCAATGCATAAAACTCCATTATTGAATGAATTAGCTGTAAACGTGTACTTACTAGATAATGCGTTTTATTTTTATACAACCTTTAAAAATAACCTCACAAAAAACTGTTTGTATGGTTGTCATAGTTAGTACTGATATCAAGGTCAATTGAAAAACTTTGTAAGGTATTGTTAGTATTGGCTCAGCTATAAATAAGATCGTGATTGATTTTTTAGTTTTTTTGTCGCATGTCTATTTGGATAGCACTAAAATTAGGATCGATGTAAGATTAATGATCTATGACCGAGATCAATTATGTAATCTGTGCGAGATTAAAACTACATTATTAAATTACAAATTAGTATGATCTTTACTAAATTTTTTCCGTAACTGAAAAGACTTATACGACGAAATAAGTATACAACGACCGAATTAAAATGACATTTACACAAATGATTGCTGACAAATAGGTGACGTTTTCTAATTAGGCGTATTGTATTTTATTCGACGAATATTTTTGTTCTACCAGTGAAGACGTCATGTAAATGAAGACGTCATGTATGTAATTGGCACACTTTTTATTTTATTTTGTAGTTTATAAGTTCTATTATTTAAGATGTTAAATAAGACTTATCATGTAAATGGTCTTCTTTTAATTCTTTAATTTTCGTGGGCAAAAATTACAAACTTACAATACAGGGTTACAATATCGCTGTTTTAAAATTTAATAGGACGAATCTTTTTCAGTGTTTGCATATAATAAGAAAGAAATATATTGCCTTACTTCGATGTATACAATTTTAAACATTATCTAGCTATGAATTAAGAAAAACCGGCCAATTGAGAGTCGAACTCGCGCACTGCGGGTTCCGTGCCGACCGTAACTGAATTAGGGAATCCACTTACTTACTCTTAGTCAAATACCACAATATTTTGTTGACATCAAATATAACTTTGTTTTTCATAGTGTTTGTATAAAGAACAAACTTATATGTTTGCGGTTGTTTAAAAATGTGCTATATCTAAAAAACTTCATGTTTGATCCCGTCCAAACCAATTTTCGTTGAAAGTATTTGTTAAGATCTACATTATGTATTTTTTTCAAATTAACACTCGCTTAGTTAAGAAGTTAGATGGGGGGAGGAGGGGGGGGGGGGGCATTTTACCACTTTGGAAGCGTCTTGCAATGAAACGTTAGACTTTAAAAGAAAATGGTTTTAGTAACCTCTATGTCATTTTAAAAGACATACCTATATATAGACAACCCACACGCATAGGTTTGACAAAAAAAAACAGTTTTAGTTTCATGTATGAGAACTCCACTTCAAATGCCATTTTTTTTTTTGTATAAGAATCGTAAAGCGGTTAACAGGATACATCTTCCTAACAAATTTTAACAGTGTGATGCTTAAAGGTACAAAATAAAGTGGCTGTGAAATACGGACGGACAGACTTGACGAAACTATAAGTGTTCCGTTTTTTGCCATTCGGCTACGGAACCCTAAAAATAATAGCTCACTTAATGACAACACATGAGTTTAAACGGCTTCAATTAGCTATAGCTAAGAGACGCCTGCGCAAAGTTTATGTAGTGTGGTAAATATTTGAAAAAGCTTTTACAAATCAATCAGGAGCTTTACATCCGATGTATTGACTTCATTGAAACTGTCAACAAAAATTAAGAATGCAAATAAAATGCATAACGTAATTGTCTATGATCTAGCACTGAAATAACATTACGTCTAAATTTAAATAATACATTGATGACTGCTTTGCTTTGCTTTACAGCTTTTATCTTTTAAAAGATCCAATGACTTTTACCAGCAACATCTTCGGAAAAAAATAATAATAATAGGTTGTTACTAAATGAAACAAGTAAATAGGGTTTAATAGTTATTTTACTGCACCACCATCCCTCAGCAACAGTAAACATTTAAATACCTTAATTAAAAGCTTTAGGAAAAGCGCAAGTTTATTTCTCCCTGTGTGTTTTCACCTTTCAAAGATTTTCAGTCATAAGTGTTTTAAGTTTAATAAAATTAAACCAGTTAACTTTAAATTAAATCAGTTTGTAGAATAACAAACCTTTTATTGCATGTAGATAATATTATTCACCATTGTTTATCTTCTCATAAGAGTTGAAATGAAATAAATAAGCACATAGAATTTATATCAACGATGATTCATAAGTACTTAAATAAAAAATACTCAAAACAAAGTCATCGTTATTTTTCACATCAAAAGGCAGTGGTATTTTTTAAACTCTTTACAGACTTAAATATGCCATAAAAGCTTATTAGAAATAAGTGGACGCAAGAAATAATTGGTAAGTATTTCAATATTTCAATTTAGATTAAACAAAAGCTAAAAACTAATTACATAAAAATAAATACTTATCGATTCATAGTATAAAAAAGTTATATGTAATAGGTATATTTTTTCGATACAAAATATAGAACCAATGTTTCCTTATGTTGGAAATAGACCCAGAATTCTTTTGGAAGCCTTTTTCAATCATTGTAAAATTCTTAAATGAAAAGTAAAATTGGGACAGAAGGTTACTTTATATCACTTCTCAAAAGAAATGAATGGTCAATGGATCGCATTATTAGACAAGAAGTATTTACTTGAAACCCCCACAATATTATTTTAAACATTCTTTTCAGGGGAAATGTTTGTCCACAATTTAAAATATTTAATGTTTTTTTCAGTAAAAGAGGCATAACTGCTACTTTTCTAGTAAATTGGCATACCCTTAGCTTAAACCTTGAGCATTTTTTACTCTTTATATTATGTATACAAATAAAGAAACAAAAGCAAAGGTAGAAAAGCACGTGCGTGAATGGCACATGTAGACTTAAGGTTAAAGGCGAACTTATAACTAAATATTGCATCTTTATACTTGATACATCACTCGAATACAAAATACGACTAATTTTTACACAGAGTTTTTAAGTACACAGCAGGGTTCCAACTTGTAAAAGTAAAAATAACTGTTAAAGTAATAAATAACAAAATCATATAAAATAACTGGTTAAAAGTTTATGATATAAGATATCAACGTTCGGATATAATTAGATTCATATCCATTGATATCCATGACAGTTTTCTAAATAATATTCAATAAAGAGATAGGAGTTTATAGGTTACTCGTAAAATACAAATAATAAAATCACGTTTTGAAAGAAACAATATTTTCATACAATTATAAAGGTCCTTCATTATTTTGTTTATAATATAATAAGATATTTATTTTGTTACTTTTCTTAGTTGTTATTATAAAATTTTGATTACGATAAATATTTGCAAAAATGGACCATGAAACAGCTTAACATAAGTATTTTTTTTAAAAAAAACAATCATTTAGTTAAATTGCTGATTGGAAATGCGGTTGCAAGAACTGAAAGATTACTATTATTTTGTAAAAATCTAGTCAGGACATCTAAAGCCGTTTCTTATCTAAAATCTAAAACGTTAAGTCTCAAACTTCTGGCCTGCCAGAGGCTGGTTCCGCCTTAATTAAAATGTACAAGCAACTATATTTACATTTGAGCACTCAACACATAGTGCGTACTATGACACTTCCGAAAAAGTTTATCAAAATCCAATAAAACTAAACGGCGATGAAAATTTCACGAAAAAATTATAGTAATTAAGAAATGCAAGCATTTTCAAGACAAGATCTGAACATTCTTTGGTTGTCGTTAAATTAAAAAAAAAAAACATTCACTAGGTAACATTTTTGTTTCAAACAAAAAATTTATAAGTCCGATGAAACGAGGAAGGGATTTTTAAGAGAAAAGTTTCGTGAAAATGATCATTTAGAAAACAATACTATTAAAAAAAAATTGCACTCCGGGAGTGCCGGCAGAAGTGAAAACTTGAATATCAACGTTGTGCATTTTTGATTTTTTGGAATAGTTATTATCAATATAAAAGTACTATCATTTTTGTGATAGAATACAATAATAATAATAATAATAATAATAATATAATATAATATTTTTATGGAATACCATATTTATTTATTGCGCTATCGTACACAAACATTACAATTTATATTATATTAAATTACATTAAAAAGTTTATCTCTCAGAAAAATCAACTTACATCCATAATTTCGCCAACCGTCTTACGGTTTTTCGATCAGCCCACGTGTCCTGACGCGAGTTTCACATTTTTCCCCCATCCCACAAAAGTGCTCAACGCCGCTAAAGAAGTTTTCACTTCAAAAAATACATTCACTAGGTAACATTTTTGGTGGTAACAACAAAAATTTTATAAGTCCGATGAAACGAGGAAGAGATTTTTAAGAGAAAAGTTTCATGAAAATGATCATTTAGAAAAACAAAACTATTAAAAAAAACTTGCATTTCTCATTTTTGAACCCAATTGCACCGTTCTCAGGTTAGTTCAAATCTAGAGTTTATTAAATTATTATTATAGCCAGTTTCTTTGAGGTTAACTGATACAGAAAGACTCCGGACGTTCCAACCCCGAATTAAATGATTTCTAACTCTGGTTGCACAAGAGGGCTTTATGGGCATCAAATTATTTTCGCCATTTTCATCGCTTATGCTAGATTCTATCCGGATGGTCCGGAACCCCCGTACGCGTCGGCCGTAGCGCGTTGACCCGCCCGGATCACATTTTGGACGGTCTGCGCCGCACCCTGAAAATAAATACAAAATAAAAATTAGATACAGATTGATACAACATAAGAAAAAAATGTATAAAAGCTTATTTAAAAAAAAAACTTATGTAGAGGCAGATAATGTAAAACAGTTTCTGTCAAATTTATAGCTTAAGCTTTGGGGAATCTTTACTTTACGGTGCTTTACTTATAACTACCTTTAAGTGGAAAACAAATATCTACTTAAAAGTTTCGATACAATGTTTCTCATATTTTATTTAAATACTCATAAATAAAAGAAAAAAAATATGATGATCAAGCAGTTAATTTGTTAATTCAAGTTAGATTATTCGTTTCTATGATTGAAGTATTACGGTTATTGTATTTTATTATTTGATAATGAATGATGGAAAGTAAATATCAATTTGTTTCTGAAAACAGAAAAAACACACATAAGAAAAAATATATATTTTTAGGGTTATTTTTTTCAATTTTGAATCTTATGCTAAAAAAACATTACAAAAGTACATATCATCTCAAAGATGTAAGATCATAACATTTTTTTTTTGACACAGCCGTCTTCTACATCGACTCCCAAAAATTAAAAATATGATATACGAAACCGATAGCAGCTTAAGCGCGAATACACCGTAACAAAACTCTTTCGTCATCCACATGATCAGTTTGCAGTCGCTATGTCACTTTCAGCCAGGTGTAAGCTTTTGATAAAGCTTATGCCAATTATAAAGGTAAAATATCCAGCATTCAAAAACCCAAATATCGAGTCGTACAAAAAAAAGAACATCAAATCACCTGTATAGCAGCCCCAAGAAACTGCGAGAACGCTCTCGTGACGTTAATAGCTGCTGAAACCAGCTGCCCCCGTCCTGGTGCTTGCTCAGACGTCACGGCTCTCGGGGGGTCCAATGGAACCTAGCCAGAGTAGGAAGTTAGATGATAACACAGATGATGAAGTTAGTTGGGTGATGACGTCATAGTAGAAGTGTTAGGTAAAGATTGACCCGAAATAGAGGTGGTTGGGGCTTTCTTTTGACATTTAGTCCAAAATCTCGCCTTCCACTTATTATTATTACAGTAGAGATTAAAAAAAAGATATCAATAGGTCAGTAATTGTATTTATGATAGTTTTTGCAAACTGAAAACTGATTTGCTTAGTGACAAACTTCAAACTAGTATCGGTTTATTTAACTTTGGAGAAATATCAAATTTCAAGCCCATTCTTTAATTGCGGTAACAAACGAGGAGAAACTTTGAAATAAGAATTAAGTAAAATAGTACCAAAGCAATTAAAGTATGACTTCAAACACAAGTATGTAGTATGTATAGGCGAAATGAGTGATAAAGATGAACTGGGCGGATCATAGACTCGTGAAACTACTTACAATAAATTTTACCTTTTCAGAACTATTCGAAACGGCACACTGTAACATTTACGGATCAAATAATTCTGCAACCAACCCGTTTTGATTTTTGCAAATAATTTTAATATAACCAGAGTAAAAAAAAAACATAGTGCTAAGATCCGCCCTTGGAATTGACTAATATAGTCAGCTGTAAACATGCAAAAGCTGCGTATTGTACGCATGTGATATGATGATACAAACTGTTTTGATGACAAAGGTTTGAATTGATTTGGATACTAAAAAGAATGTGAAACATTAGTGTGATCAGATAGAAAACAGGTTGATAATTATGTCATCAAAATAGTTAAAACATTAGTACCAAGTGCTTCTGAGAAAAGTGTAGACATATAAAGTGCTTGTTTCATGCAAAATGTGAATCAAACATGCAAGTACATATAAGTTAACTATAATACATATTTTACATAAATACATAATCTTTACTAAATTCTAAGATACAATTTTAAGAAATATTGATAAAATGAAGATAAAATAAAAATAGATGATGCAAAGATAAGAATTATGTATAAGTATAGATAAAAAAATGACTTTTTGACTTACACCAGCATCACAATTTGAGACACTTAACATCATAAATATTAAATAATGCATTTATACATGTTGTCTAAGTTTAATTCGAAATTCATGATTGATTTATGCTTTATTTTTAGTAATGGACGTAAATTCAATGAATTTTAAAAGCTTTTAGCAATTACATGAGAATGACTTAACTTATTTTTAAAATCCGAT
This sequence comes from Pyrausta purpuralis, assembly GCA_963924145.1. Classification (NCBI taxonomy): domain Eukaryota; kingdom Metazoa; phylum Arthropoda; class Insecta; order Lepidoptera; family Crambidae; genus Pyrausta; species Pyrausta purpuralis. The sequence continues at coordinate 22,802,325 of OZ001645.1, read as the reverse complement.
CAAAATTTTATTACGATTTCTTTTTACTCACCAAATGTATATTTTTGCAGGTCATTTACACTTAATTTGAACTAAAACTCTGTAATCTGTACAAATTATTTATCAAATAGTTATTAGGTACACGAAGATACACTTTATTTTATTCGAAAAAGTGTTGCCCACAAATAGATATGTCAACCAAACAAAAGTTATAAAATCTTGGCATTACTAAAATAGTTCTTACAACTATACTATCTTATCGCCTATAATGGGAGAAGAATAGATTTTATTCCGACTAATAAAATGTGATCTTCCTCCATAAGTGTTTGTTAAACTTTACAACACCCCAAATAAACACAAATCAAAAAACAAGTTAGCACAAAACATTTTATTATACAAAACGCGATGCTTTAGCAAAATATTGTATGTACAAGCCCAAGAAGCGAAATTTAATAAATAATTTAACTATACAATAACACAATTGGAAGTACAAAATTATACATTACAAAATTAGTTATTGAACTTACTTTCCATCTATATACAGCCCTCCCAATTTAACATACTATTCACAATCAGACTTAGATTAAATAGGAACAATAAGCAAATCGTTAGTAACACTTACTGTGTTACTAACATCACAAAATGGTCTAACAATTGTTATATTTAATCTAAGATCTTTTCCCGTCACCTCAACCAAAGTCGCACAGTTTGAGTAATAGTGATGCGAAACCAACTCGGTTAGATGAGGAGGGTCTGTCATCCGCGTTACCGACGAAGGGTCCGGAGCCGAACCAGTTGACTCTGTTACTGGTTGACGCAGCGGAGGAGATGGTAGGCCCAGATGATGGCGCAGGCCTAGGCCGAGGCTGCGGGCCCGGGGCTGTCTCCCTCCACTGTTGCCACAGCCAGGCCAGGCCATCAAGGACAGGTCTTCGAGGCGCCGGCGGTGGCGGTGGCGGTGTTGTCGTTCGTCTCGCCTTAGGCGTCACTACCACTTGGTTGAGTAAAGCCTAGGAGGTTAGGAGGAATAGTTTGTTTACTGGTTAAAACAGATGATTTCTGATGTGATCGTTATGTAAAGTGACAATTAAATCATTATTAATATTATGTTTGAATAAGATAAAGCAGAGATTAGAAATCTTAAATGAGATCAGATTTTCGCAATAAAATTGATGTACGAGAAGCGTTACGGAGCGGAAATTTTAAGTGTATTGAAATGAAAGAGCGAAAACTTGCTAAGTGTGAATTAGAGTATCAAGTAAAAGGAAAGAATAGTAAAGACTAACAGAAAGTCGTAGTTGTTCGTCCAAGGAACTTGCCGTGGTGGGCCCAAAGCCTTGCTCCTTGAGCAACGCAGCGAGCAACGCGTCGTTGCTCTTACCGTACTCGGTGCTTAGGGACATAGGCGCTTGCGTCGCGTCCGACATCATGCCGGCGGGTTTCGCCTTTTGCTGGTTTTGGAGCAACTTTTTTAAGGCCTCGTCTGAGGTTTGCCCTGGAAATATCATACAAAAACGTTATTCATTTTAGTACCTAGCTCATATGAAAAGATTTCGAAAGAGACGATGATTGCTCAAAAGTTTTTTTTGAAAGAAGTCAAGAAAGATTAATGCTTTCTTGCTAAGAGTTGTCTGTACTGAGGTGATAGTGCGAACAAATGAAACTAATTCTAATCGTCTTATTGCTATTGTATTCACCCAATTCATAAGCCAATCTGCCGCAGCTTATTTAACTGCTTAGGTGAAATAAATAAATAAAAGGTTTTTGATCCCTTGAAAACAAAGCTGTTGTGACTGAAAAGTTCGAAGCGTAATACGAGTAATACTTGTACTTTATAAGTCAGTTTTATGAATGCACCCTTAGCACACATATCATGTAGATTCAGCTGTTAGTTTTACAATTTTTCTTCATGAATGCAACCTTAGCGCGTCAAAGTATGTGTTCATTAAGCCGTAAATTTTGATACATACCTGTAATAGTGAGTTTATTCTTCTGCGTCGTCGTATCTTGCACGTCCTGCAATTTGATCAAAGTTTTTAACAATTTCTCGTCATCTTGCACACTCTTCAAGTTATCTTTAACAGCAATCCTTGCTCCAAAAGGCATAGCCGTTGTCCTGTCAGTCTTGGTCTCTGTCTGTTTGTTTGTCCGGGTGTTAGTTTTCGTTGTTATAGAGATATTTGGCTCGTTAGATGGCAAAGGCGAGGCAAGATTTGAAAGCAAATTCAAATCAGTTTTCGTTTGTTTACCACTCACTTGCGTTGGTGTGAGGTTAGGAAGTGTCGGTATGTTGAATTGCGATGGATCTTGTCCCGTTGCTTTAAGTAATGCTTGTAACAGTTTTGTATCTTCCTGGAACTGTTTGATGTCGTCTTCTAGAGATGGTGTGTGGTCTTTGGCAGTTGTTGGACGAGTTGTTGTCGTTGTTGGTCGTGGGGTTGTTGTAGTTGTAGTTGTTGTTGTGGTAGTGGTTGTTGTTGTGGTAGTAGTAGGAATAGCATTTACAGCATTATTGGCTATAGCTTTTCCGGAGCGATCAGAATTTGGTTGAGTAGATTGAATTTCATTCAAGCTCCTCTCCACGGCGAGAGCTATGATCCGATTGGCAAGGGAAGCTTCCGGGTCTTCATTGTTGACGTTGTTCTTCAAGACGGATTTCTGGAACAGTTAAGCAAAAGCTTAGTAAAATTATGACTGTCAGATACTCAGATAAATTGAAAAAACATAGTGAACATGGTTATTGCAGTAATACATTCAGTTTATAAATAAATTTGATTACACATTAGTTCAAACTTATTTTCTATTTTGTATAGAATGTTTTTAACTTACGAGATTTTTGAGGAAGGCTAAATCCTCTTCAACGGAAAAGGTGGATGTGCTTGGCATGTCAGTTGTTGTGGTGAACCTTGTGGCAGGCGCTCGGCGTCCAGTCAACCCTGTGGTTGTCTCCACGCTACGAGCCGTCGTCGTAGGCCCTCTTCTTTGCTGATTGACAGGCAATAAAGTCGTTGATATTCCACCTTCTGTCGTAGTCTGTAACGTATTGAAAACATTTCTAGGGGCAAACGTGAATACAGGTGTAGCGGGTGTAGTAGTTCTCGATTTGTACACAGGTCTGACGTTCATCGGTGTAGTTGGATTTGATCCGAGTGAAGTTGTAAGTGGATTCGAGGCTATCCTCACGTTGGATGTAACTCCTGTAATAACAGGGATGTTGAGGTTTGTGCTCTGACCGGTGGCTTGCAGTAATGCTTGCAGAAGTTTCGCATCTTCTTGCAATTTCCGTATATCATCGTCAATCGATTGTGTTGTTGTGGTGAGTCTAGTTGTGGTTGGTCTTGCAGTAGTTGTTGTAGGCCTAGCAGTCGTAGTTGTTGTTGAAGGCCTAGCAGTCGTAGTTGTTGTTGTTGTTGTAGTTGGTGCAGTACTGGGGGCAGATGTCGTTGTTGGTAGTTGAATATTTAACGTCGGTATATTGAAATTTACGGGGTTCTGACCAGTAGCCTGCAACAAAGCCTTAAGCAACTTTGTATCTTCTTGAAACTGACGTATTTCGTCCTCTAATGAGCGCACTGTTGTAGTTTGCAGCCTCGAATTTATTCTCAAATTACCACCAATGTCTGTTCCTTTTAATAACTCTTGTAAAAGCCTAGCGTCTCGTTCAAATTGCTTTTCTTCCGTTCTGACATTGGAAGTCATAGATGGTATGAAAGTTGTTTGCGCGGTTGTTGGCATTTGCGTAGTAGTAGTTCGAACAGTTGTTGTAGTTGAAGGAACCGGAGTAGACGTGGTCGTAGTTGCTACAGTTGTTGTTGTTGGGGCCAGCGTGGTTGTCGTTGTTGTGGCTTCAGTGGTAGTTGTTGTGGTTGCTTCGGTTGTAGTTGTCGTCGCTGCCAATGTTGTTGGCGCTTGCGATGTCGTGGTAGTTGCTTCTGTTGTTGTTTCACTCAAAGTTGCAGTGAACGAGGGCAGTAAAGTAGATTCTGTGATTCCAACAAAAGATGTCTCTGATAACATTGTTGTTGGATCACTGGGTGTTTCGAATCGCGATTGAATTTGTGGTGTTTGTGTATTCATCTCAGTTACTGTAGACATAGTCTGATCATAAGCCTTCTCAGTGCTCATCGTGGAAGGTACTTTTGGTGAAGCTAGCTTCAGTACATTTGTGTTTTGTGGTGCAACCGTCACTTCGTCTATGGGAATGAACTTAAACACCGCGTTTCCAGTCCCATCACCGGGTTTCTCTGTTCGTATTTGTTTCGTCTGAAATTTGTTGAAAATATATTTTAGTTATTTTTTACGAGATGATGATAGAATGATTTCAAAACTAAGAATGAATTAACCTCTTAACCATAATTGCAACCCTTCACCACTTACCTTCTTTGTCATGATAATAAAATCAAACCGTGCAACCCACATAACCTACTAATGATACGTAATGTTCTCTATTAGTTTCTAAACTACCGATGTAAATAATGATTATACCTCCGGATCGATATCCAGTGTTAATATTCTTGGTTCGAGAGTTGAGCTCGTCATTGATGATATGACCAATTCCTCTTTAGCGGCCGAAGATATACTATTAAGCAGAATCTCATCAACAGAAGGTAGCATTGTAGTTGTGCGTAAACTCAATACATGCGAGGCAGTGCTTGTTTCAGTAGGCGGCTTTTTTGTGGCAGTAGTAATACCCAATGAACTGCTATCTTTTATATTAAGTGCCGATGAAGGTATCTGCAATTATGAAATAAAATGTTATGCCTTGCAATGTTATTGGGAAAAAGCAGTACGTGCAATGCATGCAGAGCTTACAACAGACCCAAATACCTCCCTTGCATCTTCAAACTACCCCTACGCGGGCGGTGAAACAAAGCCCCAAGCACAGCGTTCAAGCTAAACAACGTAAAGTCAATACCATCTCTTGTAGGTTATTTACAGTGTCGGTGGTTAATCGACTTTCCGTTCCGTTATTTGATGTGTCTGTGGATGTCACGATATTAGTGGATACTCGGATAGGGTTAGACTGCGGTCTGACAATGGCCGGATTATTATGGATAGGGCTGTATGGATTTCTTAAACTCCATGGGCTGATTGGTAGTATGTCAATTTTTTGCATGATTCGTGGTACTCTGGTTCCGTTCGGGAATCTGCGGATTACTGTGTTATTGGGTAGTACACCGTAAATAATGTAAGGAGTTGCTTCTGTTAATGATTCCAGAACATCATCGTTAGGGTCTTTACGTACCACTGTATTGTTTGGTAAAATTCCAAATATAACGTAATCTTTTTTCGGAACAGCAGGCTTGCCAACATCGCCGACCTCAATTCCCGAAATTATATTTTGTTTCCTAATAACATATGATGCGTTGTTGTTTTCAATATCTGATGGAGTTGTAGACTCAGAATTGTTGCTGTCACTCGTTGTAGTGTCAATGTTCATTTGTGTAGAGGTTTCTGTATTTTCAGAATTTGTAGTAGTTTCAATGTTACCATCAGGGCTTGTTAAATTTTGAATTATGTCCGTTGTAGTAGTAATTTCTTGTATTCGGCTTGAAATACCTATCTGAGCTTGTTCTGATGTTAGTTCAGTTGTGTTGGCATTATTGGGACCACTAATCGACACTGAAGGATCTGCTGTTGATGATCCTCTGTTATCATTCCCATTCCCAGACTTTTCAGTTATGAGACCGTTTGTTACGGATGGTTCCGTAGATGTAGAAATTGAATCAAAGTTAAAGAGTGTTGTCATAGGAGAAGTTAAGTCAGTGTCAAGTGCTAAGTCACCACTTACTGTAGTAGTGGAAGTAATTGTATTCATTATTCTAGTCAAACGGTCAGAAAGTTGTAGATTGTTTGATTGGTCAAGCATTTCAGTCAAAGGAGTAATAGTTGCAAGCTCATCATTATGTTGGCGTATCAGATCTTCAATCATTTTTAAAACTCTTGCTTTCTTTGAAAGCACCCATAATTGTAATCGTGATACCTGACTGGGGTCGTCTACATTAATATTATCAACATCTTGTACAGACGTTGCGGATGCAGTGGTGAGAAGTGCTGCCTGCGTTCGTGTAGAAAATGTGTTATTTTCAACATTTTCTGTATCATTGGGCTTAAAATCAACAGCTCTAAAATTGGTTAAGAACGGGATTGGGAAAGAGGATTTACCAATAGTGCTAGACTTACCCGTAATATCACTATCCTCAGTAACTGAGTCTGTACCTAAAGTATCAGATAACGGTGGAGGTACTTTTTCTGATGATGTTACAGGTTCTGTAGTTGGTTGCATACTGTTTATATCGTTTTGAACTGAAATTGATGTTAATTGGTCGTTAGGTACAGACGCAGTACTTGAAGCTTGCGGTGTGGTATTAGGGCTATTTACAGCTTGATTACCGTCATTTGAAACAATAACAGATGTGCCAACATTATTTACTGTGCTATTTACAGATACATTTTGGAGGATATTAAAGTCAGAAATATCAATTGAATCGCCATCACTTATTTCAATATTCTCAGTATCTTTAATATCCTCCATAGAGTAAGGAGTCGTATTGGGAATAATGTCTACGTCTTTTACTACAGTCGTAAGTCCATCTATTGCCCTAGGAATAAGTGTCTTTAACAATTCAGCCATATCCGATGTAACTCTAGATCTACTACTTTCATCCAAATTATCGATAATACTCTTAATGTTATTTGCCAACATGCTAGTTAGTTCAGACGACACTAAGTTATTATTAGGTAACAGAAGATCAGATACAGTGTTATATACCATTGTTGGGTCAGTCGTTGGCTGAATGGATGTGGGTTCAGTTGAAGTCGTTATTGTGTCTGGTGGATCTGTATAGTATAATATTTTTATAGCAAAAGGTTTCCTTGCAGAAAGTGGAGTCGTGGAAGTGAAAATGGGAACTGGTTGTTTTGTATTCACAGGATCTACATATCCCTCTTTGGTACTTAATGACGGAGTGACACCTTCCCCAACCGACATACGGTTAATCACAATTGGTGTGGTTTGATCAGTGTTCTGTACAGGTTTAGCGTTTGTGTTTATACCAGCTATCGTTGTCAATAACGTGTCTTGACTTGTCAAGCCTCCGACACTATTTACATTATTGTTGCTACTCACGCCGTTGAGTGTCTGTTTAACATCGTTAGTAGTGTATTGGTTTTTCGATACTTCTGTTGTTGATGAGAGTCGGGGTCTGGGTGTAGAAGTAAGTATTTCAGCTAAAGCATCAAATATTGATACAGTAACTGAGGGCGAATGGTGTGATGCTTCAACGTTCATGACGTGTGATGATTTCACAAGACTCTCCGAAAGTCTCAAGTCCGCTGAGGACAGTGTACTTCGTGTCTTAGTAAAGGAGATAGCGTTCATGTCTGGCCCTAAATCAATCTCTTCTCCCTTTACCTGAAATAAGAAGTAGTCTCACCCATATAAATAGAATATAGCTGATGTTGTGCTTTAAACATGTAATAAAATGTTGTGTAAATATTGAGATCAAAAAGATAGAAACTCGTGCATAGACCAAAGCCACTTTATATCAATTCGAATTATAATAACAGAGCAGACAAGTTTGTGTTGAAGAAAATAAAAGAAGGTACTTTAAAATGTCTGCGCATTGAAACAAGTGATAAAGTTTATACAATTTAATGACTTCTTCAGTAAATGTTAGTAAAATGCTATCTTACAAATAATTAAACAATATGAGTAAGCTAAGCCCTTGCGTTGAAATAATAATACTAAATTCAGTTAGCAAAATTCAACGCAAAAACTTATTAAATAATGCATGACCATGAATGTATAAACGTTTAGTTCCAAAGAGATGCGTTATCTAAAATAAAATAACAATTATAATAAAACATCAGTCAAAATACTAAACTTAAATGCAAACTACACAAATCACATCCCTTTGAAATCAAACTATGATTACATATATGATACAACACAAAGTGTGTATGGAATGACTATGTTAAACTATATGAGTCCATTAACCAGCTCTAGTGATGAGACATGTATGATCGGTGGCGTGGTGACTGCCAGTCTTGACATGGATTCTGTCGTTACATCGCGAGTGTCGTCCGCGAACCAATTTGGCTCCTCTACAGACTTTGTCAATAGTTGGTCAGTGACGAAGAATTTCAGCCAAGCCTTTAGCAATGAGAAACTTATTGTTATTATTTTGAATACGGCAAGATGAAATATATTTATGTTATTGTTTTAGCGGAAGCGTTAACTATTTTATAATATTAAGGGCTGATTTAGAGGTTGATAGTTAAGATGGACAACCACTGGTAAAGATTTCTAACCATTAGTTTAGTTAACTATCCATCAAAAAATCAGCCCTAGGTAAATGATAATGAATGATGGTGACTGATTCCAATGATGGTTAGGGAACAAGAACTTTCACAAATAAAAGATGTATTTGCAAAAAAAATTGTTACTATAGATAACACAAATTTAAAAAAAATGCATCTTCGGAAGGTAGCGATGATTCATTCAAGTGGTAATTTTATGCACATGTACGAGTTGCTATATCCCTTTACTTTTTTAGCCAATTACATAAAGGGGCTTTGTTCAAAATTTTGTATCGGTGTTGTTAATACTTTTCGTTTCTAATATTCAGAATAGTCATTTGTCAAAATGTTTATGTAGATTCCATCGGTATTTGAATTCAGTTTTACAATAAAAAAATAAATCTACGGAAACATTTGTAGCAGTCGATATGACAATACGCGCAAAGGGTTTTCCTATTCATGACATTACTAAAATGAAACATTTAAAGAAATGGTATACAGTGAAAATATACTCACAGTCGACGGTGTTACCGTAGGAACCGTTGGTTTGTATGCCGGTTTTTCAATATTTGGAGCTCTATATTTAGAACTAAAACGGCTTTTAGGCTTATCTGGCTCAGCATTAATCTGCAAAAAAATAAATAAATCGTGGACACTACTCAATTGAATTACATACCCTGCTAGAAATTATTTATAATATTAACTTACACCGTTGGAAGACGCGTCTGTGGATTTTGATGAGGACTCACTGAATTTTCTTAATCCTTTTTCACGTGACTTAGGCGGGTCAAGATTTTCATGGTGATCATACGTTTTTGTCCGTTTACGTCCATATTTCCGAGTATGAATATTTTTAACCGGTGTGATAGTAGAAGTAAGAGCTTGTTCTTTGCTGTCTAATATGGTAGCATTCACATCTTTGTAATTAGCATGATACTTGATTGTTGGTGAAGTGTTGAAAATAGGATTGTTTTCACTTTTTTCAGCATTGTTAGTTACTTCATTCATCGCGTTGTTTTCTTGAGACTCTTTACTTGTTACGGCTATTATAAACATTTCTTTTTCTTCCTCTTTGCTTGGTTCTTTTGATTTCTCGCTAGAGGAATCAATAATTACGGGGTTTTTTAGTAATGTGAAAATCAATGGCATGTCTGCTGAATTTTCACTCTTATTATTTGCAATGCTTTTTTCACCAATTTCTTCTTCTTTAGATTCTGTCGTAGTAGTAGTAGTAGCATTACTCTTGTAATTTCTGGAGCGAGAGTAGTAAGAAGTTCTTGGTAAATTACGAGGTCTCACAGACACATCGTTGCTGCGACTGTTTTCGCTGCTAACCGGTGACTCTGTTGTAGCATTTTTCTTGGGATAACTTTTTCGTTGGTATGTGGATCTAGCCAATGACTTCTTTAGGAGCACGTTCGTCTCTGTTCTTTTTGGTTTTGTGGCAGTGTCTGTATGAGGTGCTTGAGTGGTTGTTACTTTGAATTTCCGATTAAATTTATACTGAGGCTTTTCTGTGCTAGCACTTGAAGATGCAGTTGGTGAGAAAGAAGGTTTTTGCCTCCGAGGAGTGTATGTTCCACGCGATCTAAATTCAACAGTTCTAGGTTTAGCGGGCTCTGAAGAAGATCCTTCTGTGGAAGAATCTGACTTGCTTTCTTTCGTGGAAACCTTTTCAGCATTCAATTTACTGCGAAACTGGAATGAGATAACATACTTATCAGAAAAAATAAAATACATTAATTATGATACAGTTCACTGCTGTCGGTAATATCTTAATAGATGTCATCAATATCTTCACTTCCCTATCTGTAATTATTTTTTTATGAAATATGTATTCTATGTACGTTCATTAATCCCATGCTAATATATTTACATATATATTTTTCTATCTATGTAATTTTAGTATGTATGTTCATGTTAATGGATTTTCAAATATTTTTTGGACCTCTCAGTATTTTTAAATATTCCGCCAATGATTTAACTCTCTGCATTTCCCAAGAGGTTGACTGGTAGAGAATGCCATAAGGCATTAAGTCCGCCAATTGGACCATTAACAGTGCAATAAAGTTTAAATAAAAAAATAATTAATAGTATCAACTATATACAAAACCTTCCAAGTGCAAGTTGGACTCGCGTACTGAGGATTCCCTGCCAACTTTTACTGAATTAGGGATCCGCTTACTTTCACTAAGCCAAAACACTACAATATTTTTATGACAGCAAATATAGCTTTGTTTTGATAGTGTTTGTATTAGGAAAAAAGCTTTGTTTGCGGTTGTTGAAAATGTGCTATATCTCAAAAACTGCTAGTCCCAACTCATACAACATAATTTTCGATGAAAGTGTTTGTAAAGATCTAAATCATGTATTTATTTCATAATGTACACTCGCTCAGTTTAAAAGTGAGCGAGGGGAAGCCCATTTTATCTTTCTGGATGCTTCTATCTGTCAAACGCTAGACTTTTAGAGAAAATTGTATTGAATTAGAAACCTCATGTCATTTTAAAAAACCTATCCACAGACACCTTATAAGCATAGGTTTATAATTTTTTTTAAATGGAATATGGAAAATAACTTAAATGTAATATTTGAAAAAAATGTGTGAAAATCGTGAAGCGGTTAATAGAATACATCTTACCTACCAAGTTTTAATAGTGTAATGCTAATTTGGGTTTCAGAATAAAGTGACTGTGACATACGAACGGACAGACTGACAGACTTGACGAAACTATAAGGGTTCCATTTTTTGCCATTCAGCTACGGAACCGAAAAAAGGTCTTAATAAGTTAAGTTTTTTTTTTTACAAAGGCTTCTATCCACCATCTTTCGCAACCATAAGTATATCGACATATTAAGCAATGGTTGGCTTTAACAGATATTTGTATTTTTTTAAGGGTTAAATGATACAATGGAGCCTTAACATGTTAGTGATCTTGTTTTACTGGTACTACTATACTACTCGGTTGCACCTCTCCTATTAATCTGCAAAGAACAATACAAAAACCTGATAACGGTCATGGTTATGGTTATAGTTAGGTGGCCAGTGAGCCAGAAGTATAACAAACTAGTGGTGTTACTGCTAGTGATTTAAGTGTAACTTTACCCTTGAATATTTGTTTGTGTTGCCAGTATTAGTCGACTGTGAGGAGGCTGTGTGAGTGTTGAAAACTTTCTGTGATGCTTTCACTGACAAACTCTCGCTGGCGGGAGAGTTCGTTTGTGTCTGAAAAACATAATTTAGGTCCAATTGTGTACTTCAGTTTATGAGACAATAAAGAACTCCAGTTACTGTAGCTTGTAAGATTATATTATCTAATGCTTGAGCAGTGTTTATAGATCATATGTTTAATTCTACATTAAATATATTAAAAAAAATACTTTTGATTATACTACATGGAAAGTATTGACTTTATATTTAGACAAAGATAGAGTTTGATCAAAATGAAGCATTGAGATAATTAGAATATGGTTGAATTTTTCTAAAAAATATGTAATACTAAATTAATACTCACCGAAGCATTTTTTGCTTGAAGTAAAGCTTTAAAACTCTCCGGGTAGTTGTCATCTTCGCTGATTTCATCACTTGTTTTTACTTTAGGGAGAGGAACTGCAGGTCTGTAGCTACCCCGTGTCAATGGCCTTTTCATCATGTTTATTACTTTTAACGTCGTTTCCTTTACAGGTAACCCTTCTGTGCTTTGCTGTATTGAATTGTCGACGACCACTGGATCGGATGGTTGAACTTCAGGCTGACTAGCAACATTTTCTTCGTCCTGACTAGACTTCATGACTTCGCTAAGAGTTTTCATTCCTTCGCCAGTTAAATTCGTGTCCGTCTCCGAAAGCCTTGTTTTGTATCTCAGTTTCCTCGAATTCCTTAAATCTCCACTCCTCAGCGTTGTGGGTTCCTTGTCAGCGGTCGTCAAAGTGTTCGTAGTACCTGCAATGTCGAGATCGAGTGACCTCGCATTAGGCCGTGTATTGATACGACCTCTTAATTTCCTTGGTACTACAGTTTCTGTTGTCTGAGTTGTGGAGCTCCGCCTTCTAAACTGGTTGTTGGGGTCGACAGTTCTTTGCTCCGGAGTCGTACTCTTTACTAATTCATCAAAGTTTGAATTTATTACTTCAATTTTACTCTCATCTATTGAAGGAGAAGATACTTCAGGAGCTTGAGTAGTAGATGTAAAGGTCGTAGATGTGCGTCTTGCATTTGCTCGTGAGCGGCTTCGAATGACGTTGTCCCTGCTTGATGGAGTGGCACTAGTGGTACTTTCTGTTCTGTTGCGAGTTCGGCCGTGTGTTCTTCTGGAATCGAATCGTTCGTTTCGTGGTGATGTCGGTGCTTCGGAAGCCGCCTCTGGTTTTTCTGGAGGCCTGCTTCTTGTTCTCGTCCGAACCACTTCTTTTGGTGGAACATCTTCTCGTCTCCTGCTGCCTCTTGGCCTGAACGTAGGCTGAGGCTCTTGTGCTGGGCTATCATTAACAGGAGTCCTTTCATCTGGCGCAGATGGTGCTAATCTTCTGCCACCTCTAGTCGCACCTTCTCCCTGAAAAACATAAAAATATATTTAAATTGAATAACACGAAACTTTATGTTATTGTTTAAATTATGATTATAAGTGTTGCCTTTTCAAACTCTAATATACTAGGTCTGATACAGCGGCATATTCATAGATTAAAACAAGAATGAGTGATTTACACCGTACTATAGATCTACATGATTGATGATTTGTAACATCAATAATGAACGCAAGACTTATGTTTATGCAAGCTCATCACACGAATAACCTGGATGATTAATCAAATTCAGTGCCCGAGATTCGTTACAAACATTGTAACGGATTATGAAAGAACAGTAATGCACTGGCCAAAGACAAAGAAAGTGCAGTAAAAGAATACAATGGACGGAATAAAGAAGCAGCGGTCATCGGAACGCTTTCAAGTTACCTAATACATAATAACACGAATATGCATTACACGACTGTGGAATGTCAGCGATGGTACGGAATTGGGATAAGATGTACCATTTGTGAATAAAAGTGCTATTTTAGACAGTACGCCACGAAAGCCATAATTGTTATTGTGTGATATAATGGTCACCTTTTCAGTAAAATATAAAATATAATGCAATAATGTAACTAATAATTTGACTAGCAAGCCATTTACACGCATAAGGTCGTATGATCATTAGGTGAGATTAAGGCTATATACCTACTTATTTATTTAACATAAAGATATACTATACTATACACTTCTCCAATTTTTATTGAATTGTTTTTAACTCGGCATCATATCCGTTTTACTAGTCCAGTAACAAGTATCATACAAAGTAGTTAGAGGTTAAAGAAATCCGTTACATTCTTTAAAATGCTGTTATAGTAAAAAAGACGTGATACTTGATTTCATGCATGATTACTTCGGGACAGCCATCCAAAAAGAGCGTTGTTGATTTATGGATAGAATCAGCCACACTATTAAGTACAGTTAGCAACAAATAGATTCTTGTTTTGAACAATTGAAATCACTTTGATAGTGGTCTCAATGTGGTTCCTGCGGCGTTTTGTGTGCCTTAACTATTGAAAAAAAAAGTTATTTTTTCTGACGCTTTAGTTACATCACCTGTAGGCCTAAGATGCAAGCCTCGACACCGTTTATCGCTGATAAAATAATTTTATATCCCAAATAACATGTTTTCCCACATTTTTTTCACTTGTAAAGCAATCATAATGACTTTGTATAACAAATTCATTAGGATTTTTGCCATTAGATGAATCTTGAACCTACGGAAATATGACCACATCTCCAGCTATCGCACCCAGCTAAAATGGCTTCCGATTCGCCTCCGTCGTGGTATGCATATCCTTACTTTCCTGTATAACATCCTCTACAATCCTCAGTCCCCAGCCTATCTCCAATATCGATTCAAACGACTGCCCCCTTCCACACGCTCTAGGAGACCTTGCATCACCGCCACACTTGAAATTCCAAGGAGCAATTCAAACTTTTTATTTGACTCATTCTCTGTCTACGCTGCTAGACTCTGAAACAAACTGCCGCTAGAACTGCAAGAAAGCTTCAATATACATTTATTCAAGAAAAGAGTAAAAGAACATCTGCTTTCTCAAATACCCTCTTGTTCGTAGAGTATAAATTTATACATATATTTATATTATTATGATAAATATATATATATATATGGATTTATACGTTATCTCAATATATATTTATTGTATTTAGTTAATTATTATTATTTAAAAAATATAAAAACATTATACAATTTAAAAATATAACTTTTATTTTCTGTAATTTAATTTAGCACTGCCGATAACCGCAAATATTACAATTCTAACACCTATGGGTTGGCTGGAAGAGATCTCTTTTAGGGATAAGCCCACCTTTGTTCACATTGTGACTTCATGTATTTCCTATACAACTTTTAAGTGCAATAAAGAATATATATAAATATATATAAATATGGTTAAAATGACGTTTGAAATTTATCGATTGCCGCGATAAATGATAAATTAGCGCACATCTTAGGCCCGCTGCTTTGTATTTATTGCTAAAAAAGGAAAATTATGAAATAAAAAGAGGAATCTAGAACGTGGTAACTTTAATGGGAATATGAGCTCTTGGATCGATTGAGCGTATTATATATCTAGCTGATTTTTATTTTTTTGACAGATTTGGATAGGTCATTGCTCAGCTAAGTAAGCGTGACCAAAATCGTATAGTTGCTACTTATACCACGTCTCCACGTTCATGACTGATTTTGCGACACAGATACTCTCAAATAAACTTGAATGACAGCAATGCGAAAAATTTCTCAAAGCTCCCTTCTAGCCTTGGACTCGGCTGGACAATGAATTCGTATCACGATCAAATAGCTCACGTTGCGACACGATTCGACCAAAGTTTTGGTTATGACAACCTTTATGTAATTATTATTTTAGGTTTTGCTGACAACCGCTTCAAAACCTGATGATTCAAATAAATTCAAAAATTCAATACGTAAAGCTACTAACGGCTCACACAGGAGAGTAAGAACTTGAATCTTTTGAATCCCAAATATTAGGAGTAATGGTTTTCAAACAACTCATAAATACCCAAAAAACGGCTACATGCGAGTCGGACTAGCGCACTGAGGGTTCCGTGCCAACTTTAACAAAATTATGGGTCTATTTACTTACACTTGGCCAAAATACCACACTATTTTGTTGACAGGAAAAATAACTTCGTTTTTTTGTTTTAGTTCTGTCATTATTTTTTTGTATGGGAATCGTAAAGCGGTTGGCAGGACACACTACCTACAACCAGTTTAATCTATGTAGGGTAATGCTTATAGTTTCAGTAAATATAAAGTGGCTGTGACATACGGACGGACAGACAGACAGATTTGACGAAACTATAATGGTTCCGTTTTTTGACATTCGTTCCGTTTTACGAAACCCTAAAAACCAAGATTTAAGAATACATTATAAGTTTTCATATTCACTTGCAGTACATCATTATCAGGAAAGTTCTAGATTGGAGACCCTTCGACCAAAGACGCCGTCCACCAACAAGATAGACAGACGACCTTATAAAGATCGCAGGATCAAACTGGATGTAGACCGCTAGTAATCGGTCGCTGTGGAAAGCCGTGGCGGAGGCCTATGTTCAGCAGTGGACGTCCTCTGGCTGATAATGATGATGATGATGATGACATCATTATCAGCATGATCTTTTATATCCTAAAGTCTTTCTCAATAAATAAGCTATCTAACATAGAAATATTTTTTCAAATCGGTTCAGCAGTTCCTGAGATAAGCGCGTTCAAACCAACAAACTCTTCAGCTTTATAATATAATTAGCGCAAGCGCACGTTGTACTTAAGCTGCGAACATTATTTTGGTGCGGTTATGTTAAAACTGTGATAGCTCCTAAGGTATTTATTGGAATCAAATGATATAAAGGGCAACTTTGTTCTAAATGAAATGCTCGTGATGATGAATGTATTTATTTTGATAAGAATAAATACCTGTGTGTATAATACACCTCTAAAAATGATGCATTATTTTTTTACAAATTTATTAACATAAAAAAGGTTGTAGTAAGTCAACCATAAAAGATAGACTTATGCTGTCGCGGACTTTATTATAGAACTCTTAATGCTAAACAAACTTGTCATACATGATTTTTGTGTAACTTAAGCGGTTTCCGCAGCGTACGCAGCGGAAGCTCTCAAAAGGAATATCTTTCTCCCGTTTTCGCAACATTATTCATTGCTGCTGTGGTCTTGTGAGTCGTATCTTTATGTTATATAGCTTAAAGCCTTCCTCGATAAATGGACTATCCAACATAAAAATAATTTTTCAAATCGGGCTAGTAGTTTCTGAGATTAGCGCGTTCAAACAAACAAACAAACAAACAAACAAACTCTTCAGCTTTATAATATTAGTATAGATATAGATGATAATAATTTATTACTTGCAATAAATACACGCGCTAAATCAGAACTATAGATTAATTTTCAGACCTTCAACTCAATAAGTTAGCTCTTAACGACATTGTTAAATGCGGGTGTTCTACACAACTTGTGATAATGGACAACACTTATAATAGATTTCAACCACACGTGTTCGATTAAAATAGAGGGCGCTTAGCACTTTAAGTCATGTGTGTAAGTACTTAGATTAAACCTCTCACTCGTGGGTTAGGCGTGATAAATCTATGCCATGCTAAAGGTATAAGTATAAGGGTGAGTATAAGTCAATACTGGGTTAGGTTTTAGACTGCCGTCTGAATGAAGGAGGCGGAAATAGTCATCAACCAGAAACTTATTAGTTGTGTAGAGTTTAAAATGAAAATTAAATTATAAATGTTGGGCTTGAAATTATATTGGAACTTCTTAAATGTTTAACGTTAAACTTTTTTTTTATGAAAGTGGCTGTTGATTTTAAATGACGCAAAGATAATTTATTGATTTTTAATGAGTGCGTCTCACTCGATTTAAAACTTTTTTTTTATCTTAACGTTATAAATGATGAAACACTTAATATTCTTTTAATTTCAGTTATTGCTAAGGAATTTATAAAACACTTTACATCTAGGTCATTACATTTAAACAAAGAGAATATTATATTCTTTATCGATTGATAAGGAACAATCAGAACATTTTTCATACCGGTCAACTACAATGTAACTAACGAATTTAACAAGCCTGGGAATCAAACTCACATACTCAGGATATGTGTTATCTAGGCCACCACTTACTTTGACCGTTCACATGTATTCATGTCCAGTTTTATAATAGGTATATTTATATCAATATGTCGACTTGTATGTGTCAGTATATCGTAACAACTGGAACCTTGGGCAAAACCTGGTTTGTTACAGTGTACTACAACTCTGACTCAGTGCTTATGCTTACGGATTACTTTCTAATCTTTGATATGCAATCATGCAATGAAAGTTTAGCTGTGTCTTAAATCCAAACGCAATTAGTACAAAGCCAAGTTCGAGATCAAGTCGGGAACCAACGGTTAAATCAAATTTTAGTAGCATTTTTCATTTTTATTTTTAACTCTAAATGTGTTATAGGGCTGATTTTTATTTTCTGTTAGTCAATGTTTATTTTACATAGCAAATTATGATATTATGGTAGATATAAAATGGCTCAAGATGCTCTAGTTAGCTAGTTAGTTATAATGTTTACATACACTATTAAACGCAAAATTGATGTCGTGGTGTATGTTGAATTACAGTCGAGTCTTATTAACGATTCTATTTTTCTAGATTTTCTGATTCTAGTTTTCATATCCACACGTTTATGAATATTAAAAAATATATTATACATATCTGTTCATATTACATCAAATATAAGTTCAAACAGACTCTCGTCATTTAGCAAATATTATTTCTTGTTCCAGTTAAAGTTATAAACGCCCTGCATTTAAGAACTAATGACATATCAATTAACCGGTTCTACCTCTGGTTACAGGCGTCAAAGTCGACAGGGAATGTTGCTCGAAGTATCTACATCCTTTGTAGAAAATGATTCATGTTAATTTGTACGAAGTAAGTCATTAAATTCACAATTCTAACAAAATCGATGTTAACAAACGGAATACGTACTTTGGTAGAAATTAGATGTGTTTGAGACACATCAAGAAAGAAAGAAGAACACATGTTGTTGTTCAATATACCTGAATTATTCATTTAGAAGTGCACAGTATAAACTCTCTATCTCTCGTATAAACCATGACATTGAACCAATATACTGTCAAAATACCTAAATGCAATCCTTTTAAATTTTGACACAAAACTACATAAACAGCAACACACAGCTTATTAATAAAAAACGCGACAGTGATACAATTTTATGTAGTACCCTTTAATTTGCATCTTATCTCTTCAGTAACAGGGCTTAGTATCTGCAATTAAAGTCCTTAAAAACTGCAAAAAATGCAATCCTTCGACCACTTTTGGTAATTACGTAACACACCAGAAAGCGACCGGATTCGAAAACCGAAAGCCGAGGGCTTTTAAGGGATGGCAACACATATTTTTTTTATTTTTTTGTCAATAATGGTTTACTTTAAATAAATAAATATGCGCCAGACAACACACCAATAGTCGTGACTACGAAGTAAAGAATTTTCATTCTTGGTTTAAAAATACCAGACGATCATGTCGTCTCTCATAAATACTTAAATATAAAAACATTCGAGACTTAGGAACAAATGATCGACTTTAATTTCCAATGTATTTAATACCCCATCCTATTACTTAAACAAGGTCGCCTGGCAACCTTCTGCTGAAATTATAAGTAATAAGTACTAAGTTAGTTTTGCCACATAAAAACCAATCATTTTTTTTAAAACCCGAGAACTTTTCCCAAAGTGGAAGGGACAGGTAGAGTAGACCGGTATTTAGAAGTTTCTCTAAATCACCCATTTAATGTGACTTTTAAAAACCGTTCCCATTTTGACAGTTATGATAAAATTGACAGCCCTTATGAAGTGCAAGTTCTGCACTGGCAGCTGGCGAGGTCAAGGTGTTGAGAAAGTAACCAGAGAGGCGTGTCTCTGAAATGGCGAATTGGCTTCCAAATTCAGAATTTCATCGGATCGTTAATTAATAAATTGTTGCTAAGTTAAGAATAAACTATGTATGTTAACGCGTAAAAGTTTACATTTTGTACGAGCAATGCTGTTAAGGTGTACCTAACCCAACGTGTTTACGTTGTAGTGAATATTAAATTAATTCGCGTGGTCAGTAAATAAAATATTTCATAAATTATGATCATCAATTAGGTACAATGAATTATTGGGAAAATAGTTATTTAATAATTATTTCATGAAAGCTAGTAAGTCAAAATTATACCCTATCTCTATCCTTAGTAGAGGCTTTAAAAAAATCATGTGGCTAGCCACATGACTTTTCCGTGTTTGGAAAGATATTGCGAATTTGTCAAGTAACACATGAGTTATTTATAACATAAAGCTAATTCAAATGGAAAAAAATGAGGCAAATTTCTTGGAAAATACTAAGATTTAGTAGAGGTACTTAGACAAGTTAAATGGCGTGTCAAAGTGCTAAAACAGATTCATCCAGTTTACGCTTTGAAGAGACTCCATTACTTTTAATGATGGCATAATTTAAGTACTTAGTGTAATAGCCTTAAATATCATAATAATCACAATAAAGAGAAATAATATCTATTAGATGTTCCTAAAAAATTACCAACCTAACATTATCTACGTGCTAACACTCAAAAATTACTCTCGTTGAAACATGACTAATTTTGTACAAAGATTTAGGCCCGGTTTCCTGATTGAAAGTAATGGTTTAATATCGTTACCAGCAGTTGAAAATTTAAAATTGTTTAAAACATATTTTGAAGACACACCTTGGCCAAATAGCCATTCTGATATTTGGTTATGGTGTTTTTTCCCCTTCAAATACTCATAATCGTACTCACTAAATTGGGCCTGAACCGGTTGTAAGTTTGTAACTTCAACCAACGGTTAACTAGAGTAGTGCAAAATGGCGTGACAGTTTACGTAACACCGGACTTCACAGTTATCTATAACATAAAACCGATAATGAATTAGAAAGTCCTAAAACAATAGGATTTACGCACTTTTGGCACCATTTTAAACTTGTTTTTTGGATTGATTTTGGTGTTGTATCCAATGGACTTGCTTGAAGACACTACACTTTAGCAATATAACTTAAAACGGTTGAAAACAGACATTGCACAATGTATTTGATAAAATATATCTTAGAAAATCTATATTCTGTATATAAATATATAACCGGCATTGCGGTTTTGCCTTAATTTGCATATGAACGCAATTTGGTTTCGCCTTTCATACAAACTGGTTTTAAACCACCATATGGGTCAAAAATTTACTCCTACGGTCAGATGTATGCCAATAATAAAAAAATCAAAACCTAATTTCAAAACCTGGTTTAAAGACGAATTATCTAATCACAAAACTGACTTATGACTAACAGAATACCATGTGCATTCACTTTATTTTGTTCTCCAAAATAAAAATAATAAAGTAGTTGGTAAATTGCAACTGGCAAGTACGTATAAAATATTACAACTCTCTTAATCTATTTAACTTCATATCCATTAACAATTTCATGACTCTGAATCGTGACTAACTCAGCACCTTATATGCCACACATTATTGTTGACAAATCAATCAACCCGAATTTATATTGACATATATAATAATGGATGTTTTATCTGCGTGTGGTAAAATCACATTAAACATGTCTGATCTAAATATACTTTTAACATTATCAGCTTAAGAAACAGTTCCAAATTATAAAGGGTTAGGATGATCACGGAACAATATTATTTTTAATAGTATGTGGGTGTTTGAGTGATGATATCTTAAATTTTGGCCAATATTACGGAATGGTGAACAAGTTTGAAGTTATCTTCCAATAACGATGTACTTTTTGTTTGCTTTGCCAATATGATCGATATTTTAAGAAAGTCTTCATTGTCAAATGTAGTGGTCAGATAAAACAACCTTGCGAAACTCCAATCAAGAACAGTGGTCGGGTAATATATTCGTATTGCTAAAAATATACAGATAACTACTGCCATGTAACAGTTTCTGCAAATCCTGAAGAAGTTACCAAAATAACACAAAGAAATGCATTTCAAAACATATTGCATAAGTAAGATACTTATTCAAAGGCCCAATATGTCAGACAGAGGAACAGTTGACTTGGTAGAATTTCACGGTTATTAGCGCCATAGAAATGTTTTAGAAATAAACAATGAACGGAGATTAGCTCCAGTCCTTTTGGTGAGGTGAAAATGGCCTACAAAACTTGGCATGGATTTGAACTTTGGTCTTGTGTCGTGTGCCGTGACTAGACACCTGGTTTTTGTGGATGTTTACAGTATTTACACCATAATAGTGGTATGTAGAGCATAGCTAAATGTTAGTCGTTGATGTCAGATTGAGCTAACAATAAATATAAATGTGGTGAACAAAGAGACAAAGATTGATTTGATTTTGTAGGTCTACCGAAAGAAACATATATAAATCTTTTTAAAAAACTTTTATTATATCTACTGACAATAAAAGTCGCTTTAAACATAGCATCTATTTGAATTACGCATACAAACATAAACAATATGGAAAAGGTTGGTACAGCCATCGATGCCCAACCTGTCGCGCTATTTCATAACGCGCGACTGCATCGATGCTTAAAGTCGCACTGTGTAAGGGGTCTTAGATATTTAGGATCACAGGATGTTAAATGTAAAAAGTCATTATTTATGCAAATAGGCCAACTGAGGGCACTTTTACATGTCCCAATATAAACCCTACCACAGCTTTGGAACAATTGTGGGGTAGTGCTGAGAAAAACCTGCGCAACAAACTCGGTCACTATTGTCAACGCCTCTTTGGAGTTGGCTGAAAACGCCAAGCGTCGCAAGTCCATTTCACTTGCAAGTGATTATGTGTTTACGCCGTTTGGCGTTGAATCGTTTGGGCCGTGGGGACCCTCTGCCAAATTGCTGTTTAGAAAAATTGGGCCAAAATTAAATTCTTTAACAGCCAATAATAAAGCTGTCTGGTTCCTAGCTCAAAGAATCAGCATAGCTATCCAACGCGGCAACGCAGCCAGCATCATAGCCTCCTTGACTCAAGGAAATGGTTTCGTTTTTGAATAGGTAGATATAAAGTTATTTTTTTATGTTTCATGTCTTAGTTTTTTTTTCTTGTTTGTTATTAATAAAACTAGATGTTATGCCTCTTTTTAAAAGTTAACAATGTTTGTAGTAATCATGCAAGTCCATACATTATTATCTGTTAAATATTCATCAACTTTATAATACTCTTTCGTCATTTCGGTTTCTTTATTAATGTCAGTTTTAAATTTTATAATCGGTAAGTTTACAATGTATTCTGGTAGTTTATTGAAAAATTTTATACATTTCCGCAAGAAAGAATTACCAACCTTTCGAAGCCTGAATTGTGGGATAGAAAGCCTATCCTTATTCCTTGTATTATATTTGTATTTATCACTGTTTTTCGTAAATGAATGTACATTTTACGTACATTCAGTAAAATTTCAAAAATATACTGAGAAGCTACAGTTATAAAGTTAAAAAATCTAATTTCTTTAAACAGCTTTCGTAAGGAATCTTCTCTAGCTAATAATGTTATATGTAACACGAAAATTTACCGTCAATACATTTGTCATTAAAGCTATGCATCCATCATAGATATGAATGTCCCATTATCACTCAAATCGCTGCGTCAAATATGCCAGATATTTGAATATTCATCACCTTTGATTGAGCAGGTACCTCACTTTTTGAGGCAGACTTTCTAACGTGATTCTTGATTTTGTCTCGTTTTGTATATTATTATCACGCGTGATTTTTTGCTTTTTATAACACTGACGGCGAAAGCACGTATCGGGATCGCTTTCATACTAAACCAGCTTTCTTCAATAATGCAACTATAATAATGTCGATCAACGCAAGAGTGGTAGAAGGTTTAAGAGGACAGCGTATGTAGACCACAGTATTAAACCACAAACTCGCAAATCTAATAACCACTGATATAATTTACCTTTTTAACGAAATAAAAGTAGGTAGTAATCTTTTTGAGTCTACATTAACTAAAAATCATTTTGAATCTGTGAAATACCCCATATCTATATACTTTTAAGGCATCAAAGTGGAACCTCAAAAGTTTTTTTAAATAAATGTCAGGCATTAGGCCACTATCTCAGCTGGTGGGAAGTGATATCTAATAAGTAATAATCTATTTCAAAAATGCCCAAATTTTACTGTTTAGGGAACACTTGTGACTACCCATCAGAATTGTTGATCAGAACCGTTAAGCACGCATTGATGTGCTGATGATGAGTACAAAATAAATCATTTTAATAAATTGTCCAATTTATTTAAATAAGCAATAACAATGTTTATTTAATTTTCCACTAGCTCGTCACTTGCACCTTCCATCGCCGACGCAATATAGCGTTCAAGGCTGAGCGTGCGCGCGACAAAGCCTTCGTTGCGCTGTAGCCGGAACTGTCCGAAAGTCACTCAATGTGCAGCTTGAAGATTGTTATTGTAACAAATATGAGGAAAAAAACAACTGACAGTGTCGGTAAACATTCTCTGGGACTCACGTTGAAATTTTTCTATTTTCTGATTGTAAGAAATCTGATATGATATGATACTGCGATGCAGTCGTAGGTATGCGGGTCAGCTATACTGTCAAATTAGCAATTCGTATTGCGATTTCACATAATATAAGAAAACAACATAAATATGAATATTCGTACTATTGTAGTATTATTATAATATCATTATATATATATGGTTTGAGCTGCCTGAAAATTGAACGGCTAAAGTTGGATCACAATATGCCCCATACCACAATATGAAAATAAGATTACGCTTAGCACGTTTTCAGTTACAACTGTTGAAA